>JAHRHZ010000034.1:12995155-13020238 GCA_024137785.1 Ginglymostoma cirratum | reverse complement strand
TTTCTGATGAAGGGTTTAGGCCCGAAACGTCGAGTTTTCCTGCTCCTATGATGCTGCTTGACCTGCCGTGTTCATCCAGCCCCATGCTTGTTATCTCGGATTCTCCAGCATCTGCAGTACCTTTTATCTCTGATACAGAGGGAAACTGTGTCTGATTCTTTATCTGTTGACAATGATTGAACAAAGGCAACAGTTTAGTTGCTGCAGGCTACAGTGATTAAAACACTTTGACTACATCGCATTTTTTGAGAAATCAGATGATTCAGTTTAGTTCGGCATCTGATGTTTTGTTCTGCCAGCAGCTTATCAAAATATAAAATATTTCCTGACTGAACTTAATGCATATTGGATCCTTCCTTCTCTTAGTGTTTCAGTTGTGAGAAGCCTGCTCTGCCTAATGTGATAGTTTTAATCTCTCTCAATAGAAAGGCTTATTCAAAAGTCAAGGTACCAAAACAGATTACATTCTTGTAAACACGAGAGCGATTCCACAGCCTTATAGCATCTGATTGTGTGACGGCAACTACTCATTTTCTCCACTATACAGGAGTGACTAGCTTCCTGTTAACCGTGAATGTATAAACATCATCTCACAACTACGTTCTCAGCTGGAATAACACACAAAGTTCCAGGCTTCACACTTTACGTAGGATATCAAAACCTTGGAGAGGCTGAAAAGGAGATTTATTAGACTGTGATGAGGGACTACAAGTCTGCGGAACGAGGTGTTGATGTAGTGGCGATGTCAGTGAACTAGTAATCCACAAGCTCAGGCTAATGCTCTGGGGATGCAGGTTCAAGTCACAGCTCAGAATCCGATGAAAGTTAACTGCAATTAATAAATCTGCAATATCAATTTGGTCTCTGAAATGGTTTTCCATCCCATCATAATACAAGGGATAGATTTGTTCATGAGCAATCTGTAAGTAATGGCCTGTTTAAAAGAGTAGACATCGTATTATGCAGTAGATTCAAAGCAAGTAGATTTGTTCCCTTTGATTTGACGGTCACATGCGCCAAGGTATGGTGAAAAGTGTTCTCTTACGTGCTTTATGGCCAGATTGTATTATACAAGCCCATCAGGATAACAGAACAGAGTGCAGGATACAGAGTTACAGCTGCTGAGAAGGTGCAGAGAGAGACAGACATTAACATTAAAGAGGTCCAATCAAAAGTCTATAACAGAGGGGAAGAATCGGTTCTTGAAACTGTTATATGTGTAATCAAACTTTTATATCTTGTGCCCAACGGAAGACGGTGGAAGAGACTATAATTGGGGTGGGAGGGGTCTTTGATTATGTGGTTGCTTTCCTGATGCAGCAGGAAGTATAGATGGAGTCAATGGATGGAAGGCTAGTTTGTGTGATGGACTGGACTGTGTTCACAACTCTCTGTAGTTTCTTGCGATCTTTGGAAAAGCAGTTGCCATACTCTGGTGTAATGCATCCAGATAGGATGCTTTCTATGGCATATCTATAAAAATTGGCAAGAGTCTTTCTGGACATGCCGAATTTCCTTAACTTCATGAGGAAGTAGAGTCGTTGTTGTACTTTCTTGACTGTAGTGTCGAAGTGGGTGGACCAGGACTG
Source organism: Ginglymostoma cirratum (assembly GCA_024137785.1). NCBI lineage: Eukaryota > Metazoa > Chordata > Chondrichthyes > Orectolobiformes > Ginglymostomatidae > Ginglymostoma > Ginglymostoma cirratum. The sequence continues at coordinate 13,018,649 of JAHRHZ010000034.1, read as the reverse complement.
ATAGTTGGTGTTCTTCACTCAGGGACTTGATGCTTTCGACCATCTCCACCTCAGCACCTTTGATGCAGAAAGGGGCGTGCCCTCCACTCCACTTCCTGAAGTCAATGACCAGTTCCATCATTTTGCTGAAATTGATGGAGTGACGATGAAGTGAGAGAGTTGTGCTTGGTGCAGGTGAATCACGCTCAACTGTTGTAAAAACTCCATTTGTTTGACGAATATCCTAGAATGAATAAATTCTGGTGTCTTTACCTGATCTGGCCTACATGTGGCTCCAGACTCAAAGCAATGTGGCTACATTTGGCTCTTAACTACCCTCAGAAATGGTGTGTCATGCCACTCAGTTCACAGGCATCTAGGAATGGGCATCATCCGCTGGTCGTGCCAGCTCTGCCCACATCCGATTAAAGAAAGAATTGTGTTGAGACTGGAGAAACTGTGTTTGTTAGATCAGAGAAGGTCATTGGAAGGTTAAAGTATGACGTTCAAAATTATCAAAGATTTTGATAGAGAGCATAAGTAGAAACTGTTACCATGAGCACGCGATCTGTAACCAGATGACATAAAATTCAGATCATTGGAAAGAAAAACAGAGAGGCGATAAGGAGATTTTTAACAATAATATGATTAACATACACCAGAGGCACCATAGTCAGGATTCTGAATCAAAGTCCATGGAAGACAGAAAGGACTCTGTATTATATCATCTACATTTTCAAAGATTGACAATGAATGCAATGAGGCCATATTGAAGATTGACAGAGTACCAATTGGAACGTATTGTGAGAATTATTTAATGATGAGGGCATTACTGGCCAGGCCAGCATTTATTGCTCATCCTTAATTGCTCAGAGGGCAGTTAAAAGTCAACCACATTGCTGTGGGTCTGGAGTCACATGTAGGCCAGGTAAGGATAACAGTTTCCTTCCCTAAAGGACATGAGTGAGCTAGGTGAGTTTTTCCAACAATCGACAATGTCATTTGACTCTTAGGTCCAGACTTTCATGAATTTCTGGCAGGATTCAAATCCAGAACCTGCTTCTATGATGCTGCTTGACCTGCTGTGTTCATCCAGCCCCATGCTTGTTACCCCAGACATTACCTGGGTCTCTGAATTAACGGTCCAAATATAAACCAACTAAGCCATCGTCTCCACCAAATGATCCAATATTAAACAAAACATGCCAGAAAGCCCTTAAGCAAGGCCTTGCTAAGGCTTCTTCTTTTATACAATGGCTTTTATTCGAGAAAAGCAGAGAATTCGACAGATGAGATTGAGTTGCTTGAAATAAAAAAGAGATTGTACTGTCTCCATGTGGGTGGTTTATGACAGTTAGATTAAAGGAAAACGGGGGAACATGTTACATAAGTATAGAATTATTTTAGGTGTCATGAGCTGCTCATTCTTATCAAGGGCCACTGATGTTTGTGATATTGGTAAGTGTTCTTTAATGTGACACCCGGAACTCAACTATGGAACTGGAGGGGAATTTCCTGGATTTATTTGACCTGAATTTATTTTCCTCAGACATTTCATTATAATAAAGACATATAAACAAAAGTGGCTGCTGTTCTTGATGTGGCTTAGAGATTTTAAACGTATACACATGTATATTTGCCTCTCAGGAGATGATTGCAGATCTGATAGGAGAAGCCTGCTGGATTGGTTTCGAAGAAATGGGAATCTTGATGGTATGGGATAGTTGATTGTACCATGATGATTTCATAATACCCAGCATCATTTGTGACTCCTCAAATACTGAGGCTGTCCATGACCAAATGTAACAAGACCCGGATAATATCCTGACAGTGCGGCCCTCCCGCATTCCTGTGCTGGAACATTGGCCTGAATTATAGGCATTTTTAATCAATCTGTTCAGACATGTTATTACACTTCTGGAACTGTGGGAGCTGAAGCCAGACCTCATGACTTAGAGGTAGACAAGCTACCGCTGCACCCTTCTCAAACTTCAACGTCTGTCATGGAACACATGTCCCCAAAGCATTACCTGAGTCTCTGGAATACTAGTCCAGGCACAATGCCTGTACAGCATCACCTTCTCCCTTAACTTAAAATATTTAAATTCTTTGACTTGGCTAAAGTTGCTAAGGGCTGGAAAGTGGGATTAATTTAGGGCTGATGGGCTAAAGGGCCTCTACTGTGCTGTGTGAAAGGCACATTTACCACAGTCCCACTGGAACATTGGGGTGCCCTCGCATTGCATACTAGACAGGTTTGGATTGTTTTCTCTAAAGCAGAGAAGGCTGAGGAGGGACATGATTGAGGGGTATAAGATTGTGAGGGGTATGGACAGGGTGGATAGAGAGCAGCGGTTTCCCTTGGTCGAGGCGTCAACCACGTGAGGGCATAGTTCAAGGTAAGAGGCAAGTGACTCAGAGAGAGTGGGAAAAAATCTTTTTCACTCAGTGGGCGGTGGGAATCTCGAAAGCACTGCCTGGGAAGGTAGGAAAGGCTGAAAACTTTACAACCTTTAAAAAATATTTGAATGAGTACTTCAAGTGTCATGACATTCAAGGATATGGGACAAGTGCAGCAAATTGGGATTCGTGCACTTTTAGTGGTAGTTATGTCTTGGCAGATTCGATGGGCTGAAGGGCAAAGTCTGCACTGTATGAATCCATGAATTTATGAAACTGACCCAAAACTCCACAAATGACAGAGTTGTGGAAATCGTATGACCTTCGTAGTATTATTCACACGCCAAGAACAGTTTGCAAAATTGAATTACTTCTATAGGATGTTAATTAAACTGTTTTGAAATAATCAAATAAAATATGAAGGTTAATCACTTTGTTACCAGAAGAAGTGGAACGCTTATCAGTCCTTTAATGAATGTGAAAAAGGTGAAGCTGTCTAACACTGAAGCTACAATAACTGCACATACTCCAGCTCCCGTTACCAAGTAGAAAGGAAATGCAGGTTGCTCTTTTACCGAGCGGCACATGGAATTACTCCAGTGACTCAAATATTGCAGCAGCTGACAGCTCCTCACCCTCACCACTGAAACATTGCAGGTTGGGAGAGAGACAATTACCCAAATTTTCCATGAACACTTCAAATATACCACGCTGACTTAACTTGGCTGAGGCGAGGCAGATATGTGAGGTCTGTCAAGGTGACAATGTCAAAACGGTTATCCCATGCAACACCAATGTCAATGAAAATGGATCATTTAACTGCTTATTTTAGCATTCGATTAGTGTCCTCTGCCTAGCTCCCTTTCCAGAGTGCTCATTACATAGTGAGAGCACACTCCGTGGGCTGTAGAAAGTGTAACATTGTCTTGGATGGGAGGGTTGTAGGGGGGCTATGGCAGAATGGAAGGTAAAAGATAAAACAAAAGTTCAAAACGATATGGAGGTTGTGGAGTGCAGGAAAGGCAGCAGCAAAGTAGACATGCTGAGGAAGAGAGTTCCAGTGGATGGGAATGAGGTGACTGAAGCAGTAGCTACTAATGGGGACAGAAGTGAGAAGCAGACATACATTGCACTGGAAGTGGTGGAGGCTGAAGTACCAAAACACCACACATAGGGAAATATTTATATTTTTCGATTAAGCCCTGATATTGTTTGCTTGATATCATTTACCCGCATCATAAACCTAACATTTAGGGCAGGCCATCGCCAAGTGGTGTTATCACTAGGCGATTAATCCAGTGACCCAGGTAATATTCTGGGAACCAGGGTTCAAATCTTGCCATGGCAAATGTTGGAATTTGAATTCAATTAAAATCTGGGATTAAATGTCTCACAATGATTATGAAACCATTGTCAATTGCTGGGAAACATTCAGCTGGTTCACTAATGTCCTTTAGGAAACTGCCATCCTTACCTGATCTGGCCTACATGTGACTCCAGACCCATAGCAATGTGGTTGACTCTTAACTGCCCTCTAGAATGGGCAATAAATGCTGGCCAAGCCATTAATACCCATATCCCGTGAATGAATAAAAAATATTGTCGCTGAAAATTTCAACAAGTCATAGAATCCCAGAATCATACAGCACAGTTACAAACACTTTGGTCCAACCAATCCATGCCAACCATGTTCCCAAACTAAACTAGTCCCATCTGTCTGTGCTTGGCCCATATCCCTCCAAACCTTTCTTATGTATAAGACCATAACATAAAGAACATAAGAACTAGGAGCAGGCCTAGGCGATCTAGCCCCTCAAGCCTGCCCCGCCATTCAATAAGATCATGGCTGATCTTTTTGAGACTCAGCTCCACTTACCCGCCCGCACACCATAACCCTTAATTCCTTTACTGTTCAAAAATTTATCTAGCCTTGCCTTAAACACAATCAGCGAGTTAGCTTCAACCGCTTCACTGGGCAGGGAATTCCACAGATTCACAACCCTTTGGTTGTGAATTCACAACCCACACTCCAGGTGTGGCCTCACCAGGACCCTATACAGCTGCAGCACAGAAAATAGAACATAGAACATAGAACATTAGAGCGCAGTACAGGCCCTTCGGCCCTCGATGTTGCGCCGATCTGTGAAACCAATCTGAACAGATTCCCTGTTTTTAAACTCCATCCCTCTGGCAATGACAGACAAAATTCCATTTGCCTTTTTAATTACCTGCTGCACCTGCAATCCTAATTTTAGCAATTCATGCACAAGGACACCCAAGTTTCTCTGCACAGCAGTGTGCTGCAATTTTTTACCATTTAAAACATAGTCTATTTTGCTGTTATTCCTACCAAAATGGATAACCCTCACACTTATCAACATTGTACTCCATCTGCCAGACCTTTGCCCGCTCACTTAGACTATCTATATCCCTCTGCAGACTTTCAGTGTCTTTTGCACACTTTGCCCTACCTCTTATCTTAGTGTCATCTGAAAATTTTGACACACCAGACTTAGTCCCCAACTCCAAATCATCTATGTAAATTGTAAACAATTGCGGTCCCTGAGGCACACCACTAGCCACTGACTGCCAACCAGAAAAACACCGATTTACCCCTTCTCTTTGCTTTCTACTAGTCAACCAATCCTCCATCCATGCCAATACATTACCTGTACTAGTGTGCAACTTTATCTTAGGTAGCAGCCTTTGATGTGGCACCTTGTCAAATGCCTTCTGGAAATCCAGATACACCACATCCACAGGTTCCCCATTGTCCACGATGGAAGTAATGTCCTCAAAGAATTCCACCAAATTAGTTAAACATGACCTACCCTTCTTGAACCCATGTTGGGTGTTTCCAATGGGAGAATTTGTATCCAGATGTCTTGCTATTTCTTCCTTAATAATAGATTCAAGAATTTTCCCCACTACCGAAGTTAAGCGAACTGGCCTATAGTTACCTGCTTTTTGTCTACTTCCTTTTTTAAACAGTGGTGTCACATTGGCTATTTTCCAATCTGCGGGAACCACCCCAGAGTCTAGTGAATTTTGGTAAATAATTACCAGTGCATTTGCTATTTCCCCAATCACCTCTTTTAGTACCCTGGGATGCATTTCATCAGGGCCAGGAGACTTGTCTACCTTCAGCCCCCATTAGCTTACCCAGCACTGCCTCCTTAGTGATAATGATAATTTCTAGGTCCTCACCTGCTATAACCTTCTTGCCATCAGTTTTCGGCATGTTATTTGTGTCTTCCACTGTGAAGACCGACACAAAATAACTGTTTAATGCCTCGGCTATTTCCTCATTCCAGTTATTAAATTGGCCTTCTCATTCTCGAAAGGACCAATGTTTACCTTTGCCACTCTTTTACGATTTACATATTTATAGAAACTTTTGCTGCCTGTTTTTATATTTTGAGCTAGTTTACTCTCATAATCTATCTTACTTTTCTTTATAACTTTTCTTGTGGCTTTCTGTTGGCCTTTAAAGATTTCCTAATCTACAAGTTTCCCACTAATCTTTGCTTTTTTGTATTTTTTTGTTAATCTGATACTTTCCTTTATTTCCTTAGACATCCATAGTTGACTATTTCTTTTCCTACAGTTCTTCCTTGTCACTGGACTTCTGCTGAGCACTGTGAAAAATCGTTTTGAAAGTCCTCCACTGTTCGTCAATTGACCCACCATAAAGTTTTTGCTCCCATTTTACCTTACCTAACTCCTCCCTCATCCCATCATAGTCACCTTTGTTTAAGCACACGACATTGGTACTGGATCTAACCTTCTCACGCTCCATCTGTAGTTTAAATTTGACCATATTGTGATTGCTCCTTCGGAGAGGATCCCTAACTGTGAGATCAGTAATTATTCCTGTCTCATTACACAGGACTAGGTCTAGGATAGCTTGCTTCCTCGTAGGTTCCATTACATATTGTTCATGGAAATTATTGCAGATGTATTCTTTGAACCCCTCCTCAAGGCTGCCATGACCGACCTGGTTTGACCAATCGATATGTAGATTAAAATCCCCTATGATAATTACTGTACCATTTTTACATGCATTAGCTTTTCTATGTTTATTGCCTGCCCCACCACCGTGTCATTATTTGGTGGCCTATAGACCACACCGCTTCAGTGACTTCTTCTCCCTGCTATTTCTAATTTTCACCCAAACGGATTTAACCTTTTGTTCAGTAGAACCTGTTATCATCTCTCTCTACTGCCCTGATATCATTCTTAAAAATCAGAGCAACACCAGCTCCCTTTCCTCCTTGTCTGTCCTTCCGAACAGTTTGATACCCCTGGATATTTAACTCCCAGTCATGACCATCCTACAACCATGTCTCTGTAATGGCTACTAAATCATACCCATTTACCATGATTTGCACTGTCAACTCATCCACCTTGTTTTGAATGCTCCGAGCATTCAGATAAAGTGCCCTTATGCCAGTTTTTGCACCTTTTTTTGGGTCCTATCACCTCCATTACTAACAGCTCTTGAATTCTCCTTCCCTTTCACTTTTTTCCTAATTTTCAATGGAGTTTAAGCTTCCTCGTCACCTGCTAACCTGTTGCTTTGCCTTACATTAATAGTTATTCTCCCTGTATGCTCACTCCTCCCTTCCCCCCCCACTTACTAGTTTAAAGTCCTATTGACCACCCTATTTACCCATTTCACCAGTACACTGGACCCGGCCCTGTTCAGGTGGAGTCCATCCCAGCGGTGTAGATCCCTCCTGTCCTAGAACTGATGCTAGTGCCCCATGAAAGGGAAACCCTCTTTCCCACATCACTCTTTTAGCCACGTGTTTACTTCCCTGATCCTCGCCTCCCTATGCCAATTTGCACGTGGCTCAGGCAGCAATCCAGAGATTATGATCTTCGAAGACCTGTTTTTTAATTTTGTTCCTAGCGTTTCGTAATCCCAAAACAGGTCTTTTTTCCTAGTCCTGCCTATGTTGTTGGTGCCTACGTGGACCACAACAACTGGATCCTCCCCCTCCCTCTCTAGGATCTTCTCAAGCCGGTCAGAGATGTCTCGCACACTGGCACCGGGCAGGCAATGCACCATGCGGGATTCTCTATCCTGCTTGCAAAGGATACTGTCTATCTCCAGATGATGGAACCCCCTACAACTACATTCTGTCTTTTAGCTCTCCCCTCTTGAATGGCCTCCTGGACCATGGTGCCATGGTCAGTTGACTCATCCTTCCTGCAGCCCTGTCCCTCATCCACGCAGGGAGCAAGTGCCTCATACCTGTGGGACAATGTCAAGGGCTGCGGCTCCTGTGTTCCTGTCTGCAGGATCCCTCTCCCTGCCTCACTTGCAGTCACACACTGCTCTCCCTGCCCGCCAATCAAATTAACATTAGTTAATCTACTAGGTGTGACTGCCTCCTGGAACACAGCATCCGGGTATTTCTCCCCCTGCCGGATGTGCTGCAGTGTTTGGAGTTCAGATTTCAGCTCATCAATTTGGAGCTGGAGCTCCTCAAGCAGCCAACACTTGCTGCTGATGTGGTCACTGCCGTTCTCAATGGGATCAGCTAGCTCCCACATCATACAGCTACAATACATCACCGGACCTGCCATCTCTACTTAGTTAATTATTTAAAATTAATTTTTTTTTTTAGTTTTACATTGTTCTCTCGTTAAGTGTTCTCTGCACCAGTGTGTTTACTCCGTTATATACGCAAGCAGACTCCCGTTTTGCCTTCTGAACTGCTCCCAGAGGATTAGGCGTCTAGGTGACCCTAGTTACTTCCCAAATTTATTGGGTGAAAGATAACCATTACGCAGCTGACCACTCATGCCTGCTCTGGGACTGAAGGCCACAGTCACGAGAGGTAAGACTTTTAAAATGAAAGCTTACCTTCCCAGGCTGCCCTCGCACTCTCTCCTGGACTCCCGTCGCTGAACAACTGAACTTATCCAAATATTTTTAAACATTGTAATTGTACCCTCATCCATCACTTTCTCTGGCAGTTCATCCCACACACTCGCCACCCTCTGTGTAAAAATGTGGCCCCTCATGTCCTTTTTAAATCTTTCTCCTCCCACCTTAAAACTATGCTCGCTAGTTTTGAACTCCCCCACCCTAGGGAAAAGGCCCTTGCTATTCACCTTATCTATGCCTCTCATGATTTTATAAACCTCAATAAAGGTCACCCTTCAACTTCTTCCGCTGCAGAGAAAAAAGTCTCAGCCTCTCCAGTCTATTTTTATATCTCAAACCCTCCATCCCCATAATGAGATATTATACAAATGCAAATCTTGTTTTCCTTTCTTGTTAAATATAAGAATATAGAAAATATATAAAAAAAATTTAACAATAGCAGGAAAATATTTGAAATGATGAACATGCTGTGCCATACAATATAATTGTGGCTGCTCTTATGAATTCATTCGTAGATTGTTGGCATTGCTGGCTGGGCCACTGTTTATTGTCCACCTCTAACTATCAGGAACAGCATGGCTTGTGATGCAATTTCAAAAGCAACGTATTTAAACAAAGAAAAGAGTTAAAAAAAGGGCATCCATCAAACAGGAAGTCTATCTGGAGAATTAATAATTGAACAGGTATTTTGCATCAGTCTTCAATACAGCAGATACAAGCAACGTCTCAGAAGCAGGGATAAGTCAGGAAATAGAAGGGAAGAAAGAACTCAGGAAAATCACAATCACTAGAAAAGTGGCACTTATCAAACTGTTGGAACTGTGGGCTGCAAACACTCATTTCCTAATGGACTTCACTCTGGTCTCTTAAAAGTAATGACTAATGAGGTAGTTGATGCAGTGCTTTAAATTTTCCAAAACTCCTCTGATTTTTGTTTCAAGGTGGTCCAAGATTCAAGATTGGAAGATAGAAAACGTAATTCTTTTATTACAAAGAAAGGGGAGGGACAAATGAGGAAACGACAGACTAGTTACCTTAACATCTGTCACAAGGAAAATATTAGAAGCTACTGGTAAGGAAGTTATAACCGGGCATTTGAATAAGTTCTAGATTATCAGATGCTCCAGTTTCCTCTAGCAGTCTAAAGATGTACCTGTTAGGTTTTTTAGCCATGCTAAATTACCCTGTAGTGTCCAGGGATGTGCAGACTAGGTGAGTTTGCCATGGAAAATGCTAGGAGGGTGGATCTAGGTGGGATGGTCTTTGGAGGGTCAGTGTGGACTTGGTGGGCTGAATGGCCTGTTTCCACATAGTAGGGATGCTATGATTTTTAGGAAAGGAATTCCAAAGACTCACATGGTTCTGAGAGCCTTTTCCTACCCCCCTCATCTCTCTCTTAAATGAGTGATCGTTTATTTTTAAATCATGACCCCCACCCCAGTCCTAGATACTCCCACAAGAGGAAACGCCTTTTCCATTTCCACAGAGTTGATTTCTTCAGTGAACTAGAGCCATGGGATCTGTTAAATCCAGCCAGGCAGAAACATGGCACCAAGGTTTACTTGCTCTTTTGAAAGAAGGCACCAAAAGTGCTGAACTCTTTCATTAAGGCACTGAAGTGTCAGCCGTAATGTAAATGCTCAAGTCCTGGAGCTAGACTTGAACCTCAAAGTTTATTATTGCTTTTTTGTTAGATGTGGGTATCACTGTCTAGGCTAGTATTTATTAGCCATCCCTCGTTTGCCTTGGGAAGGTGGCGGTGATTTGCCTTTTTTAATTGCTGCAGTCCATCTGGTATATCTACTGTCACAGATAAATAAGAATTTCCAGGGTTTTGACTCAGCAACACTTAAGGAACGGCGATATCTTTTCAGATCAGGACGGTGAGGGAAACTTACGAGTGGTTGTGTTCCCGTGCATATCTGCTGCCTTTGTCCTTCTATGTGGCAGAGGTTGTGGGCTTTGAAGGTTCTGTTGAAGGATTGTTGGTGAGTTACTGCTGTATATTTTTAAGTGGTAACACACCACTGTCTGTGCTCAATGAAATGAATATTTAAGGTGATGAACGTGGTACCAATCAAAAGGGCAGCTCTATCCTCAGACAGTTTTGTTGGAGCTGCACTCATCTAGGCAAATGGGAATATTCGATAGTACTCTTGACTTGTGCCTTGTTATTGGTGGGTTGGCTTTCACAGAATGAATGATCACAGAAATTCCACCACATTGACTTGCTTTTGCGACCAAAGTATTTGTATGGTTGGTGCAGTTCTGTTCTTGGTCAATAGTAGCCCTCAGGCAGTTGATAAGGCAAATTCAGTGATGTAATGTCATTGAAAGTCGATGGGCGATAGTCAGATTCTCTTGTGTTGGAGAAATTCTTTGTTTGGCACTTGTGTGGTGCCAGTATTACTTGCCATTTATCAGCTCATGCCTTATGACTCAGAGGCTAGCCTGAGCTACAGTAAGACGTGAATTCTGGTGAAGCCTTTAAGATCTTCAAATACTGCTTGGAATTTCATTCCCTGAATTGATTGTGCTCCATCTGCTGTTCTGAAAATGAAGCACTCCCTCAGTACAGTACTGATTTGACAAAGTAATGATGCAGCGAAGTTTAAGTGGAGTTAACAACTCACCATCTTGTGACTCCAAGGTGAGAGAAAATTGGCACTTGCAGATATTAAATGACCACAGGTGACATTTCTTCTTCCCTCAGGCTCATTCACATACTGTGTAAATGGACTTTCTGCTATTCCTGCCTGTGTAAATGAACACTAACATTTCTCTGTTTGCTGCTTAATTCTTATCTGCGGCTAGCACTGGGCTTGCCACACCTGTTCAAACATTGGTATTAGCATTTTAATTTTAAGTGATCTCTGTAGCTGTTTAAATTAGAAATGGCTTTCAGCCAGTTGCACATGATGCCAAGGTACCCAAGCCTAAAGGCAACCATAGTCCATGGTCCACAACCCACACAGATTACAGGTGATTAAATTGCAAACGAACTGGCTTTGTGTTTTGAACTTCAACAACAGTTATTGAATTAACATCTTTTATATAAGCATTTGGCTGGCTTAGCTGTCAGTTCTCAAACACCACTGCTGCAAGGTCATTTATTATCTGTTGAAATTTGTTCAGAATTGGGAAACCAAGGTAAATGATCATGGCCTGTTGTGTAAGACAGCCTTACGGTTGAAAGGAATGGGAGAGAAGATAAGTCAAACCAAGAAATATTAACTATCAGTTGTTTGATAGTTCATAACTTGAATATAACTGAACAAAGGCACACTTTGCCAAACAAACAGAGAGAACGCTGAAGAAATACCACAGGTGTGGCAGCATCTGTGGACAGAGAAACCGAGTCAATGTTTTGAGTCCATTATGACACTTTTTCACAACATTTTGTCTAAGATTTTCATCTTGCATTCATCAGGTCAAAATTACAAGCATAATAATTCAAGGGTAAAACAACATTTGTACAGTGTAAGAATAGAGTGTTGATTGATTGTTAAGTGGACTGTTAGTGGTCAAGGCATTGCTGTGGAGAATGTACAAGTTAATGATGACTGACAGTTAACTGTCAAGCTTTTGTGGTCAAGCAACAACAGACCCAAAATTAGACATTCTAAGTTGACCCACAGCTGGAGAAATCAGGCCTGACAGAATATTGGTCAAAGTAAATTAAACAGCATCTAGTAGCTATCGGCTACAGAGGACAGTGGAAACCAAGGTCAAAGAGGTTACGACCAGCGTCAGGTCTGTGTATTGGGAAAATGTCAACTAGATGTTCTGACATCTCAACTGCCTGAATATCTTCACTTTACATCTCTGGGCGTGAGAAAAGAAATAAAAGGGGTTGGTGCAACCTCTTTGAATTATTTGAACTCCGCTCATTACGTCATTAGTCAAAAGCCACAGAACATTCTGGAAGGTCATGCACAGCGGGCAGTAAGAACATAGAGATGGATGCCATGCCCTCAGTGAAGTCTTGCAGCAAGAAGGCAGAGGATTATGTGGTAACCCAAGAGATGATCCGCTCTGACCTGTGCGACCTACCTTGATAAAAGAGAGTCAGCCCTATGTCAGAGAGGAAGGAGATTCCAAAGGCCCAGCTCAGACACGTGGATTGTTGCTGCTCATATCCTATTTCTGACAGACAGAGTAGAGAATAACTGTTGTGGGAATTTAGGAAATGCTCACACCCTGTTTTGAAGAGGACTATTTCGTTAATAAGATTGAGTTGAACTGCAAAGCGTGTTCTGTGTCCACCTCACCAACAAGAGTGCTTGGGTAAAGTGTTTTTAATTCATAAATTGATTGAAGGTTCCAAAGCTTAGACAACACTTTGTATATATTTTAAATCTGCAGGTTAACTCTGATTGGTCAAGGCATTGCCCTGGAAAATAAACTAATGAATGGCTGTCACTAATTTTGTTGAATTGAAACAGGCATAGTGTGCTTACATATTCTTTCTATCTATAAAAAACAGGTAGGTCCCTGTTTATTAATGTATGTAGCTCAGTACACACAAGTATACAACACTGTAAGTCAAACTGACAAGACTAGGTTGGTTATCAACGTAATTCTTTGTACAGTCTGGATTATCCAGGAGATGTTGTCTATTTGATAAATCACATCGAACATGGGACACTGTACTGTGAGTTTTGTAAGTGCAGGCTGTTTGCCACGATGAGTATCTTGCTTTCTGTAAACAGTGTAGCTATGTCCTGTTTGATACAATCTGCCAATCTTTGGGACAAACAGCTTACATACTGGCATCACACCTGGTCTACAATCAGACACCATATTATTCGTTTGTGTGCAAGACAGAACATCTTTTGGACTTGATGACAGTATTGATTGATTGATTTATTTGATTTATTGTCATGTGTACCTAAGTACAGTGAAAAGCTTTGTTTGTGAGCAGTACAGGCAGAGCATAATAAGCAAGGACATACAGATCATAGCGGGAGAAAGCTTGGACAAAACGAGGCATACAGGCTACACTGCACAGGACATGCACGAAGCAAGATCAACATTAACAAGCTCAACATTATTTGGAGTTAGAGTCCATTCAACAGTCTAATAATGGCAGGGCAGAAGCTGTTCTTGATCCTGCTGATGCATCTATTCAAGCTTCTGTATTTTCTGCCTCATGGAAGATGTTGTAGGAGATCATTACTGCAGTGCGATGGGTCTTTGATGATGTTGGGAGACTTTCCACGGCAGCGAGCCATGTAAATAGAGTCCATGGGTGGGAGGTTGGCTCCTGTGATGGTCTGGGCTATGCACTGGGTAGTTTCTGGTCTGGATAATTTCTTATGGTCCTGGTCAGAGCTGTTGCCGTACAAGGCTATTTCGCACCTCGACAGTATGCTTTCCATGGTGCATTTGTAAAGGTTGGTTAAAGTCCTTATGGACCTGCCAAATTTCCTAAGCTGCCTGAGAAAGAAGAGACATTGTTGTGCCTTCTTGACTGTTGTATCTATGTGTGAAGTACAGGACAGGTTGTTGGGTATTGTCACTCCTGGGAACATGATGCTGTCAACCCTCCCTACCTCAGCTCCATCAATGTGGATGGGGCATGTTTTCCACCTTTCTTTCTGAAGTCAATGATCAGTACTTTTGTTTTGCTGACATTGAGAGAGAGGTTGTTATCATTGCACCAAACAACCAATCCCTCTCTCTCCTTTCTGTGTTCTGACTCGTCATTGTTTGATATCCATCCTAGCATGACAGCGTTGTCAGGAAACTTGTAGATTTGGCTACACATCATGGGTGTCCGGGGAATACAGTAAGGGGCTGAGATTGCATCCTTGGGGGCTCTGATGTTGAGAGTTATCATGTGACAAGTGCAGTTACCTTTCTGTTGGTGGTTAGCACCACTTGCGTTGCTGATGAATGGGAGCAGTGTGAAACTGCTAGATTCACCCACAGCTCAAATGTTCGAGACACATTAATCCAAGGTAAACTGATCAGGACCAAACCTGATGGCCTCGGGTTCATTTGTGAGTTTGTGCGACATACATAAGCTGATTGGGGCAACCACCAGAGAGGCACGGTGACTCAGTGGTTAGCAATGCTGCCTCATAGTGCCGGGGACACGGGCTGGGTTCCACACTCAGACAACTGCCTGTGCACATTCCCCCTGTGTCTGTGTGGGCTTCCTCCCACACTGCAAAGATGTGTAGGTCGGGTGAATTGGCCAGGCTAAATTGCCATTGTGCCCAGGGATGTGTAGCTTAGGTGGATTAGACATGGGAAATACAGGGATAAAGGTAGGTGTGTGGGTCCGGGTGGAATGCTCTTTGAGGGGGTCGGTGTGGACTTGATGGGCAGAATGGCCTGCTTCCACAATGTAGGGATTCTATGATTATCGTGCAGGATGACTTTGATGTGCCCTACTTTAGTATCACGCCTTCAGGATGAACAAATAATTTAGACACGATTTATATGTTTTCCGATAAGGCCAATCTTATAGCATGCAGAATTGTAGGAATCCAAAGTGTTTATTGAGCAGTGAAGGTGAGTTTGTTGTAGACAGTATTACAGAACTTCTGCCATTTTCTCAATTTGGACATCAAGGCAACAGAGCTGATTTGACTGCTCAATTTTAAAGGTGAATTTGAGTGTGGGATGGAGCTAATGAAGACAGGTATTCCTACATGCAACTACAGATTCAAATGTAGCAAACGTATCATCTACAGACAGGAAATTACCTGCCTTTTCCCTTAATAACCATTGAATTTCCAAAAAATGTCAATCTCCAGTCTGAAATGTTCAGCTCGACACCATTTTTGTGAGGCAGTTTTAGATCTTCATAAACCTTTGTGTGAAGAATTACTTCCTGCCAACATCTTCGAATCGGCTGGATCTAATTTTGATTTGGATGCCCTCTTTGTCCTGGACTCTCCCCACCATGAGAAATGTTCTTTTTCCTCTATATTCATAGTAATGGTCATAGAGTCATACAGCAGTAAAACAGACCCTTTGGTCCTCCCAGTCCATGCTGAACATAATGCCAAACTCAAATAGTTCCGCCTGCCTGCTCCTGACCCATACCCTTCCAAATCTTTCCAATTCATGTACTTATTCAAATGTCTTTTAAAAGTTGTAATTGTACCCACATCCACCACTTCCTTAGAAAGTTTGTTCCATACGTGAACTACCCTCTGTGTAAAAAATTTGCCCCTCATATCTATGAATCCTATCAAGTCCTTCAATCAGTTTAGCTACCTCAGTTTGATCACCTGTTAATTTTCAGCCCTCAAGTGAAAATAAGTTCAGTCTCTTTGCCAATTTCCAGGCATTTTATAGACTTGAAGAGTGCAGAATGTTGGTGGAAGAATTAGGCTGAAGGCAGGGCTGTAATTCGGTGACCAACTGTGTAACAATCCTGGGAAATGGAAATGAAGAATTGGATTGTCAGTGCAATGATCCTTGATTTTCTCACTGAAGAAGAGGTCAGTAAACATCCAGCTTTGGAGGGGAAAGCTCAGAGGAACATTGACATTTTGTGAAAGGCAATTTTGGGTATAAGGTCAAGGCAACAAGTTACATGCCAATTAGATGACATCCCTGAACAACTTTGCGGTTGGGTTAATCAATTACCAGTTCAGAAAGTGAGCTTTACTATAAAGATTGCAAAAGCTAAGAATTTGAAACTGTTCACATGAAGCAGAAGAGTAAAGAACACAGTATGAATGAAACTGGAAGTGAATCAGGGAGGAGTAAGTAATGTGGTTTTTGATTATGGTATATAAGATACCTTATGCAGATATTAGCATCACAGTCAACAACAAAAATAGAAATTGATGGGAAAGCTCAGCAGGTCTGACAGCATCTGTGGAGCGAAATCAGAGAAATCAGATGCTGCCAAAACTACTGAACGTTTCCAGCAATTTCTGTTTTTGTTTCTGATTTTTAGCATCTACAGTTCTTTCGCTTTTTTTAGTATCATAGTCATACTAAGCAGTGGAAAAGGGAAGTTTCACAGTTGAATCAAAAATTAAGTCTGTCTTTTCAGCACAGTTGTTCAGGGAATTATTACCATGACTTCCCCAAAAGCAGTTTACCTGGGATGAGATAACACAGTGTGGAACTGGAGGAACACAGCAGGCCAAGCAGCATCAGAGGAGCAGGAAAGTTGACGTTCCGGGTCAGAACACTTCTTCAGAAAAGGAGGAAGGAGCTCAGAAATAAATAGAGAGAGGAGGGAATGGGGCTGGGGAAGGTAGGTGGGATGGTGATAGGTGAGTGCATGTAGGCAGTGGTGGGGATTTGTCAGCGAGGTGGGAGGAGCGGATAGATGGGAGAGAAGATGGACAGGTTGTATGAGGTCAAGGAGGCGGGATGAGGGGGAAGGTTGATCATGGGATGAAGCTGAGATTTTGAAACTGGTAAAATCCACATTTAGGCCATTGGGTTGTCGGCCCCTGAGGCGGAATATAAGGTGCTGCTCCTCCAGTTTGTGGGTGGCGTCACTGTGACACAGGAGGAGGCCCAGGATGGACATGTCACTCAGGGAGTGGGAGGGGGAGTTGAAATGGTTCGTGACAGGAAGGTGTTGTCATTTGTTGCGAACTGAGGGCAGGAACTCTACAAAACAGTCTCCGAGCCTCTTGGGATGATACCATTTATTCCAGCTGACATTCCTTTATCAAAACTGATGTGACAGAATGCTAATTATAACTAATTTCTGATACACACCCTACTCCTGATAATTGAGTTATCCAGTAGATCAAATTTATCAGCACAAACCACTGAGGAAAGTGGGAATGTTGCACTGAAATCCTTTGAGGTTTCTGATCATTTGAATGAAGCACTTTGATATAGAAGGAGTGGTCTGTCAATATAATTTACTATGGACAGGGTAGCTGCAGGGAGGATGTTTCTGATGGTGGGTATGTCCAGAACCAGGGGTCACAGTATAAGGATTTGGGGTAGACCATTCATGATGGAGATGAGGAGACATTTCTTTAACCAAAGAGTGGTGAGCCTGTGGAATTTATTACCATCGCAAGTAGTTGATGCCAAAACATTGAATGTATTCAAGAAACAACTAGATATAGCACTTGAGGTGAATGGGATCAATGGTCATGGGGAGAGACCAGGATTAGGCTATTGAATTGGACGATCAGCCGTGATCATGAGGAATGGCGGAGCAAACTTGAAGGTCTGAATGGTCTTCTCCTGCTCCGATCTTCTATGTTTCTATGTTTCTATGCTGCAATTCTGTAAGCAGCTATTGAACTAAGCATTACAGATGTGGATTTTGTCAATTGTACCCATTGACTAGCAGTTGTTACCTATGACATTATTTCTATAATCCTCTACTGCTGCTCATAAATAGGCTAGCTATTGGCCTCATGGCCTCATCCCATGACCAACCCTCTTTCTCTTCTCCGCTTCCTTGACCTGACACAACCTGTCCATCTTCTCTCCCACTATCCACCCCTTCCACCTCACTGATGAATCCCCACCACTCTGTCCTTGCACTCACCTATCACCATCCTACCTACCCGCCCCAGTCCCAACCCTCCTCTCTATTTATTTCTGAGCTCCCTTCCCGAAATGTCAACTTTCCTGCTCCTCTGATGTTGCCTGGCCTTCTATGCTCCTCCAGCTCCACACTGTGTTATCTGTGAGTCCAGCATCTGCAGTTCTGACTATCCTGATGCTAATATTATAGCTGATTTTAGGTAATGGTGATGCTGTGAACCAAGACTGGGAAAGTGTTCTGCTATCATTGACCAGGAGGACTGTCCATGAAGGATTGACTTGTGCAATGCATCACAGAATGTGAGAGATCAGAGAAAACCTAATTGAAAGGCAGTTCCAGGACGAATGAGCTCGGTTTAAACTTTGTTTAATTGTTTAAGATTTAGCTAATATGACAAGTATTCTCTTCTTTTGGAATGGACTCAATATTTTTTCAGTCCTTGGCCCCTTATATCTCTGGATAAATGTTTAGCTGTTGATGTGATTGTATACCTGATACTTTTGAGGATTTCACTTTAAAATACCTACACATGACAGCTCCCATTGACCATTTGGGAAAAGGCAGGCCCTTCAGCCCAACAAATCCACTGAACATCCCACCCAGACCCTTTCCCCTATAACCCATCTAATCTACACATCCCTGAACACTATGGGCAATTTAGCATGGCCAATCCACCTAACCTGCACATCTTTGGACTGTGGGAGGAAACTGGAGCACCCGGAGGAAACCCACGCAGCCACGGGGAGAACGTGCAACTCCACACAGTCGCCTGAGGGTGGAATCAAACCCAGGTCTCTGGCGCTGTGAGGCAGCAGTGCTAACCACTGAGCCACCATGCTGCCCCAACTCTTGAGGAAACTCCTGCTGATCTTTCTATTATTGGTAACTCTTCAATGTTTCAGTGTGTGTGCAGATTGCTGAGTTGAAAGTTTTGGGGGATAGTGTTGTACCTGCACGAGGCAGCATCTTGTGCAGCTAGACTCAGCAGACCACTGCACTATGAGGGAGATTGAACACCAGAGCCCCCATTATCCATTTCCCGTCTGGAAAGCCAGAGTGCTCCATTGAAAAGCTAAAAGATAGAATGAACCTTTCCTTGCAGAGATATGTGGAATGATCACTGATTCCAAACTTTTATTCACAAGGTATGAGTAAGCAAGGAGTAATGTGAGGAGGCCAGTCCTAACATTTTTTCTTGTGATTAGCGTCAGTGTTGTCCATCTTCAAATGCAATGCCGTTGCTGCAGTCAATGTCATGGATCAAGGATCCCTGACATCTGAGATAATCTGTAGTCAAGGAGTCAGTTGCTAGTGAGAGATGAGCAATGCTTGGCCATTCCAACTTCCTTAATCCTTGGGATGGTCTGAAGAGGCTCTTATCTCTCACATGAGCTTGACTTATCAGGTCAGGCAATGACAAACACAATGGAGCAGACAGTAGTGTAAGTAAACATCTGTTTACAAAAGTGAAGAAGGTTATTTAGAATCCCTACAGTGTAGAAACAGGCCACACAGCCCAACAAGTCCACACCGCCCCTCCAAACACCATCCCACCCAGACCCATTCCCCATATCTAACCCAACTATCCCTGGACCCTATGGGCAATTTAGCATGGCCAATCCACCTAACCTACACAATTTTGGACTGTGGGAGGAAACCAGAGCAAGCCCAGGGAGAACGTGCAAACGCCACACAGACAGAAGCCCAAGACTGGAATCGAACCCGATTTGCTGGTGTTGTGAGGCAGCTGCACTAACCACTGAGCCACTGTGCCGCAGACCTCAGGTTATTTACTCATTCCACCTACCTCTCCTCAGTAGTTTATTGTGTGTTTTTTTCTTGATCCCCTGCCACCATGTCAAAACACAGACCAAACTTCTGCAGTAGAAGTATGCTTCTCTATGGCTGGTCTCACTGATGTGGAAGTCTCGGAAGGTCAAACTCCAGGCATCTTTGGATTTAGAGGACCCAGGTCACCTGAGAGCAAATGCATTGTCATGATGCATAACATCTTGTGCAGATTAAGAATGAGTTAGCACTAGTGGTAGCACAACAACAAGAAACTCACTGGCTTAATGTCTTCTCAAAGCATGTGAGTAGCTCGATGTCCAATCCTACCACTCCCTTCCATAACCTCCCCAACCAGTGACGGACCTGTCAGCCCAGTTATGGGCCAATTCCTCCTTCAGCGAGACCAAGGGAGGGACTGAGTTTGCTGCAAGTGGATGGGAGAATAGTTAGTGGTGATTCAGGGGCAGGAGAGGTGGTAAGGTGTCTCCGGTGCGTGAGTAGGAAGCACAGATAGTAGGAAGGATTAGTAGTTCAGGAGGATGAGGCAGGTGAGAGCCATTGAATGGCTATGCTATGTACAGCAGTGAGAATTGTGAGCAAGCTATCCAAATATTCTTATAATTCATTCAGTGTGAAATTTTGCCTGATAACCCTCCTTTGAAGCATGTATGGGGATGTTTTACCACACTACATTAAAGCCACTGTACAATTGCAGTTTTTTTCTTTTGTTTGCACTGAAATTATGGTGCAGATCAGGAGAAATTCCATAAGATATTTGTGTTCTAATATTTAAGACTAAGCATCTTTCACGATTGACAGGTTCCAATCTTAGCGAAAATAACATTGGCCAGGAGAACTGTGATACTGTTGGATGTGCCAGAAAGCATAACTGGAAGAGCATGCTGATCAGAATCAATGATGTGACATGACTTCCAACTTTAAAATCTGGCCCAAGCTTAGGAGACGTTGCCTTGTTGTGGAAAATCACTGAGGTAGAAACTAATTTTCAACTGTGGTGACTTCCAGAAAGCAAACTCACATTCGGAACATGCGTTCGTATGAAGCCAAACATAAATAATTTTACATCCTCGCCTTTGCGTAAGTCCACTTTGCATGCAGAAAAAATATGTAAGCTTTAGGAATGGTGACTGAGCTATGAAGCAAAACACGTTAATGTAACAGACACTTTATTGTCAGATGGATTTAATGAAATGCCAGTAGACATTTGTCTTAAGATGAGGGCTACACTAAAGTGAACGAACAGGTTTCAGTAATATAGTGGTAGGAACAAAAATGATACCTTCAAACTAGATCAATAAGGGTTAATCATTAAGGATTAATTGAACATAACAATGAGCAATTGAAATAAAGTGGAAAGGTACATGGAAAATAGGCCTAGTGCAAAAATAGCCTACTCTAACTTAGTAATGACCACGTGATACTAAGCTATTTGTGAGAATTGTCCTGCTGGGCCATTACATGGTGCTACCTGGAGATGTTTTTTCTGCATAATGGAATGTCTCTAAAAGTGCTGAAAGTACCACAGAATGATGATACAGCATGTAATCTTAGATTCAGAATAGTATCAACACTGGGGACTTTGCCCGATTCAGTGGACTCTATCTTGGGTCGAGATTTCTGACTATAAGAAGACATTGAGACTTATTGTGGTGCGTGCTGTTAGAGTTCACCTCAGACTGGGATTGCGAATGGTGCCAGGAACCGCAAGTTCTCCAGACTGGCCCTGGTAAAGCAGGCTCCTTGATGCCTCCCTGAAGAGCATGAGACTTGTTGTCAACATACATTCACTGCTTTTTACTGCTATATATTTATCTAGTGCTTTAAATATATCCCTACTTAATATATTCATCACTGCTTTATATAAATTTATATGCTTTGTTTATATTGAAATTAAGGTACATATTCCTAAAAATTGTTTGGCCAAATTTCGTCCTAACTCCATCTACAAGTTTGCTGATGACACCACCATTGTAGGCCAGATCTCAATAATGATGAGATAGAATACAGGAAAGAGATAGAATGCTTGGTGGAATAGTGTAAAGATAATAATCAATTCCTCAACGTCAACAAAATGAAAGAGCTGGTCATTGACTTCAGGAAGCAAGGTGAAGGGCACATCCCTGTCAGCATCAATGGTGCTGAGATGGAGATGGTCAAGTGCGTCAAGTTCCTGGGAGCAATAATTACCAACATTCTGTGCTGGTCCAACCACATTGATGCTATGGTCAAGAAAGCACAACAATGCCTGTACTTCCTCTGGAAGCAAAGGAAATTCAGCATGTCTGTAAAGATGCTTACCAATTTTTAATATATGCACCATAGAAAGAATTCTGTCTGGATGCATCATGGCTTGGTATGGCAATTGGTCTGCTCAGGACCGTAAGAAACTTTGGAGAGTTGTGAACACAGCCCAGTCCATCACATAAACCAACCTTCCATCCATTGACTCCATCTATACTTCTTGACGCCTTGGGAAAGCAGCCAAAATCTTCAAAGGCTCCTCCCACTCCAGTAACGATCTCTTCCAGCCTCTTCCATTGGGCAGAAGGTACAAAAGCTTAAACATATGTACCAACAGATTCAAGATCAGCTTCTTACATGCTGTTATTAGGCTCCTGAATGGTCCTCTCAAATTTTAAATTTAATTCTTTATTCATTTGCGGGATGAGAGTGTCACTGGCTAGGCCAGCATCTATTGCCCATCCCTAATTGTCCAGAGGGCAGTTATGAGTCAATGACATTGCTGTGGGTCTGGAGTCATATGCAGGCCAGACCAGGTAAGGATGACAGTTTTCTTCCCTACAGGACATTAGTGACCCTGATGGATTTTTCCCCAACAATCAGCAATGGATTCAGGGTCATCATTAGATTCAATTTTATTGGATTCAAATTCTACCATCTGGTGTGGTGGGATTCAAATCCAGGGCCCCTGAACATCACCTGGGTCTCTGGATTAACAGTCCTGCGATAATACCACTAGGCCATTGCCTCCCCTGATGTTAATGTTGATCTCGCTTTTTGTGCATCTTCTCTGCAGCTGTAACATTGTGTTTTTTGTTATTACCCTCATGCATTTTGCATGGTATGATCTGCCTGTACTGGACTCAAAACAAAACTTTTCACTGTACCCAGGTACATATGACAATAATAAATCAAATCAAACCAAAAGATCAGGAGAAATTCCATAACACATTTGTGTTAGTGTATATAAGATTAAGCATCATTCAGTCCAGGCGATTCCACAATTTCATCAAAAAACTTGTTAATTAGAGTCATTTAAATTTTTGAGTATTTTGTTACATCCACACTGAACCCACTATTGAACAATAACACGTAAACGTAACTACAGACAAGAGGAGGAAAGACAGGACATCTGCACACAGTTTCAGTAGCAATTCTGAGAGTAAATGTTGTTAATCCTTTAATGCACTGTTTTTGTCACAGAATATGAGTAAGAAAGTAAATGTCTGTATGCGTGCAAAATTACAAGGATTCATGTTTTGGGAGTAATAAATTCTAAGTAACATAAATGCACAAATAAAGAAAGTCCTTTTGCCATTCGAGAATCCATAAACTGACTTTCAGCAGAAAGATCTGCTGCAGTGATTTCTCCTCCTAGACTTGCCAGGGCGAATCTTCCAGTGTCATTAACCTCTGTAGGTTCTTCCTACTCAGCTGGAAGACTTTTGCAATCTGCCACTTCTAACAGAGAATAGAACTTTCCCTGATAGTAGGAACTGCAGATGCTGGAGAATCTGAGATAACAAGGTGTAGAGCCGGACGAACACAGCAGGCCAAGCAGCATCAGGGAGCAGGAAAGCTGACATTTCGGGCCCTAGATGGGTCTCGGCCTGAAAAGTCAGCTTTCCTGCTCCTCTGATGCTGCTTGGCCTGCTGTGTTCGTC
>JAHRHZ010000034.1:12916718-12990155 GCA_024137785.1 Ginglymostoma cirratum | reverse complement strand
CAGGCCAAGCAGCATCAGAGGAGCAGGAAAGCTGATGTTTCGGGCCTAGACCCTTCTTCAGAAATTTCTGAAGAAAGGTCTAGGCCCAAAACTTCAGCTTTCCTGCTCCTCTGATGCTGCTTGGCCTGCTGTGTTCATCCAGCTCCACACCTTGTTATCTCACATTATCTGAGTCTGTGGATTAACAGTCCAGCAATAATACCGCCAGATCATCACGTCCTACCTACCTTTTCAGTCTTTTTGACCAGTGATACATTTACATTATCTGTAAGGTTATAGCTTGTGATGCCACAGGTCTTTAATTTATTCATTTAATTATGCAACATTAACTATTATATATACTATTTCAAAATATTAATAAATGTTAGACAATCTCTCTAAAACAATCCCAATCTTTAAAAGCTATATTTAATAACGAGAACCAAACACAAAGGGGACCAGTGACTGGGTTGAAGACCAAGCTGAAACTAATAAAGTCTGAAGGAGTTTGGTGATGAATGGGAGGGAGACAGCATTCCTGAGTGGAGTGGCCATGGGGTCAGAGAGTTGGGTGAGCAAGTGGTGCCAAGGAGCTCTATGGGTATGCTTGTTCCTGGTGGACAAAGGTGACATCAGTGGCACTGATTTCTTGCTCCAGGTAGTGGGGTGGTCAGAGGTCCAGGGAGTGGGGTGATCAAACGTCCAGAGAGTGGGGTGGTCAAAAGTATACTGGAAAAGGAGATGGTGGATCCTGTTTGATGATTCCCTGAGCTGACACACAGAGCCACTTGGAAGAACATCATCAAAACATTCAAACAAGCACCAGGCGTAGCTCAACTGGTGTGAGAATGGTCCTCCCCATCCAATCCTTCTTGTATGCTTGGTATCTCACCCCTGCAGCCCCCCACAACCCCTTGCCTTCAGATAACTGTGTCAGGGAAGAGAACGGCACCCACCTCCACCTGGAAAGTGGCTCAGGGAGACAGGTCCAGAAAGAGGTGACTCAGTTTCGGCACAGGCTGATATCAGGGACACAAACAGGGATCAACATTCACTGCTATAGAACGATCATCAATTCAGCGAAAGACATTTGTTGGTCTGCCAAAACATTTGGTCTTCAAATGACTGAGTGTTCTAGTGTCTTGCATTCCAAGATTCAGGATGATGCAATAAAACTTGAGGCAGATGCCCCAAAAGCTCAATGGGGAAAGGTCAATCCAGAAGACCCTCCTACCATTATACGCTAAGGAGAAGGACATACAAAACTTCCCTGCCTGTAGGTATATATACGTTGTATACATAACCTAGAATGACAAGCTATTGGGGTATCTCATACGCCATGTTGAAAAAAGCCTGATATATATTGTACCTAATGTAATTTCAGGGGCTGGGGTGTAGGTTAGCTCAGTTAGCTGGTCAGCCACTTTTGAAATCCAAAGTGATACCAACACAGTTGGTTCAATTACTACACTGGCTGAAGTTACCATGAAGCACTCTCCTTCTCAACTTCTCCCCTTTCCCTGAGGGTGTGGTGACAAACCAGGCACTCATTGACAAGAGAGCAGCCCTTTGGTTCTCTGGGACTATGGTGACTTTGAGGTAAAGAGAGAGCCAAGGCCATGGTGGAATTTTCACAGAAGGTGGAGATTTTTAAAACTGTGAAGTAGCTGGAGCCATAGCCAATAGAAATAATGAATAGGAGGGGCAACAAGTGAATCATAGAATCATATAGTACAGGAGAGACTGTTTGGCCCATTGAGTCTGTACCACCAAGAATACAAAATATCTGCACTAGACACACTTTCCTGCACTAATCCCTTGGTTTTAAATGTAACAATGCTTCAAATCTTCATATAAGTACATTTTAAAAGTTGTGAGAGTTTGAGTTATAAGGAAAGGCTGGATACACTGGGACTGTTCTCATTGGAGTGTAGGAAGTTGAGGGGTGACCTTATTGAGATTTGTAAAATCATGAGAAGTACAGACAAAGTGAATGGCACCTGTCTTGCTGTCTTCTCCCTAGGGTGGAGGATTTCAAAACTTGGGGTCATATTTTTAAAGTGAGAGGAGAAAGTTATAAAAAAGACATGAGGAGCAATTTTTTTTTTTGCACAGAGAGTGGTTCGTGTATCGACTGAACTTCCAGGAGAAGTGGTGGATGTGGGTACAGTTACAACATTTAAAAGACATTTGGATAGGTACATAAATAAAAAATACTTGGAGGGATGTGGGCCAAATGCAGGCGGGTGGGACTCATTTGGTTTGGGAATATGCTTGGCATGGACTATTTGGACCAAAGCGTCTGTTTCTGTGCTGTATGACTATGACTGTACCCTCCCAGGCAGTGGATTCCAGACACCCACCATCTCTGAGTGAAAAAGATTTTCTTCAAATTCCCCTAAACCTCCTGCTTTTCACTTTAAAATTATGTCTTCTTGTTACTGATTCTTTGATGAAAGAGAAACACTGGTGTGTATTCACCCCGTCCATTTTGAATAGGACTTGTGGAAGAGAAGTTAGAAAACTGGGTTACCATACAGTGATCCAACAGCTGTTTTGTTTCATAAAGTATAAACTGTGTGGAGAGAAACCATTTACTAACAATGACAGATCACTTGGCAATCTGCTGACAAGCACAGGCCCTTCATCACTTCCCCTTTTACTTCCTTTGCCGAGTTAGGCTAAAAACTGATTACTCGATGGAAAAACCTGTGCTAGTTAACCTGTATGCCTCTGTCTAAGCTTTTTTTTAAACAACTTTTGATCTATATATTCTTGCTTACTATAATCTGCTTGTGTAGCTTGTATCAAAGCTTTTCACTGTACGTTGGTACACATGGCAATAAATCAATCAATCAATAAATATCTATGAGAATTAATTACAAGATTTTAATCATGATTTTTAAATGATTAAAGAACTTTTCTCCACCTCCACCCTCATGTATGTCCCAATCTTTATTTTACTTTGTATAACATTTTTAAAAAGTGATTTTATTATTACTACTTTTCATTTCTTGGTTGGCTGTCTGTAGGAGTTCTTAAACGAGATTGGCTACTTGGACAGTTTGATATTGTGAATCCTCATTAAACAAAATAGCATTCAATTAGACACTCAGAGGTAAATGTCTCACCAATGTAATTGCTAGATCTCCTGCTGGGGCTTGCTTCAAGGACTGTCGAGAGTGCCCTCATTTCATTGCTGACATGCCCTTATTTCACTGCTGACGGTAAAACCTGGGTTGATAATGTAATTCTGAAGTGGATCACTGTAAATGCATCACTGTCTGGCAATGCATAACATCACACTAGAGGTCAGTGTCTAATAATAACGATAGACAATAGCATGTGAAATTGCAATAAAGGAAGCCATATAATTTAGCACAAGGGGACAGTACATAATTATAACAAAAAAGGATAGTTTATAAAAAAGTAATAGACGACTAACACTAGAGGACACTGTATAATGTGATATTAATGAATCAGGGTATTGTTATGGTGCCCAAGTAGGTAATTCAGCCCATTATGCCTGCTCTGGCTGTCTAGTTAAACATTATGATTTAGTACCGGTTTCCTGCCTTTTACATATATCCTTGTGCATTGTTCCTTATCTAATAATCACCTGATGCTATCTTGAATGCCTCAATTGAACGTGAACATGCTTCTGCCACACTTCAAGGCAGTGCATTTCAGACCTAAATCACTTTTCTGTAAAAAAAGATTTTTCTTATCTTGCATTGGTTACTTTTGCAAGTCACCCGAAAGCAGTGTCTTCTCATTCTTGATCCTTTTATAAGTGGGAACAGTTTCTCCCTATTTACTCTATTCAGACCTCTCATGATTCTCAAAATGTTCATCAGATTTCCTCTTAGTCTTTTACTCTCCAGGAAAATAGTCTTAAAGTCTTTCATCTATCCTCATGACTAAAGTTTCCCATTCCTTCTTGTAAATATCTTCTGTGCTGTCTCCAATGTATTCACATCTTTCATGTAATGTGGTGCCTGGAACCTGTGCACAGTGCTCCGGCTGAGGTCTGACAAAGGTCTTGTGTAAGTTCAACATGACCTCCTTGCTCTTGTACTCAACGGTCCTATTAATAAAGCCCAGAATACTGTTTGCTTTATTAACTGCCCTCTCCCTCTGTCTTGCCACCTTCAGTGATTTGTGCACATACACACCTAGGTCCCTCTGCTCCTGCGCACCCTTAGAATTTTTACTGTCTGTCCACACGCTTCCACGCACCATCCCCTACAACCCGATTTTCAGTGTCAACTGACCAGCTGTCCATCCTTTCAACCCAACCTGCTAGCTAAGGAGGATGAACCCAGTGGTTTTTCTGTCCAGAGTCATCCTCAATATCTCCTCCAGTGGTCATTAGCAATGTGTGTCAGTTCGTTGTCCATCTCTGCATCATTGAGGTGCTAGAAGTCCAGAGTCATTCTCAATATCTACTCCAGCGGACATGAGGTGGAATGGAGTGTTTGAGTTATAAGGAGAGGCTGGATCGACTGGGACGTTTTCACTGCAGAGTAGAAGGTTGAAGGGGCACCTTATAGAGGTTTATGAAATCATGAAGGGTATAGATAAGGTAAAGGGTAAATTTACCTAGGGTGGGGAATTTCAAGACAAGGGAGAATTTTTTTAAGGTGAGAGGAGAAAGATTTAAAAAAGGCACCAACAAATGCCAGTTTCCAGATACCATCCTACCATCTGTTTCATCCTCAAACATAATGTCTTCATCTTCTCCAAACAGATTTTCATCCAGACACATGGAGCAGCCATGGAGACCAAAATTGCTCCGTGAGTTTGAGCAAGATTTCTTTACCATGCAGGACCTCTGTCCAACGCTATATACCAGATACATCAACGACATTTTCTTCCCTTGGACTCATGACGAAGAATCACTGCAACAACTACATAATGATATCAACAAACTTCGTCCCACCATCAGACTTACCATGGACTACTCTTCAGAATCAGTCTCATTCTCAAACACACACACCTCCATCAAGGACAGACACCTCAGTACCTCAGTCTACTGCAAGTGCACTGATAACCTCAAAATGCTGCACTTCTCTGGCTTCCACCCTAAACATGTTAGAGAAGCCATCCCTTACAAACAAGCCCTGCGCATACACAGGATCTGCTCAGATGAGGAGGAACATGATGGATACCTAAAGATTTTGAAGGACGCCTTCATAAGAATGGGATATGATGCTCAACTCATCGATGGCCAGTCCTGACGTGCCACAGCGAAAAACCGCAATGACCTCCTCAGAAAACAGATACAGGACATGACCGATAGAGTACTTCATCATTCAGTACTTCCGTGGAGCGGAGAAACTATGCCATGTTCTTCGCAGGCTTCAATGTGTCATTAATGATGACGAACAGCTCTTCCTACGCCTCCACTTCTCATTGCCAAACAACTGCCAAACCTTAAACAGACCATTGTTCGCAGCAAACTACTCAGCCTTCAGGACAACAGCGACCACATCACCACACAATTCTGCCACAGCAACTGCTGCTAGAGATGCCAGATCATTGACATGGACACTGCCATCACATGTGGGAACGCCACCCACCAAGGCAGATACTCATGTGACTCGGCCAATGCTGTCTGTCTCGTGCACTGCAGGTAAGAATGCCCCAAGGCTTGGTATTTCGGCAAAACCATGCAGACACTACGACAACAGATGAATGGACACCACACAACAATTGCCAGACAGGGATGTTCCCTCCCATAGGGGGAACATTTCAGTGGTCAAGGATATTCAGTTTCAGATCCTCAGGCAAGTGTCCTCCAAGGCGGCCTTCGAGATATACAACAACGCAGAATCCCCGAGCAGAGACTGATAGCCAAGTTCCCTACCCACAAAGACGGCCTGAACCGTGATCTTGGGTTCATGTTGCGCTATGTGTAATCCTATCACACTGTTCTGTATCTGTAAAATCTTCCTACTGTCCTGTTTTAACATTGTCACCTTGATAAATTGTTACAATCTCTCCACCTTAATTAGGTTGTACAATTTTGGCTTTACTTATTACTTGGCATGCAACTCTCATACCTGTTATGTTATTCCAGCCATTTGGTTTGTTTCCAGAACAACCTTGTTTTAATTTTTTAACTTTATCTATCTGCCTCATTTTAAATCAGATTATAGGTTATCCCTTCGCTTGTTAATCAGCTGTTGACACTTTACTCACACTGCCTGACACTCTTGATCACCTGCAGACGCCTATTATTTGGCCTGTCAACACTCCACTCACATCATTTGTATGGTCTTTTGATCTCTCTGCCCATTAATCTCTCTGTCTCTAAATTCTGTACCTGTGTGCTTCTCTTTCACTTCAACTGAAGAAGCGGTACTGCTCTGAATGCTTGTGATTTCAAATAAACCTGTTAGATTATAACCTGGCATCATCTGAATTCTGATCTTGTCCACAACAGTCCCACACTGGCACCTCCACATACACAATTAATGTGTAGTTGGTAGATGACCATGCACAGAAGATTTTCTTGCTGAGTCCCACAGACACAACACATTTATTGTGCATCAGTCAGCCATTGTTGACTTGCCACAAAGAATCAGAGGCTGAATGCTGGATGAAAAGGAATGCTGCTCAGCACATGGTTCCACTCTGACAACGCGAGCCTTGTAGCTACGACAACAGTGATGCAGAAACCACAAATGAGCAGATAAGAACACAAGAAATATGGACAGGAGTAGACCATAGGGACTATGAAGTTATGGGAACGGGCAGGAAAGAGGAGTTGAGGCCAAGATGAGATCAGTCATGACCATATTAAATTGCGGAGCAGGCTCGAGGGGTTGGATTGCCTACTCTGGCTTCTAGTTCTTATTCTTTTATATACGTCTGACCTTCAGCTTCAGTTCCACTTTCTTGCTCACTCTCCATATTCCCTGTCATGCCTGCCCTGACTGTTTGACTTGCTCCTTTTCGTAACTGCACCGACGTTGGTCTGATCTCTTTCCTCATTGTCTCCCTGGGTCCCAGCCCCCTATGCTAGTTTAAATCCTCCTGAGTAACTCTAACAAATTTCCCCGTCGGTATATTAGTCTCCTTCCAATTCAGGTGCAATCTGTCCTTCTCACACAGGTCACTTCTACCCCAGAAGACATTCCAATGATCCAAAAATGTGAATCCTTCTCCCTTGCACCAGCTTCTCAGCCATATATTCATCTGCTCCATCCCCCTATTCCTTCCCTCACTAGCTCGTGGCACCGGGAGTAATCCAGCTAGTTCTACTCTCAAGGACCTACTTTTTAAATTCCTGCCAAACTTCCTATATTCTCTCCACAGAATCTCATCCTTTTCTCTTCCAATGTTGTTAGTTCCAATGTGTACAATGACATTCCGCTGGTCTCTCTCCCCTTTGAGAATATACTGCATCCTCTCCGAGATATCCTTGATCCTGGCACCAGGGATGCAACACACCAATCTGATGACTTGCTGTCGGCTGGAGAAACATCTGTCTGTGCCTCTGGCTAGACAGTAACCCATCACAATTGATCAATTGGAACCTAGCATTCCTCTCGTTACATTAGTGCCAGACTCAGTACCAGGAATCTGGCTGTTAGTGATACTTTCCGCTGAGAGTGCATTTCCCTCTACATCTTCCAAACCAGTATCCCTGTTTGATTTGGGGATAGCCACAGGAGGCTCCTGCCTCCCTCTCCTACCTTCCCTGGATGTAACCCATCCACCTGACTGTATCTTCGGTTTATCGCCCTTCCTACAAGTGCCATCCATTACACCCCCAGCTTCTCTAAATTCCTCATTGCCTCTAACTACCGCTCCAACTGATCCAATCGGATTCACAACCAAACACACTTCCTGCAGACGTAACCATGTAACATGGAAACTCTCCCTAATCTCCCACAACTGACAGGAAGATCACTAAACTTCTACTAAATGCCATCTTTGCACCTTAACAATGTACAGGCTCAGAAAGTAGCCCAGTCTTACTGCTCGAGAAACAGTGCTCCAGGCTAACTAAGTACTTATGTTTAATATTTTTAAAGTTTAATCAAGAGATAGATCTCAATAAAACATATAAGCAAAAGAGAGCCCATTCTACTTGCTATTGTAGTTTACAAAAAAAAACTGTAAGGTTACATTTTAAAAACTAGCCACTTAGCTGCTCCCCTGCTGTGAGCTCCCCCACACAGGTTTCTCCAAGGTCAGCTGTGAATTTCACTGTTTTTCTCAGATTAACTCCGATGTCCAGAGATACTTGAAACCAAACAGCAGAAGCAGTTGACAATGAAGATTCACTGCTGGGTCAGACAGCTGTGCAGGTTTATTTCTCCATTTGTTTCACCTGACATGTGGTCACTGCCTTTGTCTCCCTTTCTCCATTTTTAAGTGCCACTGTTTTGATCTCTTTTTTTCCCAAAGTTCCGAAACAATGCAACAGCTTACAAAACAGTAATTACTGCTCCTAGAATTCGAGGAAATCAGCTCCAACACTGAAAATACCTCAAAAAAAGGAGCAGCTCTTACAGCCACAATTTTTTACTATCCTTCATCTTGGATTACCTTATCCCATAGCACTTAGACTTTTTCACACAGCAAGTTGTTAGGGTCTGAAATGCATTGGCCGGAAATGTGGTGGAAGCAAGTTCAATTAAGGCATTCAAGAGAGGCTTTGGATGCTTTTTTGAATAGAAATGGTGTGCAGGGATATGTGAAAAAGGCAGGAAATTGGCGCAAGATAGTATCGCCACTGAAGACATTAATACCTCCAAATTTGACTAACTCACTGTTTGGTGTTCATTAGATGTCTATCTTGTATGTCCTTTTGTCTCCTAGTGCTCATGTTGTGTTACCCCCTGATGCTGCTGTATGTCTGGTGAAAGGAAACTGATGTGCTCGAGGGGAGCTGGAAAATGGCCTCACAGGCCAGCCTTGAAAAGATCTGCACTGGTCTGCAACACCTTGGCATTAGCAGCAGCAGTAGACACAATTGGCTGGCTGAGAGGCAACTGCAAGGACACAGAAGGTACGGGCATGAACAGAGCATAACCACTGTCATCCTGATGAGAAGGCAGCAGGAGATGCTGCCAGTACCTGAGGACAATGCCTGAACGATTCTGGTAATCTACTGATGGACAGTTTTCTGGAACTCTTTGAGAATAAGTGTACCTGTTGAGCATTGAGATCCACAACAATGGTGATAGCAAGGCGTCATGACCTGAACCTGAGCTTCCATTACAGCACATGTAGCTTCTGCCTGTGCTAATAGAAGCCAAGACATTGACCTTCAGATGCCGTATAATTGTTGGGTCCACACGTGCTGCCCTATCACTTGCCCAATGGAAAGGGTGTAGTTGAAGCATGGTACGGACGGTATAATTCTTGTTCTGTATTGCAATGTACAAATAAGGCACCTACTGGTACTAACCCCAACTGTGAAACACATTAAAATACCACTGCATCATATTGGAGTCCTATCATTCACAGGCAACAAGGTGAAAAAGCTCCCAACAAAGATTGCGTTAAAATTAGTACAAAAACAAACGAGGTTGGAAAGAACTAGTGTAACAGCCAGAAACTTTTAGGGGAAAACAAAAAGGTAGAAAGTCACAATCCAAGAAAAATGTGAAAAAGAAACATGTGAGTAAAGCATCAAAGTGTGAAGAGAAGGTTGGATGAGCATCTCATGTAAGTGTTCATCTTCATGTTATCAGAATGTAATGAGAGAGACAACATTAGAGGGCAGCATAGAATGTAACATCAAAGAACAGTGCCCGTTATTACTCTTGAACAGGGGTGGGGAGTCAATGACGATCTATAATCCTGAAATGAATTTTCTTTTAAAAATTGCCAAAATTGAAAAATATTGGGAGCCACAGGACAAAAAATTTAAAACTCCTAGACCCCAAATGCTTGACAAATTATCAGGTAGATCTGGTAGAATGCAACATTTGTACATTAAATACATAAAACGTGTTTTGAATTTATATATGGGTAGAGAAGAGAAAGAAATTAAAATAGACATAACTCTGAACTATTGTTTTTCTTTTTGACATTTTTTTTGTCTTCTTTTAAAGTCTTTTCCTTCATATCCCAGTATATGCATGCTCAGGTTTCATTATCAGTGTTTAGGAATTATGTACAAGTGTACTAAAAATGCAAGGATATAAATAGTGAATCATATTAATTTAATGCTTTAATTAAAGCAGATAAAAAGACTTTCACTACTGAACTGAAAGAAATCTTTTTATCCCAGGATCCGGTGTAACGTGACTAGTTGGATTCAAATTTGGCTCAGTATTATGAGGCAGAATGTAATGGTAGAAGACTGTTTTGTGACTGGAGCCCAGTGCCCAGAGGCATACCACAGGGATCTGTGCTGGGTCCGTTATTGTTCATGATACAGACAATGTAGATGAGAATGTGGGAGGGATGAGAAAATACGTTTGTTAATGTCACAAAAATTGCCCTGGCGGTTAACAGTGAGAAAGATGGCTTTAGTTGTAGGAGGATTCTGATGGATTGGTCAGATAAGCAGATCAATGGCAGATGGAATTTAACCCCTAAAAGTGAAAGGTGAAGCAGTTTGGTGGAAGTAACAAGACAAAGGAGTATTCAATGAATGGCAAGACCTTAGAAAGCTCAGAGGAACAGAGGGATCTTGGTCTGCTTGTCCACGGTTTCCTGAAATTGGCAGGAAAGATTGCTGGTGTAGTTAAGAAGGCAAATGGGACAGGGCTGCAGAGGAGACTTACCAGGATGTTGTCTGGAATAGAGGCAATTCAGCTATGAAGAGAAGCTGGATAAGCTCAGGTTGTTTTCTTCGGAGCAGAGAAGTTTGAGGGAGGTCCTGATAGAGGGTCCTGTTAGAGATGTATAAGATTATGATGGGCATGGAAAGGGTGGATAGAAAACAACAGTTCACTTTAGTTTAAGGATCAATAACAAGGGGGCATAAATTTAATGTGAAAGGCAAGATATTTAGAGGGATTTGAGGAAATACTTTTTCACCCAGAGGGTAGTGGGAATCTGGAATGACCGGCCTGGGAGATTAGTTGAGGCAGGAAACCTCACTACCTTTCAAAAGTACTTGATTTGATTTGATGTGAGTTATTGTAGCCACACACACCTAAGTACAGTGTAAGGTCATATAAGGTAGCGGTGGAAGTTAGATAGACCTTAAGTTTAGGGTAAAAGTTCGGCACGACATCGTGGGCAGAAGGGCCTGTAATGTGCTGTACTGTTCTATGTTCTATGTTCTACAGGAAAAAGCTTTGTTTTTCAAGTGGTACATCAGATCATAGCAAACAAGGATGGACAGATCATTGGGTGCTTAGACAGAGCAGGGTATACAAAGTTAAGATTGCACAGGGGGTGCACAAAGCAACATCAATATTAGTGCGACCAATATTATTTGAAGTTAGAGAGGCCCATTCGGCAGTCTAATAACAACAGGGAAAAAGTTGTTCTTAAACCTGTTAGTGCATGTGTTAAAACTTCTGCATCTTCTGCCTGATGAAGAAGTTGGAAGAGAGCATTACTGGGATAGGAGGAGTTTTTGAATATATTGGCAGCCTTTCCACAGCAGTGAGAAGAGTAAATGGAGCTCATGGATGGGAGGTTGGCTTCCGTGATGAGCTGCGCAGTGCACACAACCTTTTGTAGTTTCTTACTCTCCTGGGCAGAGCAGTTGCTGTATCAGGCCATTAAGCACCTGGATAGAATACTTTCCATGGTACATCTATAGAAGTTGATGAGGGTCATTATGGACATGCCAAGTTTCCTAAGCCGCCTGAGGAAGAAGAGGTGTTATTGTGCCTTCTTGACCATCGCATCTACCTGGGAGAGCCAGGGCAGATTGTCAGTTATCGTCACTCCTAGGAACTTGATGCTCTCGACCTTCTCCACCTCGGCTCCATTGACGTATATGGGAGTGTGTGCTCCTCCTTTTTTCTTGAAGTCAATGATAAGTTCTTTTGTTTTGCCTACATTGAGAGAGGGGTAGCTATCACTTCACCATGACACAAAGCACTCTATCTCCTCCCTGTATACTGACTCTTCATTGTTAGATATATGGCCTACAACAGGGGGTGGCATCAGCAAACTTGTAGATGACATTCGTATGGAATTTGACAACACAGTTGTGGATGTACGGGGAGCATGGCAGAAAGCTAAGTACACATCTCTGCTGGTCGCTGGTGTTGGGGATTATCGTGGAGGGGTTGCATTTAACTATCCTCACTGTTTGTCATCAATGGGACAGGAAGCTGATGATCCAGTTGCAGAGGGCGGAGCTAAGACCTAGCTTTTGGGGTTTTTACGTTAGTCTGGTCGGGATTATGGAGCCACCCGAAGGCTGCAGGAACAGCAAATCATATTCAGCCTGGGAACCCTGCAGCCCAACGGCATCAATGTGGATTTCACAAGCTTCAAAATCTCCCCTCCCCCAACCGCATCCCAAAACCAGCCCAGCTCATCTCCACCTCCCTAACCTGTTTTTCCTCTCACCCCAAGCCACACCCCCATCTCCTATCTACTAACATCATCCCGCCCCCTTGACCTGTCCGTCCTCCCTGGACTGACCTATCTCCTCCCTACCCCACTACCTACACTCACCTTTACTGGCTCCATCCTCGCCTCTTCGACTTGTCTGCCTCCTCTCCACCTATCCTCTCCTCTATCCATCTTCTATCCACCTCCCCCTCTCTCCCTATTTATTTCAGAACCCACTTCCCCTCCCCCATTTCTGATGAAGGGTTTAGGCCCGAAACGTCGAGTTTTCCTGCTCCTATGATGCTGCTTGACCTGCTGTGTTCATCCAGCCCCATGCCTTGTTATCTCGGATTCTCCAGCGTCTGCAGTACCTTTTATCTCTGATACAAATTTAACCCGGGATTATGGAGTTGAAGGGAGAGCTGAAATGTCATACGTTCAAGCTGTGGGCCAAGTGCTGGAAAGTGAGACGAGTATAGATTTAGAGTCCAGGCAGTCCCTGGTTACAAATCAGTTCCGTTCCTGAGTACGTTTGCAAGTTGATTTGTACGCAAGACGGATCACAATATAGTACAGTATAAAATGGCCGTTTGTCAGTATTAATGAACGTTCACATCCAGATCCTTAAAATTAAAATGTTGTTTGTAAGAACAAATGTTTGCAATTTGGATGTTCATAAATTGGGGACTGCCTGTAGTTTTTGTTGGTGCAGACTTGATGGGCCGAAGGATCTCATTGCTACTGTATAATTTAATGATTCCATCCTTGTGATTTTACAACTGATCTTGTAATAAAGCGATTTTCAAAAACGACAAGGTTATCAGTAAAATCATCCTTGAAACAAAGTAACTTAAGATGTGTAGGATTCAGAGAGTTTTGCAATGACTGATTTGCATAAAAATGTTTCGAATCACACATTCAGAATAACTTATTGTCTCAGCCATATTAGATGCAATAACATATAGAAAAAATGTAAGTTTATAAAGCGTGTTCTTTGAGCCAAAGCATTATCCATAACATTGGCACAGCTATACCAGTCAAAGATGGTTAATTGGAGCACAATGATGTTTCACATGAAAATAAACATTTGAAACTATTAAGTGCAGCATAGTGATAAGCTTTATCTCCATAATAAAAATGCACTTTGTTTTATAAACATTTTACAAATGTTTTTTTCCTTGATAATGCAATATAACAGGAAAAGGTTGTGGGTTAGAATTGAGATGATAAAGAACACCATGTCATTCTGGAGCTGGGAGTTGCACTTTCCATGCACTGGAGAAAATGTCAAAGCACAGCACATGTTGTTACACTAGGCGGCAACATAGAGGTATTAGTGGAATATGGATGCGATGATTTGTGATGCTGACAGACTGAAAGCCGAAGGAGCTCAAGTTGCCAAAAACTGCGCACTAGTTGGAGTTATCAAGGTGCAGAGCTGGATGAACACAGCAGGCCAAGCAGCATCAGAGGAGCAGGAAGGCTGACGTTTCTGGCCGAGATCCTTCTTCAGAAATGAAGTTGGAGTCATACTTGTCACAAAGTCCCACATGACAGACTATCACCTAAGGTAGAACACTATTGAACTGAGGGCAAATTGCTGACCTGGCCTGGAAACTGGTTGAATGGTAGGTGGCGGAAAGGAGAGATGATGGGTAGGTACTCAAACTGGCAGGATGTGACTAGTGGTGTCCCACAAGGATCTGTGTTAGAGCCTCAATTATTTACCAATTTCTTAACAACTTGCATAATGGCGTAAAAAGTCATAAATCCAAATTCGCTGATGACACAAAATTAGGTGGCATTGTAGACAGTGTGGATGATGAATTACAAAGGGATATTGATAGGGAAATTGGCAAAACTGTGGCAGATGGAGTTCAATGTAAGCAAGTGTGAGGCTTCTATTTTGGACCAAAAAAGATCAGATCACGGTTACTTTCTAGGTGGTATAAAGTTAAATGCAGTGGATGTCCAAAGAGACTTGGGGGTTCAGGTACAGAAAATCATTAAAAAAGCTAATGGGATGTTGTCCTTTTTATCCAGAGGACTGGAATGGAAGGATACAGAAGTCATGCTGCAGTTATACAAAACCCTAGTTCGATCCCATTTGGAGCACTGTGAGCAGATCTGGCCTCCACACCTTAGGGAAAATATATTGGCCTTGGAGGGAGCACAATATAGATAGATAAGAATGATATTTGGATTTCAGGGGTTACGTTTTTAGGACTGGTTAAATAAATTAGGACCGTTTTGCCTGGAATTTAGAAGGTTAAGAGGTGATCTGATCAAAGCGTTCAAGATATAACAGGAAAAGGCAGGGTAGATAAAGGTAAACTATTTCCACTGGTTTGGAATTCTTCTACTTGGGAGGCATAATCTGAGGATTAGGGCCTGACCATTCAGGAAAAATGTTAGGAAGAACTTCCACACACAAAAGGTGGTAGATGTTTGGAACGCTCTTCCTTAAATCACAGTCGATGATCGATCAGTTGTTATCCTTAAGTCAGAGATAGATAAACTTTTGTTAAGCAAAGGGATTAGTGATAAAGGCCAAAGACAGGTTTATGGAGTTCAGCCACAGATCAGCCATGATCTCATTAAATGGTAGAACAGGCGTGATGGGCTGAATAGCCTACTCACGTTCCTGAGTTCCGAAAGAATAGCGGTTGTGATTGTTGAAAACCTATTATCTTAGGTCCAGGACATGTCTTCAGGTGTTCCACAGAGTCTTGTCCGAGGCCCAACTATCTTTAGCTGCTTCGTTAATGTTTGTCACTGCATCATAAGATTAGTTGTGGGATGTTTGCAGATAATGGAATATTTTCAATACAATTTACAATTCATCAGATAATGAAGAAATATATGCCTATGTGTAGCACATCCAGCACAATATTTGGGCCTTGCCTGTTAACTGGCAATTAATGTTTCTGTTATGCAAGTGCCAGAAAATGACCATTTAAGAGAGCATCTAACCATTGTCCTTTGATGTTCAACAGCATTACATAGAACATAGAACATAGAACATTACAGTGCAGTACAGGCCCTTCGGCCCTCGATGTTGCACCGACCTGTGAAACCAATCTGAAGCCCATCTGACCTACACTATTCCCTTATCATCCATATGTTTATCCAATGACCATTTAAATGCCCTTAAAGTTGGCGAGTCTACTACTGCTGCAGGCAGGGCATCCCATGCCCTTACTACTCTCTGAGTAAAGAACCTACCTCTGACATCTGTCCTATATCTATCACCTCTCAATTTAAAGCTATGTCCCCTCGTGCTAGCCATCACCATCTGAGGAAAAAGGCTCTCACGGTCCACTCTATCGAATCCTCTGATCATCTTGTATGTCTCTATTAAGTCACCTCTTAAGCTTCTTCTCTCGAACGAAAACAGCCTCAAGTCCCTCAGCCTTTCCTCATAAGACCTTCCCTCCATACTAGGCAACATCCTGGTAAATCTCCTCTGCACCCTTTCCAATGCTTCCACATCCTTCCTATAATGCGGCGACCAGAACTGTACGCAATACTCCAAGTGCGGCCGCACCAGAGTTTTGTGCAGCTGCAACATGACCTCATGGCTCTGAAACTCAATCCCTCTACCAATAAAACCTAACACACCGTACACCTTCTCAACAACCCTATCAACCTGGGTGGCAACTTTTGGGGATCTATGCACATGAACACCGAGATCTCACTGCTCGTCCACGCTACCAAGAATCTTACCATTAGCCCAGTACTCTGTATTCCTGTTACTCCTTCCAAAGTGAATCACCTCACACTTTTCCGCATTAAACTCCATTTGCCACCTCTCAGCCCAGCTCTGCAGCTTACCTCTGTCCCTCTGTAACCTGCAACATCCTTCCGCACTATCCACAACTCCACCGACTTTGGTGTCATCTGCAAATTTACTAACCCATCCTTCGACACCCTCATCCAGGTCATTTATAAAAATGACAAACAGCAGTGGCTCCAGAACAGATCCTTGCGGTATAGCACTAGTAACTGAACTCCAAGATGAACATTTCTCATCAACCACCACCCTCTGTCTTCTTACAGCTAGCCAATTTCTGATCCAAACCGCTAAATCACCCTCAATCCCATGCCTCCATATTTTCTGCAATTGCCTACCGTGGGGAACGTTATCAAATGCTTTACTGAAATCCATATACACCGCATCAACCGCTTTACCCTCATCCACCTGTTTAGTCACCTTCTCAAAGAACTCAATAAGGTTTGTGAGGCACAACCTACCCTTCACAAAACCATGTTGACTATCCTTAATCAAATTATTCCTTTCTAGATGATTATAAATCCTATCTCTTATAATCCTTTCCAACACTTTACCCACAAACGAAGTAAGGCTCACTGGTCTATAATTACCAGGGTTGTCTCTAGTCCCTTTCTTGAACAAGGGCGCAACATTTGCTATCCTCCAGTCTTCTGGCACTATTCCTGTAGACAATGATGACATAAAGATCAAAGCTAAAGGCTCTGCAATCTCCTCCCTAGCTTCCCAGAGAACCCTAGGATAAATCCCATCCAGCCCAGGGGACTTATCCATTTTCACACTTTCCAGAATTGCTAACACCTCCTCCTTATGAACCTCAATCCCATTTGATCTAATAGCCTGTATCTCAGTATTCTCCTCGACAACATTGTCTTTTTCATGTGTGAATACTGAGAAAAATATTCATTTAGCGCCTCTCCTATCTCTTCGGACTCCGCGCACAACTTCCTGCTACTGTCCTTGACTGGCCCTAATCTTACTCTAGTCATTCTTTTATTCCGGATATACGTATAGAAAGCTTTAGGGTTTTCCTTGATCCTACCTGCCAAAGACTTCTCATGTCCCCTTCTGGCTCTTCTTAGCTCTCTCTTTAGGTCCTTTCTGGCTAACTTGTAACTCTCAAGCGCCCTAACTGAGCCTTCACGCGTCATCTTTACATAAGCCTCCTTCTTCCTCTTGACAAGCGATTCAACTTCTTTAGTAAACCACGGTTCCCTCACTTGACCACTTCTAATGTCCACCATCAATGTTCTGAGGTTGCCATTCGCCAGAAACTTAACTGGACCAGCCATATAGCACTGCTGGTACAAAAGTAGCTCCAAGGCTGGGAACTCTGCAGTAATTAACTTGTAACCCAACATCTTAAAGCCTGTCCACTATCTACAAGGCATAAGTCAGGAGTATGACAGAATGCTTGCTAGATGAGTGAAGCTATGAAATTGCACAAGAACCTTGACACCATCTTTGTATAACCAACCTGGTTAATTGGCACCCCACCCATCACCTTAATCATTCATTCTCTCCACTACTGGTGCTACAGCAACTTGTTAAGCCAGCTCGTTTCAGAAAGAGAACTGACAGCTGAATGTTGCGGGATTTAGATGTTTCAGGTGAGAAAGAGAGGGATGTAAAAGAGGTGGGGGAGTGGCGTTACTGATGGAGGAGAATATCACAGCTGTACTGAGAGAGGACTCTTTGAAGGGCCCATCCAGTGAAGCCATAAAGGTACAGATCAGGAATAGAAAGGGTGCAATCACTTTGATGGGGTTGCACTAGAAGCCTCCCAACAGCCAGCAGGGAGATAGAGGAACAGATATGTGGATAAAAGCTTTTGGGAAAATTTGCAGCTCGGGTTGTGGATGAGGTTGTCGGCTTGCTCGCCGAGCCAGTGTGTTTGGTTGTAAACATTTCGTCACCCTGCTAGGTAATATCGTCAGTGCACCTCTGGTGAAGAGTTGGTGTTCTGTCCCACTTGTTATTTATATGCCTCGATTTGCTGGGGTGGTTGGCATCACTTCTGGTTTTGTTTTTTTTGTTTTTCTGTAGAATAGCCCAACAAGAAAAACTATCCAAACTCACCCACAACAGTGACACAGACAACGTGGAAAGATTGATCAAGAACATTGCAGACCGACCATTTACAGACACTGAGAAGACTGTCCTAGTACGCAGAGTGAATTATAACTACTGAGACACCAAAAAGACTGACTTCCTGGCTGCCCTGGAATTGGCGCTAAACAGTAACAAACTCATGGAGAAAATACAACAGACCATCAGACAGACGATAGTCCCAACACCGAGCAGAAAAGGTAAGTGGAGCACATTCAATGCAGAAGAGAAAGCCCTGGAAAGACTTAAGAAATACAGCAACATCGTAATCTTATTGGCGGACAAAGGACGCATGACAGTAATTCATAATAGAGACCAATACATCGAGAAAGCTCACGCACTACTAGCAGATACCGACACCTACCAACAGATGGTGATGAAACCATCACCACAATTAGAGAACTGGATTAAAACAACCCTGAATAAATTACACAACTCAGGTGGTATCGGCAAGACAGACTACCAAAAAAAATGAATCCAGAGGGATCCAACACACCCCACTTCAATGGATTTCCTAAGGTTCACAAGCCAGGGGTCCCTATCAGACCTATTGACTCATTACCAGATATACCAACATATAGATTATCCAAAGAACTACAACAGAAACTGAAATACTTAGTTGACAACACTACCCACTCCATCCACTCCTCCCAAGAAGTCGTCAACATCATCGAGGACACCAGAATAGAAGAGGACAAGATAATGGTATCCTTCGACATAACAGCGCTATTTACATCCGTAAACAGCGACCTCACCAAAGAGACAATTGCCACACTGCCGGATGAATCAGGAAGGCAGGCACCCTATGACGACAACAGCATCAACAAGGACAGCGCCTTGTAACTGCTGCATCAGTGCCTCACAATCACTTCACCTTCAACAACTGCATATTCAAACTAATCAAAAGAACACCAATGGGATCCCCAATATCAGGACTGATTGCAGAAATGTTAATGCAAAGATTAGAACAGACAGTGCTCCCTACTGTACAACCCAGACTCTGGGTCCGCTCTGTGGATCATGCCTTCGTGAATATCAAACGCACAAGAGTAGAAGAAACCCACCAACACGTAAGCAACATCCTCACAGGGATAGAATTCACAAAAGAAGAAGAGAACAATAATGGACTACCCTTCCTAGATATAATTGTCGAACATAAGAACAACTTGGAATTCTGAACTAGCATCAACAGAAAGACCACACACACAGACCAGATACTTAATTACTCCAGCAACACCACAATACCCATAAACGGAGCTGTATGAGGACATTATTCAAATGGGCCACAACACACTGCAGCAACCCGGAATTGTGCAAAGCAGAACAGGAGCTCTTATATGGAGTTTATAAAAGGAATGGGGATACCCAAAAGCTCAATCTGCCATTACCTCCGTGATAGACCATAACAAGATGACACAAAATGGCCAGACACACTAGTCACCTTACTGTACATCAGGGACATATCAGAGATGACCACAAGACTACTCAGACCCCTAGGTATCAGGGTAGCCCACAAACCAACCACCATCCTGCGACACCTACTGACAAATCTGAAATAACCCATACCCACAACCAATAAAACAAATGTAATATAAAAAAATGCCATGCAAGGACTGTGAGAAATATTAGATAGGCCAAACTGGAAGAAAACTTACAATAAGGATACAAGAAAACACCAGCTAGCCACCAAGAGACATGACCAATTCTCACTGGTCTCAACACTCACGGACAAAGAAGGACATGCATTCGACTGGGACAATACATCCAAAATAGCACCAGCCAAACAGAGACATGGCAGGGAATTCCTGGAGGCCTGGCATTCCAACCAGAACTTCATCAAAAAACACATTGAACTGGATCTGATGTACAAACCACTGAAAAACAGAACCGGAAGTAATGCCATTTATGCCAGCAAACCAAGGCGTATAAATAACAAGTGGGCAGAACACCAGGGGTTTGGATGGTGGAGGATTATTGTAGGTGTGTCCAGAATGTTGTTTTGAAACAGTATATACATAGTCCAACAAGCGCAGAGACCATACTAAATCTTTGTCATTGAAGACAGAGAGTTAGCTGTGGAAGAGTGATTTTCTGACCGGAGATCCGTGACCAGTGGTGCTCTGTAGGGATCAGTGTTGGGATCCCTGTTTATATGATTTAGAGGAGAATGCTGGTGGCCTGATTAGTAAGTTTGTGGATGACACAAAGGTTGAGGAAGCTGCAGGTTGTGCGGAGAATTGCCAGAGGATACAACAGGATTTAGATAGGCTGGAGACTTGGGTAGAGAAATGGCAGATGGTGTTTAATCTGGACAAAAGCAAGATGATGAGGTTTGGAAGATCTAATACTGGAGGGAAATATTCAGTAAATGGCAGAAGCCTGAATAGCATCAATGTACGGAGGAATTGAGGTGTAGAGGTCCACAGTTCTCTGAAAGTGACAACACAAGTGGGTAAGATGGTCAAGAAGGCATATAGCATGCTTGCCTTCATCCATTAGGCAGCGAGTAGAAAAATTGGCAAGTCATGTTGCAACTGTAAAGAACTCTAGCTAGGCTACAATATAGTGGCATCACATGTCAGCAAAGTCTTGTTGGGCCGAAGGGCCTGTTCCTGTGCTGTACTGTTCTTTGTTCTTCTTTGACAACACCTCAAAAACCTGTGACCTCTACCACCTAGAAG
Source organism: Ginglymostoma cirratum (assembly GCA_024137785.1). Lineage (NCBI taxonomy): Eukaryota > Metazoa > Chordata > Chondrichthyes > Orectolobiformes > Ginglymostomatidae > Ginglymostoma > Ginglymostoma cirratum. Next base: position 12,969,104 of record JAHRHZ010000034.1, on the reverse strand, counting down.
GACAGCAACTCCCCTCCAAGTCTGACTTGGAACTCAACTATCATTTCTTCATAGATGCTGTGTCAAAATCTAGGAACTCACTTTGTAACATCTCTGTGAGAGTATCTACATCACCTGGTTTCATACAGCAGTTCAAGAAGGCAGATCATCACCTTCTCTAAGGCAGTTAGGGCGGGCAGTAAATGTTGACCTTGCGAGAAGTAGAATCTCAAAGTATGACACATTATGCTACATCAGAAAGCACATTTGACGTTTCATTCTTACTTGAAGGGAGTGACGAGTAGAATATTGTAGGAACCTTTGGCCCCAGCTGTTCACTAATATAGCAATAATTTGCAAGATGATGTGATGCTTCCAAATTTGTGGATGACGCAAAGCCAAGCTGGAATGGGGGCTTTGAGAAAGGTAGTAAGTGTCTTCAGGAGGATTTGCACATACTTAGTGGTAGCCAAGAATGTGGCAGATGGTATATAATATGGAAGATGTGAGGTTATCCACTTTGGTAGGGAGAACAGATGGACAGGGTATTTCTTAAGAGGGAAGAGCTTGGAAAGTGTAGATGTACTAAAAGACTTCAGTGACATTGACGCTAAGTCATTCAAGGCTAACATGCAGGTGCAGAATACTGTTAGGCAGGTTAATGGGATGTTAGCTTTTACTGCGACAGGGTTTAATGCAGGAGTAGGGAAATCCTTCTTCAATTGTATAAAAGTTTGGTTAGACGGCACCAGGAGTACTGTGTTCTATTTTGAACTTCTTACCTCAGGAAAGATAATTATTGCCACAGAGGGAGTGCAATGAATGTTCATCAGGCTCGTTCCAGAATGTGAGACTTTCCTATGAAGATAAACTGCTCTGGTATTTATTAGAGTTTTGAAGATTGACAGGTGATCTCTTTAAAACCTACAAGATACAATAAAGACAAGATAGATGCAGGTAAGGTATTTCCTGCGGTTGTGTCATCTAAAACCAGGGGGTTTAGAATTAGGGAGAATGCCACTTAGGTTCAAGATGAGGCAAGCTTTTTTTTAGTCAGAGCGTGTTAGACCTTTGGAATTCTATATCACAGAGAGCTGCTGGAGCTCAATCTTTGAGTATGTTTAGGGCGGTGATGAATTGATTTCTGACTGCCTTTGGTATGTTGTGATTAGTTTGAAAAGAGAATTTTCTGACACAGCTTTGCTGTGCTTTTTTTCCACAACATAATAGTGTGTGCAAAGTCCAAACTTTCAAACAAGAGTGTCCTATTAGCCCAATGTCAAATGATAGCCTGTTTCCATTCTTTTACTGAGGAAAGTATAGATTTCAAGGTTGAGAGAGAGAGGCTGAGGCCTGCAGGAGGTTAGAGTCTATACAATCCCAAGGGCGTCGATGGTGGACCAACTAGACTGGATGGTAGGATTCCATCAGTGAGTGCAATTTCTTGGATGGATAGCTGAAGAGCTTTCAGTGATCAGGATAGAGCGGCTTTGAACACAAGGGTGAAAATGTTACAATCAAAGTTCTGGTGGGCAGGAAGTCAAAGTGCAGAGAAGTCTTTTGGCCCATGCAGACCCTCCTAAAAGCATCCCATCCACACCCCACAACCCCACATGGGGTTTTTACCATGGCTAACCCACCTAACCTGCACACTACAGGGCAACTTTGAACATGGCCAATCCACCTAACTTTGGACTGTGCGAGGAAACTTGAGCACCCAGAGGAAACCCACGCAGACACGGGGAGAATGTGCAAACTCCACACAGACAGTCGCCCGATGGTGGAATTAAACCCAGGTCCTTGGCGCTTGAGGCAGCAGTGCTAACCACTGAGCCACTGTGCTGCCCTGTGTACTTCAGAGAACACAAGAGTGGTTTGTGAACAGAACTGGTATGTTAAAGGACTGTAAAATTATAATAAAAAGTGTAATGTAACGCTAGAGGGCAGTATATAGTGTAATATTTGAGTACACTGTGCTTTGTAACTCTCACAAACGATATGCAATGCATCACCAGAGGGCAGTGTAGAATTCTCAGTTAAAAGTGATCGATTTGAAGGAGTCATGTATCAGCCAGAAGTTAGAGTCAGAACTATGGGGGAAATTGTTTGATAGCTGGGGGCAAGACCAGAGGGCGAAGGCCCTAGGGGAACACAAGAGTTGAAGGAACACAGATTACTTGCAGAACTGCAGGGTTCAAGGAAGTGACGGAGACAGGATGGGGTGTGGCCATTCAGAGATTTGAATCCAAGGATGAAAACTTTAAAATGAAGGCATTGGCCACTGGAAGACAGTGTAAGTCAGTGAGCACAGCCCAGCTGATGAATTAACTGAATTCATTGTGAATTAGGATAGGGGTACCTGGGTTTTCGATGAAGTCACGTTTGTGGGGGTGGTTGAGAGGATGGCTGGAAAAGGCTTGGAACAGTGAAGCCTTGAAGTAGTTAAAACATGGATGAGGTTTCATCAACAATTTTAACAGAGGCAGTGGAGACGGTTAGGCAATGTTATGAAGGTGGAAATAGATGATCTTGATGATGAAAATGACAGGGGGTTCTGAGGAAAGGTTCCTAAGTTCTATTCTATCACAGATCAATAACTTATAAACTTATAGATATTAGAGGCATCAAGGGTATGGAGACAATGTGGTGATGTGGCATTGAGATAAATGATGAGCCATGATCGTATCGAATTTTGAAGCAGCCTTGAAGGGCTGAATTGTCCAATCCTAGTTTCTGTGTTTCTAGTTGCAGTAAGGCCTCTGCACTGTTTCAAACTAGTGCCATGGGATCTTTTACATCTAACCACACAGGCATATGGGACCGAATTCAACATCTTGCCTGAAGTGTTGCTCCTTCAGGAGAGTAGTATTCTACCTTGAAAGCCTGGCGTGAGTCTTGAAGCCAGAATTATGTGATTTAAAAAGGATTATGTTATCTCCTAAATTGCAATGACATATAACATTTTAATGAGTTATGTACCAGGACCTTACCCCACCCTTGACGTGTACAAGTCTCTTTGGATCTCTACTCTTTCTTGCCTTTCATGGAGTCATAGAGTCTAACTAGTCTAACAGCATGGTCTAACTAGTTCGTGCTAACCATAAACCCAAGCTAAATTGTCCCACCTGCCTGTGCTTGCCCATATCCCTCCAAACCTTACCTAAATGTCTTTTAAACATTGTAATTGTAACCACATTCACCACTTCCTCTGGAAGGTCATTCCACACACGAACCACTCTCTGTGTGTAAAAGTTGTCCCTCATGCCTTATTATATCTTTCTCTTCTCACCTTAAAAATATGCCCCCTAGTCTTGAAATTCCCCATTTGAGGGAAAAGACCCTTGCTATTCACCTTATCTATGCCCCTCATGATTTTATAAACCTCCATAAGGTCACCCCTCAACCACCTCTGCTCCAGTGAAAAAATTCCCAGCCTACACAGCCTCTCCTTCCAGCTCAAACCCCCCCCAGTCCTGGCAACATCCTGGTAAATCTTTTCTGAACCCTCTCCAGCTTAATAATATCCTTCATTTAACAGGGTAACCAGAACTGGATGCAGTACTCCAGAAGACGCCTCACAAATGTATAACCTCAACATGACGCCCCGACTCCTATACACAAAGGACTGAACAATGAAGGCAAACGTGCTAAATGCCTTCTTAACCTTTCACCATTGGAATGTATCCTGTCCGATTTCTTCAAAGCACAGAGTGGGTGAACTCACATTTGACTGCATTGAAATTCGTGTGCCAGAATTGTTCCTTGCTCAGTATCACTGTAATTTGATACTTCCATCCACACTGCTTAAAATATGATTGATCTTTGTGCCATCTGCAAATTTAGACAAATGACTTATCTTCACACCTCCAAAATTATTAGGGAATACAATGCACAGTTGAGAGAGATGCAGAACCTGACGATGGCCACTAGGTGAAGATACACACCAAATTTCCTGCATCTGTTCTTTTATGGCCGTACTGGCCGAGGGATTGGTGTAAAATTCACGTAAACCCAATTGAATTACCAGGAACAAGTCATCCAGAATGATCGCTAGTGCTACATGGAGATCCTTGTCTTGAGCTCCTGCAAGACAGTGTGGCAAGATGTTTCATATCTTATCCAAGTATCTAGGATAACCCACAGCTTAGCTCTGCATTTTCATATCCTCCTCATCCGTCCAGAACGCTAACACACACCTTCTTAAAAGCACTGCCTCACTGGCTGTAAGGGTGGTAGAGGCAGAAACCTTCATAATATTTAAGAAGTATTTAGATGTGCATTTGCAATGCCAAGGCATACAAGGTTATAGGCCAAGTGCTGGAAAATATGATTAGAGTAGTTAGATGGTTGTTTTTCATCATCATAGACCTGATGTGCTGAAGAGCATTTTTCTCTGCTATAGACCTCTATGTCTAATATTCCCTTCCTAAGGGCATTGTGGGTCTACCTATAGCACATGGACTGCAGCGAATCAAGAAAGCAGCTCACCAGCACCTTCTCCAGGGTGATTAGGGATGGGCAATAAATGTTGGCTTTGTCGACCGTACTATGAATGAATTTAAAACTTGCCAGGAACGCCTGCCTCTCTGACTTTTAGACCCAGCTTTTCATCTGGGTCCTCTCAAGTTCTGGTTAGAAAGACACACAACTGACAGGCTGCGCAATTTCTACCAAGATGAATGACAGCAGCAATGGAGCCAACAGCATTAATTGGGGTTGGGGGGGATGGGGGGCGCATTTACACTTCTTGATTCTTTTCTTGAAGCATCTTGGCTTGAAAACATAGGAAATATTCAGTGAGGCAGGCAGAGTGATGCTTAGAGACTGCCCCAGAACTGATCCGACAAATTATATGTCAACAAACAAAACATCAGCTCAATTTCTGCTCAGAGTGTCTTTATCTGTTTAAAAAAGCAGGATGATTTAATTTGAAGTTGAAAACCTGCCAGTGTTATTGTCTGACAAATCATTTCTATCTGCACACGTGTAGCAGCAAAGATAACATCAGTAACTTTAATCTCATTGCTGAAGGAGCTGGGTTTACATTCGATTCAGGAGACAGAGTATCCAAACCTCAGAGTTCATTGAACTCTAAAAACAGTTGCCGATTGTTTTTCTCCCCTTCCCCATCCTGACTTTGATAAGGCTCTGAAGACAGCACTGGAAAGCAGAACTCATTTTCAGAATAATGGCATAAGAAGGAGAGCAGGTAATTTCTATAACAATAAGAATTATGGAACAAACTTTCAACATTGTTCTAAACTGTAAGTCTCATTATCTTCCAGTCCCTTCCCTTCCTGTCATTGGTTTCCAGGGAACTGTCAGGTTCTGGGTCTGGAAGCTTGAGGGGTCTGTTATATCTGTAATTGAGAATGTGTCTTGTAAGGATGGGGACTGAGGATAGTTATTCAGCTGTTTGAATATGTATTTAATAGCCTCATATTTCCTAAGTCACTATGTTACCAAATTTCTTTGGAACCACCCTGAGTCACGGATTGAAACGAGGACTTTCCGTGGTTCCTGGATTTCCAGAGGAATGTCCAATCTCCTGGGTAATCTCTTCGGACGGAGCTACAAAGGGGATTCCACAAAAGTCCACATGAGCAACTCCTGCACACACTAGAATAATGACCGTCTGTCTGGCCAGCAGTAAAATCCAGACCAGAAAAAATTCCGGGTCATTTGTCTAAATTTGCAGGTGACACAAAAATAGGCAATATTTTAAGCAGTGTAGATGGAAGTATCAATTTCCAGAGAGACTGAGCAATGAACAATTCTGGCACATGAATTTCAATGCAGTCAAATGTGAATTTACTCACGTAATACTTTCAACAAATCGTTCAGGATACATTCCAATGGTGAAAGGCTCAGAAGGCATTTGGGCAATATACATAAATGATGCCAGCAAAATGAATTGTTTGGTTTGATTAATCCACTAAAGAATAGAGCAGAATTTCAGCTTCTTCAGCTTCAGATGCTCACGGTATCTTTTTGGCAATACAGACACTGATAAAGAGGATGCTTTCACAACAAGCTCATGCAGCAGGAATGTATGTTCTCCCGATTCCCCTGAACCGAGTCAGATTTTGGCTCACTAAAGGACATTTGTGAACCAGGTGTGTTTTTACAAACATCGACAAGAATACACAGCCTCCATTAGGCTGGTTTTTGTCTATTCCAGATTTTGATTGAATTCAAATTTCACCATCTGTAGTGGTGAGATTCAAACCTATGTCCCTAGAACATTAGCCCAGCGTTCTGGATTACTGGCCCAGTAGCATAGTGTTAAGCCACCATCAACCCATATCATTTGTAAAAAGCGTCAACAACATTATGTAGCACTGTTAATGTAGTAAAATACCATAAGGTAGTTCACAGGAGCACTGTCAAACTATAAGCGAAACCAAATGCATAAGGAGTTCAAAATCTTCATCAGAAAGGTAGTTTTAAATACCCAACATAAAGGAAGAATCAGGTAGAAGGGTGGAAACATTTAAGGAGACAATTCTCGACTTTAGGACCAATATAGCTGAAGGTTCTATTGGCATTTAAGGAGCGATGCCAGAATTGGAGGAATATAGAAATGTCAAAGGTTTATAGGATTTGAAGAGGTTACAGAGAGACGGATGGACCAAAGACAAATTTGAAAATAAGGATGGAAATTTTAAAATTATAGCACTGACAGACTAGGTCAGTGCATACAGGAGTGATGTGAACTACAGTACATCTCCACTTGGAGCGCTTCCTCCCAGGTTATAATCTCTTCATAACTCTTCTGTTGGGCAGAAGTAACAAAAGGTTAAATGCATGCACCAACAGATTCAAGAACAGCATTTCCCCTGCTGTTATTAGACTTCTGAATAGATCTCTCAAATTGTAAATTTAATGCTGATCTCACTCTTTGTGCACCTTCTCTACAGCTGTAACATCATATTCCTTGCTCTGTTCTATTATCGTTCTGCACTTTGTATGGTGTGATTTGACTGAGATGCATGCAAAGCAAAGTTTTTCACTGTACCTAGGTATATGTGACAATATATCAAATCAGAAGTCTCTCCATGCAACTGCTAGCATGAACGAAAACCTTCTTTCTCTGATTCTCTGTCTTGATCAGGATCTGTCCTATACTCCAAAGGATTCTCATTTGGGAACCTGTTGTGATGCACCATGTCAAAAGATGCCCAAAGAAGCCTAAATATATAATGAGCAATTTTAATCTGACCTGACTGGGACAAAGTGACTGATCAAACAGTTAAACTCATATGGGAAATTTCTCTGTTGATGCACTGTACTGTTTCTGCTGGCTTCCATTTCAACCCAGCCTGAGCAAGTGACAAGGATCTCCTGCCAGAAGCTGGTCAGGTCTATTTGAAGTTGTTCAAGATCTGAGAACACCATTGAATTCTGGCAGCAGTTCTAATTGGTGGCCTGATTGGAGGATCTATTTTGGTTTGAAATATATTGATCTGGGGTAAAATGGTAGTGGGCTTCTCTTCTCCCAATCTGTAGAACCATTCAATATCCGTCTCCATTTGCTCAAATAACTACGAAGAGAGATGACTGGGATACTGGGTTGTTATGGCGATGTGTAATGCTGCATTCTGAGAATAAACCTATGATCAAGAAAAGTACTAGTCTCTAGTTTCAAACTTTCACACGTAAATAATAATCATTTCACTAAACAAAGTAATGCAGGCTATTCTTAATTAGTCTGTGTCTCTCTCTTAATGACCACGTATAAATCTGTCAGTACTTTTTCCAATATTTATCTAAAATGAGGTTAGCTTGTTTGGTCTGCAATTACACTCTCACTTCTTAAACTGCAGGACAACGGTAGCAGTTCTCCACATCTACAGGCATAGAGGATCGAAAACCAATGGTCAACACCTCCATTATTCTTTCTCATGGTTTGCATAGGTTCATTTAATTGAAGCCAAGTTGGACATGTTTCCAATGGAGTTTAGAATGACTTAACTGAGATGCATAAGATCTCAAGTAGTTTTGACATAGCTAATGCAGAAATGATGCTCCGTCTTATTCAGAGCTAGGGAGCTCTGTTTAAAAATTAGGCATTGCCCTTTTAGGACAGAGATGGGCAGTTATCTTTTCTGTCAAAGGATTGTGTGGCTTTGGTGCTCTGCCTCAGAAGGAAGTGGAGACATGGTCTTTGATTATTTTTAAGGTGTAAGTACATAAATTCTTGTGAGCTAAGAGAATCACAGCTTATCATGTTAGATGGGAATATGGAATTGAGAACACAAACAGATCATCCATGATCTTATTGAATGGCAGGGTAGACTGGAGGGAGCAAATTGCTTACTTTCGTTCCTATTCTATACGTCAGTGCAGATTTACAAGTATGAAGAGAACCATATTCCATGGACGCAAATTGAACATACAACACCATGGAAAGCTCTGTTAAGAAGAGATAAACTTCGTGCAGTGATCCAAGATATTACAAAGAAAAACAGAATCATCTGCTAAAGCTGAGACCTCACTGACAGTTGCAAAGAATAGATGGGCATTGTCAAAGTGCTATGCAAACGAAATACAAGAGATTAAAGACCTTCCTCTTCAAAAGAGAACTGGAGACCTCAGACTGTCAAGAAGACATTTCAAGTCAATTACCTTCTACAGAAAACCTACAATTCGTTTCAAGTCTAAAGAGAATATTTTGAGGCAGAACATAAAAACCCCCAAACCATCAATAAAGTAAAAGACTTTGGGGGAGATGAGACAGTGGTAAGTGTATATATGTAAAGAAATGTATGACAATAATAGTTTGAAGGAGAATAGATTTGTGGGGGAGATGTTATATATGGATTCAAAAGGATCTGCATGGGTTAATACTTCACTGAAGACAGTAAGCACCACCTACGCTGGAAATGTCATGAAGACCCAAACTGAATAAAGAAGGAACTGATCAGAAACAGTCCTGAAGTTTTGTGTTCTCAATAGCCTCTGTAATAATGGAGGTCATATTCATAATTAGCTGCAGTAATGCAATCAGCTTCATATTGTTTACTCAATGATACTAGTTAGACCAGAACGGTAGCTTTCTTCATCCACACTATATCTCTTTGGGCCTGAAGTAGCCGACATGCAAAGCAATATTGTGTGGACCACTGGTTACCTGGTTAGCATCGGGGTGAGCTGTCATGGGAGGCAGAAAAATAGACTTTTTCTTATAGTTTAATCTTTGTAGAAGGCCAGAATTAAAATCAATGCCTGGAAGACTTTTATGGAAGCCTACAAAAGGATATTCAAAACACTGAGACAGTTCTGAGGACTGTGTAGATTAGAAAATAACTCTCAATTGTTTCACCCGAATGCATAATATGAAAGAGAGACCTCCGATAAGGAAGTGACCATCTTAAGCTACTCACCAGTGTTATAAGTGGAACTACCATCTTAGAACATGGAGATGGGTTGCAGGAAAATCATTTAACTCAGCTAACTGGCCTTTCACTCTCAATAATTGCAAGAGTTTTTGAAAACCCAATATTCCTTGCCCTGTTATCAACAATCATTAGGAAAGGATTAAACGCAGTGACACTTCAATCCTGCAGTGTTTGAGGAGGATCTTCTCAAGTGTAACTAGAATGAAAAATATAGCTCTTTAAAACCAGCTGAGATTTGCAGATCCATTCCAAACCAGATTATTAATCATTCAAAGCTCAGACTTATTCCCCAGTTGGTATGTGGATTGTCAAATCTTTGCACCAGAACTTGAAACTGAAACCTTTAAATTATTCAGCTGCTCAGCACTTCAATCCAAACAGGACTGTAGGCTTTCTATCCTGTTGGAGAATTTGAAGATGATTGGAATGTTTCCCACTGGACAGGCAATGTTACTGAGGAGAAATGTTTGCACGCATACATGAAAACTTGGTGCAGGAGTAGGCTGTGACTTTTAACAACTCTGTAAAAGGCCCAGCAAGCCATTCAGTTCAATGGTCTTTCGAGATGGGTGACAAATGCTGGCTGTTGTAGAGATGCCCACGTGACTTTGAAAGAATAAAAAAAAGTGTTCTTTTGTGATGACAGTATGAGACAAAGCACCAGCCATGATGTTATTGAATGGTGGAGTAGGCTTGCGGGCTGAATGGCCTACTTCTGTTCCTAGTTTCTATGTTGTGCAAGTGCCAGTGTTGGACTGTGGTGGACAAGGTCAGAAGTCACACAACACCAGGTTATAGTCCAAAAGGTTTACTTGAAGCCACAAGCTTTTGGAGTGCTGCTCCTTTGTCAGGTGAAGTGTGAATTCTGACCTAGCTTCTATGTGTGAGATGATGCATCTACTCTTTGCATCGAATGCTGGTGATATTTCAATATAGTGACCAGCAGGACCTGGCCAGCGATTTTCTTTTTATACCAGTCGTACAAGTCAAACCCCAGTTTTAGAGGAATCCTTCCTGCTTCAAAGTTTGATTGATATACCAATATCTACAATACAGTTTAACACTGTTGAGTTTTCACTGAGGGGATAGACCACACAGAACATAGAACAGTACAACACAGGACAGGCCCTTTGGCCCACGATGTTGTGCTGACCTATCATCCAACTCTAAAACAAACTAACCTGCATGCCCTTCATTTTACTACCATCCATGTGCCTATCCAAGAGTTGCTTAAATGTCCCTAATGTATCTGACTCTACTACCACCGCTGGCAGTGCATTCTATGCACCCACTGCTCTCTGTGTAAAGAATCTACCTCTGACATCTCCCCTACACCTTCCTCCAATCAGCTTAAAATTATGCCCCCAGTGATAGTCATTTCCGCCCTGGGAAAACGTCCCTGGCTATCCGCCCTATCTATGCCTCTCATTATCTTGTACACCTCCATCAAGTCACCTCTCATCCTTCTTTGCTGCAATGAGAAAAGACTCAGTTCCCTCAGCCTTTCCTCATAAGACCTGCCCTCCATTTCAGGCAGCATCCTGGTAAATCTCCTCTGCACCATCTCTAAAGATGCTCAATACTATTTTATAACACCTCTTTTTATAGATGTTGATGCACCCGCTGTAAAACTTGAGCATTTTCAGTTCTTTATTTCTGCATCTAAAACTCTCTGATAGAGCATACGTGTTCTGACATGGAGTAAAGGCCTTGCTTTGAATTGGTGCACGAGCACCGAAATCTTCTGCAACCATTGCTATCGTTCATTTTTAATATGGTGACTAACCTCTTCCACTAATTTTCTTGTGAATAAAAAATGTTTGGAATCTGTTTTGAAACAAAGGTGGCTGTCATCCTGTGTCACCAGTGGATACAGTCAACACTGACTTATTTAATTGAAATCAGGAAGGCCTTGTGTAGAGTATATTTGGGTGAGTTAATATGGTCAGGATGGGTATGGGTCAGGTCAGGTGATTGGGCGGTTTGATTGCAGGGTTGTGATTGTGGTTAGAATGGTCCATTATGCAGTGTTAGCCCAGGTTTTAAACTGTCCAACATTTGCTGAGCAACTAACTGAGCACCTATTGTTCAAACGTCTTGGCACTTTTCGACAGAGGTCAGTGGGTTGGAAATTCTGCAGGTCCCGATGCACATCCTGGGCTCTGATGGTTGGGGTGGTCTGGGCTCATGTCAATGAAAGGTGTTATTAGTTTGAACGGACTTCTGTCTCTTTTTCAGTTTCAACAGAGGGGGCAGTTAAAATTACTTGGAATTAGTGTAGGATCAAGACATTGTGCGTTCAAAGCACTAAGCTTTGGGATTAAGAAGCAATGGTAAAAGTTGGAAATATTGTAATGTACTTTTAATTTCATTTCAACAAACTTAATTTGCATTTTCACAAATGAAACTCATGAGGTTCATGTTATATGTGATGCGTATCAGCAGCATGTTGTTGGGCTAGATTTGTGCCACCATGCTCTTTCCTTGAGTGGTTCTCAGGTCCTAGTTGGTTTATAGTGCTAGAAGAAAACCATGGATCAGTTATAATAAGGAGAGGATTTTGTCTTAAAATACAGATTCATGCGTGATAGCAGGCAGAAATAATCTACTTCGGTAAAATTATCATTGGGTGAACTAAAAAGGGGTGTGAGAAATGTGGGCTATGATGAGAATTATGGCAGAATAAGCTGACAAGTACACTGAGGCCTATCTTGATGCTTGAAGCATCTTAGGAATGTAGGAACAGGAGTAGGCCATTCAGCTCTGTCGAGCCTGTTTTGCCATTCAATGAGATCATGGCTGATCTTTGGGCTAACTCTATATACCTGCCTTTGGCCCAGATCCCTTTATACTTTGCTACTTTTGTGCCATGTTTTATGTTTTTGCCATGAGTAGAGTTTCTCACTAGGCAGTGGTGAGTTGCCAATTTAGGAGGATATTGCTTGTTAAATGCCTTGTTGATAGCCCACTCACCTCATCAATGATCAGTTTCCTATTTATCAAATGTGCCACACAAGGTAGGTGTCAAGAAATCTTGTTGTGCTAACCAGAATGGGTACCTGGTGGATTCAGCTTGATGCTTGCTCTAAAGGACTTCCATGTTGCCAACAAAAAAACAACATCTGAGGGCATGATTCACAGGCACTATTGATGCACACGCACCTTATCCACAGACATTGGCATCCAACCCTTCACAAGCATCATGGCACCTCTCTGATTCATTTGCTGTCTGCTCAGGAAGCGCAGACTTGAATTGTAGGGCGCACCAGTAGCTAGCACTGAAGAGCTGTTACAAGGACACTTGGTGTGCAGGGAATGGGAAACAGCTCAGAGATTGGACCAGGCTGCATCTTAGGACTACTTGCTTGCTCACTTGGCAGTTGCTCACTTAGCCTCTTAGTAAGCATTCATCTGGCTTCTTATCAAATCTATTCTGGAAGGCTAAGTACATCACATCTACATTCTTACCTTTATCTATATCACTTATTACTTCTTGGAAAAAAACTCAAATAAGTTGGACAAGCTTGATTCCCCTTTCACAAAACCATGTTTACTCTGCCCAATTGTATTGAGACATTTTGAATTGCCCTGCCATGCCTCTTTAGTAGAGAATTCCAGTATTTCCTGTTATGGACCAGACTGAGCCCCATCAAAATATATTAAGAAGATAGTCTAGGCACTAACTTTTTCTTATTTTAAAGTTAAGTGTAAGATTTTGTATTCCAGATACAACTTGATTCGTCAAACTACTCAACTTTAAGGAGAACACACTTTTTTTACACTATCGTTAAAATACAGACAAAACAAAAAGAAAAAAAATTGGCTTAACTGCAACTATATCAAAATCCTAAACAAAATAATATATATATTGACTATAACTAATCAACTATTCCAATATAGTAATATTCTAAAAGCACATCATTGACAAAGGCAAATTCAGCAAAAATAGATTGTCTCACAAAACATTCGAAAGCTAAAACTGAAAATCATGGTTCTTTGGGAGCTTGACCCCACCCATTCAGGCTGCTTCTATTGTTTCAACTTAAAAAAAAAGACCAAGGCCTCACAAGCTGTTTAATTTATTGGCATTGACTCCCTAGCACCTCTGTCTTATCAGTTCTGAGGAAGGGTCATTGGACCTGAAACACTAACTCTGATTTCTTTCCATAGATGCTGCCAGATCTGCTAAACTTTTCCAGCAATTTATATTTTTGTTACCTCTGCCTCAACCTTTCCTCGTAAAAAAAGACAACATGTACCTCTTAAAGTGATAGTGTTGTCATATTCCCAATGGCTGAAGTTAAGCCAACTAGTCTTTGTTTTCAGCTATCTAACACTTTCTTGAACAAAGGAATTACATTCCAATCTGATGGGACTGTTCCAGAATTTAATTATTTTTCCTTTATTCATTAACAGGATGAGGATATTGCTGGCTAGGCATCATTTATTGTCCACCCCTATTTGCCCACAGGGCAGTTGAGAGTCAACCACATTGCTTTGGGTCTGGAGTCACACGTAGGCCAGGCTAGGTAAGGATGGCAGTTTCTTTCCCTAAAGGACATTAAGGAAGCAAATGGGCTTTTCCTGGCCATCAACAATGGATTCATGTTCATCATTAGATTCTTATTTCCAGATATTTTAATGAATTCAAATTTGACCATCTGCCGTGGTAGGATTTGAACCCAGGTCCCCAGAATGTTTCTGGATTAAGAGTCTAGTTGATAATACCACTAGGCAGTTGGCATTCTTCTTCAGTTATGCTTCGGTTGTATGGATTCCTTGGTCAGCTGTTCCATTGGCTTGAGGATAGTGGAAACCTATAATGTGGATAAAATGGTAATCACGTGAATCTCTTAAGTTGCTTATTTTCAAATTCTGGACTCTTGTCTGAAACTACAATGTCCAGAATTGTATATGTTGTACCAGTTCTCTAGCAATTCTATCACTGCCTCTGCTGTGTTTTCTGTATCTGTTTTATTTCATACCAACTTGAGTAATAGTCTATAATAACAATGAAGATGATGTTCTTGCCTTTAAATACAAATAAATTCATTCCCAAATGCTTCCATGTCTTTGATGGAAAACATGATGGTAATAATGGCTCAGTTTTCTCCTGGTTGTTCATTGCACATGAAATGCAATTAGTAATCATTGAGTGTAGAATGCCTGGCCATAATATTGATTATTCTGCTTTTGCATAACATTCTGTAATGGCCAAGTATCCTTGATGAACTCTGTGAACAATCTTAAGTCTAAGAGTTCCTGGTATTACTGAATAATAACTACTATTAATTAACTGTCCCAATATAGTAATATCCCACATTAAGGCCATATATAAGGTACAAATTGAGATGGCTAGTAGATTTAGAAAAGTTAATACTCAGCAGGATCAGTCAGATAGATAGATGACTGTCAGGAAAGCTAAAAAGGTAGTTCAAAAGTCTCCGGTGGCTACTCCTCTATCAAATAGATATTCAGTTTTCGGAACAGTTGAAGGGGATAGTCTCACTGAGGAAAATGGAAGGGCCAGTCAGTTATTGGATGTTTGAAACAATTCTCATTTTAGGCAGCGTTTGACAAGATTTAATCGAATTATTGTTACAGAGAACTCTCCTGTTGGGGCATAGACAGGCGATTCTGTGGCAGCGAACGAAAATTTTGGATGGCTTGTTGCTTTCATGGTGTTAGGATTAAGAATGTTTCTAAATGTTTCGAGCATATTGTAAAAGATGAGACTGTGAAGCTGGAAATTATTTTTAAGGAAAAGATTAAAGCAGTGCAGAGTGAATTTAAAAGGTCAGCTAGAAGAGTGAAAAACAAAACCTTAGAAGTTGTAATTTCTGGTTTACTCCCAAGGCCAAAATAAAATTAGGTAAGGAACAAAAGATTAAAGGAGATCAATCAATGACTGAAGAGCTGGTGTATTGTTCAGGGATTCAGGTTGTTGGAGAATTGGAATGCCTTTTGGGATAGAAAAACCTGTTCAAGAAGGATGGGTCTAACCTCAACTGGTAAGGGACCAATACCTTAGCAGGGAGATGTGTTCATTTTATTAAGGGAGACTTTATACTGACAGAGAAGGTGAGTGGAGGAATTCTAAGTAGCAGTGTAAATGGAAGGATTGATGGGGAAGGTTCTGACTGTGTGAAGAGCACGTCAACTGAAAAAGAAAGACAAGATAGAGTCAGAGTACGTAGTAACTCTGAAAAACTAAATTGCATTTATTTCAAAGTAGGGGGTCTTACAGGTAAGGCTGATGAACTCAGGGCATGTTTAAGAAGGGTCAAAATGTTAACTCTGATGTTTTTCTTCACAGATACTGCCAGGTCTGCTGAGCCTCCAGCAAATTCAATTTTTGTTCTTTAAGAACATGGGATGGGACGTCATAGCTATTACAGAAACTTGGCTGAGAAATCTACATGACAGGCAGCTCAATGGCCCTGGTTTTAGATGCTCTAGAAAGGATAGAAAACAAGGTAAGAAAAAAGGTGGTGTGGCATTTTTGATTAATGAATACATTGGTGAAAAATCATCCAGTGAAAATATATGGTAGAAATTACAAACGAGAAAAGAAAGATCACCTTGATGGGATTACACTACAGGCCCCCCAACAATAAGAGAGAAATTGAGAAAAAAAAATGTAGGGTGATCTCAGATATATGCAAGCAAAATAAGGTTGTAATAATGGGAGATTTTAATTTTCCAAACTTTGTCTGGGACTACCCTAATGTTAAAGGTTTGGACAGTGAATAATTTGTCAAATCTGCTCAAGATATTTTTTATCAATATGTGGATGCTCCTACTAGAAAAGGAGCAAAAATAAACCTTTTTTTGGGCAATAAGGCAGGACAGGTGACTGAACTAAAAGTGGGGGAACACTTTGGGTTGAGCAATCATAATTTTATTAGTTTCAAACTGATTATAGAAAAGGATAAGCCTGCCATAAAAGTTAAAGCTTTTAATTGGAGTGAGGAAAATTTTAATGATATGGGACAAGAACTTTAAAATGTTGGTTGGAGTGGCTGGCTCACAGGTAAAAGGATGTATGAGAAGTGGGAGGCATTCAAGAGTGTTGACAAGAGTTCAGAGGTATTTTGTTCCAGTTAGAGAGAAGCGTAAGGCCGGTAAGACTAAGGAACAATGAATGAATAAAGATATCGAGGTTCAAATCAATAATAAAAGAGTTTTTTTTTAGATGTAGACAACTAGGTTCAATTTAATCTCTCAATCAATATGAAGAGCATAGGGACGTTCTTAAGAGAGAAATCTGGAAGGCAAAGACTGGATGTAAGATAACATTGGCAGATAAGGTTAAGGACAATCCAAAGAGATTCTAAAAATACTATAAGAGCAAGAGGGTAACTGGAGAGAGCATTGGGCCTCTTAAAGATCAAGGAGGTTGTCTTTGTGTTGAACCCCAGGAAATGGGAGAGATACTAAATGAATATTTTGTCAGTTTTTACTGTGGAGAAAGACACATTTCATTCCATAAAGATTCAAAACTGCAGAATACACACAGCTTGTAATATGAAAATAAAACTGTATACTTCCCTAAATAATCCAACACACATAAACATGGAAAGGGAAACAAAACTGATTTATCTCTGCTGAAGTTCACCTTGGGAGTAAAATATAATTTGGCCAATAATGGTTAGTTCTTCAAGGGAAAATTGTACAAGATGTGGAATGAATAAAGAAAAAAAATGTTCATATGCCTGTCAATTTAGACTTCTGGCACACATAGATACATATAAAAAACCGAAAGAACGGCGGATGCTGTTTATCAGATACAAAAACAGAAGTCGCTGGCGAATCTCAGCAGGTCTGGAAGCATCTGTGGAGAGAAATCAGAGTTAACATGTCAGGTTAAGTGAGCAAGGGTCACGTGACCTGGACCATTAACTCTGTTTCTCTCCACAGATGCTGCCAGACCTGCTGAGCTTTTCTAGGAATTTCTGTTTTTATTTGTGCTGGATACATACAGTTGTCAATGGGGCCTTGGCAGACACAGCTTCTCTGGAATCACAGTGCTGAGAAGTCTTCCAGATGCTTTTTACGTGGACAATCAGATTTCACACTGGCCTCGTGACATGACTTGGGTGTTTCAGAAAGGCAGAGAAATGAGCTACGTAACCAATCCTCAAAATTATCAGCAAGCATTTCCACAACTGAAAACCAAACAGCGTGAAAATACATTTTACAAAAGTAACTGAAAATCAAACAGTGTGAAAATGCATTTAAAACACTGTTCAGACAAACAGCTCTCTGGTAGACATTAAATCCAGGCCAGTAAGCTCCAGAAAATAAGTCCAGCAATAAGACCAATAATGTTGGGTTAACTGATTTCACATTAAAGGAACCCCTTAAAAATATCTAGATAACTTAAAATAATTCATTTTTCCACAATCCTTCGAAACACAACTCTTAAGTATGAATCCATTAACACACACTTTAACATTTGGAGAAAATGGAAGACCATTTTAAGATGCATTTCATTTCAACATGAAAACAAAAAATGAGATATTTATACAGACATGAATTAAGACACATGCAAGCACTCCCTTTTATCCACACTTGTCATTTAACCTACCTACACAGTTATCTCTGATACTTGCTTGTTATGTAGATAATGCAGGGAAACACAGAAGCATAGAAAATAGAAGCAGGAGTAGGCCACTGGCACCCCAAGCCTGCTCTGCCATTCAATATGAATATGGTTGATCGTCCAACTCAGTATTCTGTTTCTGCCTTCTCCCCATAACCTTTGATCCTTTGGCTTCGAGAACTAGCTCTAACTCCTTCTTGAAAGCATTCAACGTTTTGCCTCAACGGCTTCCTGTGGCAGAGAATTTCACAGGATCACCACTCTCTGGGTGAAGAAACTTCTCCTTATCTCAGATGTAAATGACGCACTCCTCATTCTTAGACTGTGACTTCTGGTTCTGTTTCTGGAACATCCTTCCTGCATTTACGCTGTCTAATCCTGTTAGAATTTTATAGGTTTCTGTGCAATTCCCTTTGTTCTTCTCAACTCCAGTAAGAACAGTCCAAACTGATCCAGTCTGTCCTCATATGTCAGTTCTGCCATCCCAGGAAGCAGTCTGGTAAACCTTCACTACACTCCTTCCATACCTAGGACATCCAGGGAGATCAAGACTTAACACAATATTCCAGGTGGTCTCACCAAGATCCTGTACAATTGCAATGAGATATCTCTGCTCCTGAAATCCTCTCACCATGAAGGTCAACTTACCACGTGCCTCCTTCATTGCTTGCTGAACCTGCACACTTACTTTCAGTGACTGGTGTACAAGGACACTCAGGTCTCATTTTACTTCCCCTTTCCAAATCTATTGCCATTCAGATACCTATCTTCCTGTTTTTGTTCCCCAAAATGGATAACCTCACATTTGATCCACATTGTACTTCATCTGCTATGCCTTTATTCATTCACTCAGCTTGACTAAATCATGCTGAAATGTCACTTTACCCTCCTCACCGCTCACCCTCCCACCCAGAATTATGTCATCTACAAACTTGGAGATGTTACATTTAATTCCTTTCTCTAAATCATTAATATATTTTCTGAATAGCGGGGTGCAAGCACTGATCTCTGCAATACCCATTAGTTGCTGGCTGCCACTCAGAAAAAGACCCATTTAAACCTACTCTTTGATTCCTGTGTGTCACCGAGTTGTGTATCCATGTTAGCATACTAACCCCAATCCCTTGCACTTCAACTTTAGACACTAATTTCTTAAGTGGATCTCATTGAAAGCCTTCTGAAAGTCCAAATAAACCATATCCTCTTGTTTTTCAAGCAAAGTCACATTCTTGACAAAGCATCAGCAATTATATGAGATTTCCCTGCGATGTGGACAATCTAATTAATTCAGCTACATTCACATCCTACTGAAACAGCCTAACATTTTGGAGTTTGAATGTTTGCACAAACACAGTGGGACTGTAACTAATATATACCAGTGTCTATTTTATGCAACCGTGATGGACATATAATTCAAAATATTGAAGAGCCAGTAGCAATCCCAGGGTTTCTTTTACCACCATAGAGTATCCATTTTGCTGTAGATCCAGATTTTTGGGAGTGTATTGCACTGGTTTCTCTATGTCTGACTCATCATCTTTTAACAGGATTATACCTGCACACCAAGTCACTAGCATTGATTCTACGTTGAAGAGTTTTAAAAAGCAGAGGTTCACAAATAAAATTGGCTTGAAGCTACTCAAAAGCTAGTTGACATTTCCCTGAGCATATTACTTTGGCTCTCTTTCAGAGTAAATCTGTCAGTGCAGCAGCTACAGAGTTGGAGGTTGCTACAAACCCGTGACAGATACCAGACATCCTCAAAACCTTACAATTTCTCATTTTGTTTTAGCTGCAGGGAATTCCACCACAGCTTATACTTTACTGTTTTTGACAGCACTTGCCCTTGCCCTGCTATATGCCCTAAGTAGGCTATCTGTACTTTTACAAATTTGCTTGGGCTGAGTGTAATTTTTCAAATTGAACTTCCAATTGTTTCAAGTGGTACATCCGAATGTCACTGTGTTACGGCACATCACCAAAGTAAACCACACAGCTAGGACACTGGTGACCACTTGATTTACTGGTCTCAGGAGAATGATTGGGGCATTATTAGCGCGAATGGTATCTCTCGGTATTTGAGAAGACTGTTTAGTATGACATAGGTCATTATATCTTTAGGTTGGTGTGTTAAAGGAACTTGTGTCCCATTAACAAATCTATTTTGGTAAGAAATACAGCACAATCAACTTTGTCAATACAATCTCGTAAAGGAGGAATAGGATTGGGATCTGCCAGTATAACTGTGTTAACTCTTCTGTAGTCTGTGCAGAAACTGGTTAAAATATCAGCTTGGACACTAATACAAATGGGGAACTCCAGCTGCTTGGAAGGGGTTCAATTACTTGCTTTTCCATTTATTTTCATCAATTTGTTTGGACACACAACACACCAGGGCAGGTCAGACTTGAACCCAGACCCTTAGGTGGTTATATCAACATGCATTGGTCTTCCACGTTTACCTGGGACTGTTTCTCTAACCTAAGTGATAAGGATGCTGTTTCATAGGAGAACGTTCTCTCACATGCACATCATTCATGGCTCAAGCTGTACACCCTGGTTTGTCCTTACAGATGTCTTTGAATTTTGTGAATTAAATTTTTGGGTGTGCATCTCATTGTTCTGCATCGAAACATGATTGCAGCCTAACCTCCACAATAGTTCAACGTTAGCTAACAAGATGGTATAAGGTTCAATTTGGCAACTGTCTAGGTCTCCCTCTGCCTCATTCTCACTGTTCCTTTGTCTTCCACTATCCAATACCCTATGTTTTCTCATCCTGTTTCCTGCTGAATTAATGTCTCAACACATTGGCCTCAGTCAGAGCAGGATCTGAGCTCATATTGTAGGGCGTCCGGTCCCTATACACCTGTATTCCCCATGCAGATGGCCTAAAGGCCCTCCGCTTCTTCCTGTCCCGCAGAACTGACCAATCCCCCTCCACCGACACCCTCATCTGCTTAGCCGAACTCGTCCTCACCCTCAACAACTTCTCTTTCAATTCCTCCCACTTCCTACAGACAAAGGGGGTAGCCATGGGTACCCGCATGGGCCCAAGCTATGCTTGCCTCTTTGTAGGTTACGTGGAACAATCCCTCGTCCGTACCTACACTGGCCCTAAACCCCACCTCTTCCTCCGTTACATTGATGACTGCATCGGCGTCATCATGACTGCTCCCACGAGGAGCTCGAACAGTTCATCCACTTCACCAACACCTTCCACCCCAACCTGAAGTTCACCTGGACCATCTCCAACACTTCTCTCTCCGTCCTGGACCTCTCTGTCTCCATCTCAGGTAACCACCTAGAAACTGATGTCCATTTCAAGCCCACTGACTCCCACAGCTACCTGGAATACACCTCCTCCCACCCACCCTCCTGCAAAAATGCCATCCCCTATTCCCAATTCCTTCGCCTCCACCGCATCTGCTCCCAGGATGAGACATTCCACTCCCGTACATCTCAAATGTCCTCATTCTTCAAGGACTGCAACTTCCCTCCCACAGTGGTCCCACACGCCCTCGACCGTGTCTCCCGCATTTCCCGTAACACATCCCTCATGCCCCGTCCCTGCAATAATAACCAAAAAAGAATCCCCCTCGTCTTCACGTACCACCCCACCAACGTCCGGATCCAACGCATCATCCTCCGACACTTCCGCCATCTGCAATCAGACCCCACCACCAAAGACATTTTTCCCTCCCCACCCTTATCTGCCTTCCGGAGGGACCACTCCCTCCGCGACTCCCTTATCCGCTCCACACTCCCCTCCAGCCCCACCACACCCGGCACTTTTCCCTGCAACCGCAGGAAGTGTTACACCTGCCCCCACACCTCCTCCCTCACCCCAATCCCAGGCCCCAAGAAGACTTTCCACCTCAGGCAGATGTTCACCTGCACATCTGCCAATGTGGTATACTGCATCCGCTGTACCTGTTGTGGCTTCCTCTACATCGGGGAAACCAAGCGGAGGCTTGGGGACCGCTTTGCAGAACACCTGCGCTCAGTTCGCAACAAACAACTGCACCTCCCAGTCGCAAACCATTTCAACTCCCCCTCCCATTCCTCAGATGACATGTCCATCCTGGGCCTCCTGCAATGCCACAGTGATACTACCCAAAGGCTGCAGGAGCAGCAAATCATATTCAGCCTGGGAACCCTGCAGCCCAATGGCATCAATGTGGATTTCACAAGCTTCAAAATCTCCCCTCCCCCAACCGCATCCCAAAACCAGCCCAGCTCATCTCCACCTCCCTAACCTGTTTTTCCTCTCACCTATCCCCTCCTCCCACCACAAGCGACACCCCCATCTCCTATCTACTAACATCATCCTGCCCCCTTGACCTGTCCGTCCTCCCTGGACTGACCAATCTACTCCCTAACCCCCTACCTACACTCACCTTTACTGGCTCCATCCCCGCCTCTTCGACTTGTCTGCCTCCTCTCCACCTATCCTCTCCTCTATCCATCCTCTATCCGCCTCCCCCTCTCTCCCTATTTATTTCAGAACCCTCTTCCCCTCCCCCATTTCTGATGAAGGGTTTAGGCCCGAAACGTCAAGTTTTCCTGCTCCTATGATGCTGCTTGACCTGCTGTGTTCATCCAGCCCCGCGCTTGTTATCTCATATTGTAGGGCGTTATTTTGAACCAAAGAAATGTCATCTACTTAACTGAGCTAACTGGCCTTTAAAAACATCCTGTTATCAGGCTGAAAGCTCCACCTTTTTCAATAATTCCTAATCAAGCTACTGATTGCTTATCAGCAATGCCACCAATACTGAAACAAATTAAGTTCCTAAACTTCAGACAGATAGATTGAGCATGCAGAGAGTCTATGAGGAAGGATAAGCAGTTGATAGGGCAAAGTGGCAGTCAGTGCGACCGGTTGAGGTGTATCTACTTCAATGCGAGAAGTGTCAGGAATGAGGGTGATGAACATCGAGCATGGAACAGTACTTGGAACTACGATGTTGTGGCCATTATGGAGAATTGGATAACACAAGGGGGAGAAATGGTTGTTGGATGTTCCGGGGTATAGATGTTTCAAAAGAAATAGGAAGGGAGGTAAAAGAAGAGGGGGAGTGGCATTACTAATCAGGGATGGTATCACAGCTGCAGAAAGGGAGGTCGTGGAACAGGGTTTCTCTACTGAGTCAGTATGGGTGGAAGTCAGAAACAAGAAAGGAGCAGTCACTTTATTGGGAGTTTTCTATAGACCTCCCAAAAGCAACAGAGGCACTGAGGAACAGATTGGGAGACAGATTTTGGAAAGGAGCAGAAGTAATAGGGTTGTCGTCATGGGTGACTTCAACTTCCCTAGTATAGACTGGAACCTCCGAAGTGCAAATAGTTTGGATGGAGCAGATTTAGTCAGGTGTGTCCAGAAAGGATTTCTGACTCAATATGTAGATAGGCCGACTAGAGGGGAGGCCATATTGGATTTGGTGCTTGGCAATGAACGAGGTCAGGTGTCAGATCTATTGGTGGGAGAGCATTTCGGTGATAGTGATCACAACTCCCTGATTTTTACTATAGTCATGGAGAGGGATAGGAGCAGAGGGTATGGGAAAGTAATTAATTGGGGAAGGGGGAATTACAATACTATTAGGCAAGAACTACGGAGCACCTATGGGATCAGATGTTCCGAGGGAAATGCACGATCGAAATGTGGAGGTTTTTTAGGGAGCAGTTGCCACAGGTACTGGACAGGTTTGTCCCACTGAGGCAAAGAAATGATGGTGAGGTGAAGGAACCTTGGATGACGAGACATGTTGAACACTGAGTCAAGAGAAATAAGGAAGCTTACTTAAGGTTGAGGAAGCAAGGATCAGACAGGGCCTAGAGGTCTACAAGGTAGCCAGGAAGGAACTGAAGAAGGGACTTAGGAGTGCTAGAAGGTGGTATGAGAAAACCTTGGCGGGTAGGATCAAGGAAAACCCCAAGGCTTTCGATACTTATGTGAGGAACAAGAGGATGGCCTGAGTGAGGATAGGACCAATCAGGGATAGTGGAGGGAACTTGTGCCTGGAGACGGAGGAGGCAGGGGAGGTCCTGAATGAATACTTTGCTTCACTATTCACCAGTGAGAGGGACCTTGACGTTTGTGAGGACAGCAAGAAACAGGCAGATATGCTCAAACAGGTTGTTGTTAGGAAGGAGGATGTGCTAGAAATTTTGAAAAACATGAGGATAGATAAGTCCCCTGGACCAGACAGGGTATACAGAAGGCTGCTACAGGAAGCGAGGAAAGAGATTGCTGCTCCTTTGGCGATGATCTTTGCATCCTCACTGTCCGCTGGAGTAGTGCCAGAAGATGGCAAATGTCATTCCCTTGTTCAAGAAAGGGAATAGGGATAATCCTGGAAATTACAGACCAGTCAGTCTTACTTTTGTGGTAGGCAAATTTTTGGAGAGGATTCTGTGGATAGCACTTATGATTATCTGGAAAAGAACAGTTTAATTGGAAATAGGCAGCATGGCTTTTTGAAGGGCAGGCCATGCCTCAAGAGCCTTACTGAATTTTACGTACATTAACTATGACTGATTAATTGTCCCAGCATCGTAACATTTGATCAACACCCACTTGGCAAAGGCAAATTCAGTAAAACATATGGCCTCACGTGCAATTCTAGAAGCAGGAAGAGAATCCTAGCTTTTAGCTGTAACAGAGAGAGGAATAAAAGCTTCGATACTCAGCTTTAAGACCCCTACAACTGCTACTGAAGGCTAAAACTAGAAAAAAATCATGGTTTTGTGGAAGCTTGACTCCACCCATTCATCCATGCATCCATTGTTCCAACTTTATTAAAAAAGAAACCCAAGGCCTCACAAGCTGTTCACCCTATTGGCTTTGAGCAGACCATTTGTCACACCTGTCTCAATGTTTCTTCATTAAGAAGGACAAAAGACACCTCTTAAAGATAGTATAATCATACCCCACCTTAACAAACTTAATCAACTATCTAAAAATGCCGTAAAAATGATTGACTGCCTGTATTAGGTAACTATGCATACGAATGCCTAAAACCTAACAGGTCTTTAGAATTATGAAGGAGTTTCTTGGGGCAGATGTTTATAATGCGTGAAGTCTCACCGGACCCTGAACGACAGACTTGTGGCAGAATTGAGTGAGGGGTCTGGTGATGTATAGCTATACAATTGGGAGCAACTCACTGCATCTTTTATGTATCTGCTGAGCAGCGAGATAGGTTTCTTATTCATCAGCACAGAGTTGCCAATTACGGGCAATTATTGCTTGCTCAATGCCTTGTTAATGCCACAACTTACTTCATTAATTTTCAGTTTTGTGTCTTACCGAATATACTGAACAGACTTGATGTCGAGAATTCTTGGCATGGAATTCTGAGCGGGTACCTGGCAATGTTAGCTCACCGCTGGGTGCAAAGAGCCTCCATATTGTTCATCACGCAACATCATCTCATGGTACCAGTTGCACACACCTCAATTCACGGGCATTGCCAACCCCTCACATACCTCTGATCCACCGGCAAGATGCTTAGGATGCTGAAATCTGCATTTTCAGGGTGCACTGACAACAAGCATTGAAAGGCTGCTGCAAGGATACTTTATGTTCAGGGACAGGCACCTAACTGATGATTGGATGTGGTTGCATCTCAGGGCTGCTGGCTTGCTCTGTCACAGCTTGCTCACTTAGCACCGACCTCCACACCACAGCATCCCTACCTGGCCCTAAACAAGATGTAGTTTCTTGCATCAAAGCAATCAGGTACAAGTTACATTGGTATGAAGGAGAATGTTACAAAGACTATAGAACATGGAACATAGAACACAGAACATAGAACATTACAGCGCAGCACAGGCCCTTCAGCCTTTGATGTTGCGCCGACCTGTGAAACCAATCTGAAGCCCATCTAACCTACACTATTCCCATATCATCCATGTGTTTATCCAATGATCATTTAAATGCCCTTAAAGTTGGCGAGTCCACTACTGTTGCAGGCAGGACATTCCACGCCTTTACTACTATCTGAGTAAGGAAACTACCTCTGACATCTGTCCTATATCTATCACCCCTCAATTTAAAGCCATGTCCCCTCATGCTAGCTGTCACCATCTGAGGAAAAAGGCTCTCACTGTCCACCCTATCTAATCCTCTGATCATCTTGTATGTCTCTATTAAGTCACCTCTTAAGCTTCTTCTCTCTAATGAAAACATCCTCAAGTCCCTCAGCCTTTCCTCATAAGACCTTCCTTCCATAGCAGGCAACATCCTGGTAAATCTCCTCTGCACCCTTTCAAATGTTTCCACATCCTTCCTATAATGCAGCGACCAGAACTGTACGCAATACTCCAAGTGCAGCCTCACCAGAGTTTTGAACAGCTGCAACATGACCTCACGGCTCCGAAACTCAATCCGTCTACCAATAAAACCTAACACACTGTACACCTTCCTAACAACCCTATTAACCTGGGTGGCAACTTTCAGGGATCTATGCACATGGACAGCGAGAGCTCTCTGCTCATCCACACTACCAAGAATCTTACCATTAGACCAGTACTCTGTATTCCTGTTACTCCTTCCAAAGTGAATCACCTCACACTTTTCAGCATTAAACGCCATTTGCCACCTCTCAGCCCAGCTCTGCAGCTTATCTATGTCCCTCTGTAACCTGCAACATTCTTCCGCACTATCCATAACTCCACCGACTTTAGTGTCATCCGCAAATTTACTAACCCATCCTTCCACGCCCACATCTAGGTCATTTATAAAAATGACAAACAGCAGTGGCCCCAAAACAGATCCTTGCGGTACACCACGAATAACTGAACTCCAGGATGAACATTTCCCATCAACCACCACCCTATGTCGTCTTACAGCTAGCCAATTTCTGATCCAAACCGCTAAATCACCCTCAATCCCATGCCTCCGTATTTTCTGCAATAGCCTACCATGGGGAACCTTATCAAATGCTTTACTGAAATCCATATACACCACATCAACTGCTTTACCCTCATCCACCTATTTAGTCACCTTCTCGAAGAACTCAATAAGGTTTGTGAGGCACGACCTACCCTTCACAAAACCTTGTTGACTATCCCTAATCAAATTATTCCTTTCTAGATGATTATAAATCCTATCTCTTATAATCCTTTCCAACACTTTACCCACAAACGAAGTAAAGCTCACTGGTCTATAATTACCAGGGTTGTCTCTACTCCCCTTCTTGAACAAGTGGACAACATTTGCTATCCTCCAGTCTTCTGGCACTATTCCTGTAGACAATGCCGGCATAAAGATCAAAGCCAAAGGCTCTGCAATCTCCTCCCTAGCTTCCCAGAGAATCCTAGGATAAATCCCATCCAGCCCAGGGGACTTATCTATTTTCACACTTTCCAGAATTGCTAACACCTCCTTATGAACCTCAATCCCGTCTAGTCTAATAGCCTGTATCTCAGCATTCTCCTTGACAACATTGTCTTTTTCATGTGTGAATACTGAGAAAAATATTCATTTAGCGCCTCTCCTATCTCTTCGGACTCCACGCACAACTTCCCACTACTGTCCTTGACTGGCCCTAATCTTACTCTAGTCATTCTTTTATTCCTGACATACCTATAGAAAGCTTTAGGGTCTTCCTTGATCTTACCTGCCAAAGACTTCTCATGTCCCCTCCTGGCTCTTCTTCGCTCTCTCTTTACATCCTTCCTGGCTAACTTGTAACTCTCAAGCGCCCTAACTGAGCCTTCACGCCTCATCTTTACATAAGAGTCCTTCTTCCTCTTGACAAGAGATTCAACTTCTTTAGTAAACCACGGTTCCCTCGCTCGACCACTTCCTCCCTGCCTGACAGGTACATACTTATCAAGGACACACAGTAGCTGTTCCTTGAACAAGCTACATTTCAATTGTGCCCAGCCCTTGCAGTTTCCTTCCCCATCCCACGCATCCTAAATTTTGCCTAATCGCCTCATAATTGCCTTTCCCCCAGCTATAACTCTTACCCTGCGATATATACCTATGAAGTAAACCTAAAAGATACATCTGTCTCTTTTGAGATACAGATTTGTTCTCCCCACACAATCTTTATGATATCATTATATCAGACAGTGCTAAAGGCAATCCTCGGTATTAACCTTTTCAAAACCAAACAGCCCATACAACAGTGTGTTGTGCGTTTGGTCCTGGTAATGTTAAAGAGACAAGTTTCGGAGTTATAAGGAATTATCACCTGACTTAATTTGCAGCTATCCCACCGCAGCGTAACCTTTATTCTGCATGCATTTACTGATTCCTATAAAACCACTTGCTACCCGTGATGTTTCTGAATAATGTACATACAGTCAACGGGCTAAATGCAGCTTATATGGAGATTGCAATTTCAAATTCTGTTTTTAAAAGATAATCAGTTTTGTGACATGCACACAATTGACCTTGTTTTTTTATTGGAAATGATGCTGGCACCATTGCATTCCAAATATAAAATGCAGAGCTTACTTTAGAAAGAGGACTGTAATTAATTCAGTCAATTCAATCTCCTGAGTGACAGTGTAGAATCTCGACTAAATGATGAAGAAAGGATTGTAATTTTGCTGTCAGAGTGATGAGTTGGTCAACATCTGCTAAGCAGGAAATGATTGTTGGAGGCACTTTAGAAATACCATGCTGTTTCTGCCTAGTGTGTGAGTAATGAGCACACATATTACTCTGCTGGCTTGACATGCCTAGTCAGCAGTATTTCCGCAGTCATTTTGCTTATCTTGTTGAAACTAGTGTAATTGATATTTGAAATCTGTTTCTTCAGCAGGGGGTAAGAGACAATGGTTCGTCACTGGCAGTCCAAAAATATTGTCGGCTCCTTCGCTTCAGTCCAGGCAGGCCAGAAAGGCAAGTGAGCAGCTATTGGAATTGGTTTATGCACTCAGGGAACCACTGGGAATGCACATGGCCGAAGACGACTGGGAAGAAGCAGCGAAGGGGCAGCCATGTGGCAAGGTGGTGGGGGTGACATGTCCAGCAAGCAGTCGGTTTCAGCTGCTGTTGTACATCTTGCTTTCCCACTTCTTGATTCATGAGCTCATGCTTTGCCTGTCCATTGAAACCAAAAGGGTGAAAGGGATTAAAAAAAAATGGGTTGGTAACCTTATCAGATGAGAATTCTGGTCAACATATGGACCAACCCAGATCAGTGATGTCTGGAATTGGCTTGCGAGCGAAGGTTCAGGAAATAAGACTTTGGCAGAACACTGTGATAGAAGTCTGCCACCTGGTGAAGAAAGAACTATAGACCCTGCCCAGTATCTTGTATGACACGACAAGAAGCAGTGAACACGTCGTGGGCCTGCATTTCTATGCCTCACAGGCATGCACCGATGACATTTTCGGAATGTGCCAATCCCCTTTTGAGTTGACACAATATATAAATGTTGATTATGCCACAGCTAGAGTATTTTGTGGAGTTTTGGAATCCACATTATAGGAGGGATATGACTGCACTCGAGAGGGTGCATAGAACAGAGCACTGTACAGCACAGGAATGGTTCCTTCGGCCCATGATGTTGTACCAAACATGATAATTAAACAAATCTCTTCTGCTGGGCCTTGGTCTATGTCCCTCCATTCCTTGCATATTCATGTGCTTATCTTAAAGTCCGTTAAACATCCCTATTGTATCTACCTCTACCAACCAACTCCCACCAGCCTGAAAAAAATACCCCCCCCCATCCCCTCTTTCCCCCCCCCCCCCCCCCACCTTAAATGCATGCCCCCTAGTATCAGACATTTTAACTCTGGGAAAATCATTCTGATTATCAACCCTGTCTTTACATAGGGTTTAATAAACTTCTATAAAGTCTCTCTACAGCCTCTGCCACTCAAGAGAAAACAACACAAGTTTTTCTAGATAAAAACTGAAAGAACTACAGATGTACAAATCAGAAGAAAGAACAGAAGTTGCTGGAAAAACTCAGCAGATCTGGCAGCATCTGTGAAGACAAAGGTTCTGAGGAAGGATCACCGGACCTGAAACGTTAATTCTGATTTCTCTTCAAAGATGCTGCCAGATCTACTGAGCTTTTCCAGCAACTTCTGTTTCTGGTTCTGAGATTTCCTAGCCTTTCCTTACAGCTCATACCCTCTAATCCAGGCAGCATCCTGGTAAACCTCTTCTGCACCCTTTCCAAAGCCTCCACATCCTTCCTACGATGTGGCGACCAGAATTGAACGCAGTACTCTAAGTGTGGCCTAACCAAAGCAAAGCTGTAACATAACATCCAGACCCTTATACTCAATTCCCTAGCTAATAAAGCCAAGCATGCCATGCACCTTATGTACCACACTATCTGCTTGTGTGGCCACTTTCAGGGAGCTATGATCTTGAACCCCAAGATTTCTCTGTACATCAATGCTGTTCAGGATCCTGCCTTTAACCGTATACCTTTCGTTAACATTTAATCTCCCAAAGTGCAGCATCTCCCATTTACCCAGATTAAATACCATTTGCCATTTCTCCAGCCATACCAGCAACTGATCCTGCTGTACCCTTCCACAATCATCTATAATATCCACAATTCCACAGATTTTTGTATAGTCTGCAAACTTACTAACCCACCCATCTACATTTTCATCCAAGTCATTTATATATATCACAAACAGCAGAGGTTCCAGTATGGATCCCTGTGGAACATCACCAGTCACTGACCTCCAGCCAGAAAAACAACCTTCCACCAATACCCCTCTGGCTTCTATGGGCAAGCCAATTCTGAAACTATATGGCCACATCATTGTGGATCCCAAGCATCTTAATCTTCTGGAGGACCCTAACATGAGGGACCTTGTTGAAAGCCTTACTAAAATCCATGTAAACAACATCCATTGCTCTATCCTCATCGATCGCCTTTGTCACCTCCTTGAAAAATTCAATCAGCCATGCTGACTGTCCCCAAATAGGCCATAGTTGTCCAAATGCATGTAAATCCTATCCCTAAGAATTCCCTCCGATAGCTTCCCAACCGCTGTTGTGAGACTCACAGGTCTATAGTTTCCTGGATATTCTCTATTTCCCTTCAGAGGAACAACATTAGCTATTCATCAATTCTCTAGGACCTCTTCAGTGGCGAGCGAGGACGCAAAGATCTTGGTCAAGGCCCATCAATTTCCTCTCCTGCCTCTCTCCATAACTGGAGGGGGGGGGTAAATACCATCAGATCCTGGGGCCTTATCCATCTTAATGCTCTTCAAGAGACTCAACACCGCTTCTTTCTTGATCTCAAAGTGCCTTAGCATATTTGCAT
Source organism: Ginglymostoma cirratum (assembly GCA_024137785.1). Lineage (NCBI taxonomy): Eukaryota > Metazoa > Chordata > Chondrichthyes > Orectolobiformes > Ginglymostomatidae > Ginglymostoma > Ginglymostoma cirratum. Next base: position 12,937,847 of record JAHRHZ010000034.1, on the reverse strand, counting down.
GCTCCACACAAATCTCATTATCCTCCATTTCCTTCTCCTGGATGAATACTGGCACAAAGTGCTCATTTAGGACTTCAACCACGTCCTCTACCTCCAAGCACAAGTTTCCTCCCTTATCCTTGAGTGGTCCTACCTTCTCTCTAGTTACCTTCTTGTTTACAATGTGTGCATAGAATGCCTTGGGATTCTCTTTAACCCTACTTGCCAAGACCATTTCATGGCCCTTTCTTGATCTCAAAATTCCCTGCTTGAGTTCTTTTTTGCTTTCCCTATGTTTATCATGGGCTCTGTCCAATTTTAGCTTCCTAAACCTTACATATGCTTCTTTTTCCCTTTCCTGTCTAAATGCACAACCTCCCTCGCTATCCATGGGTTCCTTACCTTGCCATCCTTCTTCTTCCTCCTTACTGGAACATGCTGGCCCTGAACTCTCCCCAGCAGATCTTTAAACAATTCCCACTTGTCAAATATGGACTTGCCCAATGACAACTCTTAGCAATTAACACCCCTTAGCTCCTGCCTAATACTGATGTAATTTGTCCTCCCCAATTTAGTACCTTGCCACAAGGTTCTGACTTATCCTTGTTCATAGATATCTTAAAACCTAAGGAGTTGTGATCACTGTTTCCAAAGTGCTCTCCCATTAAAAGGTCAGTCACCTGGCCAGGCTCATTAGCCAATACAAGGTCCAGTATGACCCCTCATCTAGTTGGACTATCCACTTCCCGTTTCAAGAAACTCACTTGGATGCACTTGACAAATTCTGCTCCATTGAAACTCTCGCTCTAAGGGATCACAGTCCGTATTGGGGAAGTTAAAGTCACTCACCACGACAACCCTGTTGTTATTGCATCTTTCCATTTTCTGCCTATAGGTTTATTTCTCAATGTCTTGGTGTCTGTTTGGAGGCCTACAGTATAATCTTATCAGAGTGATTGCACCCATCTCATTTTTGAGCTCTACCTATATTGCCTCAGTATGTTGTCTCCGTGTGCAGATGTGACATTCTTACTGATTAGTAATGCAACTCCTCCACCTCTTTTATCTTCCTCTCTATCTCAAATAAAACAATGAAACCCTGGAAAGTTGAGCAGCCAGTCCTGTCCCTCTCTCTACCAAGTCTCTGTCATGGAGGAAAAACTTTTCCACCCAGAAAGTGGTGGGAATCTAGATCTCACTGCCTGTAATATTGGTAGAGGCAGAAGCCCTCATAATATTTAAGAAGTATTTAGATGTGCACTTGCAAAGCTATGCGCCAAGCACTGGAAAATGGAATTCGAATAGATAGGTGGTTGTTTTTGACTGGCTATAAATCTTTATGACTGTATGCCTGACTCTGTGATTTCATTAATTCCTTTTCTTTCCCAATGAACCAGTCACATCCAAAGTACAAGGTGATATATTTCCGTTGCCATGCTGACTTCAGATGACTGGAATTGATTCTTTTTGCATGTTTTCAATCAGACTGTATGTGAACTGGAACCATTTTCACTTCAGTATTTTACAGCTGTTGTGTAGCAACCAATTCAGAATTATTGAGTTGAATCTCAATTTTCAGAAGGCTTACATAACACTTGCACTTAGAATTTGTTCTCAGCCTGTCTCAACGAATTATTGCTATTGCTCCATCAGCTCACTGTGACAGACAGCTCATTGTTTTCATTGTGGGGGGTGTGGGGCCACATGAGATATTGATGAATGTGTCTTCACAAAAGGCGAGGTCAAAGGATACTTAATAATTGCAAAGAGCATCAGTTGACAATGGGTGAGTGGAAGGTGCAAATGGGGTCACTAAGTTAGGTTTTTACGCTGTTTTTGAACTATGTGGAAGAACAGCAAAATTGAGGGTCTGAGTACATTTAATCTTTCCTCTCATCTCCTTCTTACTTTTCTGATTGGCTGTTAATGAGAGGAAAATGAGCAAAAGTGGGAACTTGTTACTGTGCAATCAGCATTTCTGAAGCAGCTTTAATCTTAAAAAGTATCCAAGACAAAATACATAAAGTGGAAAGAAATGAATTTAGGCCCTATAACAAGTTTAGGAAGATTTATCAAATGCATCTATTGTCGTCTCACAGAGGCTGATCACTGACCAACAACTCCATTATCATTGCATCATGTGACTAACCAGAATGGCAGAAGGTGAACGAGATGAACATTGATAATAATTCCTCTGTTCAGATATTGCTGCATATCTTCTCTGCAGCAAACTACTAATTGACTCAAAAGCTTGTACCTGAATCCTCACAGTGTTTGATGTTTAAGGCTAGGTAATTCAAAGAAGATTTTTCTTCGTTATGCGAGTTTCACCTTGGCTTCAGGATGAAGCTGATTGTGTGGAATGTTGGGTTGTAGTCGTGACTTTGATCCCAATTCCATATAGTTTACGTCCCCTTGAATAAATTACTCCTCCCAACAGATTACTTTGTTCCTACCTGTAGCATTAGTAATTCAAACTTGTCATCTGTATGAATACCAGACTTTTAATCAAAAGGGTTTGAATTATAAGGAGAGGCTGGAAAGGCTGGGACCTCTTTTCACTGGAGTGTAGGAGGTTGAGAGGTGAGCTTGTAGACGTTTATAAAATCATGAGAGGTACAGATAAAGTGAATGGCAGGTATCTTTTTCCCTAGGGTGGAGAATTTCAAAACTAGAGGGCATATTTTTAAGGTTAGAGGAGGAAGATTTAAGAAAGATATGAGGGTCAATTGTCTTATACAGAGAGTGGTTCGAGTATGGGATAAACTTCCAGAGGAAGTGGTAGATGTGGGTACAGTTACAATATTTAAAAGACATTTGGATAAGAAGCACTATTTGGAGGGATATGGGCTAAGCGTATGCATGTGGGATTAATTTAGTTTCAGATTATGGTCTGCGTGGACTGGTTGGACTGGTGGGTCTGTACCTGTACTGAATGACTCTATGATGTTATGAAATTGGACTCTTAACTTTGGGAAAAGTAGTTTTTTTTGTATGAGTCGTGCCATTGAGTTACGAATTGCTTTCATTGCTTGGAGATTAATTTGTGCTCCCAGGGTTGCACTTCATGTGTCAGAAGCATGTACTAGGAATATTGCTGTAGTAATTATTTAGCATTGAAGGATTTTGGATTAATTTATGCTCAATATTACTTGTTTGCAATCGCGCCAGGTGTACCTGGTAAATGAGACAGTGCTAAATTGAATCAGTGGGAGACTGAATGATGAAGATTGTCTTCTATGATTAGTTGACAATTCCTTAATTGTTTTGTTTTGCAGATGATGGAAAGTGAACTCATTTCCTAAGATGTTGCAGATAACAGGGTGTACAGCTGGATGAACACAGCAGGCCCAAGCGGCATCATAGGAGCAGGAAAGCTGACGTTTTGGGCCTAGACCCTTCATCAGAAATGGGGGAGGGGAAGGAGGTTCTGAAATAAATAGGGAGAGAGGGGGAGGTGGGTAGAGGATGGATAGAGCAGAGGATAGGTGGAGAGGAGGCAGACCGGTCAAAGGGGGGGTGATGGAGCCAGTAAAGGTGAGTGTAGGTGGGGAGTTAGGGAGGAGATAGGTCAGTCCAGGGAGGACGGACAGGTCAAGGGGGTGGGATGAGGTTAGTAGGTAGGAGATGGGGGTGGGACTTGAGGTGGAAGGAGAGAATAGGTGGAAGGACAGGTTAGGGAGGCAGGAACGTGCTGGGCTGGTTTTGGGATGCGGATGGGGGAGGGGAGATTTTGAAGCTTGTGATGTCCACATTGATACCATTAGGCTGGAGGGTTCACAAGCGGAAAATGAGTTGCTGTTCCTGCAACCTTCGGGTAGCATTGTTGTGGCACTGCAGGAGGCCCAGGATGGACCTGTTGTCCGTGGAATGGGAGGGGGAGTTGAAATGGTTCATGACTGGGAGGTGCAGTTGTTTAGTGCAAACTGAGCGTAGGTGTTCTGCAAAGCAGTCCCCAAGCCTCTGCTTGCATTCCCCGATGTAGAGGAGGCTACAACGGGAACAGCGGATGCAGTATACCACATTGGCAGATGTGCAGGTGAACATCTGCTTGATGTGGAAAGTCTTCTTGGGGCCTGGTATGGGGGTGAGGGGGGAGGTGTAGGGGCAGGTGTAGCACTTCCTGCGGTTGCAGGGAAAAGTGCCGGGTGTGGTGGGGCTGGAGGGGAGTGTGGAGCGGACAAGGGAATCATGGAGACAGTGGTCCCTCCGGAAGGCAGACAAGGGTGGGGAGGGAAAAATGTCTTTGGTGATGGGGTCTGATTGCAGATGGCGGAAGTGTCGGAGGATGATGCGTTGGATCCGGAGGTTGGTGGGGTGGTACGTGAGGACGAGGGGGATTCTGTTTTGTTTTTTTTATTGTGGGGAGGGGGTGTGAGGGGTGAGTTGCGGGAAATGCAGGACACACGGTCGAGGGCGTTCTCGATTACTGAGGGTGGGAAGTTGCGGTCCTTGAAAAACGAGGACATCTGAGATGTATGGGAGTGGAATGCCTCATCCTGGGAGCAGATGCGGCGGAGGCGAAGGAATTGGGAGTAGGCGATGGCATTTTTGCAGGAAGTTGGGTAGGAGAAGGTGTATTCCAGGTAGCTGTGGGAGTCAGTGGGCTTGAAATGGATATCAATTTCTAGGTGGTTGCCGGAGATGGAGACAGAGAGGACCAGGCAGGAGAGAGAGGTATTAGAGATGGTCCAGGTGAACTTAAGGTTGGGGTGGAAGGTGTTGGTAAAGTGGATGAACAGTTCGAGGTCCTCGTGGGAGCACGAGGCGGCGCCGATAACATCCCCCCCGCAGTGGTCGAGAACGCCCTCGACCGTGTCTTCCGCATTTCCTGCAACTCATCCCTCACACACCGTCCCCGCAATAAAAAAAACAAAAAAGAATCCCCCTCGTCCTCACGTACCACCCCACCAACCTCCGGATCCAACGCATCATCCTCCGACACTTCCGCCATCTGCAATCTGATCCCACCACCTTTTTCCCTCCCCAACCTTATCTGCCTTCCGGAGGGACCACTCTCTCCGTGACTCCCTTGTCTGCTCCACACTCCCCTCCAGCCCCACCACACTCGGCACTTTTCCCTGCAACCGCAGGAAGTGCTACACCTGCCCCCACACCTCCCCCCTCACCCCAATCCCAGGCCCCAAAAAGACTTTCCACATCAAGCAGATGTTCACCTGCACATCTGCCAATGTGGTATACTGCATCCGCTGTTCCTGATGTGGCCTCCTCTACATCGGGGAAAGCAAGCAGAGGCTTGGGGACCGCTTTGCAGAACACCTACGCTCGGTTTGCACTAAACAACTGCACCTCCCAGTCATGAATCATTTCAACTTCTCCTCCCATTCCGCAGACGACAGGTCCATCCTGGGCCTCCTGCAGAGCCACAATAATACTACCTGAAGGTTGCAGGAACAGCAAATCATTTTCCACTTGTGAACCCTGTAGCCCAATGGTATCAATGTGGACTTCACAAGCTTCAAAATCTCCCCTCCCCCATTCGCATCCCAAAACCAGCCCAGCTCGTCCCCGCCTCCCTAACCTGTCCTTCCACCTATCCCCTCCTCCTGCCTCAAGCCCCACCACATCTCCTATCTACTAACATCATCCCGCCCCCTTGACCTGTCCGTCCTCCCTGGACTGACCTATCTCCTCCCTACCTCCCCACCTACACTCACCTTTACTGGCTCCATCCCCACCTTTTTGACTTGTCTGTCCCCTCTCCACCTATCCTCTCCTCTATCCATCTTCTATCTGCCTCCCCCTCTCTCCCTATTTATTTCAGACCCCTCTTCCCCTCCCCCATTTCTGAAGAAGTATCTGGGCCCGAAAAGTCAGCTTTCCTGCTCCTCTGATGCTGCTTGGTCTGCTGTGTTCATCCAGCTCCACAACGTATTATCTCAGATTCTCCAGCATCTGCAGTTCCTACTATCTCCTGAGATGTTGCAATACTTTTTCATTCTGTCTTTTAATAGTAACCAATGTGATTACAACACAGATGGAAATTATTCAATAAGTTCAAATCCCACCAGAGCAATTGGTGGACCCCAGATTCAATTAATAAATCTTGTAATGCAAGTTGAACAAGTAAATGCACTTTTGTATTTAATTGGGACAACAGTTGGAGATGTCATAGCTTGCTCAGGCCATAAAAGCAGCAACAGATGAAATGAATGCTTTTGATAACTAATTAAATCTGAGATACAAGTAAAATTCATGAAAAGGCAATATTTGTGTCTGGGCTGACATTTTGATGGAATGATTCAGATGAATCCCACAGTTTTGCTGCTTTTCCATGGCTGTGTTCTACTTTTAATAGTTAATCCATTCTTATGCATAAAAAGGCAATGATTTCTGCCTCAACCATTTGTTAATTAACGAATGGAAAATCATGTGATGGGTGTTTATGGGGGTTGCTCAATCACGATTTCTCAGTGAACACTTCTGATGGATCAGGGTGTGGTTGGGACTGTTTATTTGTAACATTAATCCTCCCGTTCTCATCTGATTATAGCTTCAGAAAAGGGCCAAAAAAGTCTCGGTGTAGAGGTAATGTCACTGGACTATTAATTCAGAGGATTTCTCTTGGGGGCGGAGAGGTCATACATTCAATTTCCACCTCAGTAATTGGTGGAACTTAGATCTAATTAATAAACCATGAACATAATGCAAGCTGAACAAGTAAACGCCCTTTTGTCTCAGGCTGTGACAACAGCTGGCGATATCATTGCTGGTCAAGGTCAAAAGATGCAACAGATACTTCTGATAAAATAGAAGCTTTATACAATTACATAAATAATAGAACAAGTAAAATTGTTGAAAGAATAATATTTTACAGAACTGTTCAGCATCCAGTGGAATCCCAGGATCATTTAATTAATGATCTCTACAGATGAGTGGAAAAATGCGACTATTTTGAAATGAGAATTCATAAGAGACAGAATTGTTGTTAGAGTTACAATGAGTCATTTTCAGATTTATTGCAATTCAAAGAAGCTCTAACTCTAGAGAAAGCTCTTCAGATAGAGAGCGAAGCAGAGGTCTGGAATCAACACAAATCAATCCAGGAGAAGGTCACTTTTACCAACAGAATCCATTCGGTTCACCAGACAAGGAAACCCATAAAATGCAGGTGAGAAACTAATACAGAGAGCAGGCCAGTCAGTAGGTACTAAAAGCTAGTGGTGTGTGGTGGAACAAAATTGAATTGAATTGAATTGCATTAGTTTCATTGCCACTTGCTCTTGAATGAGTGCAGTGAAAAGTTTGAAATGTCACGACTTATGACGCCATTTTAGTTACAACTTACCGAGGTACAGATACTTAATTTTTTGGTACAAAATTGAAAGGATAATCGATTAAAGCCCAGCATAAAATTAAAAGGTAAAAAGAATACTCGATTTATGGTCCTTTCACCCCAGACCGTACCAGCACCAAGCCTCCAGACTGCACCAGACCAAGTCTCCAGACCACGTTGGGCATCAAAACTTGAGACCTCGGCTCCAATCTGCAAGGGCCTTGTCTCCCCGCGACAGCGCCTGGTCCAGGATGTACCTCTCCACGCTGGCTTTCAGTCTGGGACTCGCCTCCTAACTCCGGCCTGCAGTCTAGGATTTGTCTCCCGTGCTTGCCTCCCCATGATGGCACCGATCTGGGACTCAGCTCCCAGTGATGGCACTGATCTGGGACTCGCCTCCCCACTCCAGCCTGCAGTCTAGGATTTGTCTCCTGTGCTTGCCTCCCCATGATGGCACCGATCTGGAAATCACCTCCCCGTGATGGCACTGATCTGGACTTGCCTTCACATGATGACACCGATCTGGGACTCACCTCCCCATGATGGCACCGATCTGGACTTGCATCCCCGTGATGGCACCGATCTGGGACTTGCCTCCCAGTGACGGCACTGACCTGGGACTCACCTCCCAGTGATGGCACCGATCTGGGACTCACCTCCCAGTGATGGCACCGATTTGGGACTCACCTCCCCGTGACGGCACCAATCTAGGACTTGCCCCCCACCCTCCACCTCCGCCCCCCCCACCGCCACTCCCGCCCCTGCCATGATGGCACCAATCTGGGACTCACCTCCCCATGATGGCCCCGATCTGGGACTCGCCTCCCCATGATGGCACCGATCTGGGACTCGCCTCCTCGTGACCCTCTCTGGTCCAGGAGTCACCTCCTCCATTCCCCTCCGAGGAAGTTTAAAAGTTAAAAGTTTTAAAAAAGCACTCAAGAAAAGAGAAAAGAAGAAAGAGAGAAGAAGAAAATGAACGGGTGGAGCAGATGAGCTCTGGCTGGAATATCCTACCCTGCCACTATCTTGAAGAGATCGCCTCAGAGGCAGTACCCAGCCAGTAAAACAGAATGAAGTGTCCATGTAAACTTTCCTTTGGAATGTGCTGCCAGAGGAAGTGGTAGAGGTAGGTACATTTACAATATTTAAAAGGTTTTGGACAGGTACGTGGATAGAGAAGGATAGGAAAGGGATATAAGGCAAACGCAGACTAATGGGACTAGTTCAGTTAAGGAAACCTAGCTGGCATGGATGTGTTGCATTGAAGGGCCTGTTTCCATGCTGTGTACCCATGGCTCTATGACTGTATGACTAAAACAATAGAGCACTTTGATAAAATATGATGAAGAGATTGTTGTCATTACAACACGCCATTAAGCACTCTATCTCCTTCTTGTACTCCGTAATATTGTTATTTGAGATCCAACCTCCAACGGCGGTGTCTTCAGCAACTTGTAAGTGAAGTTGGTGCAGAATTTGGCCACACAGTCGTGTTTGTATAAAGGGTAGAGGAGTGGACTGAGTTGCAGCCTTGCCGCGTACAGTTGTTGAGGATTATTGTGGAGGACGTGTTGTCGCCTATCCTTACAGACTGTGGTCTATTGGTCAGGAATTCGAGAATCCAGTCACAGAGGGCAGAGCAAAGATCCAGGTCCTGGAACTTGGGAGTGAGTTTATTTGGAATTATTGTGTTGAAGGTAGAACTGTAGTCAATAAGTAGCAGACTGACGTAGATCCAGATGTCCCAGGGATGAGTGTAGGGTCGGGGAGATGGTATCTGCGGGGACCTGTTGCGCCAGTAGGTGAATTGCAAGGGATCAAAGCAACCTGGGAGACTGGAGTTGATATAAGCTATGACTAACCTCTCTAAGCACTCCATAATGATGGATGCCTGAGCCACCAGGCACACTGCATGATTTTTCTTAGGCACTGGGATGATGGTGGTCTTCTGAAACAGGTGGGGACTTCAGATTGTAGTAAGGAGAGGTTGAAGACATCTGCAAATACTCCCACCAGATGGTCCATACAGATTCTGAGTGCATGGGCAGGCACACCATCTGGGCCAGTCACTTTATGTGGGTTCATCGTTAAGAAGGCTGACCTGATGTCTGTGGCGGTGACTGAGTGTACAGGTTCCTCACCCGAGGCTGATGGGATAGGTGACATTGTTTCACTGCCGTTCTGTTCAAAGCGAGCATAGAATGCATTAAGCTCATTGGGTAGGGAATGTACCATTGTCTGTAGTTCTGCTCAATTCCAAGTTGTGACCAGTTTGGCCATGTAGGCCTTGCCACAAACGACGGGTGTCCATGTGGTTAGTCTGTATCTCAACCTTAGTTTGGTATTACCTCTTGGTTTTCCTGATGGCCTTACGAAGGTTGCAACTGGATCTCCTGCATAGGTACGGGTCACCCGACTTGAACGCCTCAGACCTGGACTTCAGTAGGGAGTGGATCTCCCGCTTCATCCATGGTTTCTGGTTGGGGAACATTCGGATTAACTGCTCCAGCACGCAATCTACCACGCAGTTACTAATGAAGTCTGTTATGGTAGTGCCATACACGTTTAGGTTGGCCACTGAGTTCTTGAATATGGACCAGTCCACCAATTCTAACCAGTCCCATAGAAGCTCTTCCATTGCCTCAGGCCAACACTGCACTGCTTTCTGTAGTGGGTCCTCACACCTCAATTTCTGCTTGTGAACCAGGAGGAGGTGTACAGCATTGTGATCTGATTTTCCAAAATACAGACAGGGGATGGAGTGGTCGGCATCTTTTATGGTTGTATAGCAATGGTCAAGGATGTTCAGACACCTGGTGGTAAAGGAGACACTACCGGACAATTTGGCATGGCAAATCCACTTAGCCTGCACATCTTTGGACTGTGGGAGGAAACTGGAGCACCCAGATAAAAACCAACTCTGACACAGGGAGAATGTGCAAACTCCACATAGATAGCCGTCGATGGCTGGAATCGAATGCAGATCCCTGGCGCTTTGAGGCAGCAATGCTATCCACTGAGCTATAGTGCCATCCCACACAAATGCTGTGCAATAACCATCTCCACTAAATGACAAACTAACCGCCACTTTTTGACATTCAATGGTGTTATCATCACGAATTCCCCATATCGACATCCTGGGAATTATCAATAATCAGAACTTCAGCTAGACTTGCCACATAAATACAGTGACTGTCAGACCAGCTCTGAGGCTAGAATACTGTGGCATGTAACTCACTTCCTCACTCCCAAAAGTCTATTCAGCATCTACGAGGCACAAGTCAGGAGTATGATGGAACACTCTCCACTTACCTGGATGGGTGCAGCTAGAACAAAACTCAAGAAGCTCAATACCATCCAGCACAAAGCAACCCATCTGGTTGGCACCACATCCACAAACATCTACTCCCTCTACCACCGATGTTAGCAGCAGTGTGTACTATCTACAAGATGCACTGCAGAAATTCACCAAAAATCCTTAAACAGCACCTTCCAAATCTGTCAACACTTCCATCTAGAAGGACAAAGGCAGCAGATACATGGAAACATCACCACCTACTAGCTTGTCACTGAGTCGTTCACCACCTCACCTTGGAAATATATCATCATTGCTTCACTGTTGCTAGGTCAAAATCTTGGAATTCCTTTCCACAGAGCATTGTGAGTCAACCTATAACACATGGGCTGCAACAGTTCCAGAAGGAAAATCACCACCGCCATCTCAAGGACAACTAGAGATGGGCAATAAATGTTGGCCAGCTAGTGACTCCCATGTCCCACAAGTGAATAAGTCAATGTGCTGTAGTGCATGGATACCACACTACCTGATTTGAAAAATAATGAACATAACAGGGGCGACACAGACTCCATAATCCAGGATTGGAGAGTGGGGGGCATTGCAAAGTCAGCAATGAAAATTGGATGAATTTTGGGGAAATTAAAGACATGAGCAGTTCTGGTCTAAAAGGGAAATTTTTCAGGAGACTTTATGATGTCTATGTAAAGGCATGAATCCTCCACCACAGTCTTGTAAAGACGAGAATACTCAATTTTAGCCATAATTTCTAGGAAAACCCTCCAGTATAACTTCAAGATGTGGGAGAATGGGCAATTCTGGAAAATATAAATCCTTAAAGCAATAAAATATATAAAATTATTAGGAAGCCATGACATCAGAAATGGTATTTCTGGGAAGGCTTAACTCCAGCAATGCCCTAAATAAACCATAAAATTTCACAATGTGGAAAAAATATTATTTAGGTTTAGAACAGCTTATGAACTTGATACTAATTCTGAAGCTAGATATATAAATCCGGTTTAGTGCAGAATTGGGCACAGATGATGTTATAGTTCACTAATGTGCAAACGAAGCAACAGACACATTCAAAGAGGTGCTGTAAACCTGTGATAATTAATTCAACCACAGAACCAATAAAATTCTTGAAAGAGCAAGATTTAACTGAAGAGGTCAGCATCCAGGGGAATTCTTAAGTGATTTAGTTAATAATCTCGACAAATGTGTGGAAGGATCTGATAGTGGCAATTCAAAATTAGATTTCATCAGAGATGCTCTTTGCAATGCAGATGAATGTGTTAGCTCTACTCACAATGTTTCACAATCACAATTTCTTACTCCTAAGTAGAAGTATTTCTCTTCACCTCAATTCATCGTTCAAAAGGTGGAAATGATTAAATGCTAAAAGACCAAGGATGGCCCAGCCAAGGAATAGCAATGTGTTCTTGTATCCCCTCCTTTTGCCAAGCGTGTCTATTGTAGTTTCACAGAGGATTGACCACAGAGACTTTCATACTTTGCCAGTTATGACCTGATAGGATCATCCCGGTAACCTCCTTTAGACCTTTTCCAATGCCAGCACATGCCTCCTTAGATACAGTGCTCAAAACTGCCCACAATATTCCAAGTGTGGTCTGAACAGAACCTTATACAGTCCGAGAAGTATTTATCTGCTCTTGTATTCTAACCCTGTTGAAATGTTTGCTAACATTGCATTTGCCTTCCAAACTGCCAACTGAACCTGCATGTTAACATTAAGAGAATCCTTAACCAAGTGCCTTTGTGCTTCAGACTCCTGAAGTCTTTCCCCATTGAGAAAACAGATTTTGCCTCTACTCTTACCACCTTAACTTCACACTTTGCCACTTCTTTGGCCACTCTGCTAGCCTGTCCAAATCCTTCTGCAGTCTCCCTCTTTCCTCAACACTACCTGCCCCTCCACCTGTCTTTGTGTCATCTGCAAATTTGGGAACAATGCCCTCACTTCCCTCATCCAGATCATGAATGTATAATGTCAATAGTTGTGGTCCCAACATGGATCCCTGTGGCACTCCACTTATCACCGGCTGTCATTCTGAAAAAGATTCCTTTATTCTCACTATGTGCATTCTGCCAGTCAGTCAATCCTCCATACATGCCAGTACCTTCTCCCTAACACCATGAGCTCTTATCTTATTTCACAGCCTCCTTTGTTGACCTTGTGAAAGGCCTTCTGAACTTCAAATAGATCATATGCACTTGCACTCCTTTGTTTAACTTGCTCATTACTTCCTCAAAGAATTCTATCAGATTTGTCAGGCATGACCGATCGTTGATGAAGCCATGCTGAGTCAGCCCTATCTTGCCATGCACTTCCAAGCACTCTGCAAACTCATCCTTAAAAATGGACTCTAAAATATTACCAACAACCGAGCTAAATAGCCTATAGTTTCTAGTTTTTTTTCTCCCTCCTTGTTTAAACAAGGGTGTTACCTTTGCCATTTTCCAGTCCTCTGGGACCCTGCCTGACTCCAGTGATTCGTGAAAGATCACCACCAATACCTATACTCGGCTATCCCCTTCAGCACCCTCAGGTGTTGCCCATCCAGTCCAGATGATTTATCTGCCCTCAGACCTTTCGGTTTCCCCAGCACCTTCTCCTTAGTGATGGCTACTACACCAACCTCTGCCTCCCAATTCTCTTGAGGTTCTGGTATACTGCAGGTGCCTTCCAAAGTGAGAACTGATGCAACGTACCTCTTCAGTTCTTCTGCCATTTCTTTGTTCCTCATTACTACTTCTCCAGCCTCCATTTCCAGTGGTCCAATGTCCAGTCTTGCTTCTTTCTTACTTTTTAGATATCTGAAAAACCTCTCACAATTTTCTTTATTATTACTAGCTAGCTTACTCTCATATTTCATCTCCGCCCCCTTATTGGTTTTTTAATTGTCCTCTGCCGTAGTTTAAAACTTCCCAATCTTCTGGGTTCCCACTAATCTTCACCTTGTTGTATGCATTTTCTTTTCCTTTGCTTTTATGCTATCGCTAACTTCCCTCGTCAGCCATGAATGCCTTCGTCTCCCCTTAGTATGTTTCTTCTTCCTTGAGATGAATTTCTGCGTTGCCTCCCGAATTACCCATAGCAACCCTTGCTTTGCTGCTCCACTGTCTTCCCTGCTAGGGTCCCCATCCTATCAATTCTGATCAGCAATTCCTTCATGACTTCATAGTTACCTTTACTCAATTGTAATGCCATGATATATGATTCCACTTTCTCCCTCTCAAACTTCAGGGTGAATTCTACCATATTATGGTCACTGTCCCCAAGGTGTTCCTTCACCTTAAACTCCTTAATCAAGTCTGCCTCATTACACATCACCAAATCCAGAATTGCCCGTTCCCTTGTGGGCTGTACCACAAACTGCTCCAGAAAAACCATTTCATAAACATTCCACAAATTCTTTATCTTGAGATCCACTACCATCCTGATTTTCCCACTTCATCTGCATATTGAAGACCCCCATGATTATTGTGATAGAGCCTTTCTTATATGCCTTTTCTATCTCCTGATTTATTTTCTTCCCCATATCTTGACTACTGCTAGGAAGCCTAAACACAGCTCCCATCAGGGTGTTAAAGTTGAAGTTAACTCAACTTAAAATGGAGTTGTATAGAAAATGAAAGTCGCCACAGAGTCAGAGGATGACAGGTTGGTCGCTTTTAGAGAGAGACAATGGGTGTCGAGTTTTATCAAAGGCTCACCCGGCCTCAGCTAAAGGGCAAATTTGAGAAGCAGGACGTTCATAATAACTTCAGCCATGATGGGAATTGAATCTGTGCAAGTGGCATCGGTCTGCATTGCAAATCAGCTGTCCAGTCAAAATTTCTTGTGTAATGAGACCTTGCGGCTGAGAGTTCTATTCTGTACTTTGAACTGATGATGGTCCACGATTTTTCTTGGTTTTATGTAACTTTTAATGGTTTCCATTTACCTCTGAGTGACTGCTGTCTGACTGTAGCAGGTTTCTGCAAACTCTTTTATTTACACTATTTCATGTAATATTGTTCTCTGTCAGTACACGTGCTATTCGTCAATGCTATTTAAGCTTTTCACAGTCATAGGACTTGACTGCTTATAGCATTATTATGTAACTATCATTACATCCGGACTTAATTATCATGTTATGATGGAAGGTATGTGTTTATAAACATTAATATCATCTATTTCACAGTTTGGATTTTGAACTGGTGGTATGTGAGTTTTGGTCAATGAATATGAGGAGAATTTAATAATTAACTTGTCAATCTTTCTGGACCCATGTCTGCACCCGAAACGTCAACTTTCCTGCTCCTCTGATGCCGCTTGGCCTGCTGTGTTCATCTAGCTCCACAACGTTTTATCTAAGTCAGATAACATGTGACTGTGGCCCTTAATGATTATGTACGTTTATTGATCAGAGAGAGAAATCATTGAAAGGCATTAGCTTGCTTTTGGTTTCAAAAAAATTGTGAGAGATTAATTTTCTCTTCAGAAAATGAATTCCAGAGATTAGAAAGTTTTGGATTTAGCTCACAGAAGACTTGTCTGGGGTTAGAGGTAAAAACAATTTCTCCTGGAGCAAGGAGTTAGATTAGACTAGTTAGAAAACAAGTTGCCTTAGTGTAAGGATTTTACGTGAAAATTCCAGACCAAAAGTGTTTAGTTAGAACCCTGAATGGATTATTTGAAGCTAAGAAAGTTTAAGATCTGTTATGTGAATGCTCAAGGAAAAGGCTGTCAAGCTTTCAAGGTGAGAAATTGAAAGAAGGTGTTGAGTTAAACCTATAAATGTCATAGGAAAGGGAATTCTCTCCCTGACATTTGAATACTGAGCAATGATGGTGTTGGCATAAATAAGACTTTAATTTTCTATGTGAAATAATTCCACAGAGACTGGTATCCTGTCACCAAGTCACCATCAACTTGTATGTGCACAGTGCATGGGCTCTGACCAGCTAGATCTGAGCCATTCCCTACAGAATCTCCTGCTTGTATTATTCAGCCAGGACTCCCTGATTGGCCTAGGTTTAACAACCCCAATCAAGGAATTCATACTCACTGACCAATTTTGTTCCAGTCACTACACTGTGCATTTTGAAATCTTTCAGATTGTGTTTCAAGTTAGTTTATTCTATTTTATCTTCAATTTGTTTGTGCAATACACTTCAGATTTATTATTAATGCCAAATTTGCAGTGTTGCCTGTTTAGGTTTCAATAAACAAAATAAATAAATAAAATAAAAATAAGTAAATAAAATGTTAAATAAATAAAAAAGAAACGAGATATTCATCTGGGATCTGACTTTTCCAGTAGTAAGAGCAACTGGGATTGCAATACCCATTTTCATTATACCACAAGTAGCTTGTGAAAAGTTGAAATGTAATTTATTTGTACCAATAGTCCCATCACACTAGGTATTTCAGCTGCTTTGTTTGCCCTTTCTGGAGGAGCTATGGGGATACACAACTTGATTCCAGCAATGTATCTGAAGATTTGTTATTCATCTTCCAGACCACTGAGGCAATTTATTTGAAAACTCAATTACAAGATTACCCTGGAAAAAGTACATTGGATAGAAGTTCTTCTATTGTCAAAGAGTAGTTTTGTAAAGACAAAGAGTAATGTTACTGAGATAACTATAATTCCTTGTGCCATTTTACTGAACACCAACATCTGATTTCCACATCCAGGACTACTGTGCTTTGAATCAGCTCAAAATTACATTGATCAATAACATGACATGCTGATCACTTATTCCTGTGTGAAAGAAAAATCTAGACATTACCCACAAATTCTTTCTATAGTTTCTGGCTCTGTCATATATTGTAAGGGATGTCAGTCATTGTACTGTTTGGAAAGATTAATTCTTTAAATTTGTTTCAATGCCACATGAATGATGCGCCAGTAAATTGTTTGTTAATATATGTGACACCATGGAGCATTAATTCACAATCAGCTCAAATTATCAGAGCCAGCTGAAGATTGTTATGTTCATTTTAATTAAATAGATTAAAGTAACAAACTTGTGCCTACCCATAAAGATGTGGCAAATAGCAACTGGCATAATCATTCTGTTCCTGATTAATCAAAAACCCGAGCACTTAAAAACTAAATTCCCTTCTGGAAACAGAATCACCTGAAGTAAGATGTTAATTCCCAAACTCATCAGCAAATCGGCAAGATAATTGCTCTCAACATTTCTGTTGCTCAGTACAATGAATTTGTGGCTTTTATTTTAAAGAAAGAACAAAGAGCAAAACAGGAAGCAATTTTCTAAATAAATTCAAAAGTGATGAGAAATCTTTTCTCTTTGGACCGGGACACTTTCGTTTGATGTGAGCTTGCTGCTTGTTATGGTAATAGGTTATGCACCTCGGAAACATCAGTAACAGCATCAGTTCCGTGTTGCTAAAAATGACACACATATTCTTTACACAGAGATATTCACCCTTTTCAAGGCACATACCATGATTGAGAGAGATGGGAGAGGGGGAGAATGCACCTACATGTCACAAGTAAAGCTTTGACTGCGGAAGAAAAAAATCTTCCAATCTGACCCTCATATAAATCTTGGATGTGTTGCCGTGTGAGAATAGTGCTAGTGTCTCATTTCTGCATTGTCACTTACAGCAAACTCAGGACACTAATCTCGTCAAACAGACCAGCATTTTTTACTCAGTCTCCATGTACACCAAGGTCACAGGCTTCAGGGAGCACTTAGAGATCATTCAAATTGCCCTTTGTTTTGAATGGGACTGCCACTGATATTTTGCTGTCAATACAATGTCATTTAGAAATTCAAAGCGCTTAGAAATTCTGGAAAGATAGGATCCGATAATCAGTCGCTGTAAAGAAAACAAAAGGAATGGTTAACATCTTGGGGCAGAAGTCTTTTCAGACTCAAAATTGGATGTCAACTGAGTTACACATGAATAAAAATAAAATTTAAGAACCAAATGACATTCCTTACTGGAGCATAGGAGGTTAAGAGGTGACCTTATCGAGGTTTACAAAATCATGAGGGGCATAGACCAGGTGAATGGCAGGTGTCTTTTCCCCAGGGTGGCAGATTTCAAAACTAGGGGGCATATTTATAAGGTGAAGGGAAAGACTTAAAAAGACATGAGGGTAATTTTTTTTACACAGAGAATGGGGTCGTGTGTGGAATGAACTTACAGAAGAAGTGGTGGATGTGGGTACAGTTATAATGTTTAAAAGACATTTGGTTAAGTAAATGAATAGAAAAGTTTTGGAGGGATATGGGCCAAGCGCAGGCAAGTGGGACTAGTTTAGTTTGGAATTATGGTCAGCATGGACTGGTTGGACTGAAGGGTCTGTTTCCGTGCTGTATGACTCAATGATTCTATGACTCTTAAAAGAGAGGTCAGGAAAGCCAATGTAAAGACAGATTAAAAGAGGGGTACAGTTTGTGCGCTTTTTGGCTTGCTAGTCTTTGAAAAGAACACCAGGAAAGTGCAACTGAATCTAAAGTATCACTTCACTGCATTGAAACACATTTCAATAGGCCCCAGAAGAGTGTGGAAATTATTGACATAGTGAGTGCATCAACCAGATTGTTTCAAAATAATTAATTGTGTTAGCTTTCAGATCATTAGGTTATTTATGGACTGCAAAATTGTGGAAAACTTGCTGATTGGCCATTAGGTGCATGTCAAAAACCATCTAAAGCACTGCATGTTGATTAAAGTCATTGTTCGGCAGTGGCTTACTGAACGAAAGTGGTGAGGATCTGAGTCCTGCAAGATCCCACACCCAAGTTGCTTAGCAGTGCTGGATATTCTGGCCTCAGCTGGACAAGGAATCAATGTAGGCCAAGCAACATCATAGGAGCAGGAAAGCTTGACGTTTCGGGCCTAGACCCTTCATCCAGCCCCACACCTTGTAATCTCGGATTCTCCAGCATCTGCAGTACCTTTTATCACTGAAGGAATCAGTGTATGTGAGTTAAGGCATTTCAAGACTAGGGAGCGCATTTTTAAGGTGAGATGAGAGAGATTTGAAAAAGATGGGAGGCAAACTTTTTACGTAGTATGTGGCTTGCGTGTGGAATGAACTTCCTGAGGAAGTGGTGGAACAGGGTACAACTGCAATGTTTAAAAGACATTTGTATAGGTATATGAATAGGAAGGTTTGGAGGGATATGGGCTAGGAGTAGGCAGGTGGGATTTGTTTAGTTTGGGATTATATTCAGCATGGACTTGTTGGACCAAAGGGTCTGTTTCTATGCTGTATGACTCTATGACTATGACTCTATGGGTAAGTGGTTTATTCAGTTCAGCTTCCTGGGCTCTGGTGGCCCTGTGATATTGTCCCTCAGGACCAGGAGGCTTGGGATCAAGTCCCAACTGCTCCAGAGGCAAGTCATAGCATCTCTGAACAGATTGATTAAAATATCTAAATATTGGGAAATCAAGAAATATATCTAAAATAAAAAGCATACAAGCCTCTTCCTGTCTTAAGTCATCTCACACTTTCCATATGTCCTTTGATTTCTTTCCCCTTTCCTTGAAACCATTTGTGTAATTTATCTGAACTACACCTAGAGAAAAGAAGTTTCACTTTCTAACCACTCTCTGAGTAAAGAGGTTTCTTTTGAAATGATAAAGCTATCTTTTGATATTTCTCCTGTGATCTGCTTCTTCGGAAATTATTCTGTTTCAAACTATTTCCACATATGCATACATTAAAATTCCTGTATCTAAATCGCTTCTTTAAGTTATACACTGTAAATTCATGAAAAGCACTTCAACACTAATATTTGCAGTTCTGCAGGTCTCTATTAGCTACAGTCCCTGGTGTAAGCAAGCCCCAAACGCAAGGATCCAATAGCAAGGAGTGTCACAACATGTAAGTCTACAGTTCTATTCTCAGAATAAAGGAACCAACTTTAAAACTATTTTGTAGACAAGTCCAGTTTGCACTTTGTAGATAATAATATATTGACTTCTCAATCCACGTCAGAAATGCTACTCCTGAATTGGCATAAATGTTTTGGGCCACGGTTCCTCCAGGAATCATAAAGTCATAGAGCTGTACAGCACGGAAACAGACCCTTTGGTCTAACTCATCCATGCTGACCAGGTATCCTAAATTAATCTAGACCCATTTGCCAACATTTGGCCCATATTCCTCTAAACCCTTCCTGTTCATGTAACCACTCAGATGCCTTGTACCCTACCCTAAATGTCCTACCCTATTTGACCACATTGCCTCACACCACTGAATTGCTGCCTGACCAGACCCAGATAAGGATGGGAGGTTTCCTTCCATTAGTGATGTTAAGGAATCCAGATGCCATTTCCTTCAATGACATTAGTATTGGCTACACAGTGACCATTGGATTAAATTTAGAACCTATATTTTGTTGAATTGAAATTTCGCCATCTGCTCTGGTGGGATTCCAATCATGTCCCCAAAACATTTGCCTGAAACTCCAGATTACCATCACACTACCACCAGTTGCATTGAGAAACTTTGCATCAAACTGATGTCAGCAACTTCAGATCACAACTTCAAAATACTTGCACATGTGTAGCATTATGGGTATTTGAGAATAAGTCTGTAGATTATTTACAATATTCATTTCATATCATGAACCAGGCTGTCATTCCTGATGTGACCTGAATTCCCTTAATTTAATAATTGTCTGACACTCCATATGGTTGCATTCAGTTTCACATGACATACAGCATTGTGTCATTAAACCAAAGCAAAATGCTCATAACAATTACTGATAGCAGCAAGATAATATTGATTTGAGACTGACAGAGGATGTTGTGAGCTGACAGATACAGAAGAATGCAAATTTCATTTGGGAGCACAACAGGGATTGTGTTGTTGATAAGTACAATTACCAATCTAATGAGAACACAGTGTTAATATTGTAAACTAATCTGTATGTATCTACTTGGTGCATTAATATATTCAAATTTGATTGTGAAAGAACCTTCTGTTTTTTTCTCAGTTTTAAATTGATTAAACAAGTGTTGTCTTGCTGGTTAATTTTTTCTTGAATCTTGTTACAAATTTATTGCTTTTCTGATTCAATTGTGAATGAAAAAGAATTCTACTTCATATACTTACAAGGTAGAAATTAAAATATCTACCCTGAAGGCATCATTTCATCTTAGAATTCCTAATTTTTTTCTCAGTTTGTCTTTCTTCTCCTCTTGCTTTTTAAAGTATCACAGTTTTAGAGCTTGAGGCACCTTCTCCCATGTTCTTACCCCAAGACCCATACACCAGGCCTGGTTATCACACGATCTGCTATTACGCACAGCCAATTGTTAGCTGCTAATGGCCCCCATTGCAGCTATTCATTCTCCTAGGTTGAATTTTATCCACTCCTTTGTCTGTCCAACTCTCCTTCTCTCTTTTTGGGCTCTATCTCCAACTATTGTTTACTTCTGAGATAGTAGGAACTGCAGATTCTGGAGAATCTGAGATAACAAAGTGTAGAACTGGATGAACACAGCAGGCCAAGCTGCATCAGAGGAGCAGGAAGGCTGATGTTT
>JAHRHZ010000034.1:12891070-12916318 GCA_024137785.1 Ginglymostoma cirratum | reverse complement strand
GAAGGGTCCAGACCCGAAACGTCAGTTTTCCTGCTCCTCTGATGCTGTTTGGCCTGCTGTGTTCATCCAGCTCTACACCTTGTTAACTAAAGTTTACTCTGTACTTCTTACGTCAGCTAGGACTTGCCTCTGAACTGCATGGTTCTTGGTTCAAGCGTCACTCCATGGTTTCAGCACATTCAAAGTGGACACTCCAATGCTGAACTATTGGAGGTGCTGGCTTTTCTATGAGACTTCAAACAATGACTCTATCTGTTTGTCCAGGTAGATTTTGAGATCCTATGGCACTATTTCAGATAAGGCACAGTAGCTCAGTGGTTAGCACTGCTGCCTCACGGCACCAGGGACCTGGGTTTGATCCTACCCTCAGTTGACTGTCTGTGTGGAGTTTGCACATTCTCCACATGTCTGCATGGGTTTCCTCCAGGCGCTCCGGTTTCCTCCCACAGTCCAAAGATGTGCAGGTTAGGTGGACTGGTGGTGTTAGATTGCCCCTAGTGTCCAAGGATGTTCAGGTCCGGTGGTTTAGCCATGGGAAATACAGGGTTACAGGGATTAGGTAGAGGGTGGGCCTGGGTGTAATGCTCTTCAGAGAGTTAGTATGGGCTCGATGGCTGAATGGCCTGCTTCTACATTGTAGGGATTCTATGATTCTACACAGATGGCTGATTCTACCAGCAAGGTGTGAGGAGTAAGTTAAATTTTCTTCCTTCGTGGTGGAGTAAAACGTTTGGAATCAGAGACCCTGTCAGTCATTATGTCTCCACGGATTTAGTAATATCACCTTCTGCCATCGATTTGCATTACATCAGCAGGCCATTCATTGTCCAAGAATGCAAATTAAGAATCAATGCCTCAAGCTATCACGACCAATTATGTGCTAATTCGTAACTTGATATTTTCTCTTGTCAGCTAAGCAAATGCAATCAGATAAAGACACTTCAAACTGGCACGTGAGCCTTCCATTACACAAACATATTCCAGCATTGGAAAACAATGCCTTACAGGTAACATGCTCACACACTAAACAGTAATTATGCAAGGACATGCTCTGTGATGTGGAAAAGAGCTTTGACTTTGGTGTGGCATGCTATCATGTTAGCTTATTCTATTACTCCAATGCAGCATGTAAGCTTTGGTTGTGTATTGTACGTTTAGAAAGGGTCACATATCTCAGAGCTCATTATGAGGCCATGATTTTGATATTGATGCATTCTAGGCCACATTGTGTAAGGGCGTAACATGAGGCTTCTTTGTGATGTTTGTGAGAGTTCAGGCGTTCCTTCAATAAAACTATTATCTATTTGACATTTCCCATTGATTACTCACTCACACATCTGACATTTACATCACTGTGGCTGAATTCCTTGTGGCCTCGCTTCAAGTCTGAAGATGATGTTGAAGAAGACAACAAATACACCTTTGTCAACAAGCCCAGCAGCAGCCAGTAACCTCCCGTAGCTGCTGCTAAGCCTCAGGAAGGAGAAGCAGCAGATGAAGATTCAGCAAGGAGATGTAGAAGAAAGATAAAACCCTGTGTCATTTTCTTCAACTGTCTAAAATACTGCGGCTTCTGAGCCATCATTACTGGACTGTGCAATCTGTCAGAGCAAGACTTGTGCTCAGAAGGATGGCTTGTGAATTCTAACCAGTCTTTGATGACCAAATACCATGGGATTGTCTTCTCCCTGGGGAAGAATAGATGCCTGGTTTCTGGCTGACTGTGAGTGTCAGAGACCTACCGTAGAGTTAAGGCTGGAGTTAGGGTTGGGTTAGATTTTCCTATTGCATGATTGATACACTCACCAGACTGTGTCCCTGAGTCTAGAAAATAAATTCAGAGAGGTGAAAGTTTCTGATCTACATCTTCAACTTGTCATTGCATCTTCTGAAGGTTCAATGACTTTATCCTCAGAGCTATATGTGGAGCTGAGTGTTCTTAGAATAGGCCTCTTCGCAGACGTTCACTGCTGCTGCTAGTGCATGCATAAGAGAAGAGAGGCAATTAAGTATGAAAGAGAGAAAATAAAACCTGTGTAGATTAAGAATGATTTAACACTGGCGTTAATGGGTGAACAGTGCAGCACAGCACAATAGAGTTTGTGAGTTGATTGGACATCATGTTCTCCCATCTTGATAGGAGGTCTATATTCTTCTCCAGCCAAACTGAGAACCCTCTCCTCCTACAGAGTGAGGAGCCTGATACCTGCCCTCATCATCACCAACAGTACAATATCACCCTCTGCACCCCCTTTCCCCACTCCCCACACACCCCATGGAACTGGATGGAAGAGCAGTTTGAGATGATGAGCAAACATGAGAGGTAGTTCGGTCTCTCCAGTGAGTGAGTAGGAAGTCTCCTCTGTTGTCAACTCCTCTATTCTTCCTGTCAAAGTGCTTAAACTCATATTTTTACACTTTATGTTCCGCCTGCCAAGTTTTTTTGCCCACTAGCTTAACCTGTAGAGTCTTTACGTCATCCTCAGCACTTGCCTTCCTACCTACTTTTGTAGTGCTTTCCTGAGTGTTGTTGGAGCTGCACTCATCCAGGAATATGGACAGCATTCCATCATTCTACCAGCTTGTGCTTGTAGCTAGTGGACAGGCACTGGGGAGACAGGCAGAATTCGCAGTGTCTGACCTGTTCTTATAGCCACATTATTTGTAAGATTCCATTTGGCAAAGACTTTCCTTCTGATTCCCACTGATTGCAGTTTTGCTAGGGGTCCTTGATACCATTCTGAGTTTAATGCAGCCTTCGTGTCCAGGGCAATCACGCTCAACTCCCCACTTCGGAACTGTTCTTTTGTTCATATTTGGCCCAAGGCTGCAATGGAGTCAGGAGCTGACTGGTCATGGAGGAGCCAATACTGATTGTCAGTGAGTAGGTTATTCTTTTGCAAGTGCCTCTTGTTAACACTGTTCATATTCCCTTCCCTTGCTCTGCTAATGACTAGAGTTTAGACAGATAGGGCGGTCAAGAATTGGCCAGGTTGGATTTGTCTTGCCTTTGTGCACAGAACATACCTGGGCAATATTCAGATGAATGCCAGTGCTGTAGTTTATTCAATGCCATACTCCAGCTGGTGGTTGGCTAGTAGCAGCTGGCAATGAATGACTGCAGTGACTTACCAGCTCTCACGATGCCCACAGCCTAAAGTAGTGAATCAAGACATCCCATAGGTCCCCGACTTCCACACAGGCTGTTGAAGACTGGCTGGACACAACATCAGAAGATGAATCATTGCAAAACTTCACCCCAGCTGCAGAGCTGTCCATTTGTAAGCTCAGTTTCCATAGTCCTTCCATTCTCAGCTGAAGCTTTTGAGAATCATACATTCCCTTAAGTAGTTGGTTCAGAAAAGATTTACAAGGATGTTGCCAGGGTTGCAGGGTTTGAGCTATAGGGGAGAGGCTGAGTAGGCTGGGGCTATTCTCCCCTGGAGTGTCATTCAGAGGCCCAAGGAGTGACCTTATAGATGTTTATAAAATCATAAAGGGAATGGATAGGGAATGAATAGCCAGGATCTTTTCTCCAGAGTAGGGGAGTCCAAAACTAGAGGGTATAGGTTTAAGGTGAGAGCGGAAAGATTTTAAAGGGGGCTTAGGGGCAATATTTTCATGCAGATGGTGGTGTGTTTTTGGAATGAACTGCCAGAGGATGTGGTGGAGGCAGGTACAATTACAACATATAAAAGGCATCTGAGTGGGTATAGGAATATGAAGGGTTTGGAGTGATATAGGCCCAATACTGGGAAATGGTGGCTTGATTAATTTACAATATCTAGTTGACATGGATGAGTTGGACCGAAGGATCTGTTTCTGCACTGTACACCTCTGTGAATCTATGAGTCTATATCCTCAAGCTAACTCGGTGCCCATGCGAGCCAAGTGAATCAGTGCATGAGGCACTGACCTAATTTTTACATATGGTGATTAGGCATGGACGCCATGAGAATGTCTAATTTAGATCTAGAAATTCAAGAGCTGTCTTTTTGGGTATAAAGTGGGCCTCTGCTGGCTCATCAATGGGTTGTCCCAAAGTTAGGATCCAGAAACTTGGGACCATATTCTCCAGGAGCAAATATTGCAAAACTGTACAGTTCACTTACATGAGTTAGAAGCTGACACATATTCACACAGAGGGGCCTAGTTTTTGCCAACAGAACATGCCCACACATTGTACCTTTTGCAAATGAAGACGAGCTTGGGAGATTGCTTTTCTTTGGCATATTCCCTCAACAAAATGGCTGGATGAAACAGATTTGATAGACTTGCCTGCTTGTAATTTAAACAAAAGCTTGTCAGTTAACTATTCCCTGTTGCAGTCGGTATAGCGACGCATATACCAATTAGTATAAAGTACTGTTGTATTTGTGATTTGGTATTCTTGCAATTCTTTCCTGATGTGTATAAGATAAAAAGCTTCCAATGAGTGTAGAACGAAAAGCTTGATAACATGTTGGCTTTTTCACCAACAAAATAATATTGCATCAGAGTAAACTGCAGCGAACAAGCATGATTTATAATTGCAGAGAAATATTCATTGTAGTTGAGACCAAGAATGTAGCCTCTGGGTTTGTGAATGACATTGTTCATAAAGCAACAACATAGGCAAGAAAATGAAATGGCCCATTTAGACTCCTGTCTTATCCCCATCTAGGTCTCGGCTTGAATTCAGCTCAAAGGAAAGCTGAGGTAAGAAAGGCTTTATTCTCTAATTGGCAACTGGGGAGAGATCATTGACAAATTGGCTCACATATACTGCTGGAGCAGTAGGAGATCAGAATTCTGTCAGTATGACTTGTGAGGATTGTGTAGCAGTAAAAGAAGTTTCAGTAACTAAACCAAATCACTCAAAGTACCTTTTGCAACGATGATTTTTTTTCATCTTTGTTTTACCCACTATATCACACACTGGCTAAAACGTACTGAAAATAAGGCTTGTGAGCAAAGAATGACATGAAAGGCAGAGTCTTACCTTCACAATGGGCATCTCCTTCATTATCGTACATTATTGCAATGCTATCATGGTGCTGTGACCCATTAGAACCAGTAAGATAGGATGCCTGTAGAATCTCTAAATTCCTGACCTGGCACTCGCCCATCCCTATCAGGTTAGAACATTTATAACAGGAAACTGGGCCAGGTACAGCAGCAGGCATGTCTTAGAATGAGCTCCCAGCATAGGGAATGGTATGATAAAAATACCCTTTGACTTTCATCAAATGACATGCAAAATTTCATGGAATCAAATGGTTTTAAGAAAGAGAAAAACACACCCCTCCTTCCCTGGTCCTAACAAGGGAAGCAACTACGCACAGGAATGCCTGTGCGTTAAACTTGTTTTAGGGTCATAGAGTCAAAGACTTGTACAGCACAGAAACAGACCCTTTGGTCAACTTGTCCATGCCGACCAGATATCCTAAATTAATCTCGTCCCATTTGCCTGCATTTGGCCCATATCCCTCTAAACCCTTCTTATTCATGTACCTATCCAGGTGCCTTTCAAATGTTATAATTGTACCAGCCTCCACCACCTCCTCTGGCATTCCATACATGCGCCACCCTCTGTGTGAAAACGTTGCCCCTTAGGTCCCTTTTAAATCTTGCTCCTCTCACCTTAAACCAATGCCCTTTAATTTTGGACTACCCTAACCTTGGAAAAAGATCTTGGCTATTCACGATGTCCATGCCCCTCATGACTTCATAAACTTTTATAAAGTCATCCCTCATCCTCCACCTCTCCAGGGAAAATAGTCCCCGGCCTATTCAGCCTCTCCGTATAGCTCAAACTCTCCAACCCTGACAGCATCCTTGTAAATCTTTTCTTTCCTACAGGAGGGAAACCAGAATTGAAAGCAGTGTGTTACAGATAGAACCAGTCCAACAGTTAATGAGTGAAAAATAAGCCATTACTTTCCCCATCAACAATGATGGAAAGGAATCATCAATAACTGTGATGAATACTTAGCAATAATCCTTTCACCAGTGCTCAGTTCAAGCCATCTCTCAACATCGGCAAAACTAAAGGACTGATCATCAACTTGTGAAGGAAAGGAGGAGAACTCGCCCCTATCTACATCAACAGAACTGAGGTTGAGAGAGTGAAGAGCATCAAGTTTCTCGGAGTGACGATAACCAACAGCCTGTTCTGGATTTCCCATGTAAATGCAACAGTCAGGATGGTACAACCACACCTCTTCTTCCTCAGGCAGCTCAGGAAATTTGGCATGTCCATAAGGTGCCTCACCAACTTCTACAGATGCACCATTTGAAAGCATACAGTCCGGGTGTATGATGGCCTGGTATGGCAACTGCTCTGCCCAGGACTGTAAGAAGCTACAGAAGGTGGTGTGCACAGCCCAGGCCATCACGGAAGCCAACCTTTCATTCATGGACTCTATTTACATGGCCCGCTGCCAAGGAAAGGCAGCCAACATCATCAAAGACTCATCGCACCCTGGTAATGATCTCCTACAACCTCTTCGGTCAGGCAGAGGATACAGAAGCCTGAACACATGCACAAGCAGGTTCAGGAACAGCTCCTTTCCAGCCATTATCAGACCGTTAAATGGGCTCTAGCCTCAAATTATGTGACCTGTAATGTAACCTGTATGCCTCTAAGGCTGTTTGATCTGTACATCCCTGTGATCTGTGATCCCCCTGTACTGCTCGTAAACATAGATTTTCGCTGTATTTCGGTACACTTGACAATAAAATCAATCAAGCTGTCGCAGAACCATTGTCTCCAGTCCTCTTTACTGACTTGAATCAGAACCAAATGTTGGAGAAGAGGATAACCCAATGGTGTCCGAGGGTCTCTTCAATTTCAGAAGCTGAAAGAACTTACTACCTCTCTTTTTATAAATAACAGATGGGCTAGTTTAATGAATGCTGCCCAGTACTAATAACATATTTCATTAACCTCCCTGAAATGTCAAACCAACAAATATTGTAGGGTTGTAGAAGAGAGGGACCTAGAGTTTCAGGTACATAATTCTTTGAAGTTTGCATCACATGTAGGCAGGATGGTTAAGAATGCATCTAGCATGCTTGCCTTCATTGCTTCGTCCATTAAGTAAATGAGTTCACATGTTATGTTGAGGTTGTATGGGACATTGCTGAGGCCTCTTCTGGAATACTATGTCCAGTTCTGGTCACCTTGTTACAGGAAGGATATTATTAAGCTGGAGAGGGTTCAGAAATGATTTACCAGGATGTTGCCAGGAATGGACAATTTGAGTTGTAAGGAGAGGCTGGATAGGCTGGTACTTTTTTCACTGGACCATAGGGTGTTCAGGGGTGACCTTATAGAGGTTTATAACATTATGAGGGGCATAGCTAAGGTGAATGGCAGGTGTCTTTTCCCTTGGGTGGGGGATTTGAAGACAAAGGGAAATGTTTTTAAGGAGAGAAGAGAAAGATATAAAAAAGACATGGGGGCAATTTTTTTAAACAGAGAGTGGTTTGTGTGTGAAATGAACTTCCAGAGGAAGTGATGGATGCAGATACAGTTACAATGTTTAAAAGATATTTAGGTAAGCAAGTGAATGAGAAATGTTTGGTGGGATATGGGCCAAATGCAGGCAGGCAGGATCAGTTTAGTTTAGGTTTATGGTCAACATGGACTATTTGGACCAAAGGGTCTGTTTCTGTGCTGCATGACTCTATAAATGCTTCCTCTGTGTTGACTTTCAATGTGAAGTCGATCCTTGAAGCTTATTTATTCATTTCTTACCTGGCAAAGCACTTGCTTTCTAATTTTTGGGTCTCTTTTTGATTAATTATTCCAGACTTCTTATTTCTTGAATTGTAGATTATTTCCAAAATGAGTGCTAAACCCTCAATATCATTGGCCTTAGGTAAATTCTTCAAGAAACTCTTTATCAGAACTGATAAAGGGTCACTGTACCTGAAACATTAACTCTGTTTTCTCCCCATGGATGCTGTCAGGCCTGCTGGGTTCTTCCAGCAATTTCTGTTTTAGTTTCAGGTCTCCAGTATCTGCAGTTCTTTGTTTTAAGTTTTTCGAGAACATTTTTGGGACAATCCCTGATGTATTAATAATTTTAAACTGCTGGAGTTGTTCTTAAGACTTTGTAGATTGAATCTGTCATCTTTACTAAATGTTGAAATATTAAGCATGTTTAGAAGACCATAAAACATAGGAGTGGAAGTAAGGCCATTCGGCCCATCGAGTCCACTCTGCCATTTAATCATGGCTGATGGGCATTTCAACTCCACTTACCCGCACTCTCCCCGTAGCCCTTGATTCCTTGCGAGATCAAGAATTTATCAATCTCTGCCTTGAAGATATTTAACGTCCCGGCCTCCACTGCGCTCCGTGGCAATGAATTCCACAGGCCCACCACTCTCTGGCTGAAGAAATGCCTCCTCATTTCCGTTTTAAATTGACCCCCTCTAATTCTAAGGCTGTGCCCACGGGTCCTAGTGTCCCCGCCTAACAGAAACAACTTCCCAGCACCCACCCTTTCTAAGCTATGCATTATCTTGTAAGTTTCTATTAGATCTCCCCTCAACCTTCTAAACTCTAATGAATACAATCCCAGGATCCTCAGCCGTTCATCGTATGTTAGGCCTACCATTCCAGGGATTATCCGTGTGAATCTCCGCTGGACACGCTCCAGTGCCAGTATGTCCTTCCTGAGGTGTGGGGCCCAAAATTGGACACAGTATTCTAAATGGGACTGAACTAGAGCTTTATAAAGTCTCAGAAGCACATCGCTGCTTTTATATTCCAACCCTCTTGAGTTAAATGACAACATTACATTCGCTTTCTTAATCACGGACTCAACCTGCAAGTTAACCTTTAGAGAATCCTGTACTAGCACTCCCAGATCCCTTTGTACTTCGGCTTTATGAATTTTCTCACCGTTCAGAAAATAGTCCATGCCTGTATTCTTTTTTCCAAGGTGCAAGCCCTCGCATTTGCATTATTATGAATTACTGAGTTACAGAGCTAAAATATACAGGTGCTACATTAATTAAAATTGCTACATATATATCTGTATATTTTTGTGAATATATATTTATAATCAATTTTTTCATCTATCTCTTTAAGAGGAAAGAAAAATCACAAAGTAACAAATTTGAAAGTTGACTTTTTTTTTAGATCCATAGATTAATACAGCATTGAGATTAGACCTTGGCCTGTCATGTTAATGCCAATCAATAAGCAGCAAACTACATTAATCCCATTTTACACTAGTGGCATTTTAAGTGCTCACCTAGATGTTTCTTAAATGTTGCGAGAGTTCCTGCTTCCACCATACTCTCAAGCAGTGCAGTCCATTTTTCTATCACCCTCTGGGTGACAAAAAATTCTTCTGATTCCCAGTTATCCCTCACCTTAAACTTACGCCTGGTCTTAGACACGTCTGCCATGGGGAAAAGATTCTCACAATCTACAGTGTCTATGTCTCATAATTCAGATTCCCCCTTAGCTTCCTCTGTTCCAGGGAAAACAAACCCAGCGTATCCAGCCTCACCTCATAACTGAGACTTTTTATCCTGGGCAACATCCTGGTGAATCACTTCCACACCCTCACCAGTGTAATCATGTCCTTCCAACAGTGTGGCAACCAGAACTGCAGACAGTATTCCACCTGTGGCCTAACCAATGTTTTATAGAGCTGTATCAAGATTTTCTTGATACTACACTCTACATTCTCGCTAATGAAGGCAAGCATCCCATATGTATTCTTCATCACCCTGTCTACCTATGCTGATACCTTCAGGGATTTATGAACTTGTACACAAGGTCCCTTTTTCCCTCAGTTCTCCCTAGGGACCTACTATTTATTGATGATATCCTTCCCTTATTTGACATCCCAAAATGCATCACCTCACACTTATTTGGATTAAATTCCATCTGCCATTGCTTTGCCCAAGCTACCAACTGATCAATGTTGGTATGGTGTTGCAAAGTTGGGTGGAGTACTTGCAGATTGGTAGGCAGGAAGTTGGAATTTGGTTATTGTAAAATGCTGGGGTGGGGGAGGGGGAAAACATTACATGGTCCCTTTAAAAGATGATGTGTTTTTTCTATGCTTAGAGATTTAAACAAAATGTCTGTGAGCAGCTTGAAAGTTTGAAAGTCTAAAAAAGCACAAAATTTAAAACATTTGTACCAAAATGCCATATAGTTATCAGGCCAAGCAGTAGCTTTGTTTTGTTACCAAGACAACCAGTTTTGAATTTAGCCAATCAATTTGAACCAGGCACTTAGATACCAAAAAGCAATTAAATTTAAATCTGATGGTTTTGACAACATTGGACCAATTCTAGTGTAAGAAATTGATATGTCATCAAGGGTATAAAAGAAGAGGGCAGTTGGACAAAGACACGAGAACTAATTGCCAACAGCCAGAGTTAACAGACCTCAACTCTCAAGAGAGAATTCTTGGCTCTCACAGACTCCTATGAGTCTCAGAGAAAGCACCATCTAAATCAAAGGCACAACTAGTTAATATTTCCAACAGAGGAATTGGTAGAGGAAGTGTTCCTCACAGTAGAATCAACAGAGAAGGCACAAAGGATTCCTGAAGGCATGTAAACTGGCTGTAATTTTGTGAGACTAAATTCTACTTTTTTAATATAAGTGGGACTTATACTTATTGGAACAGCACACCATTAGAATCCTGTTTTATTCTGGAATAATTACTAGTTTGAAGGGGTTTATTCAGTTTGTTAATAGTTGAGTTAATCTGTTCACAGTTAGAGTTAGATAAATAAATTGTTACTTGTTGATTGTAAAGAGAATGTCAGGGGGTTATTTTATTTAACCACTAGAAGTTGCTGAAAGGCAGGCTACACCACTTTTCACACTCCTTTTACAGGTTATAGGGTGAAGTGCTTCTCTTTGGGTGTTTTGGTTTTAGTTCTCAGAGGGGGGTCAACCTCCACTTTATAACAATGGAGGCTCAGTGGTTAGCACAGCTTCCTCACAATATCAGGGACCTGAGTTTGATTCCATCCTTGGGCAACTGTCTGTGTGGGGATTGCACATTCTCAACATATCTATGTGGGTTTCCTCCAGTTGCTCTGGTTTCCCTCAAGAGTCCAAAGGTGTGCAGGTTAGGTGGATTGGCCATGGGATGGGGCTGGGTCTGGGTGGAATATTCTTTGGAGGGTTGGTGTGGACTCAGTGGACCAATTGGCCTGCTTCCACACTGTAGGGATTCTATAAATTTCAGTCTATAGCCTGACCAGTGCTAACACAATTGCTAATTTTTACCTCATCTGCAAGCTATCTAATTGTACCTTCGACATTCACATCCAAGTTGTTAATGTTCATAATGAACAGCAAGGGTCCCAGCACCAATCCCTGTGGCACACTGCTGGTCACTAGCTTCCAATCACAAATGCAAGCCTCCACCATCACCTTTTGCCTCCTATTTTTAAGCCAATTTTGGATCCAGTTTGGCAACTTGCCTTAGATCCCATGGGCTCTTACCTTTTCGACCAACCTTCTATGTAGAACTTTGTTAAAAGCCATACGAAAGTCCATGTAAGCCTCATCAACTGCACTACCCACAAAATATTTTGCTAAATTTTCAAAAAACTCAACTAAATTAGTCAAACAGGATCTCCCTCTAACAAATCCGTGTTGATGGTCCTCGATCAACCCCTGCCCTTTCCAAGTATTGATTAATCCCATCCCTCAGAAATTCTTCCAATAATTTCTCTGCTACTGATGTCAGTCTAATTGGTTTGAAATTATCTGGGCTATTCCTGCTGCCCTTCTTGAATAAAGGAACTACATTAACTATCCTCCAATCATCTGGAGCTTTACCCATAGCTAGTGAATTATTAAATATCTCCACCAGGGCCCCAGCAATTTCCTCCCTTGCCTCCTAAAGCAGCCTGGGGATGTATGCACAAGTATGCCCACTAAAACTTCTAATACCTCTTCCTTATTAATCTCAACATGGTCTAGAACCTCATCATCCCAACTGAAATCTCCAGCTTCAATGTCTTTCTCCTTTGTCAATGCAGACGAGAAATATTCATTTAAGACTTCACCCACGTCCTCTCGCTGCACACAGAGATTGCCCCTTTAGTCACTAATAGGCCCCACTCTTTCCCTTATAATCTTATAACTTTTGCCTGCACAGCTCTCTTCATTATTAGCTGGTGGAGAAACAAGCTTGCATTAACATTCCGATTTATTTAATTCTACTCAGAGGACCAATGCTTTTGCGTTCCTTGCTACTGCTTTGAGGTGACACTAAGGCGAATTATAAATTCAGAATGTACTGCCTCATTGAACAAAAACAATCTGTCATAATTCAACTGAGGCGATCGCAAGGAGCAATTAGATTTGAAATTGTGGAGTTACGCCCATCCCAGATACCAGGGAATCCTGAAATAACAAAGAGTGCAGCTTAAGTAATAAATCAAATTGGAGCTGCTCAACTTGTGACTCCTACCTAATTTAAAGGAGGATTGGCGTTATAGTAACAGCTCTCACATGCATCATGTTGAGTCCTGACCAAGACGAGGTAGAGTGCTATCTTAGATTGTAACATGGCTCTAAGCCTTAAGCTCCAGGCTCGAATTCCAATCCAGTTTTGATGACAAAAGAAGGTGCATTCATAAAGCATAAATACCGGTTCAATGGCAGCTTAGAAAATCTTTCTGAGATATATCTATTACAAAAAGGGAGAGACCTGCAGAAAGCAGAGATAAGCCACTGCAGTATGGTCTTTTATTTTATTCATTTGTGGGATGTGACCATCGCTGGCTGGTCAGCTTTTATTGAGAAGGTGATAGTGAACTGTCTGGACCAGCACAATCATGGACCAACATGGATGTCCATGATCACCAACACTTTTTCGGGCCTGATACCTGAAAAGAGGGAGAGAATGTGTTTTTCTGAAGAAGGGTTCCGACCCGAAATATCAACTTTCCTGCTCCTCTGATGCTGCCTGGCCTGCTGTCTTCCTCCAGCTCCACACTGTGTTATCTCTGTCTCCACCATCTGCAGTTCTTGCTATCTCTGAGGGAATGTGTAACACGACTTCAAAATGCCTCAGAAATGCACAGAGGAAAGTGAATACCTAAAGGAAAGAGGGAAAGTTTATATAGAATTTTGCTGCACTGAAGTCATCAATTCCTTGCTGATGTTTGTGCTCTGTATTAGCCTCCTCCCATTTTATTTCAGCTTACCCATTTATGTAGACTGATTCCTGGGATGGCAGGACTGATGTAGACTGAATTAGTTATGACCATATTCACTGGTGTTTAGAAGAGTGAGGAGAATCTCATAGGCACCTATAAGATTCTAATGGGCTGGATGGGGTTAACGCAGGAACCATTTCTCAATGACCACGGAGTCCAAAACCAGAGATCACAGCCTAAGAATACAGAGTAGGATATTTAGTACTCAGGTGAAGAGAAATTTCTTCACTCTGGACAGTAGTGAACCTATGGAATTGTCTGCCACAGAAAGCAATTGAGGCCCAAACATTGAATGTTTTCAAGAAGGAGTTAGATATAGTTCTTGCTGTTAAAAGGGTCAGAGGTTGTGGGGAGACAGGCTGCTGATTTGGATGGTCAGTCATGATCATATTGAATGGTGGAGCAGGCTTGAAGGGTTGAATGGTTTACTCCTGTTCCTATTTTCTCTGTTTTATTTTTGTTTCTCACTCCCACATATACATCTGGCTTCTGCACAAATTAAGGCATTTGTCCTATTTGCCTCAATCCTTTCTTTTGGTAGCAAGTTCCAGATTCCCATCATTTTGAGATTATAGGAAAGTTTATGCTGACTTTCTCATTGGATTTATTAGGGTCAATCAGAGATGTTCACCATCAGTGTCTGGACAGAGAAGATAATGAAAAAACTGTAACTATTTGTTGGAAGAGTTGAAAACCAGGGGAGACTAACTTCAGGTGATTACCAAAAGATGCATTGGTGATGTGAGGAAAATTTTCTTTATGCAGCAAGGGGCGTAGCATCTGGAATGTGCTACCTAAGAGTGTAAAGGAGGCAGAAAGGAACTGCACTGTTATCTGAAGAGAAGAAGAATTATTGGGCAATGGGGAAAAGATGGGTGAGTTGGATTAGGTGAGTAACTTTTGGAGAGGGCTAGCATGGATATGATAGGCCAAATGGTCTCCCTTTGTACTGGAGACAGTCTGATGGCCTGTAGTTTTAGTCTGCTGCAAGTGGGAATATGTTGGCTATGTCAATTATATCAAACCTATCTGTTCACAATCTTAAAGAGCTATGTTGGGTACCTCAGTTTTCTGTGTTGTATTGCTTTCCATAACTGGTGTTTCATTGAACACAATGCTTTGAATGATTGAGGAAGGCATGGGAAAGAAGATTAATGCAGGTTTTTATGTGACCATTTAAGCAATTGGTGATTGCACACTGATACAGCCTGCTGAATTAAAGAGTGCTTACAAATATCTGTAAACGTCAACCTTAAATAGACGAGCCATTAGTTCATTTATGCTCTCAGACAGGTACTATTTCCCTATCTTTAACAGTGTTCTCTTTTCAATGACTGGTACATTGAAAGAGTTACATTTTAGCCTGATAAAGAAATTGCCTTACTATATTTCCTATTGTCAATTTTTTTCCTGGAGTGATGTGAAAGTAATTTTGATTTGTTGCAAGTGCGTTCATTAAGATAATCACATTTCCTGCAGTTAGAGGTGTTAAAATGGAAAACTGGAAAGTAAAGCAAATAAAATGCTGACCATTTTATCAATTGGACTGACAGAATCAGCCATGGCAGAGTCAGAATCTTAATGGATGAGTAATTCAGAAACCAGGACTGATACTCCAGAGCCAACAATCCAAATAACAACTGACCAAATTTAAATTCAGTTAAGAAAAAGCATTTAAGAAGAATTAATGGCCCAGATCTTCCAGGCTCTGGATAGTCACAGACTGGAAATACCCCTAAAGATATGCAATGGCTCCTTGGATTTTTAGGCCTGATGTACCAACGCTGTGAAAGTTGGCCCGAGGAAATTTAAATTTCCACTGGAGTTGGAGTTCCACTGGAGTTCTCCAGTATCCTGTATGATTGTATCTGAGTTAGATATGGAGATTTGGAAGAGATGTGAATTACTTACCCGAATAGTTCCCTAGGAAGTGATAAAGTGATTAAAAATCTTTGAATACACAGGTAATTATACATCTGAACGTCCCAAATTCCTACTGACTGCCTCCTCAACCTACCCCATCCCACTGACACCCTCATCTTCACCCAAATTTCTGACTTCCTCATTGCCTTCTGATCCTCCAACTACCTTGTTATCTTCCAAACATGAACTGCCCCTCAGACCGTCCAACCTTTTTATTGCTGTTTCCTGGGATGTGAACATTGGTGGCAAGGCCAGTATTTGTTGCCTGTCCCGAAATGCGATTCAACTGAATATCTTGATGGGTCATTTCAGAGGACAGCTAAGAGTCAAACGCATTATTGTGAGTCCAGACTCACATACCCTAAAGACTTTTTTTTGATGAAATTTGATGAGAGCTTGTTGGTCACCCTTTTGGACTTGCTTTCCATTTTAGATTTATTAATTGAGTTTAAATTCCACCAATTTCCATGGTAGTGATTTGATTCTATATCCTCAGAGAATTAGCTTTTCATTTGATTTTTTTGTTGTCACCAAGAAACGATGAAAAGCATTGTTTTGTGTGGTCTTCAGCCAGATCATACCATACAAAGTGCATGAAGGTAGCTGAACAGAGTGCAGAATACAGTGTTACAGCTGGAGAGAGGGAGAGATCAGAATTAACATTTGAGAAGTCCATTCAAAAGTCTGATAACAGCAGGGAAGAAGCTGTTCTTGAATCTATTTGCTTGATTACTAGGCACAATGCAATGTCATTCATGCTGTCAAGACCAATTGCAACATTGTCATCAAACAAGCAGACAAAGGAGGAGCCATTGTTTTACAGAATAGAACGGATTAGTGCAAGGAAATGTACTGACAACTGCACAATCAAGAATATCACAATTACCTGCCAATCCAACTAAAGAACACACCCATCAACTCACCTTTGATCCAGTCCTTCAGAGTACTCTACACACTCTCATCCTGCGTAAGTTCCACATAGGGGGCTTCTACTGCCTTCCAAAGATACACAAAACTGACATGCCTGGACGTCCCATCGTATCGGGCAATGGGACCCTGTGTGAGAACCTCTCCAGCTATGTCGAGGGCATCTTGAAACCCATTGTACAGGGAACCCTCAACTTCTGTCATGATACTACAGATTACTTACAGAAACTCAGCACCACGGACCAGTTGAACCAGGAAAAGAGAGAGAAGAACAGTTGGATAGACAAAGGATAGATAACAATCTGGCTAGGAGAGTGAATAGCTGTTAATGGAGACTGTTAGTGACTAACAATAGGTAGTGTCTAATAAAAACCAGAAGAACTGCGGATGCTGTAAATCAGGATCAAAAACAAAGTTGCTGGAAAAGCTCAGCAGTCCTGGCAGCATCTGTGGAGGAGAAAACAGAGTTAACGTTTCAGGTCCAGTGACCCTCCCTCAGAACAGTTCTGAGGAAGGGTCACTGGACCCAAAAAGTTAATTGTGTTTTCTCCTCCACTGATGTTGCCAGGACTGCTGAGCTTTTCCAGCAACTTTGTTTTTGCTCTTGGCACCCATTCAACTGGGATTTTGGGCTCATGTCATGCTAAAGGTGACCCCACCACATTATACATTCTCACAACATGCGTATATACACATTCACTCACTCTCACACACATACACACTTCCCCCCAGCACACACTTTCTCTCTCTCACACACACACACACACACATACACTCTTCCCCCCAGCACATCCTCTCTCTCTCTCTCACACACACACACACACACACACACAGATACACACACATACACACATGCACACGCACACAGTTTCTCTTTCTCTCTCTTCCACATACACACACACACACATACACTCTCCCTCACACACACACTCTTTCTCTCTCTAACACACACATACACACATGCACACACACACAGTTTCTCTTTCTCTCTCTTTCACATACATATACACACACACATGCGCACACACACACGCGCATTCGCACACACGCGCGCACGCGCACACACACACACACACGTGAATCTATGGGGTGTATTTAAATTTGTAATTATAGATTCATTTTATTTTGTTGAGCAAGCACGCAATTTATAGTCAGTCAGTCAATGTGGTGTTTTATAAATTCCTACTTTAGAAATAAAGAGATAACAAGCATGGGGCTGGATGAACACAGCAGGTCAAGCAGCATCATAGGAGCAGGAAAACTTGACGTTTCAGGCCTAAACCCTTCATCAGAAATGGGGTAGGGGAATAGGGTTCTGAAATAAATAGGGAGAGAGCGGGAGGCGGATAGAGGATGGATAGAGGAGAGGATAGGTGGAGAGGAGGCAGACAATTCGAATAAAACCAGTCTGACTCGAAACCAAAATGCAAACAGATCCTAAACAAGGCCTCACACCTAACATGCATTGTCTGACCTAAAATGCCACCTCTTCCTTACTCTGATACGACCTTTAGTTATCCCAGGGTGCTGACTTAAAAGACATTCGGGGATTTATATATATATATATTTATCATTTAGAAACTTCCAACTGATTGTTTAATACATCCTCATCAGTGGTGTGATCCTTTGATCTTTTACTTACAAGTTCTGAATTCTGTTCTAATACCACGTCTCTCACAAACATCTGAAGACGGAATGAGGTTCCAAATGCTTGTGGTTTCAAATATACCTGTTGGACTATAACTTGGTTTTGTGTGATTTCTGACCTTGATTACTTGTCCAGCGACGTTACCGCTACACTATCATCTCACTCTATCGCATCATTCTGAATCTGCCCAATTCTACCTACATCCACATCTCTACCCCTCAGACACTCCAACTCTCCTGAACTCTGAGCCTCTAACCCTCTATGACCTCCAAACTCCTCCCAATCTCACTCGAAATGACCTCATTAACCTACGCACTTGCACCCTGTTCTGTCTCCTCCCGACTTAATTGCAGCCTTAGCCAAATATCCAACTAACCAATTCAACTTCTTCCCTTTGACGTTAACCTCACCCACCCTTCTCCCTGACACACATCTAACACACATAAATGCTCACCCTTGCACTCATATCCTCATCCTAACACACTGAGAAGTATTGAGAGAGGTTCTGGGGACAAACTCCCCAAAGCCTTATTCATTCTGACGGGCAACCTCAGTCAAGCCAACCTCAAGAGGATGCTGTCAAAGTAAGACTAACACATCTCCTGACCCATCAAAGGACTGAACATCCTGAACCACTGCTACGCAACCGTCAAAATGCCTATCTCTCCATGCCCCATCCACACTTTGGAAAATCAGATCACAGCCCTGTGTTCCTCCTCCCAGCTTACGAGCAGAAACTGAAACGGGAGGAACCTTTGCAGGAAGAAATACAATGTTGATCCAAAGCAGTGGAAAACCATCTCTGGGATTGCTTGGAATCTGTGGACTTGACCGTATTCAAGTACTCAACTGAAAACCTTGACGAGTACCCTACCACCTTCACCGACTTCATCAGCAAATGCATGGAGCACTGTGTGCCTAAGAAGTTAGCCCAGTTATTCCCTAACTGGAAACCTTGGATGAACCAAGAAATCCAATGCCTTCTGAAGACCAGGTGTGCAATATTCAAATCGGACGACCCAGACTCACATGGAAAATTCAGATAAGATCTCCACAGACCCATCAGAGACGCTAAGAGGCAGTCCCAGACCAAGATGGAGACCCAAACTAACCAAGTAGACCCCAGCTGCATGTGGCAAGGCCTAAACAACATAACGGGATACTAAATGAAGCAAATCAAGATAATAGACAAAAACACACCCTTCCCTGATATGCCCAATAATGATTTCTATTGCTCGGTTTGAGCAGAATGCATAGTGTCACCTTCCATGACAGTCTGTGCCCGCTGTCGCCACTGTAGATGTCAGATTGGTCTTCCTGGGAATCAACGCAAGGAAAGAGTCCTTAGACAAGCACTCAGATCCTGTGCAGACCAATTGGCAGAGGTATTCACTGACATCTTCAAACTCCCCCTCCTACAGGACAAAGTCCCCACCTGCTTCAAGAAGACCACCATCATCCCCGTACCTAAGAAAACCTGCCTTAGTGATTACCACTGTGGCTCTGACCTTCATAATCATGAAGATTTTTGAGAAGCTGGTCATGGCCCACATCAACTCTAGTCGCCCAGCCTGACTCAATCCCCTGCAATTTGCCTTCCAACACAACAGGTCCACAGTAGATGCCATATCCCTAGCCCTGAACTCATCCCTGGAACGTCTGGACAGCAAGGACACCTATGTCAGACTCCCACTCATTGATTACAGCTCGCCTTCAAAATCATTATCTCCTCCAGACCGATCTCAAATCTCAGACGCCTCGGTCTTGGCTCCACCCTCTGCAACTGGATCCTCAGCTTCCTGACCCACAGACCGCAATCAGTGAAGATCGACAACGGCGCCTCCTCCAGGATAACCCTCAACACTGGAGCCCCCCCAAAGATACATTCTCAACCCCCTACTATGCTCGCTGTACACCCACAACTGTGTAGCCATTTCTGAATGAAAGCCATTTACAAGTTTGCTGATGACACCACTGTGGTAGGGTGGATATCAAACAATGATGAATCAGAATACAGTAAGGAGACAGAGGGCTTGGTGTCATGGTGCCATGATAACAATTTCTGTCTCAATGTCAGCAAAACAAAAGAATTGATCGTTGACTTCAGGAAAAAAGGAGGAGGACACCCTCCCATCTACATCAACAGAGCTAAGGTAGAGAGGGCTGCGAGTGTCAAATTCCAAAGAGTGATGATAACCGACAATCTGTCCTGGACTTCCCAAATAGATGCGGTGGTCAAGAAGGCACAACAACGCTTCTTCTTCCTTAGGCGGCTTAGGAAATTCGGCATGTCCATAAGGTCCCTCACCAACTTCTACAGAAGCACTATTGAAAGCATAATGTCCGGGTGCATAACGGCCTGATATGGCAACTGCTCTGCACAGCTCCATAAGAAACTACAGAAGGTGGTGTGCACAGCTCAGACCATCACGGAGCTAATTTTTGAAGAAGGGTCTAGGCCCGAAACGTCAGCCTTCCTGCTCCCCTGATGCTGCTTAGCCTGATGTGTTCATCCAGCTCTACACCTTGTTATCTCTTCCATCCGTGGACTCTATTTACACCTCTCATTACCGCAGAAAGGCTGCCAACATCATCAAAGACCCCTCCCACCCTGGTGATACTCTCCTACAACCTCTTTCGTCAGGCAGAAGATACAGAAGCATGAGCACATGCACCAGCTGGTTCAAGAACAGCTTCTTCCCTGCTGTTATTAGACTGCTAAATAGATTCTCTAACTTCAAATAATGTTGATCCTGTTAATGCTGATCTTGCTTTGTGCACCGCCTGTGCAGTGTAATCTGTACTCCTCATTCTGTCCAACATTCTTCTCCCTCTGATTTGTATGTTCTTAGGTACACGTGACAATAAATCAAATCAAATCAAAGACATTTACACTTACCTGTAAATAGCAGCTAATACTGTGAAAAGGGAGAGAGCTTCTGCATGGTTTCACCATGTTACTTCCTCTGCAGAATCCTGAGCTGAGTGAGTCTGGAAAGATCCTACATCAGAAGATCAGACAGTGAAATGGGATGGAGGTAACCTGGTTCTGATGAAGCGATTTGTTAACT
The DNA here is from genome assembly GCA_024137785.1 of Ginglymostoma cirratum. Lineage (NCBI taxonomy): Eukaryota > Metazoa > Chordata > Chondrichthyes > Orectolobiformes > Ginglymostomatidae > Ginglymostoma > Ginglymostoma cirratum. Next base: position 12,895,543 of record JAHRHZ010000034.1, on the reverse strand, counting down.
CTGATTTCTCTTCACAGATGTTGCCAGACCTGCTGAGTTTTTCCAGCAATCTCAGTTTCTTTTGGGATTTACAGCATCTGCAGTTCTTTCTGTTCTTAACCTGGTAGTTGTTTAGTTCAATCAGTGTCAAAAAAATGGATTCCGACACTGATCAAAAGATTTAGGCTGTTAGTGATAACAAAGTTACAGGTTGGAAGTAATGTGACATTTCTACCAGATCTGGTCTGCATGTGACTCCAGATCCATAGCATTGACTGTAAACTCCCTCTCAGATCTCTTGATCAACTGGCACACTCCTAGCCTCATAGATGCTGGTTAATAAAAGGTTTGCTGTGTTACAGCTCCTTGCTGTAAGGTAATCTATGTTTGCTATCCTCTCCTTTCTTAGGAGCACTGCTTGATCTTCATCCAAGTACTTCTGTAGAACTGCCCCAAACTAAAGCTAAAAAAAACCCCTTTATTTTCAGGCTGTAGCTGTTTATCCTAACCTTAAGAAAAGAACCAAGTCCAGAAACTTCTAACAGAAACTCTAATACACAGTTGTTCTCATGTACATTAGGTTCTTAAAAAGTAACTCTCTATCAAGCTGCTTGAAGTCCCCATGACTACAGAAATACTTATGAGTTAATCATTAAACCTTTCAGACTCACAGAATAATTCAAATATCACTAATTCAACATTCAAATATCTGAACTTAAAGTAGGTGATGTTAAAATATATATAAATCAGGCATCCAAAATCATAAATCCTGGCTTCCTCAGGATGTCTATGATTGTATGAAAGTTGCAGAAGGTCCAGGACTGGAAACAAGAAATGCCTGGGATAAGAAATAAAAGCAACTCATCATTACTGATGAAAATGCTACAAGAGGAATCAGCATTGCAACTCGGATGAAAACAGGAGTCAGAACTAATTCAAATATTGCAAAATAAATCAGCCACAAGCTGGCTTTGAGCACTAAAATGATTTGAATTCCTATAATTGTTACAGAATGCAATGGAGAGGATGGAGCCTTTGAGATAAAGGTCTTATCAAATACATGCATTTATTTGAAAGCTTGCTCGAAGCAACAACGTAAGATATTTTTCTGAACTTCAAGGAATAACTATGCTTTCTAATGCTGTTCTGCTGGTCTGATTGTTACTGGTTGCTATGGACACTCTGATGTTCAGGTTTGCTGCTTGCTCCCTGCTGATTTCGAGCAGAACCTTATTTGAGAGCTGAGATCTCAATACAGCTTGTAATGTTTGATGTGGATATTAGAGGCTGTTAAATTTGAACACACTTTCGTGACTGAAATGCAACTTGCAGCTGGTGAGTGGTTATAGGAGAAAAAAAAATGTAGACACTATGAGAACATAAGAAATAAGCCAGAGGGCCTCTCAGGCTTGCTTTGCAATTTAACAATGACGTGACTAAATCTCTGTAGCCACTTTCGCACCTTATTGCCGTAACTCTCAATACTGTTGCTGTTCGATCTCTGTCCATCTCAACAGAAATGAATGACTAGACATACACAGCTGTCTAAGTTCGCATTTCCAAAGTTTCACCATTTCTCCTCATGCAAGTTCTGCAACTGTATTCTACTTGGAAACCCTGCAGCCTGGGGTATACAGACTCTCCGCATTTACCCTGTCAAGTCCTCATAGAATTTTAAAAGTCACAATGGGATAACTTCTTGTTCTTCAAAGGGCTAGTGAATGTAGGCCCATTCTACTCAACACTGGCCATAAGACTCTAAGATGTAGGAGCAGATGTAGCCTACTCAGCTCATTGAATCTGTTCTGCCATTCAATGAGATCATGATTGATCTGATAATCCTAAAATCCATTTTCCTGCCTTTTCCCCAATTGCCCTTCTTGTATTTTCTGTGTTGTCACGTAACATTTGATACTGTTGTTGATTAAAACTCTGTCAACTCAAAAGACACTCTTTTGATCCCAGATATCAATCCTATTTCACCTCCTTCTAAGGTGAATATATCCTTCCTTAGATAAAAAGACCAGAATTGTTCACCAGATGCAGTCTCTCCAAACCCATACATCGTTGCAGTGAGACTTCTTTGTTCTTATAATCCAACAGCTTTGCGATAACAGCTGACATTCCACTTTCCTTAGGACAAAAGGAAAATGCCATGGATACGGAATTGGTGGAAATTAGAATTAGAATCCCTACAGTGTGGAAACAGGCCCTTTGGCCCAACAAGTCCACACCAACCCTTGGAGCATCCCACCCAGACCCTTGTCCCTATAACCCACACATCCCTGAATGCTATGGGCAATTTAGCATGTCCAATCCACCTAGCCTGCACATCTTTGGACTGTGGGATGAAACCGGAGCACACCCACGCAGTCACAGGGAGAAAGTGCAAACTCCACACAGACAGTCACCTGAGGCTGGAATCGAATCCGGGTCCCTGGTGCTGTGAGGCTGCACTGCTAACCACTGAGCCACCAAAAGGAAAAACATGTTGACCCTTGAACTAAGGCATCTGTTGTTTGTCATTTATATAAAGGTTTTGGATGAGAATTTAGGAGGCATGATTAGTAAGTTTGTGCGTGACGCCAGCATTGGGGGTATAGTGGACAGTGAAGAAGGTTATCTAAAATTACAAAGGGATCTTGATCTATTGGGTGAACGGTCTGAGGAATGCCAGATGGAATTTAATTTGGATAAATGTGAGGTATTACATTTTGGTAAGACAGGCAAGGGCAAGACTTATACAGTTAATGGTAAGGCCCTAGGTAGTGTTGTCAATCAGAGAGACCTAGGGGTTCAGGTACATAGTCTTTGAAAGTTGCATCACAAGTAGAAAGGGCAGTTAAGGAGGCATTTAGCATGTTTGTCTTCATTTCTCAGAGCAGTGAGTATAGGAGTTGGGACATGATGTTGACGCTGTGCAGGACGTTGGTGAGGCCACTTTTACAGAACTGCATACAGCTCTAGTCACCCTGCTATAGGAAGGATGTTATTAAATTGGAGAGAGTTCAGAAGAAATTTACAAAGATGTTACCAGAACAGGAGGGCTTGAGTTAAAGGAAGAGGCTGGATAGGCTGGGACCTTGATCGCTGGAGCATAGGAGGTTGAGAGGCGGCCTCGTAGAATTCTATAAAACCATGAGGGGCATAAATATGGTGAATAGCAAAGATCTTTTCCCTAGAGTAGGGGAGTACAAAACTAGAGGTCACATTTCTTAGGTGATAGGGGAAAGATTTAAAAGGGTCCTGAGGGCAACTTTTTCACACAGAGGGTGGTTTGTATGTCGAATGAACTGCTCGAGGAAGTTTGGACAAGTACATGAATAGAAAAGGTTTAAAGGGATCTAGGCCAGATGCGGGCAAGTCAGACTAGTTTAGGCTGGGAAGCTTGGTTGGCGTGGATAAGTTGGACCGACGGGTCTGTTTCCGTGATGTATAACTCTATGATGTAATGGACAAAACATACTGAAACTGAAGTTAGTGCAACTTAATCCTTATCAGTGTTTAAATCACACAACATATATGTATCTTATTAGTTCCTAACTTCATATTTAACTCACTACTCCAGATTGCTACTCACTGCACTATAAGCATCATGAGTTTCAATTTTAATACTATTCACGCATAATGAACTGGCCAGGTTCACTCTGATAAGTTGTGGTCTCCTCTGAGTTATAAACTCAGGATCTCCTCTTTACAATGGTGGGTCTCAAGTTGTTGCTTCCAATGTCTCTGATGTCCCTTTTACAATATGTTTTCTTCCAAACCTTCCAGAATGTTTGATGATGTATTCCTGCCTCAGAGCCTCATGAATCTGAGATTCCAAGGGTTGTGAAAACAGGTGATATCTGCTTCCGTTGTTTCTTTTATCAGTCTTATTTTATCCCTAAATGGAACCACAGAGGTCGAATGACTCTTAGCATCAGGCATTTGCCCAGTCAGCTTTCTGACTTTACTTCTTTCTTTTCCAGCAAGCTGGTCTGGTGTTTATGTAAAATTAGCGTCATTTCCCACCGTGCACATTAACCTTCAACTTGGTTAGGCACAAGGCCACAAACAGAAAGCGCTGGTAATACCGGGCACATCAGGCAGCATGCATGAAGGGAGATTCCTGCTCAGCTGAAAGCTCACCAACCTGAAACATTGAGGTGGCATTTTCCCCAGGGATGCAGATGCATATTAAGGGAGAGGGGATGCTGGGAATATTGCAAAGTGTTCGTGACAGTCCCCTTCATGTTTATGCCTCTTTCCAGGAAACACTTCATGGCAGTGACGGTGACCTTGCCAGCAGGGGTGGGAAATCAATTAGCAGGAACTTCCCATTGTAAATTCAACCTTACCATTACTGTGTCTGCAGCTGCAGGAGGAGCATGCAGAATGAGAAACCGAACCATCAAATAAACTAATTCCTTAAGACCCAAACCAGCACCAAGGCAGAGGTGCAGGAAAACTTGACGTTTCGGGCCTAAACCCTTCATCAGAAATCTTTGCGAT
>JAHRHZ010000034.1:12833060-12890670 GCA_024137785.1 Ginglymostoma cirratum | reverse complement strand
ATCGCAAAGATTTCTGATGAAGGGTTTAGGCCCGAAACGTCAAGTTTTCCTGCTCCTATGATGCTGCTTGACCTGCTCTGTTCATCCAGCCCCATGCTTGTTATCTCGGATTCTCCAGCATTTGCAGTACCTTTTATCTCCAAGGCAGAGGTCCTCAGCAAGGATAGGCTTTGCAAGTTCTTTCTAGTCTTCTGAAGGCATAGTACCAGTGATCAAGATACAGTTGTTGGAAAATAGAATGTACTGTCTGGAAATGTGGTAGGGCCAGGTTTAATAGCCACATTAAAGAGGGGCATTTGTTGGTTATTTGGATAATGGAATGCTACACAGGGATATGGGGAGAAGATTGGAGATCCGCACTAGGTAATACCATATCAGTGCTGGCTCGATAGGCCGAGTGGCCTCCTTCTGCGACAGAACATTTCTGTGAAGAAATAGCATTTCACTTCTTAATTGTGTCCAGCTATCTCACAGCTCGGGCACACCAACCACGCTCTTGCTGTCCACACATTGAAGACTGTTGAGTTGCCCTGCAGTCTCATTGACTGACTCAGCCTCTTATGGGATGACTCTGGCTCTTGATAGCCCAATCACCACCCGTAACTGGACGATCATCCCAGATAGGGCCTCTGAGACAGGTGCTTTCTGCAAAAGTACTGCAGCAGGCGCTGTGCCAGTGCGAATGGGGTAGGACCTGAAAATGGTCCTGAATGGCAAATTTTCTGTGCTGTTTCAATTTCTTTCTTGCTGTAGCTGCATGTCAGCATCCTGTGATTTGTGTACAATTATTTTTGGAACATCAAGTAAAGTCCTCTGAGTTTCAAAGGGGCCATTGGATTGTTTTGCAACACAGCAGCTTTTTCCCCACAAGCAAGTGCTGGCTGAAGTACATGAAGTAATGGCAAGGAATTTCTGGACATAGGTTGCTATGTATTCTTTTAAAATCTTTAGGTCCTCTAGATGCTGATCCAAGGGGAATGAACCTCAGGACATTACAAGGGTCTATTCTCCCAATGAAATAAACAAGAGGTAGGAGCAGGAGGTCATATCATCAGCCCTTTCTGTCACTGCTGGTGATCAGAGCCAATCTTGGGCTTCAACTCTATTTTATCTCTGACCACCATATCCCTTGGTTCCCGAAGAGTCCAAAATCTTCCCACTTCAACCTCAGCGGTTGAAGACTCTGGGTGTGTTCTTGATGGAGTTTAGAAGGATGAAGTAGAATCTTATTGAACCACACAGAATACAGAGAGGCCTGGATAGAGTGGTTGTGGTGAAGATGTTTCCATTGTAGGAGAGACTAGGATCAAAGGGCACAGCCTCAGAGTGAAGGTATGACCATTTAGAACTGAGATGAAGAAGAATCCCTTCAGCCAGAAGGTAGTGAATCTGTGGAACTCATTGTCACAGAGGTCAGTGGAGGCCATGTTATTGCATGAGTTTAAGATGAAGAGATAGGTAAGAGATGGATAAGTTTTTGATTGATAAGGTGGTCAAGGGTTACAGGAAGAGGGCAGGGTTGAGAAACATTTCAGCCATGATCAAATGGTGGAGCGTACTCAATAAACCAAATGGCCTAATTCTGTTGTAGAGAATGCAGAGCCAGTTTGCCTATTGTCTCTTCACGGCCCTACACACAAGTACCTTAGGTCGGGGGTAGAACACCTTTTTGCACAAACACATACAGACCATCGATGAATTGACTTTTGTTCCCGCTTCTTGTATATTATTAAAAGAGGAACACATAAAACATGTCTCTGTCTCTCAGACTGTTACCTTTACTCCCATCATGTTCACTGTATTGATCACTTCTAGAAAATTACAATTCAGTTTATAATGTGATTTATCATTTTAGCTCCACACCTTTGAGGCTTCTTTACCACTTTGTCAGATGTGATACTCCAGGTTCTCTCTCCAGAACAACCAGTGAATGTAAATCCACTGAAGTGGGGGGGTGGGGGTATGGCGAGGGGTGGCAGTTGATGGTAGATGGTCAGATTGGAAATACAGTTCAATACGTCCAGGCAGGCAGCCTCACTGGTTAATGATGATGAGCTGACTGACAAGTCACTGTTCCTGACGAAACACTCCCCCATTCAGCCCAACAAATTGGGAAGGGTAGGGCTGGGAAGAGTAACAGGAAACTGCGCACCCTGTGGGCAAGAGGGAAATGCTGAACATCCTCCTCAAGACGGATAGATTGGTACGGAGGTGAAAAGTGATCAGGGAAACCTGTGTTTTAACTGTCAAAAAGTAGGGCCAACTGCTGGATTCTAGGGTAGAAGCCAATGGGAGCTATCAGGGAGGTTCTCATGAGTAAATGGTGACCCCCCATCACAATCCTACATACATTCATTTGGTCTGGGAGGAAGATAGTTGCAAGGGAAGCAATCTTTTGTAAATTGATCTTGTCAACCAGGCATGTGAATAAAAAAGTCTAGACAGATTATCCCTCCTCTGTAAGGAGCTTGACAAATTGTCTGTGTTCGGTGGGACAGGGGATCCTATCATAATACCTTGGGGAATGTCACTCAGGATCTGATGGTAACACTCTCCTGTAGGCTTTTATGGTGTTACTGCTATGAGACTGGTTTATTTTGGGATAATGTTCGGAATGGACTGTTTGGACCGAAAGGTCTGTTTCTGTGCTGTATGACTCTTTGACTCTATGTTTTCAAACAAAATGATAAAGCTGGTCATTGACTTCAAAAATCAAAGTGGAGAGCATACCCCTGTCTACATCAATGGTGCTGAGATGGAGATGGTCAAGAACGTCAAGTCCCTAGGAGCAATGATCACCAACAATCTGTCTTGTCCATCCACATTGATGTGATGGTCAAGAAAGCACAACAATGCCTCTACTTCCTCAGGAGGCTAAGGAAATTCGGCATGTCCATGAAAACTCTGACCAATTTTTAGAGATGCAACATAGAAAGCATTCTATCCGAATGCATCACGGCTTGGTATGACAACTGCTCTGCGCAGGACCATAAGAAACTAGAGAGTTATAAACACAGCTCAGTCCATCAAAGAAGTCAACTTTCCATCCATTGACTCCATCTATACTTCCCATTCCTCAGAAAGGCAGACAACATAATCAAAGACCCATCTCACCCCAATCAGTGCTGAGACGGTTACTGGATATGGAGACAGAGAGATCCAGGAAGTGGAGGGAGGTATCGGAGATAGTCCAGGTGAATTTGAGGTCGGGGTGAAAAGGTGTTAGTGAAGTCGATGAACTGTTCAAACTCTTCATGGGAGCACAAGGCAGCACCGATACTGTCATCGATGTAACGGAGGAAGAAGTGAGGGCTGATGCAGGTGTAACAGCAGAAGAGGGAGTGTTTCATGTATCCTACAAAGAGGCAGGCATAGCTCAGACCCATACGGGTACCCATAGCCACCCCTTTGGTTTGTAGGAAGTGGGAGGAGTTAAAGGAAAAGTTGTTGAGTGTAAGGACAAGTTCAGTTAAGCAGATGAGGGTGTCAGTGGAGGGGGACTGGTTGGACCTGCAAGAGAGGAAGAAGCAGAGGATTTTTAGGGCACCTGCATGGGGATTGTCAAAGTATCTTGGCCAAACATCATTAAAATGCAGCTTCAGGAGGAGTTGACAAACTTGGACAGCAACGTCCTTATTTATGCAATTATTATGCATGTACATTTCTAGAAAGTTGCTGTCTGACATTTTCATTAATAATGAAAAATGTTATTAGCCTCACTGTTATTTTTACTGCAATATCCAATCTTTCGTGCTATTATTCTATTCTTATATGACGTTTGAGGCAACCTATCATGCATCTGCACATTTCTAGAATTGGTTAGCCTGGCAATTAGCAGCAATGACTGCTCCCCATTTAAAACAAATGCATGTTATTAGTTAGGGTAAGGTGGTGGGATTATTTTCAGAAGTTTGACACTTGGTAAGGAGTCTATATTGCAATTAAAAAGAGTGCACTGCTCTGAAAAGCAAAACACATTCAGTAAAGTTGCCTGCACAATTAGAACACACTTTAGTAGGCAGAGTAACTACAGTTAGATCTTTGAATCTATGCTCATTTATTCACAAAATAAGTGGATCTCTTTCAGGTTTTTGTTGGCTATATGACATCCTGCAATTGACTGCTATGATACCGTAATTAGGAATTTTCCAATTCACACTCTCAAACACACAAGAATTGATTTTCCATGTGTTTCTTTCATTAGGGTGGAAACAGCTGAACCAGGGTAAAATTTTCAAATGTATGAAGTTTCAATTTAAAATTCAAGTGTCAATTTTCAAGATATTGACTGGTGCTCAAAATCACAGCTACATATTTGCTTTCCATGATCTTTTATATTTCATAGAATCCCTACAGTGTGGAAACAGGCCTTTTGGCCCAACAAGTCCACACTGACCCTCAGAGCATCCCACCCAGACCCATCCCCCATAACCTACCTAATCTATACATCCCTGAATGCTATGGGCAATTTAGCATGGCCAATCCACCAAGTCTGCGGTAGTCAATCCACTTAGACTGTGGGAGGAAACCCATGCAGACACAGGTAGAATGTGAAAACTCCACACATGCAGTCACCTGAGTGTGGAATTGAACCTGGGTCCCCGGTGCTCTGAGGCAGCAGTGCTAATCACTGAGCCACCGTGCTGCCCCCTTTTAATATTAATGCTGAATTTTTCTTTTCACTGCAAAAATGAAATTTGTCACAAAACTGGACTTGCTTCATATTGAAACTGTGAGCTTTTACTAATTACATTCATTTAGGAGGCAGGTTAATTTTCTTAGAGACACAGAACATCGGACATGCAAGTTCAAAAAGAGATTTCATTCAAAAAGTTTTTAATCTGCGAATAAATGATGAGTGTAAATGGCACATAACTGGAATTCAGAGGTATACTTCCCAATGAAATTGTCTGTATTTGGGTTTTGAGTAGGCATCACTCCTAATTGGTTGGGAGGTGAGGCTGATGGAATGTGCTGGGGGTTTAATGGTACACCCTTTGTCATTCACTCACAGGAGACTTCTTGAGTGTTGGAGGAGCTTCACTCATCCAGGCAAAATGGAGGGCATTTTGTCACACTCATGAGTCAGGCTGAGAATATAGTGGATAGGATTGGGGGACAGGTGGTGTGTCGTTCACTGTAGGGTGGCTATGGCCCTCTGGAAGGCAGAAATGGGTGAGGAGGGAAATATATCCTTGGTAGTGAGGTCAGATTGGAGGTGGTGGAAGTGGCGGAGAATGATGCGTTGAATATTGAGGTTAATTGGATGATACATGAGGACAAGGGGAATTCTGTCTTTGTTTTTATCGTGGGGAGGGAGTGTGAGGGCTGAGGTGCAGAATAAGTGAGAGATGCGGTCAAGGGCATTTTCGACCACTGAGGGGGGTGGAAATTGCTGTACTTGAAAACCCTCCCTCAGCCTCTTCATCTCCAACTGCCGTCGTGACATTGATCACCTCAACCTCTCCACCCCTCTCACTGACCCCAACCCCTCCCCACAGAACGTACAGCACTCTGTTCCAACCCTAACCTCACTATCAAACCCGCAGACAAAGGCGATGCAGTTGTGGTATGACGCACTGACTTTTACATCGCTGAGGCCAGGCCCCAACTCTCTGACACCTCCTCTTACTGCCCCCTTGATCATGACCCCACCCCCGACCACCAAAACATCATCTCCCAGACCATACACAAGCTCATCACCTCAGGCGACGTCCCACCCCCAGCCTCCAACTTCATCGTTCCCCAACCCTGCACCGCCCATTTCTATCTCCTTCCCAAAATCCACAAACCTGGCTGCCCTGGTCGACCCTTTGTCTCTGCCTGCTCCTGACCCACGGAGCTTATCTCCACTTATCTCGACTCCATTTTCTCCCCCCGGTCCAGGAACTCCCCACCTACATCCGGGACACCATCCCCGCCCTCCACCTCCTCCAAAACTTCCGATTCCCTTCCCCCAACACCTTATCTTCACCATGGATGTCCAGTCCCTACATTCTTACATTCCCCATGCCGATGGCCTAAAAGCCATCCGCTTGTTCTTCTTCCGTAGGCCCAACTAGACCCCCTCCACTGACACCCTTATTCGCCTAACTGAACTCGTCCTTACCCTTAACAACTTCTCCTTCAACTCCTCCCACTTTCTACAGATGAAAAGGTGGCCATGGGAACCCGCATGGGCCCAAGCTATGCCTGCCTCTTTGTAGGATACATGGAACAATCCCACTTCTGCAGGTACACTGGCCCCAGCCCTCACCTCTTCCTCCGCTACCTTGATGACTGTATCGGCTCCGCGTCATGCTCCCACGAGGCTCTCAAACAGTTCATCAAATTTACTAAACCTTTTACCACAACCTCAAGTTCACCTGAACCATCTCCGATACCTCTCTCTCCTTTCTGGACCTCTCTGTCTCCATCTGTGGTAACCACCTGGAAACTGATATATATTTCAAGCCCACTGACTCCCCCACCTACCTAGACTACATCTCCTCTCACCCACCTTCCTGCAAGAAAGCGATCCCCTATTCGCAATCCCTCCGCCTCCACCGCACCTGTTCCCAAGATGAGGCATTCCACTCCCGGACATCCCAGATGTCCTTGTTTTTTAAGGGCTGCCAATTCCCCCACTTAGTGGTCGAAAATGCCCTCGACTGCATCTCTTACATTTCCCACACCTCAATCCTCACACCCCCTCCCCACAATAAAAACAAAGACAGAATACCCCTTGTTCCCACATACTACCCCACTAACCACCAGATTCAATGCATCATTCTCCGCCACTTCCCCCACCTACAATCTGACCCCACTACCAAGGATATATTTCCCTCCCCACCCTTATCTCCGTGACTCCCTCATCCACTCCACACTGCCCACTAGCCCCACCATCCCCGGCACCATTCCCTGCAACCGCAGGAAGTGCTACACCTGCCCCTACACCTCCCCCCTTCACCTCCATCCCAGGCCCCAAGAAAACCTTCAACATCAAACAGATGTTCACCTGCACAACCGCTAATGTGGTTTATTGTATCTGCTGTTCCTGATGTGGCCTCCTCTACATCGGGGAAACCAAGCGGAGGCCTAGAGACTGCTTTGTGGAACGCCTATGCTCAGTTCGTGACAAACGACTGCACCTCCCAGTTGCGAACCACTTTGACTCCTCCTTCCACTCCCTGGACGACATGTCCATCCTGGGCCTCCTCCAGTGTCACAATGATGCCACCTGGAAACTGGAGGAACAGCACCTCATATTCCGCCTTGGAAGCCTACAACCCAATGGTCTCAATGTGGACTTTACTAGCTTCAAAATCTCCCCAACCCCGACCTCATCCTAAGACCAGCCCCCCATCTCATCCCTGCCTCCTTGACCTGTCCGTCTTCTCTCCCACCTATCCGCTCCACTATCCACCTGCTATCACCGCTCCCAACTCTCTCTATTTATTTCAGAGCCCCCTTCCCCTCCCCCATTTATGAAGAAGGGTCCCAACCCAAAACGTCAGCTTTCCTGCTCCACTGATGCTTCCTGGCCTGCTGTGTTCATCCAGCTCCACACCTTGTTATCTCACATTCTCCAGCATCGGCAGTTCCTACTATCTCCAACCCCTCTGATCTATCTTCATAACTAGAATCAGTTTTGTAAACCTCTCTCTGATGGGTTCACTTTCTTCCTAAAGTGCAGCTCTCAGTTAACATCTCGGGTCCAATGACCCTTCTTCAGAACAGTTGTGAAATCAGGAAACACTTTTATACACAAAAGGGAATGGAAATCTCTCCAGATCTGCAGGGCTGTGGAATATCAGTTACTTCAAATTTTCCAAGCTGAAATTGATAGATTTTTGTTATTTAAGTAATCAGAGGGATATTGAACAACAGCTGTTACAATGGAGTTCAGGTAGATATCAAACAAGTTAAAAGAAAATGGCAGTAAGGAACTGAATGGCCATCTCTTCTCATATTTCTCAATGATCATGAGAAAGGTTATGTTACATGCTTGGAATACATTAGTCCATCATTTTTTACAGGAATGATAACATTTCAAGATGTACATATTGAACATAACACCAGGCATTGTAATTCAAGTAAACCATTGTATGAGCAGTACTTAGAACATTTATACACAGAAAAATAGAAAATAGGAGCAGGAGTAGGCCACGCGGCCCTTCGAGCCTGCTCTGCCATTCAATATCATCATGGCTGATCGTCCAATTCAGCACACTGCTCACACTTTCTCCCCATACTCTTTGATCCCTTTAGCCCTAAGAACAATCATTCAATGAAATCATTCAATGTTTTGGCCTCAACTGCTTTCTGTGGCAGAGAATTCCACAGGTTCACCACTCTCCAGGTAAATACATTTCTCCTCATCTTTGTCCTAAGTGGCTTACCATATATCCTTAGACTGTGACCCCTGGTTCTGAACTTCCTGGACATTGGGAACATCCTTTGTGCTTTTACTCTGTGTAGTCCTGTTAGAATATTATAGGTTTCTATGAGGGACCTCCTCCTCTCCACCTATTAACCCAACAGGGTCTTCTTTTTAACATTCTTATGTGTATAAAATATTAACTAGATTAACATTTTCAGTACAATTTTCTGTTTAGCTAAACAGTGTGATCAGCTCATAGAACGCGCTACAGTGCTTTTCATTGTTGTGGTGACTGATCAAAATTTTTGACTGGTGACATTTTTCCATTGCTATAGGTGCATGAGATCATGTTGATTTATATAATTAAACACTTTGCAGTTTGACACCACCATGGCATTTAGCTTTTGCCAACAGAGCTAGTTGATGTGAATGCATAATGTGTAAGTACAGCATGTTCTGGAAAGAAATAAAAATAATTGATTTTTTTAATTACCCGTTTATTTAATATACAATATTAATATTCACAGTTTTCGCTTCCTATCAAAATTTTTGAATTTTCATTTTAAATATGCCAAAGAATATCATGAGATCCTGTGCACACAATTTATTAATTGCATTTTTCTTGTTTTTATAATATTGTGGCTGGGTTTACCTCTCATTTATTGAGTAATTCATGAAATGACAGAACTGCATGATTTGAAAATCCCATTCCCATTAATAAAAATGAACAGCCAAGCATCACTCTTATTTAACACTCCTGAATCCAATTATTAGCCTAAATAACTTGCACGGATTTGGGGGAAGGTTCACTCCTGCACTGGTGGGCTACACAAAGGAAATCTCACAAACATGAATGTTCGCTTGTAAATTGACTCTCTAACTCAATGCAATGCACATCGCCTAATACATGCTACTTGCTCACTGAACAAAGATTTTATTTGTTGTTGTTAAATGATGCTGTCACGGAGATTGAGAAAAGCTCTTGAGCATTTTTATCACACCTCTCATCTCAAAACCCTTTACGTTTGGTAGCATGCCTTCAATGACAGCAACTGGATTCCACCAGTTAATTTGTTTTCAGTGATATTGCATCAGTGAGGAATGTTGGCTGGGATTCAGGTGGAACTCACTGTTCTGCTTTGATAATGTCTTGGAGATTTAAGCATCCACTTGAAGCACTAGAAGAGGCTTAACACTTCATGATGTGAGCGAAATGCCTTGTCTGAGGGCTAAAACTGAAGACAGCATACTGTAACCAAGTGGCATATGAAGACTGGACTATTAGCATTCTCTTTGCCAATTCTTAGAATGTTGTTTGATTTATTCCAAGAGACTGCTGTAGGAACATTGGAATAAAGGCCATGAGATAAAGAGCAACAAATCATTAGTCATTTTGATTACTTCTTGTACTGCTCTGCTGGCTCTTAGTGATCTTTGCACATGGATGGACAGCCAAATAATTCCGAGTGACAGCACTATGTATTACAGTAGCACTGCTGAGAGCTCTGTTGAATCATAGGTTAGGAACACCAATTACCAGCTACGCTATTATTTGTCTAATTTATTTCATAATGCCTGAATTAGCAAATGTTGTTGATAAACTATTTAAGCCAGTTTCACCTCTGATCCAAGTTTGCTACCATGCAAATGTGACTATCGTTCACACTCAGGCTCAAGCACTTCCAAAGGGTGGAAGTATACAGATAAAATTTTTGAATCATCTACCTCCAGGTTGGAAAATACTCATGAAAAGTGCAAGCCTATAACAATGCTCTTAAGGGTTGGCAAGCAATCACTTTGCAAATGCTGCATACTGTAGGGGTGTTTGGAATTGGGGAAGAATAAAGCCTCCCCAGCCCCACCTCTACCCTCTCCATTACAAGGACTCAATAGGGGTTATGGTGAACAATTAAGATGACAACAACACTAACAGCAAGGACACAACCTCATGGAGACAAAAACAATGACCCAAGGCTGGGTCAAATCAAAATAGGTATTATAGAGTTTTTGTAGGTGGGATAGGTGGAGGGTGCCAAGTCAACAAAGGCAGAGTTAACATGAAAGGTTCATAACTAGGGGAGGAATGCTCAAGACCTAAGGTGAGACCGCAATTAATCCTGGAGGTCTACCTTGTAGGGCTGGAGAAGGATACAGGGATAGGAGGAGATTCTTAGGGATTTAACAAAATTTTAATTGGATGCACTGAAAGATGAAGAGCCAATGTAGATAAACAAAGAGAATCACAAAGATTGAGTGAGGTATGGTGCAGACTCCAAGGTTAAAAAAAAAGGCACCATGATCTTACCTGCCTTCTCATTAGAGCAAGATGCTGGTGGTGGTTTAACCTAAGATCACTGTGCTTCAGGTGAGGAGAGAGGATGAGAAGGAAAATCTTTCATGCAACCTTAACCGGTGCAAGAATTGAACACATGTAGGAAGGAGGTAATAGAATATTGGATAGTCGGAAGTATAATCAGCATGGAGAATCAGAGATCAAGGTGAGATGGTTCAGTCTGGAAGTTGATGTCTGGATGGGATTTTCAACAGTAGAAGGTCAGACACAACTATGACACCAAAGTGTAAATAAACAGACCCTATTATGGAGAAGCTGTAGATTTGTTACCTAATTCCGGAACTGAATAGGACACTGACATTGCTTAAGGCCTTGTGCAACCTGATAACAGGTGGGGAGGGAGATGGTGTAGGGCAAAGTGTCCAGTATTTACAACAATGCATGAAGGTAATGACTTTGGAATTCCCAATGTTTATCTAGAGAAAATTTCATTTGAATTCTGAGACTTTATTGGATGAGCTTTCTTACAGAACTGAAGCAATGCAGTGGCCAACAGAGTAGACTGCAAGATGGATCATTTTTGTGGGATGTCTGTATTGCCTGTCCCTAGTTGCCCTTGAAAAAGTCGTGATGAGCTGCCTTCTTGAACTGCTATAGTCCGCCTGCTGTGGGCTGGACCACAATGCCATTAGACAGGGAATTCCAGGATTTTGACCCAGCTACAGTGAAGGAGCAGCACTATATATCCAAGTCAATATGGTGAGTGGCTTGGAGGAGAACTTGAAGGTTATAGTGTTCCCATATATCTACTGCCTTTGTCTTTCTAGATTGGAGGTGTTGTGGGTTTGTAATGTGGTATCTGAGGATCTTTGGTGAATTTCTGCAGTGCATCTTGTAGATAGTACACAATGCTGCTACTGAGCGTCGGTGGTAGAGGGGATGGGTGCTTGTGGAAGTAGTGCCAATCAAGTGGGCTGCTTTGTCCTGGATGGTGTCAAGCTTCTTGAGAGTTGTTGGGGCTGCAATCATCCAGGCAAGTGGGGAGCATTCCATCACATTCCTGACTTGTGCCTTGTAGATGGTGGAGAGGCTCTGGGGAGTCAGGAGGTGAGTTTTTTGCCACAATATTCCTAGCTTCTGACTTGCTATTGTAGCCACTGTGTTTATGTAATGAGTCCAGTTGAGTTTCTGGTCAATGATAACCCCCAGGATGCTGATAGTGGGGGATTCAGTGATGGTAACACCGTTGAATGCCAAGGGGCAGTGGTTAAATTGTCTCTTATTGGTGATGGTCATAGCCCGGCATTTGTGTGTCGCGAATGTTACTTGCCACTTGTCAGCCCAAGCCTGGATATTGTCTAGGTCTTGTTGGTTTGGAGATGGACTGCTTCAGTATCTGAGGAGTCACGAATAGTGCTGAACATTGTGCAATGATCAGCGAACATTCACACTTTTGACGTTATGATAGAATGAAGATCATTGATGAAGCAGCTGAAGATGGTTGGGCCTAGGACAGAGATGTCCTGGAGCTGAGATGACAGACCTCCAACAACTGCAATCATCTTCCAATGTGTCAGATATGACTCCAACCACCGGAGAGTTTGCCCTCCCCACTTGCACCTCCCCCCCAACTCCCCCTCTCCCGCCCCCCCGCCCCCAAAGTTCCCCATTGAATCCATTCTTGCTAAAGCTCCTTGTTGCCACGTACAGTCAAATGAAAGCCTTGATGTCAAGGGCTGTCACTCTCACCTCACCTCTGGAATTTAGCTCTTTTGTCCATCTTTGAACCAAGGCTGTAATGAGGTCAGGAGCTGAGTGGCCCTGGTGGAACCCAAACTGGTGTCACTGAGCAGGTTATTGCTGAGAAAGTGTGGCTTGGTAGCACTGTTGATGACACCTTCCATCACTTTACTGCTGGTCGAGAGTAGACTGATGGGGTGGTAATTGGTTGGGTGGGATTTGTCCTGCTTTTTACGTATAGGGCATACTTGGGCAATTTTCCACATTGTCAGGTAGATATCAGTGTTGTAACTGTACTGGACCAGCTTGGCTAGGGGAGTGGCAAGTTCTGAAACCCAATCATTAGCACAAATGTGGAAAGAAATCCCATGATGCTTATAAAGAATAGCACATAAATCGGGAAGAAAATATAGATCAGGAAAGATTCTGGGAATTCTAAAGGTAGCAACTGAGGAGGTAGGAAGAGAAGCCACCAGTGGGGACACCCTGGAAAAAAATAGGTAGGCCTGTTGATTGTGACATGGAGAAAGCAAACCTTTGGTCTTACCTCTCACCTAATTTCTGATCCAAAAATGAATGATGTTTGAAATTCAGCAATTTTTTGTAGGATGGGCATGGATGAATATTTGAGAGGAAATACAATCTTGTCATTTCAATCTTTTTGTTTTGCAAATAAAGGACATGAAAGTTCTGAAATTTACAGAGAAAGGGGAAGTAAATAAATGTATGTTTCTACTTAAAGATTTTTAAAAACAGCTCCATTGAGCATGGTAGAAATAAAATAAAATATAATTGTAGGCCTGGGTTGCGAGAATTTTCGATTGGACTCTCTGAAACTTGCCTTTGTTTAAATCTCCTTCACAGCTGATCCTGAGAAAAAAACACTAAGCCTCCGACTGTGCCCAGGACATCTGGTACTGCAAATGAGTCAGCAACGTCACAGTGCTTCAACCATTTGCTGGCCATATCGGTGAACCTACAGAAACATCGCCTGCTCTGCAACAAGGTCATTTGTATATTTCACTGGTTTAGACAGCCCTGCTGTGCCAATGGAGACTGGCATCTGTTGTGGGGCAGGGCCAGCAGGAAACCTGCGGCGCTTGCACAAGTCATTGCTCCTGACCCTCAAACATTCCTTAACATCGTCCCCTCCCCCAATGGCATGGGTGGGAGTTGCTGACTGATCACCTGTCTGCTTCGTTCAAGAATCTCCATCTGCCGGAGGCACTGTCCATGGTGCTGATCGAGGACCTCCTTCAGCTATTGCTTTCAATGAGGTGAGCTCTGAGGCACAAGAGTGACAGACCTCCAGATGGCAGATGGGGCTGACTAGTTTCCAGGCAATACTGAAACAAAGGAGTGAAACACATGACAGGAGTACAGGGCAATCTCAAATTCAAAATAAAATCTGCCCTGAGCAATACCAAAATGCTTATGGAGACAAAATACGGCACTCCTGGAAGCACAGGCACACAATGTAAACTTCTTGCGTTCATTTCAGTAAAGGAAAAGAAAAATCAGGTATATATACGGCAATGATTTTAATTGCTAGCTCCATGAAGATCAAATAAATCTCTTTGTCAAAGATAATCTACATCACATACAATCTACCAAAAGGGGAACAGAACAAAATAATAAAAAAGAAATATCCAAGGGGAATATTTTTCTCCAATTGCTCAGGCTGGCAAAAACACAGGAATGTGTACACAGAGAAAGCAAGGACAGCCGAAAAATCATTTTCTTTTTAATCATCATATTGCTATTTGTGAAAGTTTGTGGCAAGCAAATTGCCAGTTACATTTTCTATCTTGGTTATTCCATTGACTGTAAAGCACATTCAGAAGATACTCTGAAAGGCACTATATAAACGAAAACCTTTCTTTTGTTTCTGAAGTCAAACACGGAATTTTTTTTCGTGAGGGATTACCTAAAGTTCTTTGGGATAAAGGCATTAAAGGGTATGGGGTGAGACTCCCACCACTGACTGGCCTTCAGAGACTAGCAAGGACATTTGGTGTTCACCATCTCACAATGAGTAAGGTCTCAGTAGTGAAAGGTGAGACCCCTAAATGGTCATAAATTGTCACTCTTACCCCAATCCATCATCACTACACATCCGCCATTTAACACAGTCTCAAGATACAACTAAGCCATTTAGGACGGAGATAAGGAGAAATTGCTTCACCCAGAAAGTGGTGAGCCTATGGAATTTTTTGCCACAGAAAACACTTTAGGCCAAAACATTGAATGTTTTCAAGAAGGAGTTAAATGCAGTTCTTGGGACTAACGGGAGCAGGGGGTTATGGGGAGAAAGTAGGAACGGATAATGACTTGGACGATTAGCCATGATCATATTGAATGGTGGAACAGGTTCAGAGGTCTGAATGGCTGACTCCTGCTCCTATTTTCTATGTTTCTGTGTGTCTAAATCACCCCGTTAAGTGCACACAAATACTATTTCTGCTGAGAGTCTGCTAGCCCCCTGAATCTGATTGAGCAGAAACCTGGGAGAAATTTCCAGGACACAGTTGCTAGTTGGTAACATCAGACTACATTGTGAAAGAATCAATTTCTTCAACAGAAATTGCTGGAAAAGCTCAGCAGGTCTGACAGCATCTGTGGAGAGAAATCAGAGTTAAGGTTCCCTGTTCAGTAACCCTTCCTCAGAACATTTCTTAACCTGCAAGAAACACATTGTCAACTGATAGGAGACTCAGAGTCAATCTGAAAGCTTACCTCTGAAGTCTTCCATTGTCAAACCTCACTGGGCACAGAGTTCTTTCTCCAGATGTAAGAGTTGAAGCTTGACATTGAAAGCAATCACTCTGTCTCTTTATTTGTGGCTTTGCGAGATCACTGTGCACGCTCAAACAAGTTGCTGTTTGAAAGGAGACATGTTGCTGTGACAATTATGGTTTCACTGAACATGAGAATGTTGAAAAATTGTTGGAGAACAATTTTGCAAAATTTTCCTGGTTGCATTCATTACGAGCTGTGTCAGCTCTGATGAAGAGTCACCTAGACTCGAAACATTAGCTTGCTTTCTCTCCATGGATGCTGCCTGACCTGCTGTGTTCTCCAGCATTTGTTGTTTTCTGTATAGATTCCAGCATCTGCAGTCAGAGGTGATTTACAAGAATGATCATGGAGATGAAGGGCTTGTCACGTTGCGAGTGGTTGAGAACTCTGGGCCTTAACTCGATGGAGTTTTGAAGGAAGAGGGGGATTTTATTGAAACTGACAGAATATTGAGAAGCATGGATAGAGTGGATGTGGAGAACATGTTTCCATTAGTAACAGAATCAGACCTGAGGGCACAGCCACAGAGTGAAGGGACAACCCTTTAAAATTGAGAAGAGGAGGAATTTCTTCAGCCAGAGAGTGATGAATCTGTGAAACTCATTACTGTAGAGGCCAAGTCATTGAGTGTTTTTAAGACAGAGCTAGGTTCTTGATTAGTAAGGAGGTCAAGGGTTACAGGGAGAAGGCCGGAGAATGGGGTTGAGAAACGAATCAGCTATGATTGAATGCTGGAGCAGACTCAATGAGTTGAGTGTTCTTATTCTGCTCCTATATCTTATAGTCTTCATAGTAAGTAGGCCATTCGGCCCATCAAGGCCACACCAACCCTTGGTAGAACATCCCATCCAGAACCAATCCCCCTAATCCATCCATCCCTATATTTCCTATGGCTAATCCACCGAGCCTGCACATCCCTGGAAACTATGGGGAAATTTAGCACGGCCAATCCACCTAACCTGCACACCTTTGGACTGTGGGAGGAAACCGGAGCACCCAGAGGGAACCCACACAGGCACGGATAGAGCATGCAAACTCCACGCAGTCATCTAAGGCTGGAATGGAATTGAACCTGGGTCCCTGGTGCTGTGAGGCAGCAGTGCTAAGCACTGAGCCACCATGCTGCCTGTCTTACGGATAAAAGGCAGGTCTAAGTGTTACTGCTCAGAGCCAGAAGTGGTACGATAGGCTGAATGGCTTCATTCCATTTATTTCTAAGATTCAAAGACTGATTTGTTCCAGATCTTAAGCAGTATTTTTGAAGTAAAAACTGAAAGCACTGTGGGTGCCGGAAATCTGAAACAAAAGCAGAAATCAGCAGGTCCGGCAGTATCTGGAGCCAAATCAGAGTTAACGCTTTGGACCCAGTGACCCTACATCAGAACATTTACGAAGTGTTTAATTAAGTTTTGCAAACTCACTAAATCATGCAGAAATAGTCTATTTCCTTTCAACCTGCAGATGTCAAATTCATGCTTGTACAAGCATACTCCTCAGCCAGTTTGCAAAAACAAATCTGGAAAACAGATTGTGAAAAGATGTCATCAATGCTATAATACTAAATTGAATTACATTGCAATTCATTAAGGTACATATAAATGGTGCATTCATATTAAGGTCAGTACGTGAGTCAACAAAATTGTATCAGTACCTGTTATGCCTGTAGGCTTCAGCCTAAGCAAATTGTTAGCAGACTATGGGTCCAATGGAGTGTATAGTTTCTTGTTACAAACCAATTCGGATTCTGTTCTTATTTCAATAACCAAACCATTGGGTGATGTAGTAGAATTGTGGAGGGCCACTGTTTAATACAAATTTACTGCCACTGAACATTGACTCCTTAAAGATTCCCATCATCTATGACCGTAAGAACTAGGAGCAGGAGTAGGCCATTCAGCCCTTCAAATCTTCTCTGCCATTCAATATGATGATGGCTGATCTGTTTGTGTTTCAACTTCCACATTCCTGTCTACCCCTGCCTTGCAAGAATTTTGCTCCACTTTAAAAATATACAAGCTCCTCCACTACCTTCTGAGGCAGAGAGCTTTAAAGTCTCATATCCCTTTGAGAGAAAAATATTCTCCTCATTTCTTCTTGTTTCACCTTGAAAGGATGATACATAACTTTGAAACAATGCCCCTTATTTCTAGTCTCAACCACAAGACAAATCTTGTTTTCCATGTCCACCTTGTTAAGGCTTTTCAGGGTCTTTTACATTTCAACAAGTTCACTCTTCTAAACTCCAGTGAAAACAACAGTCTGCCCAACTTCCCTTGCAAGACAACTACCCATTCCAGATGTCAATCTAGTAACCCTACTTCTGAACCACTTCGTTAAATAAGGAGACCAAAACTCTACATAGTATTTGAGATGTGGTCTCACCAGTGTGCTGTACAACTGAGTCATAACACTACGTTTATGTTCAATGCCTTTCCTGATAAAGGACAATATTTCATTAGCCTCTTTAATTAATCGCTGTACCTGCACACTAATTTTTTTACAACATATTAGAAAACCAAGACTTTTCTATGCTTTAGAATTTTGTAGTCATTCTCCATTAAGATAAACACTTTTTTTTTATTATTTTTGCCAAAATGACACAGTTTCACATTTTCTCACATGAATCATGAGGGGCCTGGACAGGGTAGAGAGGAAGGAACATTTTCCCCTTTGTGGAGGGATCAGTGACGGGGGTAATGATTCATGGTAAAGGACAGGAGGTTTACAGCAGAAGTGAGGAATTTTCTTTTTCATCCAGTGGGTGGCTGGAATCTGGAACTCACTACCTGTAAGGGCGGTAGAGGCAAAAACTGTCATAATATTTAAGAATTTTAAGAGTTCCTTTAAGGTGAGGTCATTAATTAATCCCGTTGCAGTATTCATCACCAAGTCTAGTAGAACATCTTCTCCAGCTGATTCCAGAATGTGCTGTTGTAGGGAATGATCTCAAAAGCATTCTACAGTCAAGAATCAAGATTGTGATGGAATACTCTGGACAAGTGCGAAGTCCAGGCAGCTTAGCACCATCCAGAACAAAGACTCAAATTTAATCATTATCTCCACCACCCATATAGACATCCATTCTCTCCACCACTGGCACATTATGTCCGTGGGATCTCCAATAGATAGTCTACATTATCACAACTCTCTATAATCCCGTTTTAGTCAAAGATGAAATTCTTTTCTTATTCATTCACAGGCTGAGGGCATCATCGGCTAGGCCAGCATTGATTGCCTATTCTTAATTGCTGAGAGGGTATTTAAGAGTCAATCACATTGCTGTGGTCTGGAGTCACATGGAGGCCAGACCAGGTAAGGATGGCAGTTTCCTTCCCTAAAGGACATTAATGAACCAGATGGGTTTTTCCAACAATTGACAATGGATTCATGGGCATCATTAGACTCAACATTAAACATTACAGATATTTATTGAATTCAAATTCTATCAGCTGCTGTGGTGAGATTCTAACCCAGATGCCCAGAACATTATCCGGGTGTCTGGATTAACAGTCCAACAATAATACCACTAGGCCATTGCTTGCCCAAATTTGAAATTTTAATTCGATAAAATCTGAAATTAAGAGTGAGTTGTAAAAATCCATTTGTCTCATGTACGTCCCTTTGTGGAAGGACATCTACCATCTTTTTCTGGTCTGGCCTACATGTGACTCCAGACCCACAGCAAAGTGGTTGACTCTTAAATGCCCTCTGGGCAATTAAGGATGGGCAACAAATGCTGGCAGAACCAGCGAAGCCCTCATCCCATGAATGAATTTTTAAAAAAACTCACTAAGATTTCCTCAAGATCATTGGCCATACTTGTGATAACCTAGAAGGGCAAATCATATGTAGCCAAAATATAGAGAAGTGTGAGACAAATCGGGTTATATTAGCAGGGGATTTCAATTTTGCTAATAATAAGTGGGATTGCCTTAGTGTGAAAGGATTAGACAGGGTGAAATTTTGTAATGTCCATCCAACAGAGCTTTTTGTGCCAATGTATGAATAGTCCTACTAAGATTGGGACAGTGTTAGACCTAATTCTAGAGCATTTGCTATTACAAGGGAGCATAGTTTTAAAGTGACTGGAGGTACGTACAGGGGAGACGTCAGAGGTAGGTTCTTTACTCAGAGAGTGGTAGGGGCGTGGAATGCATTGCCAGAGAAGGTAGTGGAGTCGGCCTAATTGGGGGCATTTAAGCAGCTATTAGATAGGCATATGGAAGATAGTATAAGGTGGAGGTGAAGGTTAGATAGACCTTGAGTTTAGGTTAAAGTTCGGCACAACATTGTGGGCCAAAGGGCCTGTACTGTGCTGTACTGTTCTAGGTTCTATGTTCTATTTCTTGCTCATTTCATACTAAGTCTGAGAAGGTGGTGGTGAGTTTCCTTTCTGAACTGCTATGATCCTGGTGGTTTTGCTGGCGGCTGTGAAAAAATGTTTATTGCCACAGCAACTCGGACTCCCTGGGTGTGCTGTAACACAGCATCACCACTGTGCGCAATAAGGTAAGCAAATGAAATTATTAGAAACGGTACAATTTTATTTAGTATGAGTTTGTCAAGATGATGTTTGATGAGTTTGTGGATTAGTTCTCCCAATTCGGGCATGAATTCCCACATGGTGGTAAGAAGGACTTTGCAGGGATGAGTTTGCCAATGCCATTTCCAGTTCGATGTTAGGTGGTCCATCGGGTTTTGTTGCTATCAGACAGTTTAGAGAATGAGTGACTTAATGGGGCAGTGATGTTAGAAAGGAATTTCCAGGACTTTATTTTGGAATGTTAAACTCCAAAAGACATTGCTTCATGTTCATTTAGGCGTAAAAAATCTTACTATCAGTAATACATATATAAATTAAGACCATGAGGATTTTCACTGTGGAGATGATGCATTGTGATCTTGTCACTGGGGTTGCTAATCTAACGGTCTGGCTTAAAACCTACCATGCCTAATGCAGGAAAGTGAATTGTAAACACTCTAGAATAAAAAGTCTCATGATGAACATGTAACCGTCCTTGTGGTAAAACCCCATTGGCTTATCAATGCCCTTTAGGGAAGAAAATCAGCTATCCACACTTGGTCTGACCTATGTGGGACTCCAGGGACTCAGCAAAGTGGTTAATTCTCAACTGCCTTGGAAATGCCCCATTAAGTCACTCATTCTCTAAACTGTCTGATAGCAACAAAATCTGATGGACCACTTAACATCGAACTAAGCACTGGAACTATACTCCCTGCATAGAAGTACTTCGCACTTGTCCAGAGCATTCCATCACAATCTTGATTCTTGACTGTAGAATGCTTTTGAGATCATTCCCTACAACAGCACATTCTGGAATCAGCTGGAGCAGATGTTATACTAGACTTGGTGATGAATACTTCAGCGGGATTAATTTAAGACCTCACCTTATGCTGTGGCAATAAACATTTTTTCATACATGTTGTGGTTTGGAGTTATGGATAGTGATGTTAGGAACCTCTCTCACATTACTATCTGCCATTGAAGGGTTCTCAGGCTGACAGTTGACCTGTTTGCCTGTGTTTCCTTGGCCTTCCCATCTTTGAGTTGGTCTCAAATTCAGCTTCTTACTCAGAGCCAGAAACGCTATCTTTTGCAATACAAAACTTTCCTAATTACTTGCTGTATCCACTTGTCAGATTTTATGTGATTTGTGTAGAAGAACACACAAGACTGTCTGTATAATATTTAGGCGTCACAGACCCTTCACGCATGTCTGCAGAATGGTTTGTTAACTTTGAACTTGCTCGTTTCACCCCTTTCAGTTTCTCCGGTGTCCCACATAAAAAATAACCAGATGCAAAGAAATCAAACAGGATTAATTGTTAGTTCAGTGGGTCACATTTATATCACATGTGGTACCAGACAATGACATCTCCAATAACACAGAATCTAGTCTTGAACTTCCCCAGCATTCAGTGGCATTATCAGCACACAATCTGCACTATCAATATTCTGTGGTTCCCATTGGCCAAAAAGTGATTTGAACAGATGAGGAACATGTCTGAATACATGAATAATGTGGTAACAAGACCAAGGCAAAGTCTGGGAATTGTTTGGCAAATAACTTATCTCCTGACTTTTTCCTCCCGAAAACCTGTTCACTTGTCGCAAGGTACAAGCCATGAGTGTAATGGAATACTCTAAACTTGCCTGGATGAGTGTAACTCCAGCAGAGAGATGTTCAACATTATCTGGAATAAAGCAGCCTGATTGTTTGGTACCACATCCGCAAATATTCACTCTCTCCAACAGCAATGAACAAAGGCAGCACTGTATATGAGATACACTGCAGCAACTCACCGAGGCTCCTGCAACAACACACTCTGAAACCTTCGATACAGAAGGAAAGGGCAGCAGATGCATGAGAACACCACAATCTGCAAGTTCCCCTCTAATCCATGAAACATCCTGGCTTGGAAATACATGAGAATTCCTTTTCTGTCTTTGGGTCAAAATCCTAGAACTCCCTTCCTGATGAAACCACAAACTATACACTCCCATCAACTGCAATGGTTCATAAAGGTAGATCAATGTAACATTTTGAACGGCAATTATGATGGGCAATAAATGTTTGCCCAGTCAATAACATCGAAATCGTATGAACACATAATGGAATTTTTTGTTGAAAGTTACCAAGTAAAAACAGTTATAATTTAAATTTCAGTTACAGTATTTAAGGTTAAGTATGGATGAAAGTTACTTATAAGATGAAGGCAAGATCAGTCTGTTATTGATCCAGGCCTGGTACTTGCTTGAACATTTTGTTTTTGAAGGGAAGTGGAAATTGGAAGTCAGAATTCAGCAGCTGTGATGGCATCTATAGTTGAGTAGCTGGCTGTTTTTCCCCGTTTTTCAGGTGGGCAGAACAGAATAGGCCCTGTGAGGGAAGATTATGGTCCTTGGTAACTTCCTTCAGTACAGTAATCATTCAGCTGACCTTCTCCAGCTCTTCACAGAGTATTCTCCCTCTGACAGTGTCCCTTCTTGAGTTCTGTTAATATAGTACCTCAGAGCCTGTCTTATACTGATCAAAGCTTATGATGGCTGCTGTATTAATTTTGATGAATTATTGGTCGTTCCCTTTGGGTGGCCTTTCCGTCTCATGTTCTTTCTCAGAAGTTTTGAAATCTCTCACCTTTAGAAAGACCATTGTGTTGTCCAATCAAATACTGAATGTCTCCCTTTTTGCTTGAAGCTGAGGTAACAGACCAGTCCGCCTGCTTTTTAAGCTAATACTGAATTATCAAGAGCAGTCATGTGACTTCTGGGAAAGATGCTGTGTTCATTTCCAAAAGTCAGGTCAGCTTTCTGTACAGTGTGTTATAATTGCACTCATGACAATACCAGCAATTATTGGGTTCTTACCTTTTGGAAAGTAATCTGCCTTGCTATACTCCTGAGCAACATGGACAATTTTTCACATTTCTCTACACTATACCCGACCTGCCACTCTTCTGGATTGTTGGGTGTTTTTGAGAAGTTAGAAAAAGCTTTTGAGTCCTTTCTTCCTTGATGCTCTGTACTACAGCAGGTGTGATACTAAAAATATGTCACCAAGGCTTGTTGAGGTGATCACAGGCTGTGAGCTGGAGTGTGGTTTGATTTAGAGAAAACTCAATGTAAGCTACATTGTTTAGTTACCTGTATATTGCAATGCATAACCCCCTTTGCTTTAGAACATCAAAGCAATGCTTAATATGGAAAAGCCACAGGGGAACTATTTGAAGTGCCAACCAGAACAGCATTTTAGACAGCTCTGTGCTGGTAAGGTAAGCTCCTCAGAATGCTCAAAATATTACAACATGTTTCAGTTTGTGATTTTAGTTGCCAACCAGAAATGTTTAGTGTGGCCAACTCTCCAGAATTACCCTTGAGTGCCTAGGAACTGGAAATTAAATCTCACGGCAGTTCTCTGAAATGAGTACCAAAAAATTATTTTGTTTCATTTCTTATTGAACACTTTGGCAAAGTATTGGAGGTAAGAACAATATGCTTTCTTTGACTTTTTTTGATTAATTGGGCCAATAAGCTGAAAAATGGCAGATGGAGTTTAGTTTGGATAAATGCAGGTATTGAATTTTGGTCAAACAAACAGGGGCAGCACTTATACAATTAATGATGTGGCCTTGGATAGTGCTATAGAACAGAGGGACTTAGGGGTTCAGTGACAAAATCCTTTGAAGCTTGCGCCACATAAAGACAGGTTGTTTAAAAAAAGTTTATCATTGAAATAGCTGCACAGAGACCAGTAACTTATCACCAAGTCACCCTTTATTTACTTGTGCTGTGGCCAGCTCAGAGTCCATCTCCTTAGCTGAGGAGATTCCAAATCTCCTAGTTATTTGTCAGCTAGAGCTTTCCTAATTGGCCCAGGTTAAAAACCTCAATCAAGGATCTCGTGGACAACATCACTACAAGCACGCTTGCCTTCATTGTACAATCCTTTGGGTATAGAAGTTGAAGTTGTACGTGACATTGGTGAGGCCTCTTTCTGGAGTACTGCTTCCAATGCTGGATGCCCCGTTTTAGGAAGAATATCACTAAACTAGAGAAGTTTCAGAACACATTTATCAGGATGTTGCCAGATATGTTAGGTTTGCATTAAGACCATAAGACATAGGAGCAGAAATTAAGCCATTCAACCAATCGAATCTGCTCCGCCATTCAATCATGGCTGATAAATTCCTCAACCCCATTCCCCTGCTTTCTCCCTGTAACCCTTGATCCCCTTGATAATCAAGAACCTATCTACCTCACTTTTACATGCATTCAGTGACCTGGCCTCCACAGCCTTCTGTGGCAGTGAATTCCATAGATTCACCATTCTCTGGCTGAAGAAGTTTCTCCTTATCTCCGTTCTAAAAGGTCTTCCCTTTACTCTAAGGCTGTGCCCTCAGGTCCTCGACTCTCCTACCAATGGAAACATCTTCCCAACATTCACTCTGTCCAGGCCATTCAGTATTCTGAAAGTTTCAATTAGATCCCCCCTCATCCTTCTAAACTCCGGTGAGTATATTTCCAGAGTCCTCAAACTTTCCTCATAGGTTAAGCTTTCCATTCCTGGGACCATTCTTGAAACTCTCCTCTGAACCCGCTCCAGGGCTAGTACATCCTTCCTGAGATATGGGGCCCAAAACTGCACACAATACTCAAAATGTGGCCTGACCAGGGCCTCATAAAGCCTCAGTAGTACATTCCTGCTTTTATATTCAAGTCCTCTCAAAATAAATGCCAACATTGCATTTGCCTTCCTGACCACTGACCCAACCTGCAAGTTTACCTTGAGAGAATCCTGGACTAGAACTCCCAAGCCTCTTTGCACTTCAGACTTCTGAATTTTCTCCTCATTTAGAAAATAGTCCATGCTTTTATTCTTCTTACCAAAGTGCACGACCTCACACTTTCCCATATTGTACTCCATCTGCCACTTCTTTGCCCATTCTCTTAACCTGTGCAAATCCTTCTGCAGCCTCCCTACCTCCTCAGTACTAGCTGTCATATATCATAGAATCTCTACAATATGGAAACAGGCCATTCTGAATAACGTCCCACCCAGAACCATTCTCCTGCCCCTGATTTCCCCATGCCTAACCCACCTAACCTGAACATTCGTGGACACTATGGGCAATTTAGCATGGCCAATCCACCTATCCTGCACATCTCTGGATTAAGGGAGAAAACCGGAGCACCTGGAGGAAACCCACGCAGACACAGGGAGAATGTGCAAACTCCACACAGACAGTTGCTGAAGGTTGGAATTGAACCAGGGTCCCTGGCACTGTGATGCAGCAGTGCTAACCACTGAGCCACCGTGCCACCCTACCTATCTTTGTATTGTCTGCAAACTTAACCAGAATGCCCACAGTTCCTTTGTCTAGATCATTAATGCATAAAGTGAAAAGCTGTGGGCCCAACACTGACCCTTGCGGAGCACCACTTGTCACCAGCTGCCATCCTGAGAAAGACCCCTTTATTCTCTGCTTTCTGCCAGACAGCCAATTTTCTATCCAGGCTAGCACCTTGCCTCTAACACCATGGGCCCTTATCTTACTCAGCAGCCTCCTGTGTGGCACCTTATCAAAGGCCTTCTTGAAATCCAGGTAGATAACATCCATTGGCTCTCCTTGGTCTATCCTGCTCGTTACTTCCTCAAAGAACTCTAACAGATTTGTCAGGCATGACCTCCCCTTGATGAAACCTTGATGACTTTTCCCTATTTTACCACACACTTCCAAATATTCAGAAATCTCATCCATTATAATGGATTCCAAAATCTTACCCACGATCGAGGTTAGGCTAATCGGCCTGTAATTTTCTGTCTTTTGCCTTACTCCCTTTTTAAACCGGGGCATCACATTAGTGATTTTCCAGTCCTCTGGGACCCTCCCTGACTCTAGCGATTCCTGAAAGATCACCACTAACGCTTCCACTATATCTTCAGCTATCTCCTTTAGAACTCTGGGGTGTAGTCCATCTAGTCCAAGTGATTTATCTACCTACAGGCCAATCAGTTTTACTAGCACCGTTTCCTTGGTGATGGCCACCATACTCAGCTCTGCCTCCTGACTCTCTTGAATTTTTGGGATATTACTCATGTCTTCCACTTCGAAGACTGATGCAAAGTAATTATTCACTTCCTCAGCCATTTCCATGTTCCCCAGTACTATCTCTCCAGCGTCATTTTCCAGTGGTCCAATGTCTACTTTTGCCTCTCTTTTGCCCTTTATATACCTAAAGAAACTCTTACAGTCTTCATTTATATTACTGGCTAGCTTACCCTCATATTTAATCTCCTCCCTCCTTATTTCTTTTTTTGTTGCCCTCTGTTGGTCTTTGTAAGCTTCTCAATCCTCTGGTTTCCCATTGACCTTCGCCACATTATATGCTTTCTTTTTTGCTTTTATGCTTTCCCTGACTTCCTTAGTCAGCCATGGTTGCCTCATCCTCCCCGTACCATGCCCCTTTTTCCTAGGGATGAATTTTTGCTGCTTCTCCTGACTTACTCCCAGAAACTCCTACCATTGCTCTTCCCCCGTCTTTCCTGCTAGGCTCCTCTTCCAGTCAATTCTGCCCAGCTCCTCTCTCATACCTCTGTAGTAGCCTTTATTCAGCTGTAATTCCTTTACCTCTGATTCTGTCTTCTCTGTCTCAAATTTCGGAGTAAATTCTATCATCTTAAGATCACTGCCTCCTAAGGGTTCCTTTACCTTAAGCTCCCTTATCAAGTCCGCCTCATTGCACAACACTAAATCCAGTATTGCCTGTTCCCTTGTGGGCTCCACCACGAGCTGCTCCAAAAAACCACCTCGTAGACATTCCACAAACTTCTTTTCTTGCAATCCACTACCAACATGATTTTCCCAGTCCACCTACATATTGAAGTTCCCCATGATCACTGTGACTTTGCCTTTCTGACATACCTTTTCTATCTCCTCGTGTATCTTGTGCCCCAGCTCCTCTACTGTTTGGAGGCCTGTACACAACCCCAACTATGGTTCTTTTACCTTTGGGGTTCTGCAATTCTACCCACACAGATTCTACACCATCTGACCCTACTTCGTTTCTTCCTATTGATTTAATTTCATTTCTCACTAACAAGGCAACCCCACCCCCTCGGACCATCTGCTATCTTTTCAATAGGATGTATATCCTTGGATATTCAGTTCCCAATCCTGATCCCCTTGCAGGCACGTCTCCATGATGCCTACCAAGTCATACCTGCCAGTTTTCATTTGCACCACAAGCTCATTTACCTTCTTCCTTATGCTGCGTGCATTCAGCCCTGTATTAACCTTCCCTCTTCTCGTTTTCATTCGTTTTTCCAGTGATTGATTGCCAGCCTTTTCCAAACACCCTGTCCTATTTGTGTCTGTGCTGCAGAGATTAATAACCTCCCCTGCTGGATAAGCTTTTATCACTGGAACATAGGAAGTTGAAGGGTGACCTTATAGAGGTTTATAAAATCATGAGGGGTGTAGAAAAGATTAATGGTTGATGTCTTTTTCCTAGGATGGGGTATTTCCAGAAAAGAGGACATAGTTTTAAGGTGAGAAGAGATAGCTTTAAAAAACATTAGGGGCAACCTTAAGCACAGAGGGTGGTTCGTGTGAGGAATCAACTTTCTGAGGAAGTAGTGGATGCGGGCACAGTTGCAATGTTTAAAATTCACTAAATAAGTACATGGAAAGGAAAGGTTTGGAAGGATATGGGCCAGGACCAGGCAGATGGGTCTAGTTTAGTTTGCTCAGTTGACTGATTTGTGATACAGAGTGACATGAAAAGCATGACTTTTCATTCCTGCACTGGAGTTACTCCTTCTCAATACAAAGAAACTGGATAACCAATCGTCTCCCTGATGCATTGCAGTGTCTATACCTTAGCCTCCAACTCATTGCCTCTGGGATGAAGCTGCTTGAATTTTAAACACTGAATACCTGTAGAAATGTTTTAGAGATAAAAGGTACTGCAGATGCTGGAGATTCCGAGATAACAAGCATGGGGCTGGATGAACACAGCAGGCCAAGCAGCATCATAGGAGCAGGAAAACTTGACGTTTCAGGCCTAAACCCTTCATCAGAAATGTTTTCTCTGGATCACAAAGGTATCAAGGAGTGCCACATACAGCAGACTTAACACATCAACTGAAGTGGCATATATAATGAGTTTTAATTGTTTCATAATGATATTCACATATTTTAGACTCCTATTAAATATTTTATCAATTATATTGAATATGATGGCAGATTTTAAGAATAGGAATTACCCTTATCATTTACCAGAGACTCACCAAACATAGCCCCTTTCTCTGCGGAAGAGGGAAAAAAGATAATTCTAACAAGTTCCCATGAATCTAGCTCGACATTTGACTGCCTTGGATGATCTCACTTCACTTACTCATCTCTTGACAACTTGTAATATTTCAACTGTGAAAAGGCTCAAAGTTACTTCTGCAGTAACGGCATAAAATAGTCAAATGTGCTATGAATTGTTCTCACAAATGGCGGTGAAATTAATGACCCATTAATCTGCTGTTGCTTGATAGTGATCACACCACTCTTCTTCACATAGCTCAAAGGGACCTTCCTCAACCATCAATAAATGGCACTTCAGTCTAAAATCTCATCTGAACAATGATAATTGAACCATGTAGCACTTCTCAGTACTACACCGTACATTAAGTGGCTGACTGCTTGGAAAATTTGGCTTGAACTCACGGTCCTCTGTGCCAGAAACAAAATCCGTATCAGCTGAGGGTGGATAAAACGCTGGCAGAAAATAGTAGAGGCTAAACAGGTTATACCAAATGCTGATGAAATGGTCCAAGGAGGAACAAAGACTTTCCAGTTGCAAAAGGAAATAAATAGTCAGTAGTGGCACAGTTGATAGTAATCCTGCAAGAGATAATAGGAACTGCAGATGCTGGAGAATCTGAGATAACAAGGTGTGTGGCTGGATGAAAACACCAGGCCAAGCAGCATCATAGGAGCAGGAAATCTTGACGTTTCGGGCCCAGACCCTTCATCAGAAATGGGGGAGGGGAAGAGGGTTCTGAAATAAATAGGAAGAGAGGGGGAGGCGGATAGAAGATGGATAGAGGCGAGGATAGGTGGAGAGGAGGCAGACAAGTCAAAGAGACAGGGATGGAGCCAGTAAAGGTGAGTGTAGGTGGGGAGGTAGGGAGGAGATAGGTCAGTCCAGGGAGGACGGACACGTCAAGGGGGCAAGATGAGGTTAGTAGATAGGGGATGGGGGTGCGGTTTGAGGTGGGAGGAGGGGATAGGTGAGAGGAAGAACAGGTTAGGGAGGCGGGGACAAGCTGGGCTGATTTCTGATGAAGGGTCTGGGCCCGAAACGTCAAGCCCTCCTGCTCCTATGATGCTGCTTGGTCTGCTGTGTTCATCCAGCCCCACACCTTGTTATCTCTGATAGTAATCCTGCCTCTGAATAAAGCCCATTTCTAAGACTTAAGCACAAAATCAAGGCTGACGCAAATGCAATACTTTGGGAGTGCTGCATTGTCAGAGGTGCATTTTACTGATGCAATGTTGGAACTGTTATCCCTCAGTTTTTTTTATTTGTTCTTGTTTGGGTTGTGAACATCAGTGGCAAGACCAACAATTGTTGCTCTTTCCAAATTGCTCTTGAGATGGTAGTGGTGAGCCACCTTTTTGAATGACTGCTACTCATCTGATACTCCCACAATTCTGCTAGGGAGGGAGTTTGAGGATTTTTATTCAGTGATAGTGAGGGAATGTTGGATGCAAAAGATCCCAAGTCACTACTTGCAAAAGAGTAAATCAGCTCTCCTCGGTGTCATGAGAAATATTTATCCTCCGATCAACATCGCAAAATGCATTTTATCTAATTGTTATCATATTGCAATTTGTGATAACTTGCTATGTGCAACTTGGCTACACAATAACATTGACCACACTTCTAAAAGTAATATTTGTTGTAAAGCGCTTTGAAGAGTGCTGAGTTACGGAAGCTGTCATACTAATGCAAGCACATTGTAGGAGGAATTGAATCTTTTCAGTTTTAATCAAATCTAACAGCTCAGTGGAGCCAG
Organism: Ginglymostoma cirratum; assembly: GCA_024137785.1. Lineage (NCBI taxonomy): Eukaryota > Metazoa > Chordata > Chondrichthyes > Orectolobiformes > Ginglymostomatidae > Ginglymostoma > Ginglymostoma cirratum. Next base: position 12,860,882 of record JAHRHZ010000034.1, on the reverse strand, counting down.
AGACAGTAAACATCGGTAACCATAGTGAGACTGCAGTCATTGTTTCTGCACTATCGTGAAGCTGTTAGGAAAAGTGGAGAAACAAAACCAAAAAAATTTGTGATAACAAGCATGGGGCTGGGTGAACACAGCAGGTCAAGCAGCATCATAGGAGCGAAACGTCAAGTTTTCCTGCTCCTATGATGTTGCTTGACCTGCTGTGTTCATCCAGCCCCATGCTTGTTATCTCGGATTCTCCAGCATCTGCAGTACCTTTTATCCCCCCAAAAATTTGTGATTACTTTTTGATCAAATTCCTACAATATGGAAGCATAGCATTAAGCCCACACTGACCCTACAAAGACCACCCCACCCAAACTCACCTCCATAGCCTGTTCCTATAACCCTGCATTTTCCATGGCCAATTGACCGAACCTACACATCCTTTGGCTGTGGGAGGAAACCGGAGAGCCCAGAGGAAACCCACGCAGACACAGGGAGAACATGCAAACTGCACACAGAAGGTGGCCCAAGGGTCAGACTGAACCTGGTTCCCTGGCCCTGGGAGGCAGTAGTGCTAACCACTGAGCCACTGTCCAGCCCTAAATGGCGGGAAGCAGTGGGAAGCTTTTACAACAAACACCAATAATTTCATGACCGCCACCACTGAGATTAGTTTTCAAATCCAGATTTATTGAATTGAATTTAAGTAATTTGCTATGGTGTGATTTGAACTCGCAGCCCCAGAGAATTAGTCTGTGCCTCTGGATTACGATAAAGTCTCTGTTATCTAGATCTTCTGGGTCCTTGGGATTCCGATAAGAAGGGACTTTACTGTATCGTCAGTTGAAAGGGAATAATGATCAGATGCTTAATTAAGCTAGTTCAAGACTTACCTTATCAATAAAGACAGAATCAACCTGTTGCATCCAGGTATATCTGTATTTATGTGTGATTCTGGCCACTTATTTTTAAAACACACATTCATCTTGCAGCAGTGACAATTGAGTTTTCCCAGTCAACGTTAGTATTTCTCATTCAAGGGACAGATTCAGCTAACCAGCACCCCATATTACCCATGTGTACTGAATACTGGGGAGACTACTGTATTATGCCAGCTACTTTATCATTTTACCATCATCTGCACCCAGCAGGAAAAGCTCAGCATAGTGTGAGGTGCATGAATGTCCTTTGGAGAAGGAAGTGTGCCACCTTTATCTGTACTGGTCTTGATGTGTCTCCAGACCTACAGTGATGTGGTTCACTACTAACTGCTCTCAAAGGCAGCTACTGATGGTCAGTCATGCTCACAATCCTTGCAAGAATTTAAGTTAAGTGCATTTAAATTTAGCGCTAGGGCCCTGCATTTGCACAGTAAAGGAGCCCTATGTTTAATTCAGACATGTGGGTGCAATAGTGCATTGACAGGCTTGATTGTGTATATTAGCTTTCAGGGTTTGAACATTAATCAGGGGCTTGTGAGATTGGTGTGGGAGGTCAAGTGCCATCTTTGTGATATTACCCCTACCTTGGTATTTTCCGAAGCAAGAAAAGCAATATCCAGCCTCAGGCAGGATCCTATTATCTCTCTTAGCAGCTTATACATTGGCCTGGCTCTTACTTCACCTGAAACGTCTTTCCTATTGAGTAGATCAACAGCCTCCACCTGCCTGGCTATGACTTTCTCGTTGTCATCAACTATCAAAATCCCCCTTCATACCTTTTCCCCAGCAGCTTCTGGTTTTCTTTCAGCTTCTCACAGCCTACATTAACTTCGAAGTGTTGAAAATAAAAGCAGGAGCAGGCCATTCGGCCTTCAAGCCTGTTCCGCCGTTCAATATGATCATGGCTGATCATCCAACTCTGTACCCGGTTCCTGCTTTCACCCCCATACCTTTTGACCCCTTCAGCTCTAAGAACTAAACCTCACTGCCTCTTGAAAACGTTCAATGTTTTAGCCTCAACCAATTCTTTAGCAGAGGACTGCACAGGCTCATCACTCTCCTCATCTCAGTCCTAAGTGGCCTACCCTCCTGTATCCTTAGACTGTGGCTCCATCCTTCTAGTCTCCCTGGTCATCATCAACATCCTTCCCGCATTTACCGTATCTCATCCTGTTCAAATTTTACATTCTTCTAAAATCTTCCCTTACTCTTCTAGATGCCAGTGAATTGAATTGTAAGTGATCCAGTCTCTCTTCATACAGCAATCGTGCCAGCCCAGGAATCAGTCTGCTAATAGGCTGTGGTACGAGCGTAATGTATTGAGAATGTCTGTATGACACTGTCTCAGGTTGCACATTTTCCCATTGATAAAAATTCATGAGCTGATTGATTGTGAATGTAATTGCTCTTTCTACAGCTGGAAATGGGTGACAGTAGTTCTAACACCGGGCAATCATGGTCCACCATGTGACAGCCGTGGATGACTCTGGAGAGCGAAGAAAGAGTTAGAAACTATGTACTTGGAGATGGTGAAGAAGTGCACGAAAGGACTGCAGTTTATGGGGTTGTACTTGAGCAACGGGAAATAGGTATGCCAAATGGAATGGTGGCCTGTAATTTAAAGGGAATGGAGTATAATAACACAGATCAAATATTAAGGAGTAGTATATAGTTAATGGCATTGATATACAGAAGGATCTTGGGGTTCAGGCCCAAAGTTCCTTGAAAATGGCTATGCAAGTAGATAAGGTAGTAAGGAAGGCATACGGCATGCTTACCTTTGTTGGTCGGGGAATTGTCACAAGAGTTATCGTGGCTGGGTCATTAGTATATTCAAGCCTCAGATAGACAGTTTTTAAACCAGTAAGAGAATCAAGGCTGATGGGGAAAAGGCAGGAAAGCGGTGTTGACGATTATCAGATCAGCCACAATCCCATTGTATGGCAGTGTATTACACAGAAACTTTCAAAAGTTGATCGAGTAGATGTTGGTGTGTTTGCTGAGCTGGAATGTTTGAAAGCAGACGTTTCATCCCCTTACTGGGTGACATGCCTAGTGCTGTGGAGCATCCTGTGAAGTGCTGTTGGCTTGTGCCGGTTCAAATTTATATGGTCTGGGTTTTGCTGCTTCTGGTCGGTGCCGGTTCCTGCTGTGTGTTGTAATGGTCGGTATATTGGCTCTAATTGAATGTTTTTGTTGATGGAGCCCGCAGATGAATGCCAAGCCTCCAAGAATTCCCTGGCTGTCCTCTGTTTGGCTTGTCCAATGATAGTAGTGTTGTCCCAGTTGAAAGTGTGGTTTTTCTCATCTGTGTGTATTGCAACCAAGGTCATCTGGTGGTGCTGTTTAGTTGCTGCTGGTGTTCGTGGATGCAGGTTACTAGTTGTCTGCCCATTTGCCTCACATAGTGTTTTGTGCAGTCTCCACATGGTACCTTGTAAACAATATTTTTCCTGTCTATGGTATCTATTGGGTCTTTAACCCTAGTCAGTCGCTGTCTTAGTGCGGATGCCGGTTTGTGCGCTGTCAGGATGCCTAGTAGACTGAGTAGTCTGGTTGTCAGTTCTGAGGTGTCTTTTGGGGTACTTTGCTCGCAGGTAAAGGGAGGTATTGAGGCTCTGGTCAAGAAAAAACAGGAGGCATTTGCCAGGTAGAGACAGCTGGGATCAAGTGAATTCCTTGAGGAGTATAGAAATGTAGGAGTACACTTAAGAGGAAAATCATAAGGGTAAAAAGGGAGACATGAGAAAGCTTTGGTAAGTAAGATTAAGGAGAATCCAAAGAGGTTCTACAAGTACATTAAGGGCAAAAGAGCAATTAGCAAGAGAATGCAACTCCTTAAAGATCAATGAAGTCATTTATGTGTGCAATCCAGGCGATAGGTGAGATACTAAATGCATATTTCGCATTAGTATTTATTGTGGCCAAAGACATGGAAGTGAGACAACATGGGGAAATAAATAGTGATGTCTTGAAAACAATCTGCATTATAGAGAAAGAGGTGCTGGAGGTCTTAAAATGCAGAAAGGTAGATAAATCTCCAGGACCTGATCAAGTGTATCCCAGGACATTGTGGGAAGCTGGAGAAGAAATTACAGGGCCCCTACCAGAGATATTTGTATGTTCTACAGCCAGGGTGAAGTGCCAGGTGACTGGAGAGTGGTTAATCTGGTGACTTTATTTCAGAAAGGCTGCGAGGAAAAGCAAAGGAGGTATAGTACGATGAGCCTGATATCAGATGTGGGTAAATTGTTGGAGGGGATTGTGAGAGTCAGGATTTACATGCATTTGGAGAAGCAGGACTGATTAGGGACAGTCAATGTGACATTGTGTGTAGGATATCAAATCTCACAATCTTGATTAAGTTTTTTGAGGATGTAATCAAGACAATAGATGATGGAAGAGTGGGAGAAGTTGCCTGTATGGGCTTTGGCAAGGCTTTCAACAAGGTTCTGCATGGTAAACTGGTTAGTAAGGTTAAATCACATGGGGCCCAGTGAGAGCTAGCCAATTGGTTACAAAATTGGGTTGATAGTAGGAGACAGTGGATAGTGGTTGAGTGTTGTTTTTTGGGACTAGAGGCCTGTGACCAGGGATGTGCCACATGGATCAGTGCTGGGTTCAATGTTGTTTATCATTTATATAAATGATTTGTATGAGAATATAGGAAGCATGATCAGTAAATTTGTAAATTGCACCAAAATTGGTGATATAGTAGACAGTAAAGAGGTTGTCTAAGAATACAACAGGATTTTGATCAGCTCGGTCAGTAGGTCGAGAATATGGCAGATGGAGTTTAATTTAAGTAAATGTGAGGTATTTCATTTTGGTAAGGCAAACCAGGGTAGGACTTACACAGTTAATTGGTAGTGCCCTGGGAGCGTTGTCGACTAGAGTGACTTAGGAGTTCAAGTACATAGTTCCTTGAAAGTGGAGTCACAGGTAGACAGGGTGATGAATAAGGCATTTGGCATGTTTGCCTTCACAGAGCATTGAGTACAAGAGTTGGAGCATCATTTTATGGCTGTACAGGATATTGGTAAGGCCACTTTTGGAGAACAGCATACAGCTATTGCAAGGATGTTATTAAACTAGAAAGGGTGCAGAAAAGATGTCCCAGGATGTTACTGGGACTGTAGGTTTGAGATATAAGAATGGGCTGGGACATTTTCCCTGGAGCATAGCAGGTTGAGGGGTGACCTTACAGAGGTTTATAAAATCATGAGGGACATAGATAAGGTGAATAGTCAAGGGCCTAGGCCCAGAGTAGGGGAGTCTAAAACTAGAAGCTGTAGGTTTAAGGTGATAGGGGAAAGATTTAAATGGGACCTAAGGGGCAACTTTTTCACACAGAGGGTAGTGCATGTATGTAATGATCTGCCAGAGGAAGTGGTGGAGGCTGGTACAGTTAAAAGTCATCTGGATGGGTATATGAATGGGAAGGGTTTAGAGGGACATGGGCCAAATGCTGGAAAATGGGGCTAGATGTATTTAGGATATCTGGTTGGCATGGACAAGTTGGACTGAAGGGTCTGTTTCTATGTTGAATGACTATGATTGTGTGAGCAGGCTAAATGGGCTGAATGGCCTCCTTCTGCTTCTATGTTTATGGTCATCTTTATGGGGAAGTGGAGGTGGCATTGATCAGGTTGGGTTTACGAAGGTAGACCTTTTGGGCACTCTAGGGCAACAGTGGGTAATAGCTTGAATCAATTCTACCCATGACACCCAGCATTTGGAACTGAAGTTATTAAGGACAGAAAGCATTAAGAAGACTGCCAAGGTACCCATAGAACCCATGACGAGATTTTCAGAGATGGACAATCATATTGGTGAGTGGGTGATTGCTGATGACGGCAATCTGAGTTTCTCTAAGTATAATTCTTGCAAAGTGTTGTCCATCAGCGTCTTACAGATTTTTGCAGCCCCAGGCAAATCTTTTAGTCAACATTACAGCTCTCTCAATGCTTATCATATATGGCCAAGAGGTAACTTACAACTGAACGCCTTATAATGGATGCCGTAAGCATGATTTGCACATTAGCTGTAATTCATGCTGAAATAACTTAGCTGAGAGTGTTCGGCGTCAGAATGTGTATATGAGTGCTCCTGTATGTTCATTTGGAACACATATTGCTGGCAGGATCAGTTGGCTAAAAACAGAATGGAGTGGATATATCAGAAAAGTCCTCATTATTATTATTATATTTATGTTGCTCTTTTCCCCAATCTTAATGGAATACTCAGTGAAAGTATTCAATCGTAAACCGTCAGGCGCAATGTTTATTTTATGTGTGCATGGAATGTGGATATCACTGGAAAGACTCAACCCTTATTTCCCATCCTTACTTGCCCTTTGAGAGGATGATGATGAAACACCTTGAATTGGTGCAGTCCAGTTAATATTAGTGCATTCACATAGGTATTGGAGACAATGCTGATCCAGCAACAGGAACTTTGATATCTTTCCAAGTCTGGGCGATGTGTCACTTTGAGGGAAACCTATGCCCCAGGTGGTTGAAGTTGTACATTTGGAAGATGGTACTGAGGGAGTGCATGTATATGATACAATATGCATCAGCAATAAGATGTGTCATTGTTTATGGCGGTTGATGATGTGCCAATCCAAGGAGCTGCTTTGTTCTGGATCATGTCGAGCTTCTTGCAAGTTTTTGGAGCTGCATTCATCCAGGAAAGTGGAGAGTATACCATCACTCCTCTGCCTGCTGCTTTGTAAATGGTTACTGATCTTCTCTTGCGGTTACTGCACTAACAGTGGTGAAATAGTTTTACTCTATTGATGAAGTGTCATTGCAAACATAATCATTCTCTTATTGTTTGAAAGCAGAATTGTAAATGTTTCTGTTCAGCTTTTACAATCCCAGGGGAACAGTCAGCCTCAATATTAATATAATGATGAAGAACAGACCAGTCCTTCATCTTCCACTGGAAATGTATTTAGAATAACTCACAGTACTGCAAAGAAAAGATGCATAACAGTCTTGCTGGGAAAGAAGGATTTATTTAATATATACTTACCAGAGATAAGGGACCAAATTTTCTTTTTGTTCTGGCTTTTCATTTCTGCTAAAAACAATGGAAGGAGCCCTACAACTTGGTCGTGTCTCTCCAGTTACAGAGAAGAGATGGCTACAGCTGGGCACAGTCTTTTCACTCCCTGGATGGTGTGGCAGGCAGAGATAGGGAGTCTGCAAGGGGAAGGGGTGTAGACAGGGGGTCCACCAGAATGTGGTGTGGGTGGGAGTAAAATAGTATCTGCAAGGGTGAAGCTAGGAGACGGAAGGCTGCAAGAGGGATAGGGAAAATCTGGGAGCGTGGGACACACCAGGTCTGTGGGTCCACATGGTCAAGGAGAGACAAGGTCTGCAGAATAACATGGTGCACAGGGGAGCTGCAAGGGGAATGGGGGAGGCAGGGGGCAAGGCATTGAGTTGTGAAGGTGCTGCACAGGGGAACCGGGGTGACCAGCAGGGGCAGACAGGGACATTGGAAAGGGTCTGTGTAGTGTAGGTGGGAGCTACAGTTGGGCTGGTGGGTGTATGGTGGAAGCTGTCAGGGAGACGAGGAGGCTGCGTGGTTGGAAACATGTGAGGCTGCAGTGGTTTTGGGCAATAGCAGAGATGGAGGGATGGAGGAGCGAGGGGCTCCAAGGTGATGAGCTGAGGAATGAGAAGTCACTTGGAGAGAGAGAGGAGGAGAGGCTGCAGTATGGGTGGGGATTGGAAAGGTTGCAGGATGGTTTGGACCCAGAGGGAGGGTGTTCAGGAGATGGAAGAGAGAGGATGGCTTTGTCTGAGTGGGGAAGCGAGAGGGAGTCAGACAGCAAGACAAGCCACAAGAAAACATAACTGCAAAGAAAACCGTTTCAAATATGTCAATGAAAGAACGCTCAGCTAGGACTTAGGAAGACATTCAGTTAATGTGGACAGTCTCTGTTTCATCCCATTACAGTCTGCCTTACTTAACTCCAAAATTCTAATATCCGATCTTTGCTTGTCTCTTACAAACATTCCATGAAACTCAATCATGTTACGATCACTATTTGCCATGAACAACTAGGTCACAAATTAAGTCAGGCTCATTGCTCATTACTAGATCCAATATTGCTTTTCCCTCATCCCATCTAAGACATATCGCTGTAGGAAATGATCCTGGACACAAACCCAGAACCTTTCTAGCAAGTGCTTGCCTGCCTCTCCCAGTCTATGTAAAGATTAAAACCCCCAATAATGCTACTCTGACCTTTTACGACATAGTTGCCTGATTTCAGGACTTAAACAATTTAGCATGTCTGAGCTGCTATCAGATGGTCTATATAATGACACATTTTGTGTTTTTAGTTCCTTTACGGTTCCTCCATTTCACCCATAAGGTCTCCACTGAGTGCTTTCCCCTCATCACATCCTCTCTCACCACAGAAGTAGTTCTGTTGCTAATCAATAATGCTACTCCACCCCCTCTGCCGTTTTCTTTATCCCTGCTGTAAACATTATAACCCGATATGTTTAATTCCCAGTCCAACTGTCCTGCAGCCTTGTCGCCGTAATGGCTATCATATCATAGTTTCCAATTTGAATCTGTGCCTGCAGCACATTTAATTTGTTCCTTACCATTGGTGCATTTGTATAAATAACTCTAATTTTGACTGTGCACTCTATCCTGTCCTTCAGCATCTTTTTATTATTTCTCCATCCTGCCTTATTCAATATACATTTTATAGTTCATTAACCTGGCTGTCCTTGTTCATCACATTAATCTCTACATTCTCCTCCCATCCTAACCTGCTGCTCTGGTTCCCACCCCCATCACATTATTTTAAACTTTCCCAAGTGGCTCTAGCGAACTTCCCCACAAGGATGCTGGTGACCCTCGAGTTTAAGTACATTCTGTCCTTCTTGTATAGGTTCCACCTGCCCTGGAAAACACCCCAATGATCCAGATATCTCCTTCTTACACCAGCTCTTTGACCACATTTTCAACCATAATTTCCTATGACTGGCCTCACTAGCATGTGGCAACAGTAATCCCAAGTTTATGACCTCAGAGGTGCTACTTTTAAACTTTCTACTTAATTCCCTAAATTTGCTTTGCAGGACCTCATCTCTCTTCCTGCCCATGTTGTTAGTACCAATATGGACAATGACCTCTGGCTGCTAACACTCCCCGGTCAGAATGTCCTGTACCTGCTCAGAGACAACATTGACCTCTGGCACCAGAGTGGCAACACCCCATCCTGGAGTCTGGCCTGCGGCTACAGAAACACCTACCTATGCCCCTAATTATACAGTCCCCTATTACTAGTGCTCACCAGCCCTTCTGACCCTCCCTGCAGTACAATAGCAAGCTGTGGTTACCCAGTTCTGCCACGTGGTAGGCCATGTCCCCCTCCAACAGTATTCAAAATGGTCTGCTTGTTTGAGAAGGGAATAGCCACAGGGGTCTCCTACCATGACTGCCTGCCCCACCTGGCAGTCAGTCACCCAGCTATCCGCCTCAATTTTGGGTGTCGCCACGTTCCTGAAACTCGGACTATGATGCTTTCAGCATCTGCATGTTCCAAAGTGAGTCCAACTGCTGCTCCACGGAGATGGACACACTTCCTGCAGATGTAGTTGTTAGGAACAATATACTCTGCAATTTGAGGGGGAGAAGATAAAATCAGAGGTAATTGTATTACAGCTGAATAAAGGCAACTAAAGAGGCATGAGGGAGGAGCTGGGCAGAATTGACTGGGAGAGGAGCCGAGCAGGAAAGAACAGCAATGGCAGGAGTTTCTAGGAGCAATTTGGGAGACACAACAAAAATTCATCACTGGAATATGAAGCATGGCACAGGGAGGATGAGGCAACCATGGCTGACTAAGGAAGTCAGGGGTAGCAGAAAAGCAAAAGAGAAAGCAGACAATGTGGCGAAGGGCAGTGGAAAACCAGAGCATTGGGAAGCTTACAAAGACCAGCAGAGGGCAACAAAAAAAGATATAAGGAGGGAGAAGATTAAATATGAGGATATGCCAGCCAGTAACATAAAGGAGGACTGTAAGAGTTTCTTTAGATCTATAAAGGGCAAAAGAGGGGTAAAAGTGGACATTGGACTGCTGGAAAATGACACTGGAGAGATAGTAGTGGGGAAAAAGGAAATGGCTGAGGAGCTGAATAATTACTTTGTGTCAGTCTTCACAGTGACACTCCTGTTTAAAAAAAGGAGTAAAGCAAAAGACTGAAAATTGCAGACAGATTAGCCTAGCCTTGGTCGTGGGGAAGATTTTGGACTCGATTGTGAAGGATGAGATTTTTGAATACTTGGAAGTGTGTGGTAAACTAGGGCAAAGTCATCATGGTTTCATCAAGGGGAGGTCATGCCTGACAAATCTGTTAGAATCCTTTGAGGAAGAAACAGGCAGGTAAGACCAAGGAGAGCCAATGGATGTTATCTATCCGGACTTCAAGAAGATCTTTGACAAGGTGCCGCACAGGAGGCTGCTGAGTAAGATAAGGGCCCACAGTGTTAGAGACAAGGTGCTAGCCTGGATAGAAGCAGGAAGCAGAAAGTGGGGATAAAGGGGCCTTTCTCAGGATGGCAGTTCCACCACAAGTGGTGTTCCACAAGGATCAGTGTTGGGACCACAAGCTTTTCACTTTGTACATTAATGATCTAAATGAATGAACTGACGGCATTCAGGCTACGTTTGCAGACAAATCAAAGGTAAGTAGAGGGATGGGTAGTATTGAGAATGCAGGGAGGCTGCGGAAGGATTTGGACAGGTTAGGAGAGTGGGCAAAGAAATGGCAGATGGAGTACAACATGGAAAAGTGTGAGGTTATGCACTTTGGTAAGAAGAATAAAAGCATAGACTACTTTCTAAATGGGGAAAAAATTCAGAAGTCTGACGTGCAAAGAGACTTGAGAGTTATAGTCCAGGATTCTGTCAAGGTAAACTTGCAGGCTGAGTCCGTAGTCAGGAAGGCAAAGGCAACTTTGGCATCTATTTTGAGAGGACTTGAATATAAAAGCAGAGATGTACTACTGAGGCTTTATAAGGCTCTGGTCAGGCCACATTTGGAGTTTTGTGCACACTTTTGGGTGCCATATCTCAGGAAAGATATACTGGCCCTGGAGCAGGTTCAGAGCAGGATCATGAGAATGGTCCCAGGAATGGAAGGTTTAACATATGGGTAACTTTTGAGGACTCTGGGACTATATTCATTGGAGTTTAGAAGGATGAGGAGGGGGGATCTAATTGAAACTTACAGAATACTGAATGGCCTGGACAGAGTGGATGTTGGGAAGATGCTTCCATTGGTAGGAGAGACTAGGACCTGAGGGTCTTAGAGTAAAGGGAAGACCTTTCAGAATGGAGATAAGGAGAATCTTCTTCAGCCAGAGAGTGGTGAATCTATGGAATTCACTGCCACAGAAGGCAATGGTGACCAGCTCATTGAGTATATTTAAGACGGAGATATATAGGTTCTTGATTGTCAAGGGGATCACGGACTATGGAGAGAAAGCGGGAGAATGGGGTTGAGAAACTCATCGACCATGATTGAATGGCAGAGCAGACTTGATGGGCTGAATGGCCTGACTTCTGCTCCTATATCTTACAGTCATAACGACTGAACTGTCTCTCATTTCCCACATCTCACAGGAGAAGCAGGCCTCACCACAAACTACCTCTGGTGACAACTGGCTCATAATAAGTAAGTAAATAAATGAATAAATCCTATCTAGTTACCTTTATTACAGCTAGTACTTACCAACTAAGAGGCTTAATAAATATATTATCCTCCAAACAACACTCTGAATAGTCTAACCTGCACAGCAGTCAAATTGCCGCTCTGCTAAAACTATAAATTTTGTGCCTGTGCACCTTCCTCCATTTTGCTGCACTCTGAAAGCTATTTTAGATCAAGCTGTTGTACCATAACCTGCTGTTGCATCACTTCTGACTAAACCGCAAGACTATTAAAGGGTTAAAAAAATTGAACACAGGGAAAAAGAAAGTTGCATGATCGATACTCACCAGTCAGGAGCCCTACTCTGCACCACATCATTTTGAACTTGTAATGTCACCAGGAGCCCCTCCAAAGATTCCTCTGCAATCCCATTCTCTGTCACGGTGAGCGAGCCGACTCCACCCAGAATCCTCCTCAGTTGCTCTTCACTGGCCCCTTCTCTTATCATGTTACAAAATGACTGCACCGCCAAATAAAATAATTAGTGAGAGTAAAAAATTGGCTCTTGAATAACAAATAACAGCCCTCCAAAGCCACAAAGTAGCCCCTCCAAATTCAGAAAATAATCCTCAAGCAGACCTCTTGAAAATGGTCAACAGGTCTGGCAGCATCTGTGGAGGAGAAAAAAGAGTTAACGTTTCGGGTCCGGTGACCCTTCCTCAGGACCTGTCACCAGACCCGAAGTGTTAACTCTGTTTTCTCCTCCACAGATGCTGCCAGACCCGCTGAGCTTTTCCAGCAGCTTTGTTTTTGTTCCTGATTTACAGCATCCGCAGTTCTTTCGGTTCTCTTGAAAATGGTATTTTGTGCCCTGCACCCTTATCCCCTCATCTACCCACCCGCCATTCTAAATCCTCAACCACATACTTCACACACTTATCAACTCTCTGTAGCTTTTCACTAAAACTTTGGGACATTTCAAACTCTTCATTTATCAGGCTACGGTAGTTTGCATTGTGGAAAAAGGGGGTGGCGTGGCTTCCTTTGATGATCTTACAAAACAGGGATTTGGTTGGATTAAGGGTGATGTTGAGACCCTCATTACTTCTCTTTAATTTTCCTCTTCTTTCGGTGGAACTGTGGTTGAGTTAGGGTCAGTTGAACTTTGGACAGTTGTGTGTTTTAAGAAGAGAAGGAAACAACCACAGATATTTGCTGTTGGTGACTGGTCTGAAAGATAATGCAATGTAATTACTAATCAATGGAATACAGTGGATGAGTTGGTATTATGTGTTGTCTTGCCCAGGGCTTGCATGCCTAAGCTATGAACTTGGTGTCAGCAGCAACTTGGTAAAGCTGAGAGTCATCACATACTCTAACTTCACAGAGTCGTGAATTCAGTAAATCGGCTGATTTCGGTTCATTTGCTGTCCCTGATTATAACATAATATTGAATATTTCTGAAGCCTCTGACATGAGAACTTCTAACAGGAAATATAAACAGATGCCCGGAAAGTACAGGATTGTTGATCCCGGAGATGTCTAATGCGTAATGTGATGCTGTAATTGGAACAATCCTGTGTGCGTCAAGAATCACTTTAAACACCAAGTTGAGGTTATCAGTCAGATTCGCAGTACTTGCACTTGCCAGAAGTTATATATTTCATACTCAAGGTCCTGTCCTCTGAAGGTGAAAGGTACATGTCCAGGTAATGTGCCTTTTTTCTTAAAATAAACACAAACAAAGTTTTGGCAAAGATTTGTAGCTCGGGTTGTGGGTGAGGTTGTCAACTTGCTCACGGAGCTGGCTAGTTCTCGTTTAGATGTTTCATCACCATGCCAGTTGACATCATCAGAGGAGCCTCCGATGAAGTGAATTGACAACAAGACTCCTAAGACCAATAGGAATCATGGTGGCCCACAAGCCCACAGCCACTCTACGACAAACACTCACAAGGATTAAATACCCCATTCCCAACAACATGCAGAACCAATGTGATTTACAAAATACCATGCAACGACTGCCACAAACATTACATCAGACAGACAGGAAGGAAACTAGCCATCAGAATACACGAACATCAACTAGCAGCAAAACAACACGACAAATTCCCCTTAATATCAGTACACTCGACAATGAAGGCTATCAGTTTAACTGGGACAAGGTAACCATAGTTGCCCAAGCCAAACATAGACATGCACAGGAATTCCTAGAGGCGTGGTTCTCCTCCTGTAATGCAATCACCATACATATAGAATTGGACCCCATATACAAACCCATATAGATCAAAACCGGAAATGACAGCACTAACCATAATGGACCGGAAAGTATAAATTCCAAGCAGAGGAGAACAACATCACTTCATCGGAGGCCCCCCTGATGATGTCACCTAGCATGGTGACGAAACGTCTGAACGAGAACAAGCCAGCTTGGCGACCAAGTCAACAACCTCATAAACACAAATATTTGGGACAATATGTGGCCAGTGCTTTCCACATGGCAGTATTTCAGCTCATTAATGTCAACTTTCCAACTAATGAGCACTCTGAGATTGAATATAGTTTGTTGCTCCCTTTCAAATTTAGCATTCTCCATTTCACCTGATGAATGGATGATGAAAAGCTTCAACAGCACTCTATTATCAGTAATACTCATATGGTAAACTGTTAGTACTTGTGAAGTTATAGCTGGATCATATCGATGACTACCTTTTTCCTGATTCCACGATAACTGAACTCATAACAGGGGGGTTGCAACAGAATTATAGAATGCTACAATAGCACAAAAGGAACATATCATGACTATGCCAAAGTGGCAATTTGTTGAGATATTTTCTACTCTTAGAAACTGGGACATCAAATCCGAGTTTGTAGATAATGAATACAAATGTGAATATTAGTCTCTGCTGAGTGAGATTACTCCAGACAATGGTATTTCTTCAGCTTTGCCAGCAGAAACCTAACCAATCAGCACTTAACTTCAATAACACTCATTTTCCACATATCAAGTAATTTGATGCTCAGTTTGTGATCATTGTCATGGAATGAGTTTTCAAAGCAATTTTTTAAAAATTAACCTGTTATGACTCACCTCCAGAGCAGGTGAGATTTGAATTTAGAACTTCTGGCCTAGAAGTAGAGGCACTACCATTAGGCATAAGCTTTAATCTTACACTGAATATCAGCGAATAAACTAATCAGTTGATTGAAATTGAACAGCTTGTTCGGGATAGAGAGGAATTTGGGGATCAGTAAGACTGCAGGAGCTCTTTCATCACCTTGAGACCATTTTGATATTTAATTAGATCAAGACTGATCCTAAGCCTAACTGCATAAACCATAGTTTTGACTGTGGCCCTTAGAGATAGACCTATACCATTAATGTACATCGAACAGAGCAGATGTACTGATATAAAAATTTCGGGGAGACCATGTGATCAACACTGTGAAATACCAACCAAAAGCAATGACGGCTGGGCAGTAACTGATGGCCTTGTTGATGGTACTCACATCTCATAAGTGAACTTAAAAAAACAGCCTAATAAATAACCATTCATCACTATTCTGTCTTTCTGTCTCTTACCCAATGTTATATCCACACTAACATTGTCCCTTTAATCCTTTGAGCTTTAGTCCTGCTAATTGTGTGTCACCTTATCACACATCTTCTGAAAATCCATTTGCACATCAACCACACTATCGCTATCATGCGTTTCCATTAGGGAGAGGCTGAATAGGCTGGATTTTTTTTTACCTGGAGCGTCAGAGGTTGAGGACTGACCTCATAGACGTTTATGTAGTCATGAGGGACATGGATAGGGTGAACGGCCAAGGCCTTTTCCACAAGGTAGGGGAGTCCAAAACCAGAGGTCATTGGTTTGAGGTGAGAGATGAAAGATTTAAAGGGCAACTTTTTCCCGCAGATGGTGGTGCATGTGTGGAATGAGCTGCCAGAGGAAGTGGTGGAGGCAGGTACAATTACAACATTTGAAAGGCATCTGGATGGATATATGAAT
Source organism: Ginglymostoma cirratum (assembly GCA_024137785.1). NCBI lineage: Eukaryota > Metazoa > Chordata > Chondrichthyes > Orectolobiformes > Ginglymostomatidae > Ginglymostoma > Ginglymostoma cirratum. The sequence goes on along the minus strand of JAHRHZ010000034.1, from coordinate 12,845,252 downwards.
AGGAAAGGTTTAGAGGGATATGGGTCAAATGCTGCCAAATGGGGCTAGTTTAATTTAGGATATCTGGTCGGCATGGATGATTTGGACCGGAGGGTCTATTTCCATGTTGTACATGCCTCTGTGACTCTATGACTTAATCAAACAACCTAAACCAAGTTCATCAGTGATAACAAAAAACACTTCTTCAAAACTCTGAACGCTAGGCATTAGCTCTCTTTTCCTTGGGGTATAATCCAGGCATTTAATGAATATGATATAGGTTAAATGTTTCAAGTGCTTGTTTATATGCTTCACCATGGTGTTGGTGGTAAGATAAAGATCAGCTTAACCTTTCTCAATGTTTCATTGAGCGCTTCAGTATAAATTATCACCACCTGAGCCCAATATTTAAAACGTCACGGAAGGCTTTGAGGATGGACTCTACATCGTACTTCATGAGGATCTGCAACACAAATGAGCTTTTTCTTTCCTCTGAGCTTGCATATTAAAGGACAAGAGGAAAATGGGGTTATCTCATGAGATGCTTGACTAATGTAACCATTTCATGTAGCACTGTGGATGATTGTGCATTGTGCTGCTCACAATGTTATGACCAATCTTTTTGTATTAATTCAAGACTTTTACACAGAGATGCTATTTATCATTCCCTCTGATCACATGAATGTAATGCTGCACTACCGTATAATTATCTTTATTGGTGAACCTTTATTACATTGTGTGAGCTCTGTTATCTTAGGGAGAAATTTCAAACAGCGAAACCCCATCATTCCAGGTAAATCAACCAGAAATGTCTGTCAGGTTTTTAGAAATGCCCAACTAATGTCCCTTAGGGAAACAAAACTGCCATTCTTTAGGAAGTCAGGTCCAAAGTGACTCCAACCACACACCAATCAATGCTGCACTGATGATGTTACCCAGTAGGGTAATGAAACATCTGCGGAACAACAAACCAGCTCGGCAAGGCAACCAACCTCAACACCCACAAAGCAGTGCTACAAATCTACTCCAAAATCTTAATGGTTAAGTTTATATCTCCTCTGAAGTGTCCTGGCAAGCCATGCAGTTGTACAAAATCGCAAGAAGGGAACACAAAATGGGATGGATCACTCAAATGTAACATTGGCAATAAGTCAGGTCAGGTCAAAGGCACATCCAGCCACTTAACCCTCCTTTCCACTGGCATCTGGGAGTTGATTGTCATAGTTTGGAGAATGACCACAATCATGTTTATCTGACACATCCCAGCTTTGAACATCTTTGTCCCTAGGTATGGCCCATTCCACTGGCAAGGGTAGTCCACCAAGAGTGGTGGCACTATAGCATAGACCAAGAGCATAAAAACATACAAAATAGGAGCAAGGGTAGGCTATTCGCTCTATAAAGCCTGCTGTGCCATTCAATAAGATTATTTGTGAACTGGTTGAGGCTTAAACTTCACTTTCTCGCCCGATTTTCAGAACTCTTGGCTCTACAAGACCAAAAGAACATAAGGCATATGATGATAAGTTGGCTATTCACCCCATGGAGTATATTCTGCCATTCAATGAGATCATAGCTGATTTGAGAATCCTCAACCCCATTTTCCTGTCTTTTTACCATAGCCCTTGATTCCCTTCCTGATTAAAAACATGTTTATCTCAGCCTTGATTGTCCTGAATGAGTCAACTGCTGCAATAAAAAATTCCATAGATTTACTATCCGCTGAAGGAAGAAGATCCTCATCTCTGTCTTAATTGAGCAACCATTTAAAAGTCTCAATCTTGTTTGAAATCCCTCAACCTTCTCCATCTCTATAACCTCCTTCAGCCTTATGTCCCTTAGATATTTCTGTGTGCTCCCGGTTCTGGCTTCTTCCACATTGATAGAACTTAGAACATAGAACAGTACAGGCCCTTGTGCCGAACTTTTACCTGAAACCTAAGGTCTATCTAACCTCCACCGCTACCTTATGCTATCATCCATATGCCTATCTAATAGCCGCTTAAGTGCCCCTAATGAGGCCGACTCCACTACCCTCTCTGGGAATGCATTCCATGCCCCGACCACACTCTGAGTAAAGAACCTACCTCTGACGTCTCCCCGATTTCTACCTCCTTTCACTTTAAAACTATGTCCCCTCGTAAAAGCTACCTCCACCCTAGGAAAAAGTCTCTGGCTGTCTACTCTATCTACTCCTCTGATCATTTTGTATACGTCTGTCAAGTCACCTCTCATCCTTCTTCGTTCTAAAGAGAAAAGCCCTAGCTCTCTCAACCTTTCCTCGTAAGACCTTCCTTCAATTCCAGACAACATCCTGGTAAATCTCCTCTGCACCTTTTCTAACGCTTCCGCATCTTTCCTGTAATGAGGTGACCAGAACTGGACACAATACTCCAGATGTGGCCGAACCAGGCTTTTGTATAGCTGGAGCATAACTTCACGGCTCTTGAACTCAATCCCTCTATTAATGAAAGCTAACACACCATATGCCTTCTTAACAACTCTATCTACCTGGGTGGCAGCTCTCAGGGAACTGTGAACATGAGCCCCAAGATCCCTCTGCTCCTCCACACTGCCAAGAATCTTTCCATTAACCCTGTATTCTGTTTTCAAGTTCGTCCTTCCAAAATGAATCACCTCACACTTTTCAGGGTTAAACTCCATCTGCCACTTCCCAGCCCAGCTCTGCATTCTATAAATGTCCCTTTGTAACCTAAAACAGCCCTCCGCACTGTCCACAACGTGACCCACCTTCGTATCGTCCGTGAACTTGCTAGTCCACCCTTCCACTCCTTCATCCAAATCATTTACAAAAATCACAAATAGAAGAGGACCCAGAACAGATCCTTGTGGTACACCAATTGATTTTTTTTGCTCCAATTCTTCCATAATTTTCTGCTTTTTTTAACTGATAAACCAACGTAATTAAGATTGGGTTATAAATATAAATGCAAGGGAGGCTTCAATCATTAAATCTTAATTGAATTATTGTCTTAAAATTAATTCTCATAATGTAGTATCATTGGTAAGGCTAGCCATCTTTTCCAATTTCTAATCACTTGAGAAGATAATAATGCATCTTCATTTTGAACACTGCAGTCCACTTGGAGAGAATATTCCATAATGCAATGAGGTAGAGAATTCCAGGATGTTCACTCAACAATGATGAAGACAAGGACATATTTCTAAATACGGATGCTATTTGGTTTCAAAGGGAACATTGAGATGATGGTGTTCCCATGTACTGACTAGTTTTCTCTGTCTTAAATGGTATATATCTGTTCAAGAAGTACTCTGAAAGATGCCGTGGTGGTATGCTACATTGCATTGTCTGAAGATTAGACACTGTCGATACAATGCAGAGGAGGTAACACGAGTGGATTGCGTGCCAATTAAGTAAGCTGCTTTGACTTGGACGATGTTGAATTTGACTGTTTTTATAGCTGCACCTCTCCAAGCAGGCACAGAGTTTTCATTGTGCCCTGGACTTCTGCATTGTAGATTGTGAAAAGTTTCAGGGAGTCAATTACTACAAAATACCCACCCTCTGCCATGCTCCAATAGCTGTAGCATTTATCCATCTAGTCCAATTGTCATTCTGATGTCAACGGTGTGGATTTCAGCAATGGTAGCACCATTGACTGTAAAAGGGGTCTTGCTTTATCCTCTTTCTTTGGAGACGTCATTGCGTGGAACTTTGTAGCCTGTACATTACTTGGCATTTATTTTTGCAAGCTGGCATGTTGTCCTGACTTCATAGCATGCAGACTTGCTCTCATAAGCGCAGAATTTGTGAAACTAATTCAGTTGAGTTTCTGGCCAAGCTAAAACCAGGATATTGATAATGGAAGCTTATCTGTGGAGATGTGAATGGAACTAAACTCTGTGCAAACATCTGCCAATATCCTCTCATCTGTTCAAGGTGAGATGAGTGAAGAGGCAGCTACTGATGGGAAAGGATATTCTCAGGGATGGTGATGGAGGAGTCTGGGGCGTTGGCAATAAGGTATGGTTCAGTGAGTTTGATTTACATCTCTCACTAGACTAACATTTCAGAAAACTCTAAATTTTGACATAACACCCCTAGATATCAGTGAGGAGGACTTTTCTGGCTCAACTGGGCAGAGTGTACCTTTGCTGTTTCCAGTTCTTACTTTATGCTGAGTGCTCCAACATATTTTATTCTTCCTTGACTTTTCTGCAGCATTTTGATACAAGTGAGTAGCTTGTTGGGCTGGTTCAGGGGACAGTAAGAGTCAAACACATTTCTGTGTGTCTGGAGTCACATCTAAGCCAGACCAGATAATCTCAGCAGATTAGCTCCCTTGAGGAAAAATAATCCACTTGTTTAATGATCATCAACACTGAGCCTAGCATTTGATTCCAGATTTATTAATTGAATTTAAATTCCCTCAGGTGCTGGGACACAATTCAAGCTCCTGTCTCTGGGCATTTAGCAGGTTGCAAAGAACTGTGGGAAAAATATGCTTCAACTTGGTATTAGACAAGAGAGACATCTATGTCGCACTAAGGGTTATGTTTGAAAAATAAACAATTTCCTGTTTTGTTCAAGCACCATTCTGTAAAATCATTTTCTTTACTTTCAATGACAGTGCTGTGAACTGATGTGAAGCATTCATTAGCTTCCATTAATTACATCCATATTTTATCAGTGTGCCCACTCTTCAGTTGGAAGTTTTCTAATTGCAAAGAACAGCTAGTCAGTAAATAAGTTACCTAGACTGAAAAAAGCACTTGTTGTTTAACTCTTCCAATTAATTGTAGCTATTCATCAAATAATACCATCAGAATTTGCAAGCTGGTCTATTCTGCTGATTATAATTTCCTGCTGTGAGTGAAGGAGACAGAAACAAGTGAATAAGGCATTAATCAGGACTCTTACAATGCAGTGGTAATATGCCTACTTCTGAGCGTGGGTTCAAGTCCTACCTGCTTCAGAAGAGTGTCTGGGCAGACATGTTGATTACAAATATCCACAATTTTTGAGGACCACTGCCTATTGACTCTGAGAATGACAGTGACTGATAATGGAAATATACAGTGATTGAGCAAGTCACAACAAAATATTGTAGTCAGTTCATATTTGCGAGACAAGGTCAGAAGGCACATGACACCATGTTATAGTTCAATACGTTTATTTGAAATCACAAGCTTTCGAAGCACTGCTCCATTGTCAGGTGAAGTCGCTTCACCTGGTGAAGGAGTGGCTCTCTAAAACCTTGAGATTTCAAATGAACCTGCTGGACTATAACCGGCTGTTGTGTCACTTCTGACCTTGTCCATCCTAGTCCAAAACCGGCGGCTCCACATCATATTTGCAAGAGTCCTCTGATAGATTCAACTGATCTATGCTGGTGTTTCTGAGCCTCCTCTTATATGATTTCAATTTCACTGTGTGGAACTGGGAAAGATTGCGAGCACGGCTTCCTTCAACCTGCTTCCTAAATGGTCTTCACCTTGTGTCAACCTTCATGACCGTGATAACAAGCGTGGGGCTGGATGAACACAGCAGGTCAAGCAGCATCATAGGAGCAGGAAAACTTGACGTTTCGGGCCTAGACCCTTAAGCTGACATGCAGTTATAGAGGTAAGTGGTTTCCAGGCAATCTCTAGTGCGTCATCCTGGGCCTGCACACACACAGATTAGATGCAGCGGCACTTCTTAGCTTTACTTCTATTTTCCCACCTTATACTATGCGTACCTGTAATGTGGTGTAACTTTTTTTCCTTATTTTATCTATTTTTGTCCCTAAGATTTGTACCCAGTTACTTTGTGCCATGTGTTGGCGACTTTGTACACTTTTCTCCGTACTCCTGTTCTTTTGTAACTTGAGTACATGTGACAATGAGCCTAATTCTGATTCTGATAGTCTTAGCTTAACCTATGGCCTACATTTTCTGATTGACATATTTAAAGAAAACATTTAAATTGGGCGCTGCCGTCAATGGAATTGGTTGTTCTGTGGCCAATGACTGGCACAATTGATTTGCATCCTGTTTCCACTGGACTGTCAAGATTGGCCAAGCAATCCTTTGTGGTCAGTACTGTGATGCCCTGTATGACGGAAGCTCTGCCAATTGATCCATTTCTGTTGTTTGAAATGTGTCCATAAGGGCTAGTGCATTGCCAGCTACCTGTTGCGACTGGCAGCGGAAAGAAATGCCTGCTAAATGAAAGAGAACCCAATGAAATGGCACCTCCAGTTCTTTGTCACCCTTTGTCTCATTTTATATTATATACATAATGTATATCTATATATAGAATTCCTACAGTGTGGAAACAGACCCTTCATCCCAACAAGTCCACACCGACCACAGAGCATCCCACCCAGACCCAGCCCCCTATAACCCGCCTAATCTACACATCCCTGAATGCTACAGGCAATTTAGCATTGGCAAATCCACCTAACCTGCATATCTTTGGACTGTGGGAGGAAACCAGATCACCTGGAGGAAACCCACACAGACACGGGGAGAATGTGCAAACTCCACACAGATAGTCACCTGAGGGTAGGATCGAACCTGGGTCCCTGGTGCTGTGAGGCAGCGGTGCTAACCACTGAGGCACCGTGCTGCCCATATAATAAGGGCTTGTCCGTGATTTTCTCCAAAATAAATCAGTAGAGGAAAAGTGAAAAATCCAATCCATCAAATCTTAAGAACAGAGGGGCTAGTAAACCTTTTGATAGTTCAATGAAAGAAAATATAATTAATACCTTGTCACACATTTGAAGAGGCAACGGCCTAGTGGGTATTATCGCTAGACTACGAATCCAGAAACTCATCTGATATTCTGGGGACCTGGGTTCAAATCCCACCATGGCAGATGGCAGAATTTGAGTTCAATCAAGAATCTAAAATTAAGGGTCAAACTATGACCAGAAAACCATTGCCAATTGTTGGAGAAATCCATCTGATTCACAAATGCCCTTTAGGGAAAGAAATCTGTCATCCTTACGTGATGTGGCATGCTTATATGACTCCAGACCCATAGCAATATGGTTGACTCTGAGCATTTAAGGATGGGCAATAAATGCTGGCATAGGCAGAGACACCTACATCCTGAAGTGAGTAAAAAAGATGAAATGTGCACATATGGAGACAGTTGGGCCAAATCCTGGAACTCTCTCTCTTCACAGTGTTGTGGATGTACTCTGCACGACAGGGACTGCAGTGGTTCAAGAAGGCAACTCACCATTTCCTTCTCAAGGGAAACTGAGGATAAGCAATATATGCTGGTCACCCACATCCTGTGTCTGCACAAACGGAAATAAAATTACACTCACAGATTCAACTCCTTTTCAATCTTTTCCACTCTTTGTGCAACCTTCTCATTAATTTCAATAAATGAACACTTACAAAGGTCAATTAAAAAGAAATAACAATCACATATTTCAGCTGCATGTTTCATTTAGAAAATATTATGGTTTCATTTGAGGGCTGTCACTCATAGTTACTTCTCGCTCTTTCATTCAATGAATGCAATTTTCTCTTGATATTAAATGGAAAAGTTAAAGGTAATCAAATAACAAATGATTGCACAATTACTATAAAAGCACGCAGCAAATTTTACCCACCCACGAGCACCTCATTGCCAGTAGGCAAGGTCAGCATTTACTTAGCTATAATAGAAAACCAGATCTATTCATTCTACTGGGAGACAGTAATGACTGCAGATGCTGGGAGCTAGAGTCAATAAATGTGGAGCTGGAAATGTACAACCGGTCTGACAGCATCTAATGAGCAGGAAAGTCAACATTTCAGACCAAAACCCTTTGACAGGATGATCCTACTTGTTTATTACGCAGCTTTTTTGTCAGAGAGTTCAGAAGTTTTCTTTTCCTTTATTCATTCATAGGATGAGGGCATCCTTGGCTAGGCCAACAGGTATTGTCCATCCCTAATTGCCCAGAGGGCCGTTAAGAGTCAACCACATTGCTGTGGGTCTGGAGTCACACGTAGGCCAGACCACATAAGGATGGCAGTTTCTGTCCCTATAGGGCATTAGCGAAACAGGTGGGTTTTTCCGACAATCGGCAATGGATTTACAGTCATCGTTTGACTCCTAATTCCAGATATTTATTGAATTTAAGTTCGACCATCTGCCATGATGGGATTCAAATGCAGGTCCCCAGAATGTTATTCGTGCCACTGTATTAACAGTCTAGTGATCATGTCACTAGGCCATTGCCTCCCCAGTACATATCATTTAACCGATTTTTTGTAAATGTAAACATGGCAAAATATTTTTGTTGCTTTGATATATCAGTAAACAGTCACTGACAACAGAAGTGATTCCACTTCTGCCTCATCTGAATTGCTACGAAGCTCTCATGTCTTCAATCCTTCGGAGCTGAACTGATGAAAAACCTTTTTACTGCATGTTAACTTTGAAATACATTGCCTGATAGGGCGCTGACAACAGATTATTGGTAGCCTTCGCAAGAAATTGGATAAGTAACTGAAGGAGAAAATAAATGAACGGATGTGGACAACTTTCAGTAGCTGCTATATGCTGTTAATGAATTTATCATACAGAGCTACACATTTTATTTGGAGAAATACAGCATTTGATATTCCTTCACAAATTGATGGTGTAGCATAGCTCCTTGCCAGTGAGCAAAAACTTTATTCTTGGAGGTTTTTCTTTAAATATAGAAGCACTTGGAAACGGGGAAATAATTATAAAGAAATCAGGAAAACTGAATAATGTGAACGAATTTCATAGACATTTTTGCACTGTAAAAATGTTATCCACCCTCACATACTCACTTCACAATTTTTTCACAATTGTTGAACGAATGGTTGCCAGGTTAATTTTTCAGTAATTATTGACTTTAATGTGTTCAAGTGACAAATGTTCAAGATGCAATGCCCACGGTTTAACATGGAAGGAAATCTGATTGACTTTACAAAAGTCCTAGTTCAGATTTATTAAAAGTAGGGCTGTTAAAAGATAGTGGCGTACAACAGAGAAACCTAAGTGTTCGGGAACATAATTTTTTGAAGTTTGCATCACACATATACAGACTGGTTAAGAAGCCCTTGCCTTCATTGCTCAGTCCTGTGAATACTGGAGTTGGAATGTGATGTCGATGTGGTACAGGACATTGATGAAGCCTATTCTGGAGCCTGTGTTCAATTCTGGTCGCCCTGTCAGAGGAAGGATATTATTAAACTGGAGAAGGTTGAGAAAACATTTACAAGGATGTTGCTGGGAATGGAGGGTTTGAGTTATAAGGAGAGGCTGGACAGGCTGGGACTTTTTTCACTGGAGCGTAGGAGGTCAAAGGGTGACCTTATAGAGGTTTATAAAATCATGAGGGGTGTAGATAAGCTGAATGGCAGGTGTCATTCCCCTTGGGTGGGGAATTTCAAGACAATGGGGCATATTTTTAAGGTGATAGGAGAGAGATTTAAAAAAGACATGAGGGGCAACATTTCAATACAGTGGGTGGTTCATATGTGGAATGAATTTCCAGAGGAAATCGTCTCCTACAATATCTTCTGGCAGGCAGAAGATACAGAAACCTGAACATACGCCTTCAGCTCCACACTGTGTTATCTCTGACTCTAGCATCTGCAGTTCTTACTACCCCTGAGGTTCAGGAACAGCTTCTTTCCAGCTGTTATCAGACTGTTGAATGGATTCTAGCTTCAAATAATGTAACCTGCAATATAACCTTTATGCTTCAAAGTCTTTTTGATCTGTACATCCTTTGCTTGCTGTGATCTGCCTGTACCACTCAGAAACAAAGCTTTTCACTGTATTTCGGTACAAGTGACAATAAAATCAATCAAGTGGTAGATGCGGATATAGTTACAACTTTTAAAAGACATTCGGAGAAGTACATGAGTAGGAAATGTTTGGATGGATATGGGCCAAGCACAGGCAGGTGAGGCTAGTTTAGTTTGGGATTATGTTCGGTTGGTCCGAAGGGTCTGTTTCTGTGCTGTATGACTCTATGGCTCTAATTAGGCAATAACTGGTCAGTTCAACATTAAAACTTAGGCCTGGTTAGATCATCAGCCAAGAGGATTTATTTTTATTGCCAGCTTTCTTCAACATTGTGGAGATGTTTCAACTTGTATGTGCTAGAAGGAAGTCCGGTGGGACCCTTCAACAACTCTATCACCTGAAAAGAAATCTCATTTAAAAATAACTGGAAAGAAGAAAAGGCTTGTTTGGAATTGATTTTAATTTTACTCAATGTGTTCTTACGTTTCAAGATCTCTTGTGGTATTGCCTTGGGAAAAGCCAAACAGTGCAAGAAACGTTTTAAAGGTTTCCTACTCGTCTCGTGTGTCACCTTATCTGTCTCTGTACTTGAATGATCTGACAAGGGAAGCAAAAAGAAAGCAGCGCAACTATGAATTCTGTCTAAAACAGATTGTTTGGTATCGATAGACTAAGTTTCCTATCTACCACAGCTGCTGAGCTTGGCAGCAATAAGAGATAACACAGTGTGGAGCTGGAGGAACACAGCAGGCCAGGCAGCATCAGAGGGGCAGGAAAGCTGATGTTTCGGATCAGGACCCTTCTTTAGAAATGGCCATTTCAAAATCTACTGTCCCTCTTATTTCTGAGCCCTCTTCCCCTTCCCCCATTTCTGAAGAACAGTCCTGACTGAAATGTTACCTTCCCTGCCCCTCTGACGCTGCCTTCCTTCAGCTGTGTTCCTTCAGCTCCACATTGGGTTATCTCTGACCCTAGCATCCGCAGTACTTGCTATCTCTGAGCTTGGCAGCACCCTTCTTTAGCAGAGATATCAAGGTTGGCTGCATTCCGTGAGGCTACATTTTGTGTTGTGTATGGTACAATTGTAATGACCTATTTTGTGGAGTGGTGCAAGAGATTTTGAAACTTACAATGTTAAGCCAGTCACATGATTGTAAGTTCCTTGGACTTTGCATGTTTAATGGGCCCTACAGCATTGATAGGCTAATAGGAACAGGAGCAGGTCTTCAGCCCCTCAAAAATGCTCTGCCGTTCAATAGTATCATATCAGGTGGGAGATAATGGGTACTGCAGATGCTGGACAATCCGAGATAACAAGGTGTGGAGTTGGATGAACACAGCAGGCCAAGCAGCATCATAGGAGCAGGAAAGCTTGACGTTTCGGGCCTAGACCCTTCATCAGAAATGGGGGAGGGAAAGAGGGTTCTGAAATAAATAGGGAGAGAGGGGGAGGCGGATAGAAGATGGATAGAGGAGAGGATAGGTGGAGAGGAGGCAGACAAGTCAAAAAGGCGGGGATGGAGCCAGTAAAGGTGAGTGTAGGTGGGGGGGTAGGGAGGACATAAGTCAGTCCAGGGAGGACGGACAGGTCAAGGGGGCGGGATGAGATTAGTAGATGGGACGGCCATTGTCTCCACCTGCTCCTGCCCCACCAAACTCATCTCCACCTACCTGGACTCCATTTTCACCCCCTTGGTCCAGGAACTCCCTACCTACGTCCGTGACACCACCCATGCCCTCCACCTCCTCCAGAACTTCCAATTCCCTGGTCCCCAACACCTCATTTTTACGATGGACGTCCAGTCCCGACACACCTGTATTCCCCATGCAGATGGCCTAAAGGCCCTCCGCTTCTTCCTGTCCTGCAGAACTGACCAATCCCCCTCCACTGACACCCTCATCTGCTTAGCCGAACTCGTCCTCACCCTCAACAACTTCTCTTTCAATTCCTCCCACTTCCTACAGACAAAGGGGGTGGCCATGGGTACCCGCATGGGCCCAAGCTATGCCTGCCTCTTTGTAGGTTACGTGGAACAATCCCTCTTCTGTACCTACACTGGCCCTAAACCCCACCTCTTCCTCCATTACATTGATGACTGTATCCCACGAGGAACTTGAACAGTTCATCCACTTCACCAACACCTTCCACCCCAACCTGAAGTTCACCTGGACCATCTCCAACACTTCTCTCTCCTTCCTGGACCTCTCTGTCTCCATCTCAGGTAACCACCTAGAAACTGATGTCCATTTCAAGTCCACTGACTCCCTCAGCTACCTGGAATACACCTCCTCCCACCCACCTTCCTGTAAAAATGCCATCCCCTATTCCCAATTCCTTCGCCTCCGCCGCATCTGCTCCCAGGATGAGGCATTCCACTCCCGCACATCTCAGATGCCCTCATTCTTCAAGGACCGCAACTTCCCCCCGACAGTGGTCGAGAACGCCCTCGACC
>JAHRHZ010000034.1:12792739-12828060 GCA_024137785.1 Ginglymostoma cirratum | reverse complement strand
TGAAGGGTTTAGGCCCGAAACGTCAAGGTTTCCTGCTCCTATGATGCTGCTTGATCTGCTGTGTTCATCCAGCCCCATGCTTGTTATCTCGGATTCTCCAGCATCTGCAGTACCTTTTATCTATGCCCCTGTTCCATGACTGCATGAGGGGTTGAAGTTCCAACCATTTCGTAAAAGTTACATTCAAAATGTTGGCTCATTCATTCTGACATAAGTATTGTTCTTCCCATGGATTGAAACAATACAGTACCATGGGATTTACAATAAATAAATAAAACATGAGGAATGGGCCGAGTAAAAGGCCTCATCAAAGGTCTTTCCATGCTTTACCAAAGAGAGGATTTGGAATTGAATTAAGCTTACTCACTCAACACAAAATAAGAAGGTAATAAAGTACAAAGCGACAGTTGATTGGAATGCACCAATGAAAGGTAGAATGAGCAGAGAGACTGTGAAAAGGTGAAGTCACCATAGTCCCACTCTCCCATTAAAGAGAAATGGCTGATGCTAGTTTGATCTAGGGGTCACCACACTGCAGACAAGGGGAGAGGTTGAGAAGGACTTTGAACCCATGCTGTTGGTATTATTCTGCATCACAAACCAGCCAACTGACCTAGCCTGAAGAAGGGTCCCGACCCAAAACATCAACTTTCTTACTCACCTGATGCTGCCTGACTTGCTGTGTTCCTCCAGCTCCACACTGTATTGTCACTGAGATAGTAGGAACTGCCGATGCCGACTCTGAGATAACACGGTGTAGAGCTGGATGAACACAGCAAGCCAAGCAGCATCAGAGAAGCAGGAAAGCTTTCCTGCTCCTCTGCTGCTGTATTGTCACTGAGCTGTTTTGTCTTCTTCATTAAGAGGCTGTTTGGTAAAACATTTGGTAACTTATCCTTCTTTGGCTCAATGTCAGCAATGGTCAGATCTACACTCCTGTGCAGTGCCACTTTATGCTTTACTGTAATAATACCTGTAATTATGGTATTGATTCAGACATAGAATACTATTACAAATCAGAAATATTGAACTTCTCCCATGTGATTAATAATATACATTGGCATTGCTCAAATAGTGCTTGATATGCTGTAGTGAGTAATCCAAGTTTATTTAAAAATTTTCTAAAGTTCCATTTGAGGGTCAATGCACTTGATGGATGGCTATGGTTGCAATATTATATAGGACTCGCATTATCAATAAAATTTTAAGAGCGTTACTGGAACTGACTTACAATGAGTTTTTGAGCTGGAATGGCCATTCACTTGTTCCCTTCAGCATTTACAAATAATGCTGATGTTTTCAGATTGCCAACATCAATCTCTTGCTCAGAAATACAGAATTGTCACAGTGCAGAAGGATGCTGTTTAGCCCATCGTGCATTGTGTCTCTGAGCGAGATTTCACCTCAAGCCATTCTCTGACTTTCTCCCATTCTTCCTTTTCAAATTCCCTTTTTTAATGCCCTGATTGAACCTACCTCCACCACAATATCAGGCGGAACATTCTGTTGTTTAAGGTAATGCTTCTGAAAGTGGTAATGTTAGAGAATGTATTAGGCTCCACCCAATCTGACGATGTCATATAGCCATGCGTCGCAAATCGATGAGTCCAACTCAAACTCCAGATAGGACTAGATGTCATTCTGATTTTGGATAGCCTTTAGAATTATGCCTGAAGGCACGCAACTTATATGTATCACTATAGTGCAATAAGCTACATTTTGTTGTTAAAATAGGTGCCTCTTCTTAATAAGAATGACCAGTTGTTCATCCCATACCGCTGTTAACCAAACTGACCCTTCAGTGCAGTTTGGAAAGGATGATTAGTGTTTGCTCACTACCTCAATGATTACCTCGTCCTGATTGGTTTGGCAAACAAATGATACATTCCAGATCACAACAGCTCATTGGTTTTTCTCATACACCTCTTGCCTCTTTTTCCAATTACTTCAAACTTGTGCCCTCTTGTTTTTGATTCTTTCATGAGTGGGAACAGTTTCTCCTTTGTCTAGATCCATAGTGAGTTTTAACATATGTATCAAATCTCCTCTCAGCCTTCTCTTATTCAAAGAAAACAATGCTAACTCCTTCCATCTATCTTCATAACTGAAGCTCTCTGGATTTCCCTGGGCTTATTTCACAACTCTGTCCAATGCATTCATAGCATTTATGAAGTTCTTCACCCAGAATTGAAAGCAATACTCCAGCTCAGGATTACTGTATATGATATCCCTCTCTCTCTCCCTCCGTCCCCCCAGGCAAAAAGGGGTGGCACGGTGGTTCAGTGGTTAGCACTGTTGCCTCACAGCACCAGGGACCCATGTTTGATTCCACCCTTGAGCGCCTGTCCGTGTGGAGTTTGCCCATTCTCCCTGTGTCTGCGTGGGTTTCCTCCAGGTGCTCCGGTTTCCTCCTACAGTCCAAAGATGTGCAGGCTAGGTGGATTGGCCATACTAAATTGCCTGTAGTGTTCAGGGATGTGTAGATTAAGTGAGTTATAGGGGGCTGGGTCAGGGAGGGATGCTCTGATGGTCAGTGTGGACTTATTGGGCCGAAGTGCCTGTTTCCACACCGTAGGGATTCTATGATAAGGAATACCCCTGTTAATAAAACCCTAAATCCTGGGTGTTTTACTGACTTTTGTCTCAACCTGTCCTATCATCTTTAATGACTTGTGCATGTATACAAAGGTCTCTGTGCTCTTGCATCCCTTTGGAATCGTACCCTTTATTTTATGTTGTCTGTCAACATTCTTCCTACAAAAGAGAATCGCTTCTCAGGATTCAACTTCACCTGCCAGCTCATTTCATCATTTCACCAACTTATTTACGTCCTTTTGAAGTTTGGCGCTGTCCCCCCACATAGTTTACAACACTTATAAGTTTTTAAATCATCCACAAACATTGAAAATGTGTCTCTTACACTTGGGTCCTGAACATTAAAATATATCGAGAAAAGCAAAAGTCCCAACATTGACACATAAAGACTTCCACAACAAACCTCGTCTCCAGGCTGGAAAACATTTATTAACTGCTGCTGTGTTTCCTGTCACTCAGCATGTTCACATTCCTGTTTCCAAAGCAAATACCATGAAAACCGTAGTTTTCAGCACCCTTACAAACACCAGGCTAATGAAATTTTGGTACTGCGATTTATTTCTAATTAGCTTTGGAGTCTCTGGGGAAATTAACAGAATGATTTCAATAAAGTCTCTTCAATCCAGCCCTGAAATGTTACTCTGAGTGAGCACATGGGTATCAGAAATATTAATAATACAATCAAAACCTTGGAAATCATCTGTGTCCGGTCTTGTGGTTTTGTTAGCATGAATAAATACAAGAAAAGTCTTGACATGCTCTTAGCATTTAATAAAGCAAGAATTCCCTCCAGACATCGGATGCTCAGCATCCATAAGCTTCGCCTTGTGAGGAAGGAGAGATCCCATCTGGAGTGAGACACAGCCCAAGTGAATATATAGTTCAAAGAGTTTGAAGACAACGTGGGAATTCAGTGCCAAGGGGAAGAGATGCTTCTTGTTTGGTTATTTTGGCTCATAGTTTTTAAAGTTTTTCTTTAACAGGATAAATTGAAGCCCAGGTTCAGGGTCTCACCACAAAGCATTGTGACAGGAAAGTCATTAGTTCATTGGTTGTTAATAGCTGCTAATTTGACTATCTGTTACAGCTTACTAAATAAAAATCAAAAGAACAGCGGATGCGGTAAGTCAGAAACAAAAACAGAAATTAATAGAAAAACTCAGCAAGTCTGGCAACAGCTGTGGAGAGAAATCAGAGTCAGCGTTTCAGGTTGACCGACCCTTCCTTAGAACAATTCATCCCACCAGCATCTACACCCAGAAGATCAGAAGCCGCCATTTCTGCTACCTCCAGCAAGATGCCACCACCAGACACATATTCCCCTCCTCTCCCTCGTCTGCCTTCTGCAGGGACTATTCCCTCCGGGACACCTGGATCCATTCTTTCTTCATTCCCAACACCCCCGCCACAGCCCTACGGCACTTTCCCCTGTAACCTGCGAAGGTGCAACACCCGCCCATTTATCTCCTCCCTCCCCAGTATCCAAGGGCTCAAACATACCTTCCAGGTGAAACAGAACTTTACCTGCACTTCACACAATCTAGTCTACTGCATTCGCCGCTCACAACGTGTTCTCCTCCATACTGGGGAAAAAAAGCAGACTGGGTGACTGCTTTGCAGAACACCTCTATTTTGCCTGCAGAAAAGACCCTGAGCTATCTGTTGCCTGCCACTTTAACACACCACACTGTTCCCTGGCCAACATCTCTGACTCTGGCTTGCTGCAGTGTTCCAGTGTAGCTCAGTGCAAGCTAGTAGAACAACACCTCATTTTCTGCTTGGGGACCCTGCAGTCCTACGGACTCAATATCGAGTTCAGCAATTTTAAGGCCTGAACTCTCCCATGTCCCAGCCCCCTACCCCACACACCAGGCCTTGTTATCATACAGTCTACCATTACACACTACCCATTGTAAACCACTAATAGTCTCCATTAACAGCTATTCACTCTCCTAGCTAGGTTGGTTTCCACTCCTTTTTCTGTCCAACTGTTCTTATGTGTCTTTGGGCTCTATCCCCACCTACCATTTATTCCTTGCCCTCTCCCCCTACTATATCTTTTGCATTTACGATGACATTTCCCCAGCGACCATCGGTTCTGAGGAAGGGTCACCGGACTTGAAATGTTAATTCTGCTTTCTCTCCACAGATCCTACCAGACCTGCTGTACTTCTCCAGCAATTTATGTTTTTGGTCCAGCTTACTTTGAGGTTGAAAGTATATCAGATCCAAGACAACCTGCTCCCTTGTTGACTCCATGATATATTGCTCTAAGGAACTATTCCTAATGCGCCCTATGAGTTTGTTATCATTGGTACCCTTTCCAATTTGATTGACCTAATCAGTATGATGATTGAAGTCACCTATAGTTATTGCTCTATTACTTTTACTTACTCCTATTAATTGCTGATTTATAGCCTTTCCCACAGAGTGAACACTGTTTGTGGGTCTATACACTTCTCCTGCCAATGTCTGCTTTCTCTCATTTTTTTTACCTCTGCCCAAATGTACTATACATCATCGGAGTCCAGATCATCTCTCACAACTCTCCTAATTTCATCTCTAATAAACAGTGTTACCCACCACCTTTTCCATCCCTCCTGTATTTCTAAAATATCAAATGTCCCTCAATATTAAGTTCCCAGTTTTGATATCTCTATAACCATGGCTCAATAATGGATATGAGATTTCATTCATTTACCTCGATTGTGCCCTCAGTTCAAGCTCATTCCAAATGCTTCATGTATCAAGATACAAAGCCTTTAAGTTTGTTCTATTATCAAATATTGCTTCACTTTCATGGGTATAATATGACACTCACACTTTTGTCCCTTCCTTTTATTTTCTGAAAATAAACAATCCTATCACTTTCATTAATCATTAATCCTACCTTCTCCCTCACCTTTGATTTTCTAATTTTCCATGCAACTGAACCCACCCTCTATTATTTAGTTTAAAGCTCTATCTAGGTTCAAATATAATTTTCAAAGTTTGAGATTTTTGCTTTTTGGTTCTGGTACACTTTGATCAAAATGTCAACGGCGAGAATTTTCAGACTGACTTGAAGAAAAAAGGAATGAGATTCAAGATTAAATAATCTAATTCAATGTATTTATTAATTCCCAATCTATAAGACAATAGGTCAGAGATACACGACAGTGCACAGAATGTCATATTATAAAGTCTTAGTCTTGGTTTTTGTGATGCAGTTAATTGGTGTCTTCAATATCATCCCCTTATAGATGCAGATTCCTGTATTTTCATGGAAACAGCATTTGCAGTTAAATACTTACTTTGCCAAGACAGAAATGTATAAATTCCTCTTCAGTGCCTCGCTTATATAGAAGCTGGGCATTGCTGAAAACAGCAATGTTGATGAAGCTTTATTTCACCCTCATCTGGGCAAACTCAAGAATGCCAATTTCAAATGATCACAGTGATTTATTATGGAGAAGAAAAGATTCCTGACTGGTTGAGAAAAATCAATTCTGGTTGACTGAGGATTGCCAGAAGAAACATATACAAGGTTTCTGTCCTGCTTCACCCTCTTTAGTACTTACAGCATTTGCTTGACAGCAAAGTTTAATAGAGTTGGATTTTACCAGAAATTGGCCAAGTGTCAATTTTGCTGAATTTGATGGAGGGTTTCTCACCTAATGAGTTTTCTCATGTCCATTTGTCTTCGCAACCTGTCTGATTAACTAGACACCATGGCGCTCTGCTTGCATTATCGTCCCTCTTATCAGAGGTGGAAGTACTGGCCACTTTTCAGGTCTCATAGAATCAGAGAAGCTCCTGGAACTCTCAACATTGACACCATTTTTGTTGTGCACAGGTCAAGCATTGTCAGTCCCTGCATTGTGTGTTTCCTGTGAATGGCCCCAGTGATGGTGGACTGTTACCTCTGTGATGGTGGAGGTCCTTGTGGACAGAGTGGTGCAAGGGAGGCATGTCCTCTTCCCTCAGCTCTGCCAGAGGTAAGCATGCCTCCAGACTTTGCCAGCCTGACCTGAGGTGGTCACCAGCAATTCCCTGCCCTCCTGCTCTCCACGAGCATATGTGCCATCAGTTTCCCTCTGCTAGATCAGATTCACTTTACTTCTGGTCTTGTACCCAGCTTCCACCTCTCACTATTGCCTGCAATATTATCCCTCATTTGCTCTCACCCGGTCTAGCACCAAGGTTAAAAACTCTATATGCCCTCTGCACTGCCTACTCACTCTACTGGGTCACCTCACCCCCATCTGTATCAGCAATAACAGTTGTGCCACACATTTTTGTTTCATTCAATCCTTCACTTTCTGACAGTTTTGGAGAAAACAGCCTGAAGAATCAAATTAGCTTTATGGTCATGTTGACTTGAATGAGTGCAGAGAAATGTTTGCAATGTTGCCACTTATGGTGCCATCTTATGTACAAGCTACTCAGGTACAGATACTTAAGTATTTGGTATAAAATTGAGAGAGTAATAAATAAAATCCCAGAATAAGAATGAAAAGGGAGAAAAGCACTCAAGTTACAGTCCTTTCGCCCAAGTCAATGCCAGCACCTAACCTTCAGACCTCACTGGGCTAAGTCTTCAGACCAAGCCTGTCTTCAAAACTCAAGGCCTTGTCTCCAGTCTGCAAGGGCCTCATCTCCCCAGAGCAGCGTCCAGTCCAGGCCTTGCCTCCCTGCAACGGTCTCTGTTCCGGGACCCGCCTTCCCCCAATGGCCTCCAGTCTGGGGCTCACCTTCAAAACTTGCCTCCCCCATGGGCGTCCGGGCTTAAAGAGCCAAGCTTGGTGGGAGCAGTGTCTGATATATACCTAATCACCCCGCTGTGTGTGCACAGGATGCTTTGTGGAAGATAACTCATGTTGGTGAGGCTGAAAACTTCAGGACCTGTCACCTGAGCAAGATTCATTGGCCATTGCTGGGCAGCTCTACTTCGTCCACCACATGAAAACATGGGTAGGCCATTCAGCCCTTTAAGCCTGCTGCACTATTCAATATGATCATGGCTGATCATCCAACTCAGTACCATGTTCCCACTTTCTCCCCATCCCCTTTGATCCCTTTATCGCAAAGTAAAGCATATCTCACTCCTTCTTGAAAAGATTCAACGGTTTGGCCTCAACTACTTTCTGTGGCAGAGAATTCTGCAGAATCAACACACGCTGGATGAAGAAATTTCTCCTCACCTCTGTCCTAAATGGTCTAACCCTTAACCTTAGACTGGGACGCCTGGTTCTAGTCTCACTGGTCATCATGAGTCCAGGGATATTTAATATCCTCCTCTTCCACACAAGTAGATGCAAATACTCTTCACCGCTCATGAATGAGATTCTCATCTCAATGTTGAAAATGTGGTTGCAGAATCTAGCATTTTGTTTTGGCCATCAAGCATTTTTCCAACCTTGCCATGTTTTCTCAATTGACATTGGGGTTTGGGAAGATTCTGCCCATCATTTTTAATGGACGTCATCTCAATTTCTTTGGTTCTGGGCATTTACTCAGTAATTACATTATTACCGAGCTTCTCATGGGAATAAAAAAAACCTATTGTAACAGTTCCAATTCATTCAGGTCATTTCCTTTCCTTCAGCTCAATGAGCATCCAATGATTAATTTGTATTGTAGCCTAGAAGAGAGAACTGTGCCAGGAGATGGGACTCAGAGTTAACAGAGATCTTTCCATTCGAAGGCCCGTTCGCTAATGAACTTATTGTCTATCACATCAATTCTGTCTCTTATTATGGATTTCAGTCTGATTGAGGCTGGCTGAAGTCCATAGCCTTATACAACGGGCTAAGACTGCTATTTAATGGACATTACAAAAAAAAAGAGCTTTGATCATGATCTGACATCCCATGTTTGCCTAGGTATAGTTAAACAAGCCAAATCACCTGAATATACAGTAACATATCATCAACTGAAGAAAGAATGAATTTGCATTTCTATAGCTATTTTCACAACTTTTGGACATTTTGAAGTTCTTTTCAATGAAGTTCTCATGAAGTGTAGGCACTGTTTAATGGAAAAGAGCACAGTAGCCATTTTGGACATAGCACGCTCCCATACGCAAATGTGAAGCAAATGATCAGATCTTCAGTTTCAGCTGAACAGTTTATAGCTCCTGTAATTGTCCTAGTTAATCTCAATGGAAGTTCAAAGAATGGTACCTCATCTTTGAGTTAGACACCTTCTAGAGTTGCAAAGCTGGGTAGAGTGCTTGGGAATTGGGAGGCAAGAAGTTAGAATTTGGTGTTTGTAAAATGGGGGAAAGAATTGTGTGGTCCCTTTAAAAGATGATGTGCTTTTTCTATGTTTAGAAATTTAAAATGGATGACTGGGAGCAGCAGCAGCTTGACAGTTTGCAAATGCATAGACAGCACTCAAATTGAAACGTTTGTATCGAAATGCCATAAATTAGCAGGCCAATCAGCATCTTTTTACCAAGATGACCAGCTTTTGAATTTAGCCAATCGATTTGTACCAGGTACTTAGATACCAAAAACCAATTAAATTTAAATCTGATGGTTTTGACAACATAGGACCAATCCTATTGTAAGAAATATTGATATGTCATCAAGGTTATAAAGGAAGGGGGCAGTTGGACAAAGAGCAGAGAGCTAACTGCCGTCCACCAGAGTTAACAGCCCTCAGATCTCGAGAGAGAATCGTTGGCTCTCACATCTTCCTCTGTGTGTAAGAGAAAGAACCACCTAAATATCAAAGGCACCAATGGCACAGCTAGTTAATATTTCTGACAGAGGAATTGATGGACAAGGCATTCGCAACAGCAGAATCGACAGAGAAGGCACGGAACATTCCGGAAGACTTATAACCTGGCCTGTAATTTTGAGAGATTAAACCCTTTTCTTTTCTTTTTTATACGTGAGTCTCATATTTATTGGAACAGCACACCATTAGAACCTTGCTTTATGTGGGAATAATTAGTATTTGAGAAGGGATTTATTCAGTTTGTTAATAGTTTGGTTAATTTGCTCACTGTTAGAGTTGGATAAATAAATTGTTCTTAGTTGATTGTGAAGTGAGTGTCAAGGATTTATTTTATTTGACCACTAGAAGTTGCTGAAAGGCAGGTTACACCACTTTTCACACTCCTTTTACAGATTATAGGGCAAGGTGTTCCTCTTTGGGCGCTTTGGTGTCAGTTCTTGGGGGGGGGGGGGGGGCGGGTCAACGTCCGCTTTATAACACTAGCCTTCTGCACTGAATACTGAATTCACCAATTTCAGATCATTCCCACTGATTCACATTTTCAGACAGTAGCAGGCGATAATGATTAAGCTATTGCCCGTTTATACCTCCTCTAGACCATGACAGAAGGTTTGGTTATTCTCTCCCATACTTACTGTGAATCCCTACTGTGCAGAAACAGGCCATTCAGCCCATTGGTTCCACTCCAACTTTCCAAAGAGCATCCCACCCAGACCCACCCTGTTACTCTATCCTTGTAGCCTTGCATTTCCCATGGCTAATCCTCCTAACCTGCACATCTTGGACTGTGGGAGAAAACCGCAGCACCCGCAGGAAACCCATGCAGACATAAGGAGACCGTACAAACACTACATAGACAGTCACCCAAGGATGGAATCAAACCCAGGTCTCTGTGGTGCTGTGAGGCAGCAGTGAGCCAGCATGCCACTCCAAGGCAGCACTGCATTGCTGGACGTGCCATGCCATATGTCAGACATTAAACTGAAACTTTTATCTCAGGTCAACGTAACAGACCCCACAGCAGTATTTTGAGGAGTAACGGATGAGTTATCCTCAGTATCCCGGCCAATATTTATCTATCAGTCAACATCACAAAACAAATTTCCCATAACAGTAGAATTGCGAGAGCTTGCTGTGAGCAAATTGGCTGCCACGTTTCCTACATTAAAACGAATTCACTTTGAAAGTGCTTCACTGACCCATCTGATGGCTGTGAAAAATGCAACATAAATGCAAGCCTTTCTTTGCTGCACTAACTGTTGAGGTCTGCTCACAAAAGTCATTCTGCGCCAAACTTTCAGCTTTACCTGAGATTAGCCTCATTACTAATCTAGAGGCATCTAGAAAGAATGAGAGCAATCCTCAAGTGAGCGCTTAGTTAGAGGGGATTGAAATTCTTTATGGCAAAGTGACTGGAGGTCTGGATTTCACTTCTCAGGAGGATGTTAACTGTACAGACTGGGCAGTTAATTGTATTCAAGGCTGAGTTAGTCAGATTATTAATCAGCAAAGGAATCAATGGTTATGGGGAACAGAAAGGAAAGTGGAGTTGAGGGTTAACAGGTTATGATCTCATTGAATGTGGAGCAGATATGATGGACATAATGGCCTACTTTTGCTCCCATGTTTGCAGTCCCTATGGTCTCGGCCAATTGACATTTTCAATTTCAGGACAGAGTGAGTGAGCTGAAAAGATATGCTTAAAGAAAACTGACCACTGTAGCTCTAGATTAATTTTGTGACAGCTTTAGCCTAAAGTTGCCAATTGGGCTGGATGTATTCCTTGGAGGTTTTATCACTGAACTTCTCCCTCCAATTGCAATGCTTCTACCCATTGGTCATCCAATACATCCACCATCTTGGTATGATGGCTTCCTACATTGATCAGAAAGCAATTATCTCCTGATTGAATGCTTCTTGAGCTGTAAAACAAGCAGGCCACTTTTGTAACATTGCATTCAATTCTGGTCTGCCCTGCTCTAGGAAAGATGTTGTTAAGATTTACAAGGATGTTGCCAGGTTTGGAGGGCTCAAGCTATAGGAAGAGAATGAAGAGGCTGGAACTATTTTCCTAGGAGCATTTGAGGCCGAGGTGTGACATTTTAGAGGTTTATAAAATCATGAGGTGCATAGATAGGGTGAATAGCCTGGATCTTTTTTGCCAGGTTAGGGGAGTCCTAAGCTAGAGGACATAGGTTTAAGGTGAGCGAGGAAAGGTTTTAAAGGGACTTAAGGGATAACTTTTTCACACAGATGGTGGTGCATGTTTGGAATGAGCTGCCAAAGGAAGTGGTGGTGGCTGGTACAATTACAACATTTAAAAGTCATCTGGATAGATATATGAATAGGAAGGGTTTGGAGGAATATAAACAAATTGCTGGCAAATGGGACCAGATTAATTTAGGATATCTGGTCAGCAGGGATATGTGGGACCAAAGGGTCTATTTTCATACAATTCTATGACTCGAAAACATTCTTTTTTTTCCACTTTCAGCTATTAAATAAAAAGGTTGAACCTTTATTTTTCAAAGAACCTTTCTCTTTTTTCATCTTGTGTTGCACCCAGCAATGGATCTACATATACGTTTTTAACTTTTGGAGGTCTCAAGGAATTCTATAATTGACTCCCACTATACTCCCCCCCTCCCCCAACTACCCTCAAGCCTCAGGTTCACATTGCATTTGGTCCTCAATGACACCACACAGCCTGATCTTCAAACGTAAAGTGGCGACCCCATTGGCTCTGGACTCTCTCCTCCTACAACTTTAATATTGCAATCAGACCAAACTGAGCAATGATCCAAATGGACAAGATTCTCATTCTCACTTTTGCTACTGTATTGCCCATTCCTTGCTGGAGAATGGATGTTAAAATCCCACTGCCATAAAACTAAGGAAGGAGTTGTCACTGTGATAAACTGGGCTAGGAATTCTTTGGGGAAGGTTTGTCAGCTCAGTCGTACTTCTCACATTTGTGAAACATCACAGAATCAACTCAGAAAATAATTCAGCCTAGCAGATGTCAAATGCAGGATAATGGGTTTCCAGGACTGATCATCAGGCATACATTCCATTTATCATCTGAACACAAAGATAGATTCTGAGTCTTGAAATCTTTGCAGGTTTGACATATTAGGGGTCTACGCTGTGAAGTTGATCGAGTTGATTTCAAGCTGGAATTACCAGGTTGGATATCAGTGGCAGATATGCTTAACACCAGTGATATAATTTAACTTGGTCAATACACCATACATTGCAACTTGTTACATAAAATGGGTAAATGTGGATGTGTAAATGTGCTGCATAAAACAAAGTGAGGAACTTAAATTCATGTGCTATTTAACATCTACTAATTATATCTGTTACCTGTTATTATCCATTAGTTATCTATTTTTTAAGTAATTAGATATTTATTCATTCTTAATTACCATGGGGTGATGGTGGTCTGTGGTTATGTCATTGGCGGATTAATTCAGAGGCCCAGGTTAATGCTATGGGTAAATTGGTTCAAATATCCCTTTTAGCTGATGGAAATACAGTTCATAAAATCTGATACACAACATAAATATATAAAGTTAGTCTCAGTAATGGTGATCATGAAACTATCATTGATCATTTTTCTCCTTCAGGAAAGGAAATTTCCCAACCTTTCCTGATCTAGTCTACAAATGACTCCAGATCTACAATAATTTTCTTTTATTCACCCAACTTTTAACTTTGACTTGTAATCTACCTCTGAAATGGCTCAGCAAGCCAATCAGCTCATTTGCAACACACAAATGCCAGACAATGGCCATCTACAATAAGAGACAATTTAATCACTGCCCCTTGACAATCCTTGAGATTATCATCACTGAATCCCCGACTATCAATATTCCGGAGGTTACCATTGTCCAGAAGATCAACTGGACTCACCACATGAACACAGTGGCCACGAGAGCAGGTAAGAGGCGAGGAATACTGCGGTAAGTAACTTACTGTTTGAATCCCCAAAGTCTGTCTATTATCTACAAGGCACAAGTCAGGAGTGTGATGGAATACTCCCCACTTGCCTGGATTTGGGCAGCTCCACCAATATTCAAGAAGCTTGACACCATCCAGGACAAAGCAGCCCACTTTATTGGCATCACATCCACAAACAACCATTCCCTTCACCACTGATGCTCGCTAGTAGCAGTGTGTACCATCTACAAGATGCACTTCTGAAATTCACCAAAAATGCTTAGACAGCACCTTCCAAACCCACGACCACTTCCATCTAGAAGAACAAGGGCAGGAGATACATGGGAATGTCATCAGCTGCAAGGCCACCCCCAAGCCACTCATCATCCTGAGTTGGAAATATATTGCCATTCTTCACTGTCACTGGGTTAAAACCCTGGAATTCCCTTCCTAAGGGCATTGTGGGTCAGCCCACAGCAGGTGGACTGCTGGGGATCAAGAACAAAGTGAACCATTACCTTCACAAAAGCAACTAGGCTTGGCAATAAGTGTTGGTCATCCAGTGACATAGTGGTCTTTCACTGAAACACAGGCACACAATGCTGCAGATTTGGTTTTAATAATAAAACAGAAGTTTATTATGCAAAAGAAATTAAGATAAAATAGAACAATCCAAATTATTCACATATATCACATACAAAAAATTTTGAAACACATGGCAAAATACAATCCCATCTATCTCAATGCTTCTATGTTAAAGTAATCAGATACCAGACATATTTGGCTTCTCTATCACATCAAGGGTTTGATTTAACAGTCTTTTTTTTCTCTGTTGCTGGTTTTCAGAATCTGATAGCTTTCCTTTCTCTATTAGTTACACAACTGAGCAGCATGGTGGTTCAGTGGTTCGAGCTGCTGCCTGACAGTGCCATGGATCAAAGTTTGATTTTAGCCTCATGCAACTGTCTGTGTGGAGTTTGCAAACTCTCCCCGTGTCAGTGTGGGTTTCCTCTAGGTGCTCCAGTTTCCTCCCACAGTCCAAAGATGTGCAGTCTAGGTGGATTGGCCATGCTTAATTGCCCATAGTGTCTAGGGTGGAAAATACATGGATAGGGTAGGGATTGGGTCTGTGTGGGATGCTCATTGGAGGACTCTATTGGCTGAATAGCCTGATTCCACTCTGCAGGGATTCTATGAGCTGATCTTAGATATTCTTAGCTTCAAATGATCCTGTCTGTGTTCTATCAAAACACTTCTGGTCTGGAATGTTTGAACTAAACCCATGTACGGAGGTAAACTGTTCCAAAATAAGTTCTGAGCTATCTTCTTTCTTCAGAAGAAGTTGCTTCATACAATTATCTTCAACTAGACCTTCTGAAAACTGAAACTTTTCAAGCAATGCGTATTTATCCCCCTGAACAAAACAAAAATCAATTCCTGTTTCTTGTAAACTGAAAGCAAGCCAATGCTTTTCAATATTTCCTCTTTCAAACGTAAAACTCTTGCACTTCCAATGATCACTTCAGGAATACTCTCATTCATACTAGTTTTTAAAAAAATGTCTCCGGAAAGACTGACAAGAATAATTAAAACCTGTCATGCACACGGTCCAAATAACCACATGCTACTTGTACAAAATCCAAACTCTAACATGAATTATTTTTATAATTTCTAACTCACACAACTAACGGCATAACTTCTGTGACTGGTTGTGTCATTTTGTTATAGTTGGAAGGCAGATTATAGCCTTGTCTTTTTAAAGAAACTGTCATTGTTATGTTGTGCATCCAAAAGCATATTATGTTGATGCAAATTAAGTGCCAGCATAGAATTGTCATTGTCCCCAGAAACTGTTGCATATGCTGTTGACATAGGGAGGTGGCTTGGTCTAAATGGCTCTCATGCAAACAGGAAATCTAAATGTCCAGGTACTGAATATGGTCAGTAGCATTAAAGGGGAGACCTGGGAGCCTGCTGAAGGTGTGGAAGAAGTTGAGATTAACACAGCAGCATCAAGGACAGTTAATGAATGTCCGAGCAGGGAGAAGATGGGGATTCTCTGCACGAGGAACGTAGCAGTACCATAAGGTTTGAGCTCGTCCTTACTGCAGCGAACAGAAAAATTTTAAAATATTATAACTATAAAAGGCTGCATTCTGAGCTACACGGTCCATGGAAATAATGACAAGTATTTGAGGCAAAATTTATACCAGACAAGTCCAGTTTACATTTGTGACCTGCTACAAAAACAACTTGTAAATATTTGACACCTTTAATGTTTTTAAACGCCACCAACCCATTTCTTTCCTTGTAACAAACAGGTCAAAAATCAGCCTTTTTATAATACCTGGCACCTAAGGGGCGATGGTGCTGCAGAAATTAATTCTCTACCTCTGATGAATCAATAGCACTTTCTTAAGAAAGTTTCTGCTGCAGTATCATTCATGTCTATAGAAGTCCAAACTGAAAGGAAAATTCATCTCACAATTTCTATATAATTGAGTTAGACTCAGCTGCGCTGAGCCCATGACAGAAACCATAAATCCACAGGCTAGATTTGATTTCTATTGTGAAGGGAAGGTGATGCTGTGGCTCATTTTATGGTCTTATTACATCCAGCATTATCTATGATATGCCCACTTAGTGTGACTCAAGTCCTCTCACACGTTTGCTTTACAGCTACCCCTTTCGCAGGGGGGGCATTAATTGCAGAGCAAAATGATTTCGCTGAAACTGGAATTACACCCCATTATGCCTGTTTTATAGCAGACCTACTGGGACAAAGTGTGGTTATAATTAGAAAGTGTGGTGCAGTAGGACTGGGTCTTGGCCTTTGTGATTTTAGGCATTAAGGTGCATAATCTTAGCAAAATGTTGAAAGTATCTCTTTGAAGATAAACTTTATCTTGAAGATAAACTTTATGCTAAAAAAATGACTTTTTTAATCCAGTGACTGGAGATCTGATTTGAAATTTAAAAACAGGCATTTTAAAAACACAAAATAAAATGATTTGAACTCATAGCCAGATGTGATGTGTTTTCCTTAAATGTTAACCCACGGAACACATACCACAAAGATTTAACTTCTCATTGAGGCACAAATCTGGAAGTTTGTTAACAACTGATTGAGCACACTAATATAAAATCACAGATTTACACATTTGTGTGCTCTATCCTTACTTATATGGCTGTTACATAATGTACATATATAGTTGATTGGTTGTCCAACTGACCGGCTATATCGAAAGTAAGACCTTTCATATTAATGTGTCACATGTCATGATGATATCTGGCTTTCTTAAAGGTATAGGGCCTTCCTGACATTGTTGCAAGAATATAACATTATCCAAGATGACTGCCACAATTTGCATTAGTCTACAGTCCAAAGATATGCAGGCTAGGTGGATTGGCCATGCTAAATTGCCCGTAGTGTTCAGGGACGTGTAGATTAGGTGGGTTATGGGGGATGGGGTCTGGGTGGGATGCTCTGAGGTTCGGTGTGGACTTGTTGAATCGAAGGGCCTGTTTCCACACAGTAGGGGTTCTTTGATCTATGATTCTATGATCTACATTCCACTTTCCAGAACCAGTCCAGCACATGAACCAGGGGAGTTTAAAGGAATCCAAGGTAGTCAAGCAAGAGGCTGGAAGTACACAACAAGCCAGGCAGCATCTGGAGGAAAGGAGCAGTCAACGTTTCGGGTATGACTCTTCTTCAGGAATCCTGCCTTCTTTCACATTAACAGTGCATCAATGGCAACCATCAGACGTATTCAACTGCTGATGATGGACCATTAAGACTAATTACTTGGTTGATGGGACAATAGGTAAGTTAGCTTACAGACATCACATAATCATATCACCTTCAGAATATACCGAAAATGTATTTTTTTGAGTCACCCAGCAGCTAGAGAAGGAAGGTGGGTCAGTATTGTATCTCTTTCTCTCTCTCTCATTCCCTTCTTTTTCTCTCTGTCTCTCTATCACTCCCCAGCCCTGGTCCCTGATCGCCTGCATTTGACAGGAGGAGCATCTCATGTAGAGGAACATGTAATCATTCAGGAATGCCCTGCAGAAGACAAAAATTTTTGACAAGAATTTAACACAGCACTACTGTTCCCAGAAAAATAACTAAATCACTCACAAACATAGAAAATGCTGGAGAAACTCAGCCAGTGCAGTGGCATCTATGGAGCATAAAAAAAGTTAATTTTTTGAGTGCATTATGACTCTTCTTTGGAATTGAAATGACCTTGGAAATTGTAGTTTTTATGCTGGTGACAGAGTTGGAGGGTTTTCTACTTTGAATATTCACAATGTCTAGGACACAATTTTGAGTTCCACAAGTTCAGAGTATGACCACTGTACTCCACATTTCTTACATCCTCCACCCTCCCCTGACCATGTCTTGTTGGTTTAGCTGTTCACCTTTACAGAGCTAACGTTTGCACCTATTTTACATCTCCATCAGTCCTTTACAACCATTATCATTGCCTGTAATTTTTGCTCTGGGCGCACTCACCACTTGCTCCTTCTCTCGTCTGGCTACAGCATAAAAATCATAATTTTCCAGTTCCTATCAGTTCCGAAGAAGAGTCATATTGGGCTTGAACGGTTAACCTTGTTTCTTTCTGCCCAGACACTGCCAGACCTGTTGAGTTTCTCCCGTACTTTCTGTTTTTATTTAAGATCGTAGCTGATCTACTAGTTGCCTCAACAACTTATTCCTGCCTACCACTGATAACCATTGACTCTGTGGGTAATGGAGAATCTAATTTCAAGGCTGTGTGTGCAAAGATGTCAGAGCATGTGAAGCTATTTTACTAAGATTGGTTTAAGTGTAATAAATTCAACCTCCTCCTTTGTTAAACTCAAGAAAACCCGTCCAAGTTGTCTTTCTCTGATCACAGCTTGTAAACACTTAAACACCCACTAAAATAGAAAACTATATGCTTTAAAAATAATTTTAAAATGTCCTTTTTATTTGTTCCTAGGATGTTTGAAGAGAGGCTGAAAAGCCTGGGACTTTTTGCCCTGGAACGTAGGAGGCTGAGGGGTACTATTATGGAGGTTTATAAAATTATGAGGGGCATTGATATGGTGCATAGACAAGGACATTTCCCCAGAGTGGAGAAGTCCAAAACTAGAGGGTATAGGTTGACCAGTATCGATTGTCAGGAAAAAACCCATTGGGTTCACTAATATCCATCAGGGAAGGGAATTTGCCTCCATCACTTCCTCTGGCAGCTCATTCCATACATGCACCACCCTCTGCGTGAAAAGATTGCCAATCAGGTCCCTTTTAAATCTTTCCCCTCTCACCTTAAACCTATGCCCTCTGATTTTGGTCTCCTGTACCCTGGGAAAAAGACCTTGGCTACTCACTCTATTCCATGCTTTTCATGATGTTGTAAACTTCTATAAGGTCACTCCTCAGCTTCTGATGCTCCAGAAAGAAACAAGGTTAACAGTTCAAGCCCAATATGACTCTTCTTTGGAACTGATAGGAACTGGAAAATTATGATTTTTATGCTGTAGCCAGACGAGAGAAGGAGCAAGTGGTGAGTGCGCCCAGAGCAAAAGATACAGGCAATGATAATGGTTGTAAAGGACTGATAGAGATGTAATTTTTTCTGAAGAAGGGTCTAAGCCCAAACGTCAGCTTTCCTGCTCCTCTGATGCTGCTTGGCCTGCTGTGTTCATCCAGCTGTACACCTTGTTATCTCAGATTCTCCAGAATCTGCAGTTCCCACTATCTCTGCAGAACATTATCTGGGTTTCTGGATTAACAGTCCAGCTGATAATACCACTAGGCCTTCACTGTACTATAATGACTACAACGTTTAGCTTTTAACTTTGTTCTTTCTTTCAACCTTGTTCTTAAGATTCTGTACCTAGGTACTTGTGCCTAAGATAGCGCCTTCCGTAGCAACATTATACACTTTTCACTGTACTCCTGTACTCCTGTACTTGAGTACACATGACAATAAAATCAAATCAAATCAAGTAGACCGGCATTAGATAAATGTGTCAAAATGGGTAAAGAAGAATTCTTGGGTAGAATTTTCTGCTTGAATTACAGTAACTCCCTGATGTCACAAGGGCAGGAAAGCAAGGAAGATTGGATATAAGTTGGTTGATGATATCAGATGATAAATGATATCAAAACTGCAGTGATAAAGTTAAAAGACAAGATCTCAGGAAGAAATAGAAAAGATTGTAGGAGTGGGTAGTTATATACGCGGAGAAAAAATACAGTAAAAGGAAGATTTTTAGTAAAGTGAATGACCAGGGTGTAATTAGGATGAGCTTTGAAAATAGAAGTACAGACAGAAGAGCTCAAATTTAAAAAAAGTTCCATACATTATTGCTCACCAAAGAAAGCGAGAAATTGACCTTGAATTTGTCAAGGTTAAGACCACAGTTGGAATATAATCTTTTGTTTTCTGCGATAGCAAGAACTGCAGATGCCGGAATCAGAGATAATAAAGTGCGGACCTGGAGGAATAGAGCAGGCCAGGCAGCATCAGAGGAGCATGAAAGCTGACGTTTCAGGTCGGGACTCTTCTTCAGAAATGGCCATTTCAATATCTCTTGGCCATTTCTGAAATAGGTTCTGACCTGAAGCATCAGCTTTCCTGCCCCTCTAATGCTGCTTGGCCTGTTGTGTTCCTCCAGCTCCAAACTCTGTTTTCTTTTGTTTTCTGCATTCAGTTGCAATAAAGGGACCTTCAATAAATGAGACTTTTCAGACTGTGTATAAAATTTGTTTGGAATTACTTAACCACTTTAGCAAATACACATTGGTAGTTCCAGGAAAGGTCAGTGTGCTTTGGTTTACCTTCCATGTTGACATTCCTAAATCTGTAGCATGATCGTTTGTGTATGTTCATATTTGTTCAAGTGTCCAGAAAGGCTTAGTAAATGCCCCTAAACATGAGGTGGATTCTCAGGGATGGGATTTACTCGCATATGATAAAATATGGACTTACATAGCATGGCTTTGAGCAGGCAAGGTCATGTCTTAGAAATTAAATTGAGTTTTTTTGGGTAAGTGACAAAGATGATTGATGAGGGCAAGGTGGTAGATATTATTTATATGGACTTTTGCAAGGCCTTTGACAAGGTTCCTCATGACAGGCTAATTCAAAATGTGAAGTCACATGGGATCTGTGGTGAGCTGGTAAGATGGATACAGAACTGGCTTAGTCATAAAAGACAGAGAGTAGCAATGGAGAGGTGGATACTGACTAGAGATCTGTGACCAGTGGTGTTTTGCAGGGATCAGTGCTGGGACCCCTGCTGTATGTAAAATTTACAAATAATGTGGAGGAGAATATAGGTGGCATGATTAGTAAGTTTGTGGATGACACAAAGATTGGGGGAGGAGGATTGTCAGAGGATACAGCAGGATATAAAATGTAAGATAGGCTGGAGACTTGGTCAGAGAAATGGCAGATGGAGTTTGATTTGGCAGGAGGGAAGAATACAGTAAATCGCAGAACCCTTGGTAGCATCAACATACAGAGGGATCTAGGCTTACAGGTCCACAGTTCCCTATAAGTGGCAACACAGTGGATAAGGTGGTCAAGACGGTATGTGGCATGCTTGTCTTCATTGGTGGAGGCATAGAATATAAATATTAGCAGGTCATGTTGCATCTGTTAAGAACCTCAGTTAGGCCACATTTGGAATATTGTTTACAGTTCTAGTCACCACACCACCAAGAAGCATGTAGAGGCTTTGGAAAGAGTACAGAAACAGTTTACCAGGATGTTGTCTGGTTTGGATGGTATTAGCTATGAGGAGAGATTGGACAAACTTGATTTGTTTTCAACTTGAACTTCAAAGGATGAGGGGCAACCTGATAGAAGATCACAAAATTATGAGAGGCATGGATAGAATGGATGGTTGGTGTCTTGTTTCCAGGATAGAAATGTCAATTACTAGAGGGCATAGGTTTAGGGTAAAAAGGGGTAAGTTTAAAGGAGATGTGAGCAACAGGGTTTTTACACAGAGGTGGTAAGTGCCTGGAACACACTGCCAGTGGAGGTGGTAAAAGCAGATACAATGGCAATGTTTAAAATCCATCTTGAAGATACATGAATAGAGGGATATGGATCACGTAGAAACAAAAGGTTTTTAGTTTAGAAAGGGATCATGAATCAGCACAGACTTGGTGGGCCAAAGGGCCTGTTTCTATACTGTACTGTTCTTTGTTAATTAATTATCCTTGCATTGATTTTAAGTGTATTTGTGGTTCTCGCAGTACAGTCTCTTACTTGGAAATCTATAATATTTGTAGAAATATTGAGTGTTAAAGTAATAATTTAGTTTTTATATATAAACAACTTACCATAGCTTTTTGCTGTAGTTTCTATTGTTGCCATAAAAATACATTGTCATGTGTGAATGTTGGTTATAGCTTAGTGGTAGCACTGAGAATTAGAGCATTCTGATTAAAATCCACTCCAGGACTTAGCACAAACACCAGGATGACATCCCATTGCAGCACCAAGGGTAGAGGTAAAGTCACCATAATCTCTCTTGCATTAGAGAGTAAGAGATCACTGGCAGTGGTTTAACCTGAGGGTCACCTCACTCAAGGCAGAGAGAGAGGCTGCACTTCCTAGTAAGCTCAGCTGACGTGGGAATTAAACCCACACTGTTAGCTACACTTTACATTGTAAGCCAGCTGTCCAGTCAAATCAGTAAAACCCACACAATACTTAGTGCAGGCAGACAAGTGTCAAACCAATTTGCATGGTGTTACCATCACTGAATCCCCTATCAATTATCCTTGAGGTTACCATGGACTAGAAAATGAATTGGACAAGGTTTATAAATACTAAGGTTAATAGGGAAGGTCAGAAGCGACAAATCTTTCAGTGAGCAACTCACCTTGTGACTCCCCAGTACCTGTCTACTATCTACTAGGCAGAAGTCAGGAGTGTGATGGAATACTCCCCACTTGCCTGGATGCGCGCAGATCCAAAAACACTCAAAAAGCTTGTCACCATCCAGGACAAAGCCGCCCGCTGGATTGGAACCACATTCACAAACGTCTGTTCCCTCAACAACAGATGGTCCGAAGCATCATTGTGTACTATCTAGAAGACTCATCACCGAAATTCAATAAGGTATTTTAAACGCACTTCCCAAATCCTCACCCACTCCCATCTGGGAGGACAAGGGCAGCAGATACATGGGAACACCACCCCAAGGGCCCACCTAAGCCATTCACTGGGAAGTTACCTTTCCTTCATTGTCATTGGAACAAAATCCTCGTACTCCATCCCTAGGGGCATTGTGGGTCTACCTCCGGTAAATGGACTGCAGCAGTTCAAGAAGGCAGCTCACCATCGCCTTCTCAAGGGAAACTAGGGAAGGGCAATAAATGCTGGTCCAGCAAGCGATACATAGAACCAGTCAATAAATAAAAATAGAACTCTAATCTTTCCCATAAATACCTCAACACTGCCCCTCACTGGAAGGATAAATGGACCCCTCCAATGATTTTGGCCTCCTTTTGAGTACTCCGCACCTGTGAGGACAAGAGAAAGAGATAAGTCAATGTTGCCCTGCCTGGACAATGCATACAACTACACTTCCTTAGAGGCGGTGTTATTCAACAGGGTTACACCATCTGCAGTGCTAAGGCTCAGAGCATCTCCAAGGGCCTAAGCATGAACTCCTATGACGTTGGTTAGTAGCTTGCACCCTGCATCTCCTCAGCTTCTGTAATTGATGCAAAGTCCATAAGCCATGGCTTGATCTGGCTTTTTAGTGTTTGCACTCGCTTTGTCAGATTGTATTAGATCATTAAACTGTTTCTGGCACTGGATCCACACCCATGGTCCTTTCCTCTGCCGCTAACAATCTCAGTGATTCCAATCTTGCTGTGATCGTGTAGCAGCATACTTGCCTCTGGGTTGATGGTGCCCCTCACGGCCTCCATGTAATCCTTCAGGGAACCATCGGGAATCCTGAATAAAAACTGAAGGAACTGCGGATGCTGTAAAACAGGAACAAAAACTGGGTCCGGTGACCCTTCCTCAGAACACTGAGGAAGTTCTGAGGAAGGGTCACAGGACCTGAAATGTTAACTCTGTTTTTTTCCTTCACAGATGCTGCCAGACCTGCTGAGCTTTTCCAGCAACTTCTGTTTTTGTTTCTGATCGGGAATCCTGACCCAGCTTTTATACCTCCTGTTGTGTCAAATGATCTGGAATTAAGGAGGAAAAGGGTTTCGATGTTGGGTGCATTTTTAGCTTCTTAAGAGAATTGCGTCTGTGAGGAAACATTACAGGAACACCTCAGTTCCGGTGAGCAGATAAGGAAATGATGCTGCCCATGGATATGAGGATTACTTTCCTAACTTTAAATGTATATTAGCCATTAAACAGTGACTCCAGTAGTGTCACAAGGTTACCATGGCGATTTCAAATAAATGACCAAATTCACTACATTCTTCCCATGGGATGGAATAAAATTAAGAGCACGCTTGTGATTAGTTAGTCAGAGGATATTCAATCATGAAGTCTTCATTTGGGTTTTGTGAGGAAAGCTGTTTCCGTCTAGTTCATATTTCCAGATTTGTATTTGCAAAACATCTAGTCAATGTACCTTTGTTACTTACCAACATGCGATTTAGGAGCAGAGATAGACCTTTTAACCCCTCTAGCCTGCTCCGCACATTCAATAAGATCAGTTTGTGTTTCCGAGTTCCGCATTCCCATCTACTCACAAACCCTCTGGTTCTCCTGCCTAACACAAATCAATCTATGCCTCCTTAAAAATATTCAATGATCCCACATTCACCATCTTCTGAGGCACTGAAGTGGCACATCCTCTGACAGCAAACAAAATTTCCTCATCTTTGTCTTGAAAGGGCGACTGTTAATTAAATCAGTGCCCCCCTTGTTCTGGACAGAACCACAGGAGGGTCCTTTCCATGGACATCTTGACAAGATCATTCAGGGTCTTATACACTTCGCTGCAGGCACTCCTCATTCTTCTAAGCCCCTGTGGCAACATACCCAGCCCTGTCCAATCTAACCCCATAGGACAATTCCTCCATTCCAGGTATCACTCTAATTAACATCTTCTGAACATTTAGACCCTTCTTTGAATATGGAGACCAAAAATGCACACAATATTCATGATGTGTTCTCACCAGTGCCTTGCGTAACTGAAGCATTATATCCTGACTTTTATGTTCATAATGCTGGCATAATCTCTCATAATAAAGGATAACAACCATCGGTTATTGATGTACCTAGTTGCCCTTGAGATAGTGGTAACAAGCTGCATTCTTGGCCCGTCGCATTCCATGTGCTGTAGATAGATCCAAAAGGCTCCCAGGGAGAGAATTCAAGGATTTTGCCCCAACAACAGTGAAAGAATGGCAATACATTTACAAGTAAGTTGTTATGTGGCTTTGAGGGGAACTTGCAGGTGGTGGTGTTCCCATGTATCTGCTGGCCCTCCTTCTGGATGGAAGGGCTGGTATGGTTAGAAGGTGTTGCCTAACTTCAATGCATCTTGTAGATAGTACACACTGCTGCTACCGAGTATCAGTGGTGGAGAGAATAGTTGGTCGTGATGTGATGCTAATCAAGCGGGTTGATATGTCCTGTGTGATGTCAAGCTTCTTGAGTGTTGTTGGAGCTGCGCGAATCCAGGCAAGTGGGGAGTATTCCATCACATTCCTGACTTGTGTCTTGTAGATGGTGGACAGGCTTTGGGGAGACAGGAGGTGAGCTACTTGCAGCAGTATTCCTAGCCTCCGACCTGCTCTTGCAGCCAGTGTTTTTGTGGTGAGTCCTGCTGTCAATGGCAAGCCCCAGGATGTTGATACTGGGGGATTCAGTGATGGTAAAGCATTTGAATGTTAAGGGGTAGTGGTTAGATTACTTCTTATTGGAGTTTGCTATTGCCTGACATTTGTGTGAGGCAAATTCTGACCACTTACAACCTTATGATGGAGGGAAGGTCATTGAGGAAGCAGCTGAAGATGGTTGGGCCGAAGACACTACCCTAAGGATCTCCTGCAGAGGTATCTTCCACACATCTCATGAGTTGTAAATTAACATTTTGTGACTCAAGCACCAGACTAAGTAAATCGTTCTGCACTTTGGAATTATGCAGTCGTTCCTTATTTAAGTAACACTCTCATTTATACTACCTTGCCTTCTTTGGTCGCATTTTTCATCGTTTATCTTTAGGAAACACAAACCAGGGAACAAAAGACACAGCCAGCATTTTAATATTCAGTCAAATTATTTTGATTGCACATAATTCAAACCAGTTGACAGGAGAAAGCTAACAGATATCCCAAGGGTTTTTCTTGCATATTATTTAATATTTAGAAAGGAAGCCCTCCAAAAGTATTTCTCTTCACTTTTTTAAAACTGACAGGGCGCTCACTATGATTAGAATAGAATCCCTACAGTATGGAAACAGGCCCTTTGGCCCAACAAGTCCACACCGACCCTTGGAGCATCCCACCCAGACCCATCCCCCTATAACCCACCTAACGTTCAAATCCCTGATCACTATAGGCAATTCAGCGTGGCCAATTCACCTAACCTGGACATCTTTGGGCTGTGGGAGGAAACCGGAGCACCCGGGGCAAACCCATGCAGACATGGGGAGAATGTGCAAACTGCACACAGACAGTCGCCTGAGGGTGGAATTGAACCCTGGCGCTGTGAGGCAGCAGTGCTCGCCACTGAGCATTTGAGTACAAGAGTTGGCAGGTCATGTTACAGTTGCATAGGACTTTGGTTCGACCACATTTGGAATACTGTGTACAGTTCTGGTCGCCACATTACCAAAAGGATATGGATGCTTTGGAGAGGGTGCACAGGAGGTTCACCAGAATGTTGCCTGGTATGGGGGTTGGGGGGGGTGGTGCGCTAGCTATGAAGAGAGGTTGAGTAGTTTAGGATTAATTACGCTACAAAGACAGACGTTGATGGGGGACCTGATTGAAGTCTACAAAATCATGAGAGGTATAGACAGGGTGGATAGCAAGAAACTTTTTCCCAGAGTGGAGGACTCAATTACTAGGAGTCACGATTTCAAGGTGAAAGGGGAAAAGTTTAAGGGAGATATGCGTGGAAAGTTCTTTACACAGAGGGTGGTGGGTGCCTGGAATGCGTTGCCAGCGGAGGTGATAGAGGCGGGCAGGATAGCGTCATTTAAGATGTGTCTAGACAGATACATGAATGGGCAGGGAGCAAAGGGATACAGATCCTTGGAAAATAGGCAACAGGTTTAGATAGAGGATCTGGATCGGCGCAGGCTTGGAGGACCAAAAGGTCTGTTTCCGTGCTGTATTTTTCTTTATTCTTTGTTCTTTGTTCACTGAGCCACTGTGCTGCCCCGCTTTCTTTTTGACTATTTGCTAGCTTCACTTCCTCAGTCTCAAAGGACAGCTGCGGCAGCGACTGTCAATGCTCCTGTAACTTCCTTTTGCCCTGGCATCAGCCCTTCTCCATTTACTGCATTTTAGGCCAGCAGACCCATCCCCTCATCAATTAGGTTCCTGGATCTGCCAAAATTTGGTTTGCTTCTAACTACTCATATGAGGACAGATTTGCCATCCAGAAATGTGGTGTCTGCTTCTGGTGCCTGCCCCCGTGCCAAAATCAGGCCCCGTGGCATTTAAATGACTCACACAAACTGCTTCACTGTTCTGGGTCTGCAGAACCCTATATGCGTCTCTAACAGTGTCAGTGGACCTAAGAATTTCTGGGGTCATGCCACCAAATGGCCAGGTGAGAGTGGTACATTTCTTAATGTATCATATGCCATCCGAATGAGGTTACTCAGTAAAGTCATCACAGTGCTGATTTCCTATTAAGTCAGAAGTCACACAACACCAGGTTATAGTCCAACAAGTTTATTTGAAATTACAACCTTTTGAAGACTTCAACTGATGAAGGAGCAGTGCTCCAAAGACTTGTGATTTTGAATAAACCTGCTGGATCATAACCTAGTATCTAGAATCTAGAATCCCTACAGTGTGGAAGCAGGCCCTTCGGCTCAACAAGTCCACACTGAACCTCGGAGTATCCCAACCACGCCCGTCCCCTTGTAACTCACCTAATCTACACATCCCTGAACACTACAGTCAATTTAGCATGGCCAATCCACCTAACCTGCACATCTTTGGATTGTGGGAGGAAACCGAAGCACCCAAAAGAAACCCACGCAGACTCAGGGAGAATGTGCAAACTCCACACAGACAGTCACCCAAGGCTGGAATTGAACCTAGGTCCCTGCCACTGTGAGGCAGCAGTGCTAACCACTGAGCCACCATGCTTCCCTCACCGTGTTGTGTGACTTCTGACTTTGTCCATCCCAGTCCAACACCGGCACCTCTGCATCATGGCTGTCTGCAGATACAGCCCTGGGTGACCTCCAAGAAAGGTAAGAGGGGGAGGCAAATAGTGCAGGGCTCTCCTGTGGCTATCCCCATTACAAACAAGTATGCTGTCTTGGAAAATGTAGGGGTTGATGGACTCTTATGGGAATGTAGCACTGATGGCCTGGTTTCTGATACTGAGGCTGGCTCGAATGTAATGAGGGGTTACATAAGAGATCGATTGTGATATGGAACTCTCTAGTCAGAGGCACAAACAGATGTTTCTGTGGACGACAATGAGACAACAGAATGGTATGTTGCCTCCCTGGTGCCAGGATCAAGGATATCACGGAGGGAGTTCAGAATATTTTCAAAAGGGAGAGGGACCAGCAGGAGGTTGTTGTACACATTGGAACTAATGACATAGGAAGAGAAACGGACAAGATTCTGAGGAGATAATGTAGAAAATTAAGTAGGAATTTAAAAAGTAGGTCCTTGAGGGTAGTAATTTCTGGAATAACGTTCTTGGGAGGGTAGGAATAAGAGGGTAGAGCAGATGAATGCGTGGCTGAGGAGCTGGTGCAGGGGAGAAGGACTCATAATTTTGGATCATTGGAATGTCTTCTGGTGTAGAAGCGACTTGTATGAGAAGGACAGATTTCACCTGAATTGGGAGGGGACTAACATACTGGCGGGAGATTTGGTAGAGCTGCTAAAGATGATTTAAACTAGTAAGGGGGGAGTGCAGTGTGGTGTATGGGTGAGGGGTGGAACCCAAGGAGAGAGTGAGAAAAGACATCAGGCTGAGACTGGTGCAGTTGGGAAAAGGAGCAATTCAAACAGTTAGGGCAGGCAGGAACAAAGCAGAGAACGCATTAGGACTGATAAATTGAACTGCATTTATTTCAATGCAAAAGGCCTAACTGGTAAGGCAGATGAACTCAGGGAACATGGGATTGGGATATCATAGCAATTATAGAGACCTGGCTCAGGGATTGACAGGACTAGGTAGCTTAATGTTCCAGGGTATAGATACTATAATAAAGGACAGAAGAGGACAAAGAGAGAAGGGGGAGTGGCATTTTTGATGAGGGATAACATTACTTGGGGAGAATATTCCTGGGAATACATCCAGGGAACTTATTTGGGTGGAACTGAGAAATAAGAAAGGGATGATCACCTTATTGGGATTGTAGCGTAGACCCC
Source organism: Ginglymostoma cirratum (assembly GCA_024137785.1). NCBI lineage: Eukaryota > Metazoa > Chordata > Chondrichthyes > Orectolobiformes > Ginglymostomatidae > Ginglymostoma > Ginglymostoma cirratum. Next base: position 12,799,217 of record JAHRHZ010000034.1, on the reverse strand, counting down.
CAGTAGTCAGTGGGAACTTGAGAAACAAATTTGTAAGATCTCAGTTATCTGTAAGAATAATAGGGTGGTTATGGTTGGGGATTTTAACTTTCCAAACATAGACTGGGACTGCCATTGTGTTAAGGGCTTGGGTGGAGAGGAATTTGTTAAGTGTGTACAGAAAATTTTCTGATTCAGTATGTGGATGTACCTACCAGAGAAGGTGCAAACTTGATCTACTCTTGGGAAATAAAGCAGGGCAGGGGACTGAGTTGTCAGTGGGGGAACACTTTGGGGCCAGTGATCATAATTCTATCAGTTTTAAAATAGTGATGGAAAAGTATAGATCAGATCTAAAAGTTAAAGTTTTAATTGGAGGAAGGCCAATTTTGACAGTTTTAGGCAAGAACTTTCAAAAGTTGATTGGGGGTGGATGTTCACAGGTAAAGGGATGGCTGGAAAATGGGAAGCCTACAAAAATGATGTAATAAGAGTTCAGAGATGTTCCTGTTTGAGTGAAGGGCAAGGCTGGTAGGTGTACGGAATGCTGGATGACTAGAGAAATTGAGGTTTTGGTCAAGAATAACAAGGAAACTTATATCTGGTATAGAGAGCAGGAATCGAGTGAATCCCCCTAAGAGTATGAAGGCAGTAGGAATATACTTAAGAGGGAAATCAGGCAGGAAAATAATGCACATAAGATAGCTTTGGCAAATAGGGTTAAGGAGAATCCAAAGGGATTCTACAAATACAATAAATACAAACGAGTAACTGGGGAGAGAAAAGGGTCCCTTAAAGATCAGCAAGGCCACCTACATGTGGAACTGTAGGAGATGGGGGAAGATACTGAACGAGTGCTTCTTGTGGAGAAGGATAAGGAAGATAATGAACATGGGGAAATAAATAGCGACATCTTGAAAAATGTCCATATCACAGAGGAAGAGGATCTGGACAGCTTAAAATGCATGAAAGTGGATAAATCCCAGGGCCTGATCGGGTGTACCCTACAATTCTGTGCAAAGCTAGGGATGTGATTGTTAGGCCCCTGGCTGAGATATTTGTATCATCAATAACCACGGGTGTGTGCCTGAAGGCTGGAGGCTGGCTAACGTGGTGCCACAATTTAAGAAAGGTGGTATGGAAAAGTCACGGAGCTATAGGCTGGTGAGCCTGACATCGGCGGCAGGCACGTTGTTGGAGAGAATCCTGAGGGATAGGATTTACAAGTATTTGAAAAGGCAGGGACTGATTAGGGATTGTCAACATGGCTTTGTGCGTGGGAAATTGTGTCTCACTAACTTGACTGAGTTTTTTGAAGAAGTGACAAAAAGAATTGATGAGGGCAGAGCAGTGGATTTGATTTGTATGAACTTCAGTAAGGTGTTCAACAAGGTTTCCCACTGTAGTCTGGGTTGACTGGTTAGCAAGGTTAGATCACATAGAATACAGGGAGAACCAGACATTTGGCTACAGAACTGGATTGAAGGTAGAAGACAGAGGGTGGTGGTGGAGGGCTGCTTTTCAGACTGGAGGCCTGTGACGAGCAGTGTTCCATAAGGATCAGTGCTGGGTCCATTGCTTTTCATCATTTATATAAATGATTTGCATGTGAATACAGGAGGTATGTTTTGTAGGTTTGCAGATGACACCAAAATTGGAGGTGCAGTGGACAGCGAAGAAGGTTACCTCAAAGTACAATGGGACCTTGATCAGATAGGCCAATGGGGGAAGGAGTGGCAGATGTAGTCAATTTAGATAGATGTGGGGTGCTGCATTTTGGAAAGGCCAATCAGGGAGAACTTATACACTTAATCGTAAGGTCCTGGGGGGTGTTGCCAAACAAAGGGACCTTGGAGTGCAAGTTTATAGTTCCTTAAAAGTGGAGTTGCAGGTAGACAGGGTAGTGAAGAAGGTCTTGGTATGCTTGCCTTTATCGGTCTGCATTGAGTAAAGGAGTTGGGAGGTCATGTTGTGGTTGTACTGGACATTGGTTAGGCCATTTTTGGAATACTGTGTACAATTCTGGTCTCCCAGCTACAGGTAGGATGTTGTGAAACTTAAAAGTTGTTAGAAAAAAGGTATACAAGTGTATTGCCAGAGTTGAAGGGTTTGAGCTGTAGGGAGAGGTTAAATAAGCTGCAGCTATTATCCCTGGATCGTCAAAGACTGAGGGCTGACCTTATGGAGGTTTATAAAGTTCAAAGGGGGTGGGGGGGAGGCGCATCCAAAACCAGAGGGCATAGGTTTAAGGTGAGAGGGAAACGATTTAAAAGGGACGTAGGGACAACTTTTTTATGCAGAGGGCGGTGCGCGTGTGGAATGAGCTGCCAAAGGAAGTGGTGAACACTGGTACAATTACAACATTTAAAAAGTATCTGGTGGGAAAATGAATAGGAAGAGTTTAGAGGGATATGAGCCAAACGCTGACAAGTGGGACTAGATTAATTTAGGATATCTGGTTGGCATGGATGTGTTGGACCAAAGGATTTGTTTCAATGCTGTTCAACTTTATGACTCCTATTAGAGAGAAAGATGACTGACTGTGGATTTAACCTCAGGGTCATCGAACCTCTGGAGAGGGATTACGTTAGGAAGGAGCCAGTGTGGGAATGAAACCCCTGCTGTTAACATCACCCTGCATTGCAAACCATTCAAGTGAGCTAACAACCCGCTTTGTGCATCAGGCAATATGAATAGGACTTACTGATCTAATAAAAGTTTAACAAGAGGGAAATCTGATTGAGAAAGTATTGTGGAGGACTTATTTCCATCATACAGTAGAACTTAAACGTGATTGAATCTCGTACATTAGGGTGAATTACTTCTGAATTTTTCAGTTCCCTGAGGTTGCGCAGCAGAAATAATTTAAAATCAAGGTCAAAATTCCATTCAAAGCTGCAAAGGTGGCACTTTAATCAGGTACAACGTGGGAACTATTTTACCATTGTAAACCACAAAGGTCACGATCACATCGCAAGAACGTAGATGCGATCTAATTCATAAGAAAGATGTGCTGTCAGTCATCTATTCTAATTTCTTTAGTATCCAAGATTGAAGAGGAGGAAATGGGTTTTCTATGGTCATCGAATTAAATCGTGTATCTGCAACTTTACTGAATGTATCCTGAGATTGTCAGTAAATTATACTCACTAATCATCCTCACCAGAGAACTGCACTAAATATGTGATATTGTAATCCATTACTATCAAATAATAGTCTACTCTTTAACGTTTCCAGATGATTAATTTTCTGACTGCTTTTTTTTTCTTTTAATGATGGTTTGTTTATCAGATTATTTCAGAAGTAAGTGGCTCAGGGCATGACAGGGTGAGCTTCGTGGTCTCCACCGCTGATGTATTTGAATGTGGGGTTCAGGTAAAATAATGTCTTCATGAGTTGTCAGCGAGACAACATGGTGGAACAGGCAATGTGTCAGGCAGGCAGCCTTCTGTTGTCAGGTCTATTGAGGCCATTCAGTTGACAATTAACCTCCAAATGATGTCCCATTCCATCTTGGCTGCTGTTTTTATTTGATTTGAAGGCCAGTGGCTTTCACTGAACGAGTGCTGGTGAGCACAGGGTGATGGGTATCTCGTTTAGGGGACATTTCCTGTGCCCATCAGGGACACCACCCTAAGATTTTACACACCCATTTTCTACATCAAATCTGTCTTCTCCAACCTGACCCTGTACCAATTCCCATTTCCCCCCACCTCTTGCTCAGATCCCCCAACAATGGCACCCGATAGTCCCCTGATTCACTTCACTTCTTCATTTGGCCTACTTGGAGTCCCAGCTGTGGCCTTGACTATCTACAGAGGAGCAATGCAGATAGACTAGCAGCTCTCTCAGGCAGGAACTCATTTTCCAATTAAGGCCGTCCCCAGTAAATTATAATTGCAGGGCATCCAGATTTCAAATCACTGAGGCCTGGAGTGCAGGTAGTCAACCCACTGTAAAAACCATACCTGTTAACATCGACCTTGAGATGTGTTGCTATGTTAGAGATTTTTGTATAAATACAAGTTATTGATGTTGTTAGGTATATGTCAACTAATTCTTAAGGCTGAATGCTGTGTCAATTTTGTGGAGTTATTCAAGGCTTTCTCTCTGTGAAGCCTATACTCACCAGGCATGCTTTTAGGCCCGAAACATCAGCCTTCCTGCTCCTCTGATGCTGCTTGGCCTGCTGTGTTCATCCAGCTCTACACCTTGTTATCTCATGAACTACCTAACCTGTCCTGCAGGTGATGCTCTTGTCCAGCACTATCCCCATGTTACCACGCGCTGCTTTGAGGAACTCGTCACTGTCAGATATTCTGGAATACCCTGGCGCCATCTTTAAAAGGTCATTTAGGTCCGGACAAGCACTGTCAGTCTGGAGTTGTCCTGTGTAGGGACTGATGTTCAGCCGAGCTGTGGCAGAGGAGGGAAAATTGAGATTACACTTTGAGGAGGTTCTGGTGGACAGGGTGAGACAGTGTGGGCCCACCCATCTCCCCAGGACCAGTCTGCCAACCTGGCTCAGGTTGCTAGCCAGGTCAGTTTGGTCGTAACTATTCGGAGGATTACACAACAATGAAGGCAGAGGGTCAAAGATCTTCTCCACTCCACCAGGGTAAGAGCCACCATCTTCCTTCTGCTACCTCACACTCACTCAATCTCTGCTACTGCACCCACATCCTACCAAGCCTCACACTCTAACAGTCTCACCATTGCATGTAACATCTTCCTTCACTCACTTTTACCCCACCCTGACATCAAACACCCTCAACACTGCATGCCCTTTGCACTGCCTACTCAGTCATTCAGGTCAAATCAGCAGCTTGCCTCCTGCCTACGTCAGCACTACCAGCTTTCATCTCACTGAACCCCTTCCCTTCTCTCATGCCAGGAGAAAACAGCACATGGTAAAGCACAAAGTACCAAGAATGGTGGCATATTGCTGCACATTTAGCTCTCCATGCCCTGCAGCGAGGATCCTGACTCTGATTGTCTCGAGTGGCTGTCCAAACATGCCCAAACCTCCTATTACCTCTCACTTCCTGTCAATGAAGGGAACCTTTGGCCTGAAGAATGTTGCCCTTGACCTGACTAGGAACTGCTGAGAATCATCATAAGATGCCTGGCTAAGTGCCCATGCTAAATGGCAAGACAAGAGAGTAGCAAAGACAGTTGGTTAATTCTAATGGAGGAGAAAAGTGCCAAAAGGCAAGGCAAGTCAATGAAGGAATGCAGGGAGTATCAAGTTGAGTCAGTTTTGGGGAGAAAGCAAACAATCCTGAGATGCAGCCTGGACCAGTCTGTGAGCCCATTGCCTGCCCCTGCGCTTCCTGCAGCACAAAATGGAGCTTTGAAGTTCAGCAACATTCTGTAAGTGGATCAGAAAGTTCCATCAGGGCCCTGAGAGATTGGCAGATGTCAGATGCCAGTGTCCATGGATGCGGGACGCATGTAGCCGATGCCCTAGAGAGTGCCTTGAGACATTATTGCTGGGTGTCCAAGATGATAGCCCAGAGGACCAAACCGGAAGCTGGAACCTGAATATGTTGACTGTAAACAATTACACTGATAATAATCAAAGTCTAGTGGAGCAGCTGAATAACCAAGTTTGACATTCATCATGTACTCCCTTGCCTTGATAGTCCTCTCACAATCCATCACTTCACACTTTTCTGGATTAAATTCTATTTCCCACTGTTCAGTCCAAGTGACCAAATCATCTATATCATTGTGTTGAGCAAGCCTTTTGTACTCACTATTTACCACAGCACCAATCGTCATTACTAATCATTTCTTCTACATATGTTTAGAATGTTAATGAGATAAATGAAGAGTGCAGGCGGGCATGCCAGGAGAAGCACCAGGCATACCTGAAGATGAGGTATCAACCTGGTGAAGCCACCAAACAGGACGACTTGCACGCCAAACAGTGAAAACAGCAAGTGATAGACAGAGCTAAGCGATCCCACAACCAACGGATCAAACATAAGCTCTGCAGTCCTGCCACATCCAGTCGTGAATGGTGGTGGACAATTAAACAACTCACTGGAGGAGGAGGCAAATATCCACAAATATCGCCATCCTCAATGATGGAAGAGCCCAGCACATCGGTGCAAAAGATAAGGCTGAAGTATTCACGCAATCTTCAGCCAGAATTGCCGAGTGGACGATCCATCTCAGCCTCCTCCAATGGTCCCCAGCATTACAGATATCAGTCTTCAGCCAATTCGATTCACTCCACGTGATATCAAGAAATGGTTGGACACACTGGATACTGCAATGGCTAATGGCCCTGACAATATTCCGGCAATACTACAGAGGACTTGCCATTCCCCTCGCCAAACTGTTCCAGTACAGTTACAGAGATAAAAGGTACTGCAGATGCTGGAGAATCCGAGATAACAAGCATGGGGCTGGATGAACACAGCAGGTCAAGCAGCATCATAGGAGCAGGAAAACTTGACGTTTCGGGCCTAAACCCTTCATCAGAAGCATC
>JAHRHZ010000034.1:12711729-12782030 GCA_024137785.1 Ginglymostoma cirratum | reverse complement strand
CAGATAGTTTATATCCAAATCACAACTCCAACAGTCTGACACCCTAGCAGAACTATACTAAGGCTTACCACTCTGCTCCATTCTGCCGAGAGTAAAATAAATTGGGACTATGCAATTACGTGATTCAAGTAACACTTCCTTATTCCATTCTGCATGGAATTCTAATAATCAACTTTATTCTGAGTTTGGGAAAGGATATTGGAAAGGTAACTTTGCAATGTTCTGGCCTCCAGCATCAAGTCAAATTTATGGACTTGCGTGACTGATAAGAAGTGATAATGAGATTCAACTCTAAAAAATATTTGGAAATTTATAACAAAGGAAACTGTGACATAACTACCGTACAACTGCAAGTTACAAAATACAACAATCTCATGGCTACAACCATGTTCCCTACAGGAAGGGGATCACCTTGTTAATGCATATCCTTTAAAGTTATTTTGCTGATGAACTTGCTTCTATCCTAATTAGGTGGCAGCCAAAGTTGAGTTGGCTGTGCATTTGCTTCTCAGGCGGTAGGCTGTGAGTTAATTACCTACAAGGTTGAATACAGATCCAGGCTGACAATGCTGTACTAGAATACAGATGAAATACTGAAGAAGCTGGAAATCTGGAACAAGCACAGGGAATGCTGAAGAAACTCAGCAGGTATGGCAGGAGAGATAAAAGGTACTGCAGATGCTGGAGAATCCGAGATAACAAGCATGGGGCTGGATGAACACAGCAGGTCAAGCAGCATCATAGGAGCAGGAAAACTTGACGTTTCAGGCCTAAACCCTTCATCAGAAATGGGGGAGGGGAAGGGGGTTCTGAAATAAATAGGGAGAGAGGGGGAGGCGGATAGAGGATGGATAGAGGAGAGGATAGGTGGAGAGGAGGCAGACAAGTCGAAGATGGTATGGCAGGATCTGTGCAGTTCTAAAGAAGAGTTATGCTGGACCTGAAACATCAACTCTGTTTCTCTCTTCCCAGGTACTTCCAGGCCAGCAGAGTTTTTCCAGCATTCTCTATGTTTAGCTCAGTGCTGCACTGTTGGAGCTTGTGGATGAGATGGTTAAACCAATGTCCCAAATCTCAGTTGGACGTAAAACAAACCGTAGTTCCGTATGGATAAGAGCATGGGATTACTCCCTCATAGTTCAGTTAATATTTATCTCTGAACTAAATGATAATATTTAATTTGTGCATTATCTTATTGTTTGAGTACGAACTAACTTCCTTGGTCAAGCTTTTGCAGCTCATTAGAAAAGGGTTATTTTCACAAGAGAGGAATGTCAGAGCTGAGCAGTCATTAATCCAATTAATTGGCCTCTTAATGGCCATTTTAATTTTGCTGGCAGTGGAATGAACTCTGCCTTTGTGGGGAGGTCAGCAGGTAAGTGGAGATAGCTGCCTAGAGTCTGTCTGGGCAAATGCTCCAAAAGCTTATGACTGCAAATAAACCTGTTGGACTACAGTCTGGTGTTATGTAACTTCTGACTTTGTCCACCCCAGTCCAACACCAGCACCTCTACATCTTGGAAAGAAAGTAAGTCACAATGTCCCATAGGTTGCTCTCACATTAGAGAGAAACAACTGGTGGTGAGTTTAACCTGAGGGCCACCACAATTCAGGTGAGGTTGAGAAGCTGGAGCTTTCATGGGTGACTTCAGCCAGCGCAGGAATTGAACCTGTGCTGTTGCCCCTTTGCATTGAATGCTAACCATCCAGACAGGCTGAGCTTTCAAACCACCCTCCACATTGTCTGGAAGGGTCTGCACTGAACATTATACGATGTCAATCAAATTTGTGCAACTTTGAAATTCAGATTGAGATTGGTGCCTTGACGCAAACTGGCTGTCAAAGACTGCTCACTCTCGAAACTTTCTGATAATCATTTTACTTCAATCATAATTGAAATGAAACCTGAGAGGGTTCTCTAAAATGGACAGCAGATCTGTGATGCTAATTTACACCTGGGTGGCACATTGAAAATCCATGCCTATGCATTTCATAAATTTGTTTTGACAGATAGTTTATATCCAAATCACAACTCCAACAGTCTGACACCCTAGTAGAGTACACGAGCGGAGTAGGATGGCCAGAACCCCTTCAGAAATTAGAATTGCACCATTTACATTAAGGAAAGAGGTTTCTGTCCAGGGATCTATAAAAGATTCCTTCATAACACTGTATTCTGCTGGTTGGATAGCAAATCCCATTACTTCTCCATGTACTGCGGCCTCAGTGTTTACTGGGCTCCTGGCACTCCTAGCCTCCAGCTGAAACCTGGCATGGCCTGGGTTGGAAGGACTGTAATTCTGAACTTTTATTTCCATATTTTTCTAATTTATTAGTGGACTTTTTATTTAATTACTTTTCTAATTTATCTCCCTCGGAATTTGTGCTTAAGAATCTGTACCTAGGTACCTTGATACCTAAGGTAACGCCACAAATGGTGACATAAATGTGACAATAAAGTTAATTCTATTTCTATTTCTATGTCTTTATTAAAAGCAAAACACATATTAATTGACAGGTGATCACTGTCATTAACAAGGTCTGGCCCTGCATGATATTCTTCTGTTCACTTAAATATTGTTCTCTGTTTTCTCTTGGAAGATTTTTTTTAAGCTGTAAGATCATCAGTGATAGGTTGAGATAAACATTAATGTCAGGTAAAAATGCTGAGTGATCTTACAGCTGCTTGTGTAGAGGATTTTTGGAAATCTAATCGAGTCTTTATGCTCAGTCTCCCAGGCTTGGTTATATTGTGTCAGAGATACTAGGAACTGCAGATGCTGGAGAATCCGAGATAACAAGGTGTAGAGCTGGATGAGCACAGCAGGCCAAGCAGCTGCTCCTATGATGCTGCTTGGCCTGCTGTGTTCATCCAGCTCTACACCTTGTTATCTCTTGATTAAATTGTGTGTCTGTTAATAGTTGGGCTTTCAGTTTTGTAGCTTCCTTGAGGACCTCTTCAACCATTAGTTACTTTTAATATGTTTGAACCCTTTTTGATTCTGGACTTTGAGATTTTCCAGGTCATTCTAAGTTCTAGAAGCTCAAAATGGCCACGATGAGCTGGATCCAGGTCAGACTGAGGGTTTTTTCCCCCCCTGATAGTTTATCCTTGGCTGCGCAGTGTTGTTGAACAACCTCTTTTTGGGCTATTTTTGAGGTTTGAAGCTTTTCTCTGAACATGTCAAGTTCATGTTGATTTTCCTTCTGCAAGATTGGAAAGATGTATCGCGTACATTTGACAATACAGATGGGAGACTTTTGACCTGCCTGTATCCGCAGAGGTCTTGAATCCACATTGGAGCTGTGAGACCACTATTTTTACACGGTTAAAAGTCTCTTTGAAGTCCACAGTCTGAGACATGTCAGCTGTTCAGGTAATTTTACTGGTTACAGAATGTTTTGAAGATTCACACACAGTTTCCTTTGTGATTGATCTAGTGGAATGTCTTGACCCTGCTTCCCTGTAGTGGTCTGCCTTCCACACAGAGATGAATTGCTTTATCTATGTGCAGTTGCAGTTGCTCTTATTCTGGTTTTTATCTCTTTGGAGGTTCTGTGAAATGCATTGACAGGTTTATCTCATTTTTTCATCTTGTTTAACAAAGACATCAGGAACTTGAAGAAAATCCAAGAATGTAGGCAGGTCTAAAGCCTCAAGTTCAACTGAATGAGCAACATAAATAGTGTGTGATAGCAAGGTGTAGACCTGGATGAACACAGCAGGCCAGGCTGCATCAGAGGAGCAGGAAAGCTGGCGTTTCGGGTCTGGACCCTTCTTCAGAAATAAGGGAGGGGACTCTGAAATAAATAGAGAGAGGGTGAGGCAATGATAGAAGGTGGATAAAGGAGCAGATAGGTGGAGAAAAGACAGACAGGTCAAGGAGGTGAGGATGAAGCCAGTAAAGGTGAGTGTAGGCAGGGAGTTGGAATGGGGGTTGGTCAGTTGGGAGAGAAGGGCTTGTGGGTGGGAAGGAAGACGGACAGGTCAAGGAGGCAGGGATGACTCCAGTAGGTAGGAAGTGGGGGTGGGGGTTGGTCAGTGAGGTGGGAAGAGCGGATAGGTGGGAGAAAAGACCGACAGGTCAAGGAGGCGGGGATGAGCTGGGCTGGTCTTGGGATGAGGTTGGGGGTGGGGAGATTTTAAAGCCTGTGAAGTCCACATTGAGACCATTGGGCTGCAGGGTTCCCAAGAGAAATATGAGATGCTGTTCCTGCAGCCTTCGGGTGGCATCATTGTGGCACCGGAGGAGGCCCAGCATGGACATGTCGTCCAAGGACTGGGAGGGAGAGTCGAAGTGGTTCGCGACTGGGAGGTGCAGTTGTTTGTCACGAATCGAGCGCAAGTGTTCTGCAAAGCGGTCTCCAAGCCTCCTCTTGGTTTCCCCGATGTAGAGGAGGCCATAACGGGTACAGCCGATACAATATGCCACATTAGCAGATGTGCAGGTGAACATCTGTTTAAGGTGGAAGGGTTTCTTGGGGCCTGGGATGGGAGTGAGGGAGGAGGTGTAGGGGCAGATGTAGCACTTCCTGCAGTTGCAGGGAAAAGTGCCGGGGGTGGTGGGGCTGGAAGGGAGTGTGGAGCAGACATTGGAGTCACGGAGAGAGCGGTCACTCCGGAAGGCAGATAAGGGTGGGGAGGGAAAATTGTCCTTGGTGGTGGGGTCAGATTGCAGATGGCGGAAGTGCTGGAGGATGATACATTGGATCCAGAGGTTGGTGGGGTGGTACGTGAGGACGAGGGGGATTCTGTTTTTGTTGTTTATGCGGGGAGGGGGTGTGAGGGATGAGTTGTGGGAAATGCGAGAGATGCAGTCAAGGGCGTTTTCGACCACTGTGGAGGGGAATTTGCGGTCATTGAAAAACGAGGACATCTGGGATGTCCGGGAGTGGAATGCCTCATTTGGGAGCAGATGCAGCGGAGGCAAAGGAATTGGAAATAGGGGATGGCATTCTTGCAGGAAGGTGGGTGAGAGGACGTGTATTCTAGATAGCTGTGGGAGTCGGTGGGCTTGAAATTATTATCAGTTTCCAGGTGGTTGCCAGAGATGGAGACAGAGAGGTCCAGGAAGGAGAAAGAGGTATCGGAGATGGTCCAGGTGAACTTATGGTTGTGGTGAAAGGTGTTAGTAAAGTGGATGGACTGTTCGAGCTCTTCGTGGGAGAATGAGGTGGCTCCGATACAGTCATCGATATAATGGAGGAAGAGTTTGGGGATAGTGCCAGTGTAGGTGCGGAAGAGAGATTGTTCCATACATCCTACAAGGATAGCTTGGGCCCATGCGGGTACCCATGGCCACCCCCTTTGTCTGTAGGAAGTGGGAGGAGTTGAAGGAGAAGTTGTAAGGGTAAGGATGAGTTCGGTTAAGCGGTTTAGGGTGTCAGAGGAGGGGGACTAGTCGGGTCTGCGGGGCAGGAAGAAGCAGAGGGCTTTTAGTCCATCTGTATGAGGAATGCAAGTATGTAGGGACTGGACATCCATGGTGAAGACGAGGTGTTGAGGATATATGAATAGTGCATCGCATCTTTATAAGCGCATCCTGAAAAATCAAGCTGAGATTTGTGGCTATTCACCATCATGTTGGGGGGCCTTTGTTCTTCCCTTTTGTAGTTTCTTCTTTGAGGGATGTGAAAACTCTGCATCACTTTGCTGCAGCCCTCAAGTTGGACTGCATATGGTGAAGCATTATTCCTGAACCTTGGCATACTGAATTCACTTCAGTATCTTTGATTCCCGCTAACCAAAAATATTTAAATCTACTTATGCTTTGCTGTTTAATAATGAAATATAGTGATTAGCAATGCCAAGCAAGGTTGCTGCGATCTCTCTTCCATTGTCCAGACATCTGGCAGAGGCTAGTGAGTCCTCCCTTACTTTTCCAGGACAACCACAGGACTTCGCATTGGAAGCCCCAAAACCTGACCACCATCTACAGTGCACAAGTCAGGAGTGTGCTGGAATACTCCCCATTTGCCTCAATGAGTGCAGCTCCAAAAACACTCAAGAAGCTTGACACCATCTAGCACAAAGCAGCCCGCTTGATTGGCACCACAACCACAAGCACTCACTCCCTCCACCACTGGCAATCAGTTGTAACAGTGTGTACTATCTACAAGATGCACTGCAGAAACTCACCTAAGATCCACAGACAGCATCTTCCAAACCCACGACCACTTCCGTCTAGAAGGACAAGGGCAACAGATGCATGGGAACATCGACACCTTCAAATTTCCCTCCAAGCCACTCACCATCCTGACTTGGAAACATAGTACAGTTCCTTGCAGGGTCGAAATGCTGGAAATCCCTTCCTGATGGCATTGTGGGTCAATCCACAGCAGGTGGACCACAGCGGTTCAAGAAGGCAGCTCAAGGGTGACTAGGGTCGGGCAATAAATTACATAGAGACACCCACGTCCCACAGATGGATTTTAAAAAAAACATTGGCTGCTACAAAGAGGCAGGTGGGAAGATTGGACAGATTATTAATAACGGCCAAGAATAACTAAGATTATTAAAGAGTGAAAAATCAGAGTAAATGAGAAATGTAGGAATACATAAATAAATAGTAAGAGTTTCTGTAGATATTTACAAAGTACAGATGATTTACAAAATGAATGTTGGTCCCATTAAGTGAGCCTGCAGATTCAATAATCAAAAATAAAGATGGGGCAGATGAACTGAGTAGGTGTTTTGTGTCAGTCTTTACTATGGAGGTTACAAGTAACTGAGTTCAATTAGATAGTCTCAGAAACTACACGGTGGCTCAGTGGTTAGCACTGCTGCCTCACAGTGCCAGGGACCCAGGTTTGATTCCACCCTCCAGTGACTGTCTGTGTGGAGTTTGCACGTTCTCCCTGTGTCTGTGTGGGTTTCCTCCCACAGTCCAAAGATGTGCAGACGAGGTGGAATGGCCATGCTAAATTGCCCGTAGTGTTCAGGGATGTGTAGCTGAGGTGGGTTATAGGGGGATGGGTCTGGGTGGGATGCTCTGAGGTTCGGTGTGGACTTGTTGGGCTGTAGGGCCTGTTTCCACACTGTAGGGATTCTATGAAATGGCTAGAAATCAGGAAATGAAAATGAAGTTGAAACTCAAGAAAATCCTAATTGCCAAGGGAGTGGTGCTGAACCGTGGGCTAACAAGCCTCAGTTCCTGATGGAATAAACTGTAAAGAGTGCAAAAATATTTATAATGATATTACCGGGTCTGGAGGGTTTGAGTTGTAAGGAGAGACTGGATAGGCAAGGACTTTTATCACTGGAATGTTCCAGGCTGAGCTGTGACCTTAAAACGGTTTATAAAATCACAAGGGGTGTAAATAAGGTGAATTGCCAAGGTCTTTTCTCCAAGGAAGGGCAGTCCAAAACTAGAGGGCCTAGGTTTAAGGTGAGAGGGGAAACGTTTAAAAGGGACCTGAGGGGCAACTTTTCACACAGAGGGTGGTGTGTGTATGGAACAAGCTGCCAGAGAAGTGGTAGAGATGGGATTTAAAAGGCATCCGGATGGGTATATGAATAGGAAGGGTTTAGAGGAATATGGGCCAAACACAAGCAAATAGAACTAGTTCAGTTTAGGAAACCTGGTCAGCATGGGCAATTTGGGCCTAAGGGCCTGTCACTGTGCTATATGACTCTATGATTTTATCCTAAAGTTTTAAAAGAAGTAACTAATGAGATGTTTAATACATCAGATTTTAAGTCTCCAGAATTCCCAAGATTTGGGTAAGATTCCACTAGGTTGGAAGATAGTGAATCTAATTCCTTCATTCAAAAAGGGAGGGAGACATAAAACGGGGAATTAAGTGCCAGTTAGCTTAATATCTGTCATATGGAAAACGTCAGATTTATTATTAAAGATGTTGTAGTCGGACATTTAGAAAACAATCAAGGTGAACTTGGGTTAATATGGTTTTGTGAAAGGGAATTCATGTTTAACCAATTTATTGGACTAATTTGTGAAGAATTACTGCGTGCCATTAGTGCCATTAGTATCCTCCTATTTCAAGGACCACAAGATGTATCCTCCACAGCTGAAAAATACCCTCAACGGCATCTCTTGTGTTTCCCACACTTCTGCCTTCAAATCCCCTCCCCCAATAAAAATAAAGACAGAATCTCCCTTGTCCTCACATATCACCCCACCAATCTCCACATCCAGTGCATAATCCTCTGCCACTTCTGCCACCTACAATCTGACTCCACAACCAAAGAGATATTTCCCTCCCCACCTCTATCTGCATTTTGTAGGGACCGCTGTCTCTGCGACTCCATCATCTGCTCCACACTCCCCACTGACCCCACCACCCCGGCCACTTTTCCCTGCAACCGCAGGAAGTGCTACACCTGCCCCGACACTTCTCCTCTCACCTCCATTCAAGGCCCAACGCAAATATACCATATCCAACAGGGGTTCACCTGTACATCCTCCAACCTAGTCTACAGTATCCATTGCTCCTGATGTGGACCTCTCTACATTGGTGAGACCAAGTGTAGACTTGACGGCCGATTTGTGGAGCACTTGTGTACACTATAATCAACCTTCCAGTCACAAACCATTTCAACTTCCCCTTCTACACCCTCAGCAACATGTCCATCCTAGGCCTCCTCCAGTGCCACAGTGACATCACCCACCAACTGGAGGAACAACACTTCATATTCCGCCTCAGGGGCCTACAGCCCGATGGCCTAAATATAGAATTTACCAGTTTCATAATCTCCCCACTCCTGGCTTCATCCCATATCCAATCCTCCCTCTCATCTCCACCTCGTTGACCTGATACTACTTATCCATCTTCTCCCCCACCTATCTGCCCCACCTTTCCCACTGACCAATTCCCACTATCTCTACCTGCATCCCACCTACCTTCCCCAGCCCCACCTCTCCTCCTTCTATTTATTTCCCAGCTCCTTTCCACCTCCCCAGTCCTGATGAAAAGTCAACTTTTTATGCTCCTCTGGTGCTGCCTGACCTGCTGTGTTCCTGCAGCTCCACACTGTTTCAATTCTGACTCCAGCATCTGCAGTTCTTGCTAGCTACAAGGTTATAGTCCAACAGGTTTATTTGAAATCACAAGCTTTTGGAGCGCTGATTCTTCATCAGGTGAAGCCAACTTGTGATTTCAGTTAACCTATTGGACTATAACCTGGTGTCGCATGACTTCTGACTATACTGGCATGGGCAGAGGATTAACTATTTAACAGGAAACACAGAGAAGCCATTAGTGATGTAACAAGGTGTGGAGCTGGATGAACACAGCAGGCCAATGTTTCGGGCCTAGACTCTTCTTAAGCCATTAGTAGGTCATTTTGTGGTTGCCAAGGGGAGTGTAGCAGGGATCAGTCCTGCGGCCTGAACTATTGATAATTTATACAAATGGCTTGGATGAATGGATTGAAGGTATATTAGCTGTGAAAAATTGAGTTGTGAAGATGACGTAATAAGGCTACAAATGGACATGGGTATGTTTAGTGAGTTAAGTGGTTATGTGAGGCAAAGTTATAGCAAATAAAGCATAATAGGGAAAAGGATATGACATTATTCATCTTGACAGGAAGCATAAGAAAAAGGTCTGTTATCAAACTGGTTAAAGTTGCAGACCGCTGGGGTGTAGAGGGAATTTGATGTGTATGAATCACTGTAGGTTTGTTTTCAGGTACATCACATAATCAGAAAGGCTCATAGAAGCAATTATCATGAGGGTAATTGAACAAAAAAAGTGTGCTTCGATGTACAGGATGTTTGTGAGGTCATACCTGGAGTACTGTGTACATTACAGATCTCTTTATTTAAGGAAGGATGTAAATGAGTCAGTGAAGGTTAACTAGATTATTACCTGGAATTGTAGTTCTACAAGGAAGAGTTGGGCAGACTCAGCTTGTTTCTGGAGTTTGGAAAAATCAGAAACAATTTGGGTGAAACAAATAAGATCCTGATGAATCTTGACATGGGCCAATGTGGAAATCATGTTTTCTCTTGTATGAGAATCTAGAACTTGGGGTCACCCTTTAAAAAGATGGGGTCACCCATTCAAGACAAATGAAGAGGGTTTGTTTTTTAATAGAGGCTTGAGAGTCTTTGGAATTCCCTTTCTCAAAAGGTGGTGGACTCAGTCTTTGAATATTTTTAAGGTAGGGATGGATTGATTCTTGATAAACCTGGGGATGAAAGTCCATCAGGAATAGGGGAGAAGGTGGAGAAATCAGATCTGCCCTGACCTTAGTGAATGGCCTACTCCTGCCCCTCATTGAATACTTGCATGCTTGTATCACGACAGTGCAGGAAAAATTATTGAGAAATTGAATCCAACAAATGTAAAGATATCTGGTTAAAAATACAGGATTGAATTAGAAGTAAGTATAATAGTTAATTAGGTAGAACTCATTTAAATATTAAAGATAAAGACAATGAAGGATGTAACCATCAAGACACCTTCTCAGCTGGCAAGCAAAGCCAGAAAAGCTCACTTTGAAATTAGGATATACATAGAATAGGAAATGGAGATGACAGACATGTGCTATTAATTAATATTCAATTACTGATCACCAATTAAAAAATCTCTAAATAATTGTTAAATTGCTGACAATATTTTCTGGAAAGAGGTGTGGCAACATCACATCAAGGTGTGAAAATCAGATGAGAATTACAGGTGGAATACTGGAATCATGCAACTGATAAGAGACCTTCATCTTGGATCCCAAACTACTCAACACTCATAAAGAAAGGGAAATGAAACTTTTTTTTAAAAACCGATAAACCTTTAACAAGTGGATATTTTTAAGTTTGAAAGAATAAGGGAGAGATGTAAGATATATCCGTATGAGTATGAAACATCACAAAAAAGTGCACCTGAAGAAAGTTCACAACTTTATGAAGAATTTTCACTGAATAATAAAGGATAAATTTAAAATGATAAAGAATCACATGAAAGCTCAACTGGATTCACCACATAAACTACAAGAGTAGCTATACGAGTAGATCAGATACTAGGAATACCTCCTGACTCCCCAAAGCCTGTCCACCAGCTACAAGGCACAAGTCAGGAATGCGATGGAATATACCCCACTTGCCTGGATGAGTGTAGCCCCCATCTCAAGAAGCTTGACACCAGCCTGCTTGACTGGTATTACATCCACAAGCATCCACACCCTGCACCACTAATGCTCAGTAGCAACAGTGTGTACTATCTACAAGATGCAGGGCTGAAATTCACCAAAGATCCTTAGACAGCACCTTCCAAACCCATGACCACTTCCATCTAGAAGGACAAGGGCAACAGATATATGGGAACACAATCACCTTCAAGTTCCCCTCAAAGCCACTCACCATCCTAACTTGGAAATATATCACCGTTCCGTCACTGTCACTGGGTCAAAATCCTGGATTTCTGTCCCTAAGGGCAATGTGGATCAACTCACAGCAGGTGGACTGCAGCAGTTCAAGAAGGCAGCTCACCATCACCTTTTCAAAGGCAACTAGAATCGGGCAATAAATGCTGGTCAGTCAGTGATGCCTACATCCCACGAACGAACAAGAAAGAAATTGGAGGAGCCTCTACAGTGGGTTAATACATACATTTGCAACCAGAAGGCATTGGAACGATATAAAAATAAGACCCTTTCTCTTAAATTTCAGAAAGATCAGAACCTTCCAATAATACTTCCAACAGATGTTTTTTGCCCACTGGGAGAAGTTATCTTACTCACGCAGGACTTCTATAAACATTGATAGACATTATTTTCTTAGATATTCATAGAATCATAGAATCCCAACAGTGTGGAAACAGGCCCTTTGGTCCAACAAGTCCACACTGAACCTCAGAGCATCCCATCCAGACCCATTCCCCTATAATCCACCTAATTCACACCTCCTTGAACACTATGGGCAAGTTAGCATGGCCAATCCATCAAAGTCTTTTCAGGCGACAAAAAGTATCAAAAGGTGTGAGTAAAGGCAACAGCTGAATAGCAAGTGAAGGGATGACCTACGATTGGATTACTAGTAACAAAAAATCAAAAATAGGATAGTGCTCGACACAAATCAAATGGCAAGAACATCATCATAGGTATAAGAGTTGTCTGACAAAGTAACAAGTAATCCAAAACTGTAACCAATTAATGTAGAGACATAATAGCAAGTTATCAAGATGATGGTGTCAAAACAGAACCGTAAGCAAGATGTCGCACAGAACAATATGATGTGGTTACATGTAGCGTGACATGAACCCAAGATCACGGTTGAGGCCATCTTCATGGGTACAGAACTTGGCTACCGGTTTCTGCTCAGCGATTCCACGTTGTTGTGTATCTGAAAAGCTGTCTTCGAGGACACTTACCTGAAGATCAGAGGCTGAATGCCCTTAACAGCTGAAGTTTTCCCTGACTGGGAGGGAACATTCCTGCTTTTTGATTGTTACGTGGTGTCCATTCATCTTTTGTCAAAGCCTCTGCATGGTTTCACTGAAATACCATGCCTCAGGGCATCCTTGCCTGCAGCTTATGAGCTAGACAATGTTGGCCAATTCACATGAGTATGTACCACGTACGTGGTGGGTGGTGTTCCCACATGTGATAGTAGTGTCCAAGCTGATGATCTGACATGTCTTGCAGAGGTTGCCATGGCAGAGTTGTGTGGTATTGTGGTCACCCCGAGGCATGATATATTAATGAGACCATGCAGATGTTACAACAACGGATGAACAGACACCACTCAACAGCCACGAGGCAGGAGTGTTCCCTTCCAACCTGGAACACTTCAGCAATCAAGGACACTCAGCCTCCGATCTTTGGGTATGCATCCTCCATACACAACAATGCAGAATCGCTGAACAGAAGCTGATAGCCAAGTTCCATGCCCATGAGTACAGCCTCAACCGTGATCTTGGATTCATATTGCACTACGTGTAACTACATCATACTGTTCTGTGTGACATCTTCTCTACTGTTCTGTTTTGACACCATCACCTTGATAACTTGTTATGATCTCTTCGTGCCTATGTGCTTCCCTCCACTTCACCTGATGAAGGAGCATCGCTCCGAAAGCTAGTGAGTTCAAATAAACCTGTTGGACTGTAATCTGGTGTTGTGTGACTTCTGACTTTACCCCTTAAAAATGAATCTTTTGGATGATGCTTAATATCAAATAATATCAGTTCCTCTAGAGCAATTATGCCCTGATCATTGGTACTATAGAGTTTAGTCTTTACAAACTATGAACCACAATAAAA
This sequence comes from Ginglymostoma cirratum, assembly GCA_024137785.1. NCBI lineage: Eukaryota > Metazoa > Chordata > Chondrichthyes > Orectolobiformes > Ginglymostomatidae > Ginglymostoma > Ginglymostoma cirratum. The sequence goes on along the minus strand of JAHRHZ010000034.1, from coordinate 12,768,806 downwards.
GTGAAAAAGTACCTCTTCCCCCATGTACCAAATTTCCACTGTGCTTGAAAGTCACAGAAACATACATGCACACTGGCTGTGTCAAACTCAGATGTGTACTGTCCCAACTGCTCTTTCTTACTAATTTTATAGTTTACTAATCATGCGTTTCAAACAGGCCATCTCTTAAATACAGCTAAAGTGAGCTGAGATGACTCAGTCTAATAAATGTTCAATAATTATCAACACTGATTGGGGTCTATTCTTGCTTCAGGTCAGAACTGTCCTTCAGTCAACTGAGTCAGCTATCTTAGTAATCTTTAACTAGAGTACTGAACTTCAAAAAATGTCAAAAAGACTTACCAGTTCAATTCCCACTGTGCTCCAAATCCCCAGAAACACGTACTCACTCTTGCTATGTCTGACACAGGATGTGCTCTCTCCCAACTGTTCATATGAATAAAAACTGGAAGAACTATGGATGCTAAAAATCAGAAACAAAACAGAAATCGATGGAAAAGCTCAGGAGGTCAGGCAGCATCCGTGGAGAGGAATCAAGTTCATGTTTCAGGTCAATTGACCCTTCCACAGATGCTCATATGAAATCTACTGAAATCCTCAGTAAACTTGGAAATTGTGCCCAGCACATCAAGATCAGAGTATTCATACATATGAGAAAAACCAAGGATCCCAAAACCAACTCCTAGGAAGCTCTACTACAAACCTTCCTCCAGCCCAAAAAATACCCACTAAATATTACTCTTTGTTTCCTATCTCTCAGCCAATTATTTATCAAAGTTGCCACTGCCCCTTTTATTCCATGACCTATCAATTTCCTCACAAATCCGTTGCGTGGCATTGTATCAAACACCTTTTGAAAGTCAGGAACAAAAGCAAAGTTGCTGGAAGTTCTGAGTAAACTATAAAATGAGTTCTGAGTTCTGCTGCAAAGTTCTGAGGAAGGGTCACAGGATCCAAAACGTTAACTCTGTTTTCTCCTTCACAGATGCTGCCAGACCTGCTGAGCTTTTCCAGCAACTTTGTTTTTGTTCCTGTTTTACAGCATCTGCAGTTCTTTCGGTTTTTACTTTTTGGAAGTCTCTGTATACCACATCAACAGCACTACACTCAACTCTCCCTGTTACTTCACAAAATGCTGCAGAAAGTTAGTTACACAAGATTTTACCTTAAGAAGTCTGCACTGGCTCTTTCTAATTCATCCACATTTTTCCAAATGACTATAAATTCTATCCTAAGTAACCATTTCTAGAGATTTTCCCAGAAATGAAATATCCTTGTAGCAATTTCTGAGCAAAAAAGCTACAAGCTTATCTATATTCATATATTGATAAAATAGTTGAAGTTATTAACAGAATCTTATAACATGGCTTTGAATGTTCCTGCTTTAATATTTTTGTTTCATAAATATTCAGAGTTCGGTGTGCAAACTTTAATAGAATTTGAAATGTACTGCATGTTCTCACAAGCATGAGCTCTAGAAAACTTTGTCAAAACTGATTTCTTTAATATATCTTTTGAAGATGGTGCTGACACCAGGCAACTCTTTGCAAGGTCTCTGCTGCAGAGCCCATTCTCACATTTCTTACAATTATTCCGTGCTTTTAAACCTCAATTCAATCTAATGTTGATCTTGCTTTTGTGTATCTCCTGTAACCTTATATGCCTCGCTCTGTCTAAACACCCTATGATCTGTATGTCCTTGTATGTTATGATCTGCCTGTCCTACACACAAAACAAAACTTTTCACTGTACCTAGGTACATGTGGTAACAATAACTCAAGTCAAATCAAAGACTCATATCTGATTTGCAATCATGAACGAGTTTGTACTTTACTCCTTTGGTGCAATTGTAACGATTTGTTTTTGTTAAATTTGATTGGATACAGTTTTCCACCATCCTCTTTTATTAGTTTTCCACCCCAGTTGATACTTTTTTGGTGATTCTGATTTGCATACTTCATTTTCCTTCCCTCAGATTCTACTCACACACTCTCCAATGCATGCTACATGACATTTCATGAGAATCAAATGAGTTACATTCTTTCGTCGCATTTCATGACCACTGTTCAATATTACTGCTTGAATAAAATTGAGATAAATCAATCACAGTCATGACCTGTCTTTTACTGACCTCCGAGACATCGGTGAGATTGATTTCTAAAGTGTGTGGCCTTGGTCTGAATGTAATTGAACGCCACCATGATTCAAGGTCTCTTGTAATACCAAACAGTTAATGCACAGACTTAAGCTTAGCTGGATCATGCAAACTTCTATGCACCATATAAGCTTTCTCCCAGCTCTCTTCATCCAACCCATCAGCACGTCCTTCCATATCATTAAGTCTCATTGTTCACATAAATTCTCTCTGATTACATCAGCACTATTTTCCCTGGCATTTGTATTGCCATCAAAATAAAGGAGGCCTTTAATTCCAGTGGAGTTTCCATCTCCTGCACAACATGCCTCAACTAAACCCCCTCCCCAACTTAAGCAGGAGACTGTTGAAAGCCTCTGAAGACCCTTTGAAATATGCTTCCCTTTAAAGTGTATGAGTCTGAGGAAGGATGCAAGGACAGGGTGCAACATAAGGAAACCAAATTGATTTCCGGGATGGCAGGACTGACGTATGTAAAGAAATTGGATTGGTTAGGATTATTTTCACTGAAGAATGAGAATGGAATCTCATTGAAACCTGAAACATTCTAACAGGACTTGACAGGGTCAACACAGGAAGAAAGTCCATGTTCAAATGCAGCAAGACCTGAACAATATCCTGAGGGTTTACCATCGACCAAAAGCTGAACTGAATCAACAATGTAAGTATTGTGATTGCAAGTGTAAGTCAGAGGCTTCAAGTTCTGTGCTGTGTAATTCACAACCTGACTCTCCAGTGTTGGTCAAGACATCATATGACCAATCATGGCATTCAGCAGCATAAACAAGGCTGGAGTCAATGCAAATTGGGGGACTGTTCTTCACTGTTTGGAATCGTAATTAGTGCAAAAGAGACACTGGGATTATGGAGGTCAATCATCTCAATCTACAGGAGTTACTCTGTGTAATGTCCCCCAGGCCCAATCATCGTTAGCTGCTTCATCGGTGGTATTCCCTTCAACAGATGATTGGAAGTGGGGATGTTTGGGGATGTTCACTGAATTCTGCATAGCCTTCAGCACAACTTGCAACTCCTAAGAAACTGAAGCAGTCCTTTCCGATAAAGAACAATGTCTGAACAACATTCAAATGTAAGATAATAAGCGACAAGTAACACTCACACCATACATTTCCCTAATGACAGCATTGCCAAGCACTAATCATCTCTAACATGAGAGAAGTTTCCCATCTACCATTGGTATTACCACCACTAAATCTCCCACCAAAACAACTTGCGGGTTATTATTGTCTAGGAACTGAACTGGGTCAGCTATATAAATACCATGGCTGGATTAGTAGGCCAGAAGCTGAGAATTTTTTTTTAAATTCATTCATGAGACCAGGGCATTACTGACTGGGCCAGCTTTTATTGTCCATTCCTAGTTGCCCTTGAGAAAGTTGGGGTGAGCTCTGGGCTGAGTAACTTATCTTGTGACTCCCAATTGCCCATCTGAAAGCCACAAGCCAGAAGTATGTTGGGATACTCTGTACTTGTCTACATGAAGACAGTTACACCACACAAGAAGCTTGACACTATCCAAGGCAAAAGAGGTAGCCTGCTTGATTGACACTTCATGGACCGCTTTAAACATTTACTTCCTCTATCACTGACACACAATGGCAACAGTGTGTACCACATACAACATGGACTGTAGCAAAATGTCAAGCCTCCTTTGACAATACCTTCCAAATCCGTGACTTCTGTTAGATGAATAAGGCCAGCAGTTGCAGATCGACCATGATCTTATTGAATGACAGAAAGCTTAAGGAGCTCAATGGCTTACATCTGTTCCTATGTTTCTGTGTTATCCAATGTCCAGTGTTGCCCTCTTAGCCCCATTGACTGCCCTTTGCTCATACCCACTGTACTAACATGCCTTATGAATCTTGAGGTCCTTAAAGAATCCCAAATTGACCCAGAGATAGTAGGAACTGCCGATGCTGGAGAATCTGAGATAACAAGGTGTAGAGCTGGATGAACACAGCAGGCCAGGCAGCATCAGAGGAGCAGGAAAGCTGACGTGTTGGGCCTGGACCCTTCTTCAGAAATGGGGGAGGGGAAGGGGGCTCTGAAATAAATAGAGAGAGAGGGGGAGGCGAATGGAACATAGGTAAAGGAGCAGATAGGTGGAGAGAAGACAGACAAGTCAAGGAGGCAGGGATGGAGCCAGTAAAGATGAGCGTAGGTGGGGAGTTAGGATGGAAATTGGTCAGTCAAAGGAAGATGGACAGGTCAAGGAGGCGGGGATGAGGCTGGTAGGTAGGAGGTGAGGTTGGGGTTGGTCATTGAGGTGGGAGGAGTGGATAGGTGGGAGAAAAGATGGACAGGTCAAGGAGGTGGAGATGAGCTGTGCTGGTTTTGGGTTGAGGTTGGGGTGGGGAGGGGAGATTTTGAAGCTTGTGAAGTCCACATTGATGCCACCCAAAGGCTAGAGGAACAGGACCTCATATTTCGCTTGGGAACCCTGCAGCCCAGCGGTCTCAATGTGGACTTCACAAGCTTCAAAATCTCCCCAAACCCGACCTCATCCCAAAACCAGCCCAGCTCGTCTCCGCCTCCTTGACCTGTCCATCTTCCCTTGACTGACCAACACCCATCCTAACTCCCTACCTACACTCACATTTACTGGCCCCATCCCCACCTCCTTGACCTGTCCATCTCCTATCCACTTATCTGTTCCTTTATCCACCTTCCGTTCACCTTCCCCCTCTCTTTATTTATTTCAGAGTCCCCTTTTCCTTCCCCATTTCTGAAGAAGTGTCCAGAAGCGAAATGTCAGCTTTCCTGCTCTTCTGATGCTGCCTGGCCTGCTGTGTTCATCCATCTCTACACCTTGTTATCTCAGCTTGACCTACTTTTGATCTTGGTACAAGAAAAGCTGACACACTAAAGGAGAAAAAGAGCATGAGCAAAATCTTGTTCTGGTGTCGGATGTCTTGCCTATTGGCCGCTGAGAGACCTGCGCAGCTGCATCTTGGGAAGAACCCACTGGACAACATACCAGTCAGGGAGTGGTGGGCCTACCTTTGGCATCAAGACACTGGCTGTCAAGGTCCTGGAATTAGGTGCTGACTACTCTTGTGTTCAGCAACACCTTTGAGGAAACCATGGCTGGAGAACTGCCAACACCAGCCACGGGTCCCGGGATCGTGGAGGTCAGTAATGTTGGGGTGGGGTGGAGGTAGGGAAGAAGGGTAGCGGAGCGGGATGGTGTCTGTCATTGACCCCCTCCCATCCCAATGCCAGTCTCTTCATCTGGAACTGATCAGCTTGATGCAGAGACGTATCCTTCCCTTAAACCCTGCCAACCAAGAAGGAGAAAGCAGTAAAACTGGTGAATGACACATACTAATCTTCTATAGTTAAATTGGTGACCAATTTAAATCAAATCCAAGTATTGTAGTTCTTTTAAAACTGATTTTAATTGGTACACGTGTCATGCATGGGCATAGTTGACAGGGCCCACTTTAATGCGACCAAAGCCCGCCAGTGGTGTGCTCAGGCTTGTAAGTGGTCATTAATGGGACAGCTAAACTGGCAGTTTTTTGGGATGGAGAAACATGGGTTTTGCAGGCCAGAACTGAATTCTGGAGGATATGGGAAGCAGTGGGATTCAGATGCAACACCAGTTCTCACCTTACACCTCCCAAATAGAGTTAAATTCCCTTTCTATCTCCAAGCTCACAACCTGCAAGGACAGAGTGTCCTCCCCATGGAGTTTGGAAGGCAATGCCTAAGGAGACTTGGTGAATTTCTGCAGTGCCAAAGCGGTTGGGGCTGCACAAATCCAAGCAAGTAGGGAGCATTCCTTCACACTCCGGACTTGAGCCTTGTCATTTGTGGATGGGCTTTGGGGAATCAGGAGGTGAATTACTCATTGCAGGATTGCTTGCCTCTGATTAACTTTTGTAGCCTTTGTATTTATATGGCTTGTCCAGTTTGGTTTCTGGTCAATGATCGATGCAAGAGGTTGATATTGGGGTATTCAGTGATGGAACATCAACAGGCAATGGTTAGATCCTCCCATTTTGGAGATGGTGATTGCATGGTCCCAGTGAGGTGTAAATATTACTTGTCAGACTGAGCCAGATATTGACCAGGTCTTTTGGACATTTGGGCGTGGACTGCAGCTGAAAGAGAAAGGAAGACTGATGCAGAGGGAGAAAGGTTTCGAGAGGGAAATCCAGATCCTGGAGTTGCTGAAGTTGAAAATACAGCCACCAAAGGTCAAGTGTTTAGTATGAGGAACATGCAAGTGGACAGAATTTCAGGCGTGCAGATAACTTGATGGTCTGTTGGTCTGGAGGAGATTGCAGAAACAGTGAGGTGAGAGGTTGCATGGAAGGAATTGAAAACATTTCAAGCACACAAGTAAAACTAAATGCTTCCAGCTCAACTTGTCAAGGTAGTTTATTTAATAAGGCCAGCTATCTCCCTCCTTCTGGATGGCTAGCTTCCTGGTGGGATTTAAATAAAGTCGGGCTATAAATCAACAGAGGATATTACCACACAGGAAGGCAGGAAATTGGTAACAGTGTCCCTCCCTAGAGTTTATATCTGTCCTTATTAAATGGATTGTCAATACAGCAGCTGGGATTGCAACATTTAGTTTTATATTTAATGACCTGCCCACACAAATGATTTTGGACAGGTTAGGGAAATTGGAGCATTGAATTTATTCAAGCTCACACAAATTTCAGAATATTACCTGTAAAGAAAAGTCAGAAGCAATACTTTCATATAATTTCCTTTGAGAAGAAATGAGGGAAGCTTTATCCTAACTAACATCCCGAAAAGGCAAAGCCATGCCATGTGATAATTAATATGTATCGGAAAAGGTAGTCATCAAAGCAGTTCCAATTAACAAAGGATCTATTTAATATCGATCCAGTTTATAAATTTTTTATTTAGCAAGGCCATCACTAATTATTAATTCCACAGTTTAACACTTAAAAGTTTGGAGTAGCAGTTTGAATGAACACAACTTAAGCATATATGTGTTGCGTTTGTCCATGCAGTGCAGACATATTTAAACTATGATGAGTGTTAACCATCAGATCACAAGGTAAGGCAATGATGAGTGCAGTGTCATTGACTGAACTTTCTCATGGATGTTCTGTACACAATCTGTAGAAAGAGAATATATGAGCTTCAGAAGGCAGTGAGCAAATTAGTTTTCCATTAACCACAAAGAGGGGGCAGATTGACATGGTGGTAATGCCAATTAACTAGTAATCCAGAGACACAGCTTAATTTTCTGGGGACACAGACTTAAGTCCCACTACAGTGATTGGTAGAGTTTAAGTTTCATTAATAAAATCTGGAATGAGCCAACAAGCTAAATTTTACTAGAAATCAGCTGAGTGCCAATTTTGGTGAATTGCGCAGAGGGTTTCTCTTCGCAAAGCCTATAAGGATTTCTCATGTGAGCTTGCCAAGTCTGCCTCATTGACTATGTCCCACCCTCTTATGGTGCTCTGGTGACCAGATCCTCTGACTCACTGCAGACAAAATAGCTCTCCACTGCCAGAACTTCCCCAGATTCCTGGCACAGGAACCATCTTTAAATCACGGCCATGCCTCAGGTTAAGTGCTGGCAGTCTGGAGCTGCTCTGCATGGTGGGTTCCTATCAATTGCACCAGACATGTCAGACAAAGGTAAGTTGGCACCCACTTTGCCAACGTATGGTGTACAGGCTGGAGAAATGCAGTGCTGTCCTCTTCCCTCCGGACAGATGGAGGAGACGATAGCAGATGGTGCCAGCTAAGTACAAGGCTGCCACCTAGGTCAGTGCTGTTTCCAAAGTCCAGAGAAATGCCCAGCAATGCTGCAAAAGGGCCAAAGACATTCTCTGCTCCGCACGGGTAAGGGTCACCATCTCTTTGTTGCTCACTTGCTCTATCTCTTCAACTTCATCCACCTTCCATTAGGACTCATGCGCTACCTACCTCAACAACACATGCAATGTCTTTCTTCACTCGCTCTCACACGATCAAACTTCTCTCCATTAACCATGTGTGCCTTCTGCACACTCACCCACTCTGTTAGGACACGTTATCAGTTTTTCCTGCTCCTACACCAGCACTAACATCTGTGTGCAAGCCACTTTCACCTCACTCAATCGTCCCCCCGTCTTCTTGCCTCATTCCAGGAGATAAAGACCCACAGTAAGTATACAGTAGGTGGCTGGCTTCCAAAAATTTGGCTCCCCATGACCTATGAGAAGAGGATCTTGACCCTTACTGCCTTAAGCAAATGACTGACAGTGTCCAAATCCCTGGACTAATATAGGATGCTGATCTTGACTTAATTGTGGAGCAGCTACTGAAGGCTGTCTTCTGTGACTTGACTGAGGACTATTCCCCTTAGCCTTTGAGACATGGCCATTGGGTTGATGTATATGCAGTGTATTTGCCGTTTAAGCTGCTGCCACATGCTGTAGTTGTAAGATGGCCAGAGCATGGTGACTTAGGGAAACATGTGCACTAAACTGACTCTTCTTTGCTGAGAAGCAGGACAGGCTGCTTGGCTTTGTGTCTGTGCTAACAGGCAAGGTGAGACTGAAGTATTGTGAGCCTGTTAACTCTGATTGAAGGAGGAAAGTGCAAAAAGGCAGTGTCAGGCAGAGACACTGTGGGCATCAATGTAACTGCAAAGTAAGTGATCACTAAGAGAGAAAGTGAGAGTGAGTTGGGTGCTATCCCCATTCACAAAGTGTCCTGCAGCAACATTGTAATAAGAAATGTGGCATTGAAGTGCAGAACCATATTTTAGGTGGATTAAAGATGCACCATGATGATGCAGTGAAGCTGGTATGTTCTGATGGGAAATGTGCCTGGAATTTTGATCATGTGACTTCTGATCATGTGGTATTTGGACATCAGACCATGGTATCAGTGGTGTTCATGTCATTGATCATGCCACATTTGCCAACTGTCTCTAAAATATTATTTAATTTGGAATTTGCAACAAAGAGATGGTGACCCTTACCCATATGAAGCAGGGAATATCTTTGACTTCCTTGCAGCATTGCTGGGCATGTGAAAACAGCACTGATTAAGAAAAACTAACATCCCTTTCTAAGGAATCTAGAAACCTGGCTGTCAGAAATCACCCGGCTGTTCTCATTGATTCTGGATGGCCAGTAAAAGCAGGCAGGCTGATGTGTTATATCAGTAACAACTGCAATTTAGAATTAGCTTTATTGTCTCATGTACTCACATGACTACAGTGAAAAGTTTATAAGTTGCCACTTATGGGCACCATCTTAGGTACAAGGTACCTAGGTACTGATTCTGCGGTACAAGTTCTTAGGAAAAAAGTGGAGAAAATAAAGAAATAAAAATTCCAGCATTACAGATCATAGGAATAAATTATAAAATAGAGAAACAAAATGTTGAGAGCAACAGTCTTTCCGATGTATTCCACACTGGCACCTCGCCTCCTTACTGCACTGGGCTTCACCTTGAGGCTCTTGAGGTCGGGAGACCACAGTTAATCCTCAGACTCTTTCATTTTGTGGTTTAATGCTGTACTTTGAGTTTGGGTTCAAGACAGAATGTTTGAGGAGAGGGCAAAGTCAAGAAATGTCACCAGGCTTAGCCTTTAAAGTGACACTATTTAATATACCTCAAACTAAAGGTTGTTCCACATAGTAATCATACACGTACCAGGTTACAGTCTCATAAGTTATGTCAGGTAAGGACTGGTCTATCTTCTTCTTGCATTCATGCCTTCATGCCTCCCAGTCTTGTAGAATGTTCTAACTCTCCCTACACTGTGCTATTTATGCTCAGAGATCTGCAGCTCTGCAACATCACTGCAAGGTTCCTCTATGAGCCTGACCCAGCCCACTTATGCCTTTTTTTTGCCTAATTTAACAAAAAAACTCATCCAGGGAGAACTCAAAAGCTGTTTACCGACTGCCTGTCTGAAGCAGACATTTCAGCATCATTGTGACAATACCCCTCCGTGAGAGAAACAGGACAGAACACATCTCTCTTAAAAGCACAGTGTTGTCATGATCTCACAAGATTCACCCCTTAGGGCTGCATGTGTGAGGTTTAATTTTGAGAAGGGATTGCCAGGGGTGAATGTCCCTTCTTCATCCTTATGCCTACCTGCCCACCCCCACCACTTCCTGTGGGCTGAACTGTTTCCTTTTTAGCTGTTGACTGGATTTGACCTGCTGATTCTCCTGGGGTTTTCCATCCGTGCCCAATAGTTTAACCTCTGATGTGGAAAACTCCCAAGTCAACAGAGAGAGTTGCCGGAGCCAATCTCCTTAAGCTCTTGTAAAGATAGAACATAGAACGTGTCCTTAACTGTCGCTGGGTGAGTTTCTCCCTTCGAACTCTGTAATGTGTTATTCCTCACTGGTCATAGCTGAGAGTTGCTTCAGGGTTCAGCAACTGCAGAATCATTAAAAACTGACAAGTGATGAACCAGCGCCATCAGAGAATTCCGTTACTAACTCATTCGCAAGTACACTGCCTGACTGTGATTCTGCCTTTTCTCACTGGTTAGCTGTTGAGATGCCTCTGAGGAATCATTCTTGCTGTAGAGGTCTGTTATAAGGAGAAGAGAGAGAGAGCATGCTACTCGATCTGTCTCTCCAGTTATGTTTCCCAAGCTAAAGGCCAGCGTTGATCGATTGGCCAGTAATTACACTGGATATAAAAGTGGTGGTAACAGTACAATCACAAAAAATCCATACCAATCTGGTTAGAGAACTAATTCAAGCCTTCAATATGTTCATGACGCTAATGGCTTGGTTTGACAGTCTGTAGTTCCCATGAGGTTTATCAAGCATAATTTATGCCAGTTTTGCGAAAGAAGTCAAATATAAATCTGCCTTATTTAGCCCTTTTAATGGATTCTAATTGTGCACAGTAATTGGATTCTCCTCTGGATGACCGCGTCCTAAATGGTGAGGGATGGTAATCTCCAGTTGTGCTTTCTCTTTCTGTCTCAAAGACAGAAGACTGGAGTTTGGCTATTTAAGAAAGGTGATAAGGAAAATCCAGGGAACTATGGACCAGTGAGCCTGACGTCAGTGGTGGGTAATGAGTTGGAAAGGATTCTGAGTGACAGGATTTACATGTATTTAGAAAGGCAAGGACTGATTAGAGATAGTCAACATGGCTTTGTGTGTGAGAAATCATGTCTCATTAATTTGATTCAATTTTTTGAAGAAGAGACAAAGAAGATTGATGAAGGTACAATGGTAGACATTTTCGACAAGTTTCAATATGGTAGACTTGTAAGCAAGGTTAGATCACATGGAATACAGGGAGAACGAGCCATTTGAATACAGAACTGGCTCAAAGATAGGAGACAGAGGGTGGTGGTGGAGGGTTGCTTTTCAGACTGGAGTCCTGTAACCAGCAGTGTGCCACAAGGTTTGGTGCTGGGTCCACTGCTTTTTGTCATTTATATAAATGATTTGGATGTGAATAAAGGAGGTATGGTTAGTAAGTTTGCAGATGACACCAAAATCGGAGGTGTAGTGGCCAGTGAAGATGGTTACCTCAGAGTAGAACAGAACCTTGATCAGATGGGCCATTGGGCTGAGGAGTGGCAGGTGGAGTTTAACTTAGATTAATGTGAAGTGCTGCATTTGGAAAGGCAAATCAGGGCAGGACTTATGCAATTGATGGTAAGATCCTGGGGAGTGTTGCTGAACAAAGAGACCTTGAGGTGCATTTTAATAATTCACTGAAAGCAGAATCGCAGGTAGGATAGTGAAGAAGGTGTTTGGTACGCTTGCTTTTATTGGTCAGTGCATTGAGTATAGGAGTTGGGATGTCATGTTGCGGCTGCACAGGACATTGGTTAGGCCACTTTTGGAATACTGTGTGCAATTCTGGTCTCCTTGCTGTTGGAAAGACGTTGAAAATACTTACATGGATGTTGCCAGAATTGGAAGGTTTGAGCTACAGGGAGAGACTGTTTTCCCTGGAGTGTCAGAGACTGAGGGGCAACGTTATAGACATTTATAAAATCATGAGGGGCAAGGATATGATGAATAGACAAGGTCTTTTCCCCAGGGTGGGGGAGTATAAATCTAGAGGGCATTGGTTTAATGTGAAAGGGGAAAGATTGAAAAGGGAGCTAAGGGGCAACGTTTTCACACAGAGGGTTGTGCGTGAATGGAGTGAGCTGCCAGAGGAGGTGGTGGAGGCTGGTACAATAACAATATTTAAAAGGCATCTGGATGGGTGTATGAATAGGAAGGGTGTAGAGGGACATGGACCAAATGCTGGCAAATGGGACTAGATTAATTTAGGATATCTGATTAGCATGGACCATGCTACATACCTATGACTTTATGACTCTATGCCTGTGCATCCAGCTGGTCACTACTTTGCCACCTACATTGCGCCCGTGTCAATTCCCACCACTTGCAGAGGTCACCACTTGGAAGATGGTGATAGATTCAGGAAAGCAGCAGTAAGTTTCCTGAGATCCAAGGTGCTTTGAGCCTCCCAAGAGATTGTCCAACCCTGCCAACAGCAGGGTGGGTGACATGTTACAACAAAAGCAAATGAGTTAAGGAGGCAACATGAACTGCCTCGGCGAGACCACACTTTGGGTATTGCATGCAGTTTTGGACTCTTTATCTACAGAAGGTTTATCTGGCTATGGAGGCAGTGAGAACTGACGTATAAAAACATAGAACACAGAACAGTTTCGCACAGTACAGGCCCTTCAGCCCACGAAGTTGTGCCGACCTATTATCCTACTCTAAAATCAAACTAACCTGCATACCTTTCATTTTACTGTCATCCATGTGCCTATCCAAGAGTGGCTTGAATGTCCCTGATGTATCTGACTCCACTACCATCGCCGGCAATACATTCCACACGCCCACCACTCTCTGTGTAAAGAACCTACTTCTGACATCTCCCCTTCCTCCAACCACCTTAAAGTATGAAGTGACACTGGATCAGTCAAGATTATATTTGTTGGAGTTTAGAAGAATGAGTGGAGATCTCATCAAAACTTACACCACGCTAACATGACTGGATGCTGTAAACACAGAAAGGATGTTCCTGCTCACTGGGGAGTTCAGAACCAGGAATCACAGTCTAAGCATACTGGCCTTACCATTTAGGACTGAGATGAGGAGAAATTTCTCCACTCAGGCAATGGTGAGCCAATAGAATTCACTGCCACAGAAAGCAGTTGAGGCAAAAACATTGAATACTTTCAAGAAGGACATAGAAATAGGATTAAATATATCAAAGGCTATGGGGAGAAAGCAGATACAGGCTATTGTGTTAGATGCTCAGCCATGATCATATTGCATGGCAGAGCAGGGTCAAAGGATGGAATGGCCTACACCTGCTCTTATATTCTATGTTTCTATGTTAGTTATTGCCTGCTCCAACAGGATCAGGTGCAGGCAAATTGTGAGTAACAATTCCACCATTCCCTCTGTCACAGCACCCCCAAAGCCCCTGCCCAAAAACTCGAAAAAAATGGCTTTTTAGCTCTTGCACATCTACCTGCCACTTTCAAAAGCTCTCATGTGGAGCCTAAGATAACAAGCATGGGGCTGGATGAACACAGCAGGTCAAGCAGCATCATAGGAGCAGGAAAACTTGACGTTTCGGGCCTAAACCCTTCATCAGAGATGGGGGAGGGGAAGAGTGTTCTGAAATAAATAGGGAGAGAGGGGGAGGTGGAGAGAGGATGGATAGAGGAGAGGATAGGTGGAGAGGAGGCAGACAAGTCGAAGAGGTGGGGATGGAGCCAGGAAAGGTGTGTGTAGGTAGGGGGAAAGGGAGGAGATAGGTCAGTCCAGGGAGGACAGACAGGTCAAGGGGGCGGATGATGTTAGTAGATAGGAGATGGGGGTGTGGCTTGAGGTGAGAGGAAAAACAGGTTAGGGAGGTGGAGATGAGCTGGGCTGGTTTTGGGATGCGGTTGGGGGAGGGGAGATTTTGAAGCTTGTGAAATCCACATTGATGCCATTGGGCTGCAGGGTTCCCAGGCTGAATATGATTTGCTGTTCCTGCAGCCTTCGGGTGGCATCACTGTGGCATTGCAGGAGGCCAGGATGGACATGTCATCTGAGGAATGGGAGGGGGAGTTGAAATGGTTCGCGACTGGGAGGTGCAGTTGTTTGTTGCGAACTGAGCGCAGGTGTTCTGCAAAGCGGTCCCCAAGCCTCCGCTTGGTTTCCCTGATGTAGAGGAAGCCACAACGGGTACAGCGGATGCAGTATACCACATTGGCAGATGTGCAGGTGAACCTCTGCCTGATGTGGAAAGTCTTCTTGGGGCCTGGGATTGGGGTGCCTAAAACTGGTCATCGTCAATATATGTCAGCCCTTCTTTGCCATTCCCTTGCTTTGTAACAGGCATTAAAATTTGTTGATGCTTCTTCAGATAGCAATTGTTAGAACCGTAGCTTTTATTTGTAGAAATAATTTAATAGATAGCTTAGAGACAATTTTGACAGAATTTTTTTCATCCTGTTCCATCATTTACTTCACAAGTTAACTTCCACAATAGCTATCAGTAGGTTTTTGTAGGCTGTTCCATTATTTTGTTCCTCAGCTGCGCTACTATAGAAATAACAGCAAACGGACACCAACCATTTGTTCTATTCTGTCAGAAAGCTGTACTGTTTTAGATTCCTTACTGAAAGATATAGGCCAGTCACAAGTGATGTCAGGAAACATTACCTCGTAGAAGATGGTGGGAATTCCTGCTCGTTAGCAACTGCCCTGCCTCCACTTTTCTTAAAAAATAATTATTGAGACTGAATGGTTCAATAGAAAATTTCGGAGCTGTGAATGCTCGATTTTTGTTCGGCAATGTGTTGAAGATTACAAAATTCAGGCAGGTTGATTGAGTTGAGGTATATATCAGCCATCACTTTAGTAATGTAGTGCTTAATGGTTAAATCCTGTTCCTATGCTCTTAAAGCATAGATTTGCCAGGTTCTGTGTCTATGTTGTAGCTTAGCACAAATTTCTGTATGTTAGCTGCAGATGTTCCTGCGCAACATGGCACAGATCTACCTGGAGTCTATTAAGTAAGCCTTGTAATTACCAGGATTTCTGCTCTGCTTTCAATAGGATAGGGAGAGGCTTAGCTTATCTGAAAGGAAGTACCTCTGATATTGCAGCACTTGCTCAGCACTGCACTGAAGTGTCTGCCTGCATTATACGCCCAAGCACTGACTGAAGTTTGAGACCACTGAGAGATAACCATCAGATAGTGCTGATAGATAATCAGAAATACCAAAGGAAACAGTAATTTTAAGTCCAGAACCTCAAATGTTTTGTCATTTAAAGTGTAGACAGTCAACCAAATACCATGCATTGACCATACTAATCTTCCAGATGATTGAAAGCATACAAACAGAATTCTTTTATCAAGATTCTCTCAGTAACAACAACCAAAATCAAACACCTTATTTAAAAAGCTAATTAGAGACTCAACAAAAAAAGGCGAGAAGAAAGAAGACTGATTTCACTTAATTTGGGCATGTTAGCAATTTAAGATTGTCAATTGTGAAAATATTGCCAGCCCACGGAATCAGAGCAATGGGGTCCTTTTTCAATGATGATGAATGGCTCAAAAGGTATTAGCACGAATCCTTCAATTTTGTTAAATGCATTTCATATCTGCATATTACCAATCAGCCAGTTCATGTCCAATAATCAGAGAATCCCTACAATGTGGAAGCAGGCCTTTCAACCCATGGAGTTCACACTGACCTTCCAAAGAGCACCGCACCCAGACCCCTACCTTATCCTATCCCTATATCCCTGCTTTTCCCATGGCTAATCCTCCTAGCCTGCACACTACAGGCAATTTAGCACGGCCAATCCACCTGCAATCCAGCCTGCATATCTTTGGACTGTGGGAGGAAACCCACACCAACACAAGGACAACGTGCAAACTCCACACAGACAGTTGCTTGAGGGTGGAGTTGAGCCTGCGACCCTGCCACTGTGAGGCAGCAGTGCTAAAAACTGAGCTATCATGCCTCCCCACCCCGAGTAAAGCACTTTCCAATCTGCACCCTCTCTCCTTTCAATTCTATCATTTTGTTGCATTCCTTAATGAATTCTATCTCTCTGCAGTGGATTTTCCTCCTTCTCCAACTTCCCCAGTTTATCTTGCATCCTGGATGCATGCCTCTTTTAGCATATGGAACAATAATTAGCATTAATTCTTAACTGTTTTTAAATTGAAGACTATTGGAAACATACTTTATGCAAGTAACAGAATGTTTACGCTGTAAATTGGTAGCCTGATTCCAGTTTAATTCACTTTTCCGGTGCAAATACAGAAACTTGTCGACACTTACAGCAAGTTTGACAGTGAGCTCTGGTTTTTCCCATGAATGGTCAGTAATTTGTAGCGATTCACTGCTCACAGGGTTATCTTTTTCTCACCACATGTTGAACCTCTTTTTTGCTACATATTGGTAGTGGTGTGCTCATTAAACTCAATACCATTCCCTCAGCAAATTCTGGACTATTAACTATTCTCTTCTAAAACTGTCAATCACAAAAATTACTAAGTCAAGAATCAATGCTTTATGCAAAAGATGGATAAACAAATACAGCATTAATTATGTTTCAGTCGGAATTAAATAAAGCCACAAATTGCCTGATAGAATATGCATTGCGTTGCTATCGCATTGAAATGAGTCTCCGCATTAATTCGAGGTTTCAACAGTCCACACAACTGTTCTATTTAAAACAAGTAAAATATGACAATATAAACCAATTCAACTGACAATTCAACCGAGTGGGTTTCCTCTGGGAGCTCTGGCTTCCTCCCGCAGTCCAAAGATGTGCAGCTTAGGTGGATTAGCCTTGGGAAAAGTAGAATTACAGGAATAGAGTAGGAGGGTGGGTCAGGTTGGATGCTCGTTGAAGGGTCGGTATGGACTCGATGGGCAAATGGCCTGCTTATCCAGCTCTCTTCTTGAAATGCTCCATCTCAGGCAACACCCTGGTGAATGTCCTCTGCACTTCCTCAAGTGCAATTGCATTCTTCCCATTAGTATAGTGACCCCCAGATCTGCACACAGTACTCCAGCTATGACACATCCCATATGCCTTCTTAACTACCCGACTAACTGCCCTGTTGCCTTGAATGTTATTACATTTCAAGTCCTCATCCACACACCTTTTAAAGTTTGCTCATCTCTACTGCTCTCCCAGGCAGTACATTCCAGATTCCTACTACCCTCTGAGCGATAGAAGAAGTTTCCTCAATATAAGTGGTTTGCATTAGCTGTTGTTCTTGGGTTTTATGCATAAAATGCGTGGAAAATATATGGATTTGATGTGGGAATAGGCTACTCCTAATCCAAACAGGATTGGAAGGCATCAGAGCCAGGGCTGTTGGCTGGAGTTGGAAATGATCCTGCTGCTAAATTTGCGAGTCTTTTATGGTGTTCCAGTCAGATGTAAAAGTTAAAATTCACCATAGTCCTACCAGACCATAGGGTTGCTCTCTCATTAGAGAGAGGGATGACTGGTGGCAGTTTAACCTGAGGGTCACTAGGCTTCAGGCAAAGGGAAAGGTTGAGAAGGAAAGTCCTACATGGTAACCTCAGCTGGTGCAGGAATTGAACCCACACTGTTGGTGTCACTCTGCCATCCAGCAAACTGAGC
The DNA here is from genome assembly GCA_024137785.1 of Ginglymostoma cirratum. Lineage (NCBI taxonomy): Eukaryota > Metazoa > Chordata > Chondrichthyes > Orectolobiformes > Ginglymostomatidae > Ginglymostoma > Ginglymostoma cirratum. Next base: position 12,750,998 of record JAHRHZ010000034.1, on the reverse strand, counting down.
GTCTTCCAGCTGGTTGTATGAAAGGGTGAAAGGGCTTCTCAAATATGCTCAATGGGGGCCTGATGTTTGTTCAGGTCTGCCCTCCTCAGGCCCTTACAGCTGCTAATGACAATTAAGTGTAAATATTTCTGTTTTCAAAATAATCTCTTCCTATGTAGCCAGAAGGAGGAAGATTCCCTCCAGAGCCTGTTCCAATCTCCACTTGTGGGCCTTATGCTTCCAAGATGACGTGACCATCTTAAATCAGAGTGAAGGGTCTAGGCCCGAAACATCAAGCTTTCCTGCTCCTATGATGCTGCTTGGCTTGCTGTGTTCATCCAGCTCCACACCTTGTTATCTTGGATTCTCCAGCATCTGCAGTTCCTATTATCTCGGATCGTCAGGTAAGCTGCCTTGTTGAGGCCTAGCTGGCCCAGCAGCCTACTTCAAATGTGCTGATGAAGACCAGTTTCCAAGGCTCCAAAAGCTTAATCCAGACAGGTTTGGAACTGAGATAACAAGGCGTAGAGCTGGATGAACACAGCAGGCCAGGCAGCATCAGAGAAGCAGGAAAGCTGACGTTTCAGGTCTGGACGCTTCTTCAGAAATGGGGGAGGGGAAGGGGGCTCCGAAGTAAATAGAGAGAGAGGGAGGCGATGATACAAGGTGGATAGAGGAGCAGATAGGTGGAGAGAAGACGGACAGGTCAAGGAGGCAGGGATGAAGCCGGTAAAGGTGAGTATACGTAGGGAGTAGGGGATGGGGGTTGGTCAGTGAGGAGGGAGGGGCAGGTAGGTGGGAGTGAAGACGGACAGGTCAAGGAGGGGGGGATGAGTCTGGTAGGTAGGATTTTGGGGTGGGGGTTGGTCACCTTCCTGCAAGAATGCCATCCCCTATTTGAAACATCAACTTTCCTACTCCTCTGATGCTGCCTGGCCTGCTGTGTTCATCCAGCTCTACACTGTGTTATCTCAGACTCCAGCATCGGCAGTTCCTACTATCTCTGAGGTGTGTAACTGAACCTTATTTTAGTCAAACTACAAGCCATGTTGGAGAAACACTAATGTTCTCAAAGCATAGAGCATTTTGCAAACCTCATTGCTGTCATTTTGAAAAGCTAGTGAAAATCTCAAGGAAATATTCAATAATTAGAAAGCACTCAAATGGAAAGTTCTCTGCCTGAATGTGTTATTTGCATAATTCATGTAGTTAGCTGGACTTGGACTCATTTTCGTTAATGCAACTTAGTCTCGAGATTTACCTTAATAGAAACTTCAAGGAGAATATTTAAAGAATCTGTCACCAGGTTATTATCACTGTACATCCAAAACCTTGACTTAACGATCTCATTTGAGATGCTGAATAAGTAAATTCAAATTCAGAGAACTGAGCACAAAATCCAAGATGTTCTCCAGTGTGATGATAGAGGAATGGTCTGTGGTTAGAAATGCTATCTTTTGGATGAGGCCCTGAACTGAGACCATATCTGCTCTCTCAAGGGCATGCAAAAGTTCCTAGTGCATATTTGAAGAGTGTAGCTGTCTCCCCTACTGCCTTATACGACCTATATGGCTGAAGCAATTCAAATCTCAACAGGAGATGTGGGATAAACTAGTGGAGAGTAGACAAACAGAGGGCTGAATATTATGATTTATATTAGTGTGAGAGAGGCAGAACTGAATCTAAATAGTCTACCTGCTCCGCATTTCCAGTTTGCAGCTCTCTTAATCAGACATTGGATAGCCAATTAGTAGCCAATCCAGCAGCTAGGTGCCAATTAGAGGTGCAAATCTCAGATTCACACTGAAACAGGAGACTAGACGAGGACAGGCAGGAAGTTGAAGAAGGCTCACTGGATCTGAAACATCAACTCTGTTTTCTGTCTTGTGACGAAATGTGCCTTTAAGAAGGATTTGTTTTGTCTGGTTTCTCTCGAAAGCAAGTGTTGTAAACCTGCTGCCAGGCTGTCTGCTCTATGCACAGCGGTATTGCTAGCTTTTTTTTCGGAAAGGTCGGTAAAAGAAGCATGAATGGACAGAGTCAGGCTCACACAGACCCAGGGTTTCCAGGTTTTGCTTTCGGTTGGTGAGGGTGGGACTTTGCAAGAAGTCACTGGAAAAAGCTTGTGTTCTTTCCTTACAGCTGGGTTCACGTTTCAGGTTTTCCTTTCTATGTGCCTAAGCCAAGCTGGAGAAACTCAGCAGCTCGAGCAGCATCTGTACACAATGTTATGACCAGAACAAAACACCTCAGAATATATCAAAGAGAGACGCTGCTACAATGGAATGCCGCTATATTGGAGAAGTTAATGAGTAGGAGTTGCAATATACTATTTTCTTAAGTATTTCAATAGAGTTACAGTTTAGCCAATTACCATTTAAAAATTTATTTTGTCTGTATTTTAATTATAGTGTAAGAATAAAGTGTGTTTTGTTAAAAGCTGAGTAGTTTGACCAATCGAAACACATCTGGAATGCAATGTCTTACACTTGCCTTTATGTAAGAAAGAGTTACTGTCTAGGTTATCTCCTTGATATATTCTGAGGGGTTTTGGTCTGGCCCATAACACTGTCTACAAATGTGCTAGAGTTGCTGAGTTTCTCCAGCTATTTCTGTTTTTGTTTCAGACAGCAAGTTGAATGTGGTCACATATTTAAAGTCTTTCTCCAAAACCCCTGCACAATCTCTGAATTTCTCTTTGGTTTGGTGTGCAGGGACAAAGACATGAGATTGGCATTAGATCGTAGAACTGGTTCAGGCGCAAAGGGCCCAATGACTTCCACATGCACCATAACAAATCTGAGACACTGTAATTCATTAGTGGTTCCTGGGAGGAAAAGGGGAGGGGGTGTGTGGGGAATGCAGCGAGGGATTAGTGACTGAGAGAGACCAAAGGCCAGGTTGGTCACTGGAGGAAGAATGGCCGCAGTATATTAGTAAGTATAGCATGTATATATATTAATAATAGTATGGTTCATGAAGGTCTCCTCTCATTCTTCTGAATTCCAGTGAACTCAACCTCTCCTCATAAGAAAATCCCCTCACATCCAGGATCAACTTAGCAAACATTCTATGGACAGCCTCCAATGCCTGTATACCTTCACTGAGATAAGTGGCGCAAGACTGTTCAGAGTAGCTCTGTTCTAACTAATGCCTTATATAGTTTTAGAAAGACCTCCTGACCTTTATACTCCATTCCCTTTGAAATTAAGGCCAAAGTTCCCTTTGCCCTCCCTGCTGAACATGGATGTTAGCTTTTCATGTAATTCATGCCAAATCTGCAGCCTTCTGCAGTCTTTCCCCATTTAAATAGCATTCAGCTCTTCTATTCTTCCTACCAAAACCCCTGGTCCTCCAGTCCTCCTCCCCACCAGCATCATCCATCTCCAGATCACCTCTTGCCTCACTAGTCAATCACAGGGATTGAAAGCTGCACCGTTCCCCCCACCCTCAGGTCACTAACATTCCCTCTCTACTCCGCCACCCCACCCTGCAACCCAGCAGTTTCCGCCCTATTCCTTGAAACATTGCATTCATATCTGATACAGTTCTTCAGTTGTTAGATTCTGAACTATGCCACGTTCCAGATTGTTAAATAATCTCAGCATCACCAGGACATGTGCAAAACTCCACTGACGCAGGAATGAACATGTGTGAAAATTTCTGTGTTTGTTTCTGGAAATGAACATCAGAGCAGGACTAATGACGCTCCTGAAGGTAGTAACAAAATCAAGACCATTTTTTTAAAAAACTAAACGCATTTGCACCTGTGATTACTGTCAGGGGAGTTAAGCGGTGCTGGGAGAAATTGCTTGGATTGTGGTGTGGGAATCTTAACAGCAGCGTGAACATAACTGATAAACACACACAAGCAGCAGAGCTCTCAGTTTGAAAGGACATTACATATAACCTGTGCCTGGTTTGTGTAAATAGTTCTGGAAGGGAAATATTGTCTCCGCAAGTCAAGGCCTCATCACAGATAAAACAGGACAAGAGAACGAATTGCAGAGAATTATGATGACAGAAAACCCAGTCCTTACTTTTAATATCCCTGAACCCTGCAGCCGTGACTGTTTCAGCATTTCTTCCACTACCGTCTCTCAGATCCAAAATACTCATTTGCTGCTCTCTGGTGTGATATACCCAGAGATCATCTCCATGCTGTAGCCCTGCTGATGCTTATGAATCCCAATACCTCTCACTGCCCAAAGCTTCCATTAGAAACTTAACCACAGAGTGATAAACCTCAAAAAAAAGGAGGAATTAAATCAACAGAGGAATGAAAAAAAAAGAACACTGCAAGAACGTAATTATAAGATCAATAAAATACAAGATGATTTTAACCCAGTAATTTCTGTCTTTGTTTCAGTTTTCCATAGTTCTTTGTTTTGTTTTGATTTTCACTCACCTCATGTCTGATCAAGATGACATTTACATTAGGGGCACTTTCACTAGACGCTATTTGGATACCTGGCTATCATCAGCGGTACCAAGTCCTGATCGAGTTGCATCATTTGGACTCCAGTCTTAGTTTGATCCTGGGGACTATGCAGGTCCTGCCAGTGCTGGTCAAACAAAAGAAATCCATGCAGAAGATCTATTTATCATAGCAGTCAGTCCTGAAAGAGGTTGCGTTTTTGGCAAGGCTTAATGCAGCCAACTTCAGTTTAAATTTTCGGTAGGGTTATCTTTTGTTTAATATTCTACGAACTATTGTCATAGACATAGCACCAGGCTATACACAGAATCAGGTCTCTCCTAGATTCTCACTGTTTCTTTCTCTCTCTCTGTTATATCACTACTGATATTGTTATGATCTGTACTGATTGTAACACTAGACATATCAGATCCCAGAGGGAAACCTGGCTTGATAGATCATATATTTCATTTTTTGCACTTGGTTTATGAGGCAGTTGTCACTGAGAGAGATTCATACAAGGCTGCAGATTTCATTTAACAAAAGAACATATTTATTACACAAAAGAAGAAATTAAAAGCTAAAGCTTTCAAGATGCATAGAAAACAGTTAGAAAGATATTAATACAAACACGAAAACAACATTTTTTCCTGTTTCCCAGTATCATCTGAAAGGCCGAAGGGTCTGTTTCTTTGCCGTATGACTCTATCATCTATTATAGAGGCCCAATTCCAGATTTTTAAACTCTACTGAACTGACTTTCCCAAGTCTGTTTTTCTTGGAACTTGGAGAAAATTTATTCATTCCTTTCTTAGTCCTTGACTATGAACCTTTCACAATTCTGATGGCCTAAACTTACTCAGTTGTAACAACTTGAAGATTTCTATCTGAACTCTGCTGGTTTAGAAGCTCAACAGACTGAAAACCATTCTATTGAGGTGACTAGTTCCCCGAAGTGATTAGATTCTCCTGCTAGGGAGAAATTGTTTTACCTTCTGAATTGAACATGGAGTCTCCAGAGTGGATATTTTTTCTGCTTTAATTGTATCGGAGCTTACTTGGACTGCACCTGGTGTACTGTGTGCAGTTTCGGTGTCCTTAATTCAGGAAAAATATTATTGCTACAGAAGAAGTGCAAAAGAAGCTTCAGCAAACTTGCTTCCTGTAATGGCAGAGGTGATCTGTGAAGAGTGGCTCAGCGGTTAACAGTGATGCCTCGCAGCACCAGGGATATGAGTTCAATTCTAGCCTCAGGTGACCATCTGTGAGGAGTTTGCACATTCTCCCTGTTTCTTCATAGATGTGCCCTGGTTTCCTCCCACAGTCCAAAGGTGTGTAGGTTAGGTGGATTGGCCAGGGGAAATGTAAGGTTACATGGATAAATTAAGAGGGGTGAGCCTGGATTAGGATGCTCTTTGGAGGTTTGGAGTAAACTTGATGGGCTGAATGGCCTGTTTCCTCACTGTTCTGCTTCTATTCAAATGGGCTTGTATTCTCTTGAGGTTTGAAGACTGGAAGGTAACTACATTGAAAGATAACAAAATATTTAAAGCAACAGATGAGGTTGATGCACATACCGTGTTCCCTGGTTGGGGAATCGATCACTGGGAGGCACAATTTAAAAATTGATAAGCTGTCATTTAAAACTAAGGTAAAGAGAAAATTTTTAATTCGGGGATGTTAAATCTTTGGAATTCCTTATGCCAGCGGAACCTCAATCTTTGCTTATATTTAAAGTTGAGTTTGATAAATTGTTCATTCTCAAAGGCATAAAGGGTGATAGGGATAGCATGGGTAAAAGGCAGAATCATCAAGGTTTGATCAACCATGATGGCGGAGGAACTTGACAGGCTGAATGGCCTTCTTCTGATCCAATGATCCTACTTTGAACCTTTTGTTCTTAATCAAAATGGAACAGAATGAATTTCAAACAAAATGATTGCCTTAATACATTTGTACAGCCTGCCGTAGCCCAGTAACAGAAACAATTTATCCTTTAACACTGCAAGGACTCTGTCATGGCTAATACCACAATATTCTCAACAGGGTAAAGTGGGGAGAACCCAAGAATGATCCTAACCAGTAGATCATTGAATTCACACTCAACATTATCCTGTACACACTCTCCGAAATTGTGTCAACTAGCGTCAATTAAACTGACCGTCTAGTTAGTAGTTAATTGTTGTTTCTAACACACATTGGGTGGTTGTGTTTACTGATTTACAAAAGTTATTACAATTCTGAAGCAATTAGTTGGCTGCACAGTGTCTTGGGATGCCATGAGATTAAATCAATAAAGTTTTCTCCTTTTATCAAGGCCATTAAGAGAATTGCACAGAAATGGAAGCTTAGGAAGTGGTGTGTTCCTGTGTACACAGGGAGTCTGTGTTTGATTTTATTCATTCATAGGACATGGATGTCGCTGGCCAGTATTTATTGCCAATCCCTAACTGCCCAATGGGCAGTTGAGAGTCAACCACGTTGCTGTGGGTGCAGAGTCACATGTAGGCCAGACCAGGTAAGGATGGCAGATTTCCTTCCCTAAAGGATGCCAGTGAACCACAATGATTTTTCTGACAATCAACAATGTCTTCATGGACATCATTAGACTCTGTCTCCCAGATATTCCTCCATCTGCCATGGTGGGATTTGGACCTGGGTCCCCAGGACATTTCCTTGATATCTGAAACAACAGTCGAGTTACAGCACCATTGGGCCATTGTCTCCCCGAATATGTTGCTATGGTGATCCCCAAAACCACCAAGGTACAAAGTTAAATCCTTCCCACACATATTTATGCTACAAACTACAGCCTTCCCTTTATTTCTTACCTCATAGAATCAAAGGTTTCCTTACAGTGTGGAAACAGGCCATTCAGCCCACTGAGTCCACACTGATCCTCCAAAAAGCACCCCATCCTGTCCCACTCCCATATCCTATCCCTGGAAAATTGCATTTCCCATGGCTAATCCAACTAGCCTGCACATCCATGGACACTATGGACAATTTAGCATGGCCAATCCACCTAATTGGCACATCTTTGGACTATGGGAGGAGACAAGAGCACCCAGAGGGATCCACGCAAACACAGGGAGAACATGCAAACTCACCCGATGGTGGAATTGAAGCTGGGACCCGGGTGCTGTGAGGCAGCAGTGCAAACCACTGAGCCACCATAAAAGAGCTTTGAAAATTACCAAGCTCATTAACCTGAAGCATTAACTCTTCCTCTCACTCCAAAAATGCTGCAAGGCCTGCTGAGCATTTCCTGCTTTTATTTCAGATTTCTGAGTTGATTTTGCTTCGGGAATCCTGCTCCAACCCATAAATTTAGTTTAAACGTGTTAGAGTTAACTTGGTGTCAGCTGAGCCAGCTGTCAATTGTACATCATTTCTTTCAATTTAACCTTGGCCCCTCGGGCCCAATACACAACTACAGTGAAAGGAGATATAGTACTGGCTCAATCCCAACTCGGTTTTAAACGTGATAGATTATGGACAGATCTAGCAACTCAAGACTGTGCATCCATGAGACCATCAGTGGCAGAGTTGTACTCCAGCACAATCTGCAAACTCATGGCCTGGCACATTCCCCACTCAAACATTACCATTATGCTAGACAAACAACCTCAATTCAATGATGATTGCAGCACAGCATGCGAGGAATAGTACCAGACACACCTAAAAATGAGATGTCAACTTAGTGATTTGATTTGATTTATTATTGTAACATGTACTGAGATACAGTGAAAAGTATTGTTTTACGTACTACAAGAAATGATTCTTTCCCTAGCAAATGGTGGAAGGAGCATAGAGCTAACAGGGCAAAGAGATTCCACGACTAACAGGTCAGATCTAAATTCTGCAGTTCTGCCAGATCCATTCATGAATGCTGGTATACAGTGAAACAACAAAAATTGGAGGCTTTGTAATTATGATGGGAGGGGTGGGGGAGGCTGTGGGTGGGGAGGAGGCAGAACTGTGGTATAAAAGATAAGGCTGAAGAATTTCCAAGCACCTGTCGCCAGAAGTGCTGAGTGAATGATCCATCTCGGCCTCCTCCAGAGGTCCCAGCATCACAGATGCCAGTCTTGAGACAATTCAATTACCTCCACATGATATCAAGAGATGGATGGAGGCATTGGATATGGCAAAGTCTATGGACCCTGACAACGTTCTGTCAGTAGAACCGAAGACTTGTGCTCTAGGTGTGAGTCTATACCTATGTGGGGATGTGTCTATACCTGTGTGGGTGTGAGTCTATACCTGTGTGGGTGTGTGTCTATACCTGTGTGGGTGTTAGTCTATACCTGTGTGGGTGTGCGTCTGTAACTGTGCGGGTGTGAGTCTATACCTGTGTGGGTGTGTGTCTATATCTGTGTGCATGTGAGTCTATACGTGTGTGGAGTGTGTGTCTATACCTGTGTGGGTTTTAGTCTATATCTGTGTGGGTGTGAGTCTCCATATTTTTTTCCTTTATTCATTAACAGGATGAAGGCATCACTGGCTAGGCAACATTTATTGCCCATCCCTAATTGCCCAGAGGGCAGTTAAGAGTCAACCACAATGCTCTGGGTCTGGAGTCACACATAGGCCAGACCGGGTAAGGATGGTGGTTTCCTTCCCTACAGGACACTAGTGAACCAGATGGGTTTTTCAGACAATTGATAATGGATTCATGGTGATCATTATATTCTTTATTCCAGGTACTTTTATCAAATTCAAATTCCATCATGTGCCCATGGCAGGATTCCAACCCGGGTCTCCAGAATATTATAGGGTCTCTGGCTTAACAGTGCAGTGATAGTACCACTAGGCCATCATATCCTCGCCACCTGTGTGGGGTGTGTGTCTATGCCTGTGTGGACAGGGCAGCATGTGTGTCACTGACAGAGATGAGATCTGTTTGTGAGAAATGTGAAGGATTTGTGTGGAGGCTCCACACGTCCACAATCACTTTCATCGCTATCACGCACATTGCCTGGCCACAAGTTGTTATCAGTAATACCTTGGGGAGCCCCCACTACAAGGTGCAGATTGGTGCAGCCTTGTGAGTTCAGGGCTAAGAGATGTGTCAAACTATTAAAGTTAGGAGACACATTGTCAAACACAATTTGTACAGTGAGATGTAAGCCTTGCCTGGGTGATTTAGCTTGGTTCTGCATCCCATAGTCCATGGCACTGGCCACTCTGTGCATAAGTGGAGCCATCATCTCAATGACATTAGGGAGGTAACATCACCTCCCTCATGTTCATGATGGACCCCTTCAGTGTCTCTCTGAGATGGTGGATGTAGTCACAAAGGGCCATCAGTGCATCACATGTTGTCTACTGTTGCTCAATAATTCTCCTTCAGTTCAGTGATACCTGGGGATATACTGGGTGCAGCAACAGTTAGAATAGGAGAGGTGGGATAGGTTGGGCTTGAAGAGTGAGGGGTTTAGGGCGATACTGTGAGGATTGTTTATGTATTTTTGGACTGTGGAGAAAAACTAGGAGAAAATACTGCTTTAATCCAAGAAAACCAACTGAGAAGATGTTTGCAGCTTTAAAAATATGTTACTGAAACACAATGTGAGTTGTGTCTACAAGGCTGCCTCATTCAAGCCGTGAAGGAGCGATCTGGATTGAAATGCATCTCCTGTATGTGTTCAGGCAGTTTTACCTAGAGGCAGCCTTTTGAATGATTTTTCAGTTGGGACTAGTTGTGGACTCAGGAGGTGTCAGCACAGTAATAATCATTTGATTGGTTCCTGAGCAGATGGTAACAGCTGTGGGTGTGTTCAAAGCAGCAGAAACATCCAGGCTTTGAAGAGTAAGCACCCATCATTGAGTACACAAGTTGGGATGTCATGTTGGAGCTGTACAGGACATTGGAGAGACTTCTTTTAGAATACCATCTACAATTCTGGTGACTCTTCTACAGGAGGAATGGTGTTAAATCTGAGATGGTGCAGAAAAGATTTAATAGGATGTTGCTGGGACTAGAGGGTTTGAGCTATGGAGAGAGGCTGAATATGCTGAGGTATGTTCCCTGGAGTTTTGGACGCTGAGGGGTGACCTTATAGAGGTTTATAAAATCACGAGGGGCATAGATAGGGTGAATAGCCAAGGTCTTTTTCCTAGAGTAGGGTTCCACAACTAGTGGGCACAGGTTTAAGGTCAAAGGAGCACGACTTAAAAGGGACCTAAGAGGTAAAGTTTTCATGCAGAGGGTAGTGCATGTATGGAACAAGCTGGCAGAGGGAGTGTTGGAGGTTGGTACAATTGCAACATTTAAAAGTCATCTGGATGGGTAAATGAACAGGAGGGGTTTAAAGGGCCAAATGCTGGCAAATGGGACTGGGTCAAATTGAGATAATTGGTCAGCATGGATGAGTTGGACCGAAGAGTCAGTTTCTGTCCTGTGTGACTCTATGTCTCTATCTCCCTCCCTCCGTCCCTCTCTGTGAAGTAAAAGCATATCCCTTCCCTTTCTCTGTAAACTGTTCTGTCTGCAAATCCCCTGCTGAAATGAAAAGGGTCAAAACCAATCTTCAGATGCACTGACTCCTCAAACAGTGATTGAAAGAGTAAGAATTAAAATATCCAAAACTTCACGTCATTAGCAAAGAATTGAAGGAGGCGAAACAAAGCCAAATGGAAACAATTCATCAACATCTGCGATCTGGCCTGGTAGCAGGACTGTTCTTCTCTGGTTTATATTTTCTTCCACAACTACCATATTTATATGCGTCTATTAGAATGTGGTTGAGAATTTATAAAAGAATATAGTTTAAGTTAGAAAACTTCAATTAAGCAATACTACTTTTTCTATTTTTTTGCCATTGATTTTCAAAAACAGATTGATAAAAATAAAGTTATTTTGTTGGCAATGGAAAAATGTGATTTCCCATGTTCTTTTAACATGAATTAGAGACTTAGGTATCCTTGGGCAATCATTGTCTTCAGTTTAATCACGTTAATATTTGTGATGTTTTGGGAATAATAAAGATTGATTTCTAGGGCATTACTCCAATGAGTCACATTCAGAGAAAGGTGATTGTGTCTCTGTACTCAACTTCACTGATCTGCTTATACTATAAAACTGTTTTCTGCATTTCATCCAGGAACATATGGCATCACCTCGGCAATCTCCAATCACATATTCTTTATTTATCCTGAGACATTTTCCTCGAGTTACCAGAGAAGACTATTCCTCCTCATACCCATTTCAAAGAGGTGCCAATTATAACTTTACCCATCTCAGCTCCATGTTACCATTTCCTGTCCCCTGACAGCCAACTCCAAATGCTCCAACTTATATATTTGTGGCGTATCTTTAAATACTGGAGTTGAGGACATGACTCTGCAACATTCCTGTTCCTGATTGGAGAGAAAACCTGAACAAAAATGTTTGCTGAATTCAAAAGTGACTGCAAGACGTGAAGAAACTATTCCTGGTGCTCCCCATGCATTATTGGAATCCTTCATCAACTCCCAGTGAACGAGCACATTAGGAAAATCCAGGACATAAAGACTGAATGCTAGGATCGATTCTAAGGAAGTTGAGTAATTTAAGTCTTTCTGTTAAGTGAAAGAGATTGAATGGTGATTGATTCATCACTTCAGGGTAATGAAATTTAATGATGTGGGCTTGCTGAAATGGTAGAACAGTTGTAGTGGAACGGAAGGAGAATCTATCAGCCGTAAGGCTTGGCACCATTTGTGATGCTTCTTGCTGGGACCACATTTCATTGAGCTGTTGTGACAGAATGAGCTGGATTTTCCTGGGGTCTCTGATGTCTACTGAGTTCTAGAGCCCATATTGGGCAGCAGTCATCACTGGCTCAATGATCTCAGGGTAGCATGATGACTCAGTGGTTAGGACTGCTGCCTCACAGTGCCAGGGATCTGAGTTTCATTCCACCCTAGGGCGACTGTCTGTGTGGAGTTTGCACATTCTCCCCGTGTCTGTGGGGTTTCCTGTGGATGCTCTGCTTCCCTCCCACAGTCCAAAGGTGGGCAGGTTAGGCGTATTGGCCATGGGAAATGCAATGTTACAAGTATAGGGTGGGGTTGGGTGTTGCTGGGTTTGGCTTGGATGCTCTTTGGACAGTCAGTGTGGACTCAATGGGCAGAATGGCCTGTTTCCACACTCTAGGGTTTCTATGATTCTAAGTGGTGCTTTCTGGAATCTGAACTGGGGCCTCACCTATTCACTATGTTTTCCACTGAGTGAGATGAAGGAAACCAGAGCTCTTTATAAGAGTGCGCTGAAGGAAATAAGGCAGGCAGTTTAGTAAGTAGTGCACCTAGAGATTGCAAAGGAGCATTGATAGAATGAATGAGCAAATCTGTGGCAGCTGGGGTTTAATGTGGAGAATTGCAAAGTCATAGAGGTCTACAGCACAGAAAAAGCCCCTTCGGCCCATTGAGTCTGCTCCGCTCAAAGATAAGCTCTTCACTTTTCTAATCCCATGTACCAACACTTGGCCTGTAGCCTTGTATATGGCTTGGCATTGCAAGGACACATCTAAATCCTTCTTCTGCTCTTCAAAGTCATTCACTTTGGACCCAAAAAAAGAGATTAGAAAATTCTTCAAAAGGTGAGAACCTGGAAACTGATGGTCAAATGAAAAGAAATATTTAAAAAGCAATGAAATATTACTTTTCAGTTTATGAGGGCTAGAACACAAATGGTTGGAAGCTTTGCCACGGTTATGTATTGTGTCTTGTGTAGTCTGCAGCTGGAGGATTGTCTTCGAGCCTGGGCAACACATCTTGGAATGGAAACATTGTTCCAGGAGAAACCCAGGGAAATATCAGAAGATTTAACAACTGAAATGATATGAGCTTGTTGCATTTCCTACGAATGGCCTACACCTGTTGCATTAACATGTACAGCTATTTTACATCAATGGTATATCACAAAGGATCCCATCACTGCCCATCACCCACTCTTCCTGTCTCTGGGTGGTATATACACACAACACACACAAGCATATATATATAAATATATACATTTATATATATACACACACACGTTAGATTAAACACTATTCAGTCAAGTTGTAAAGGAGCATTGATTGAGTGAGCAAGTTTGTAGCAATGAAGTTCAATGTGGAGCTAAGAATAAAAGTATTCTACAAAAGGTGAGGTAAAAGAAAATGCTAAAAGTTTATGAAAAATATATCTGACGAGCTGGATGTCAAATTGCTGAAAACCTTGAGCAAGGGGGGTAAAGCACCATTTAATCAAAGTGTGCCCCTTTGAACCGAGCTGTGAGACAGTGACAGCACAGTACAAGTCTCCCCATCATCATGTGCATCACAATGAGTTAGGACATCACAACCAGTTTGTGAACTGGGTAAAACTGACACACAAGGCTGCACTGAGTGAATGTGAAGGAAGTAGAGCTACACTGAACTATCGAGGAGTGAAGGTAATCAGCAGGAAGGGCTGAGGAGTTTACTTTGAGGTAAGGGTGAAAAAAATGGAAGAATAGGACAGCACAAGACATTCAGCCCAACATAACATTGACACATGTCTCAACAAGCCTATTGTATGTTTTAATTTTCTGAAAGACACATCACCTTCAGTAGCAATGCTGCCCACAAAGTGGAATACTTCCATTTGTTGGCAAGAATAATTTTTCCATGTCATTGCTTGCAGGTAATCCATTGCTTGGAATTTGATTTCAGATGTTTAATCAGCCATATTTTCAGATCCTTCCCTGGATTGACCATCATGCTGCCAGTCTGAATTTGACTCTCCTGGTCTTCCATGCAGCTAGGCAAATTGGGTTCAAGCAGCTTTGTGAAGTGTAAGTCACATCTGGCTAACTGAGTGAAAGAATTTGAATGGATTGCTAATGTACTGGAGAATGAACGAGTCTGGTCATTGTCTGCTTGGATATTCAAACGTATTTCTTCAAAGGTTGTGCTCAGGACATTAGAGGCGAAATGAGAGTAGAGGAATAAGAGGAACCTTGTGATGCAGGTTGGTAGTTGGTTTGGAGACTGGAGACAGGGTGTTAGGATGAAGAGAATTTTGTCTGATTGAAGAACATGACAATCTGAACCTGGACCTGAGCTTTCCATTAATTTTCAATTATTGAAACAAAGGAATGTCCAATAAATCCAAGCTTGCAGAAGGCACTAAGACAGGCCATCTTAGTAAGTGGCATAGGAGGGAGCTGAAAGTTGTGAAGGAGCATTGATTGTGTGAGCAAGTTTATAGCAGATGAACTTCAATGTGGAGCTAAGACTAAGATAAAAGTATTCTACAAAGGGTGAGTCAAAAGAAATGTTAAAAATTCATGAAAAATATTTCTAATGGGTTGGATGAAAAATAGTGGAAGACTTTTAGCAAGTTGGGTCAAACATAATTTAATCAAAATGTGGCCCTTTGAAACGAGCTGTGAAACAGTGACACCACGTTGCAAGTCTCGCCATCACCATGTGTGTCACAGTGAGTTGGGACTCACAATCAGTTTGTAAACTGGGTAAGACTGAGGCAGGAGGCTGCACTCACAGTGAATGTGAAGGTGTTGCAGTGAGCTCAGACATCAATCATCATTTTGTAAGTAAGAGGTAATCTGTGAATGTGGATGGCTGGAAGATCTGTAGCAGTGAATTTTGTGAGGCAAGCATGATGCTTGGGTCATCAAAGAAGAATGATTGGGTCATCAAAGAATGGATTCAATGAAGCTTCATAAATATTGAAAGGTGTGTAAATAGTTGTTTTATATATTAATGTGTGAATGCATATAATGCTTTCTCGCATACATAAGCTCAGTAAAATAGAATCATTGTATTTGATACCTAAGTTCCAATTTATTTGGGAGATCACTGATTGGTTGTTGGGATAAAGAGAAATTTTGCTAATGGACAGATATGAGAAGTGGTTTCATCAGGAATCTGCAATGGACCTTCAAAATGTTGCTATTTTTAAATGGCTGACATAAGCAGGCATTTATCCAGGTTTACTGAGAACACTAAAACAGCTGGTATGATAAATAATGCGTGTTAAATTTCCAAAGTAATAAACAGAAATGTGAGAGAATGAGCAAGTCTGGAATTCAATTTAGGAGGGGCAAAGACAGTAACTTTGTTTGAAAACTTAAAACTTTGAACATTTTCCAAATGCAGAGAAGTTGAGAACTGTTGGCCAGCAGTCTAAAATATATTTTTCAAAGGTGGAGTGAATGTGGATGGCTGGGATTTCTAAAGAAGTGGATTTTGTGATCTGAGCATAGAGAATGATAAGATCATAAAACAATGGATTCAACGAAGCTTTACAAATATTGAGAGTTGTGTAAATAGTTGTTTTATATTTTAATGTTCTAATGCACACAATGCTTTCTCTAAAACAGCAGCTCAATGAGGCGGAATCATTGTATTTGTTGTCATCACATTGTTCATGAGATTTGAGTGCATGGAGCCTATTTTCTGATGGTTAATCAGCCCCAGCATTAGCTTCTCCATTGGAATGCTTTCCTTGGAGTGCCTGACTATCTCATTGCCAGTCTGAGTTTGATTTCTCTATACTTCTAACTAACAGAATTCACAAGCTGCCCATTTCCCATTGTTTAGCATATTCTAGAGATTGAGCAAAACGTTCAGTGCTTGCTAAAGTCTCAGTTAGACATTTAACCACTGTTAAATCTTATGCTCCAACAACACAGACAGGACAGCAGCAATTAGGTTCAGCTTCACACTGATCAACTTTCCAGTCTCAAAAAATTCAATCTGTTCTTGATTAATCCTTGCCCCTCTGAATGCAGATCAATTATGTCCACAGGAATTGCCTCTACTAGTTTCTCCACCACTGAGGTTAGACTGACTGGCCTGTAGTTTCCTGGTTTATCCCTTGCTCCCCTCCTGAATAACAGTACCACATTGACTGTCTTCCAGTTGTCCAGCACCTCTCCTGGAGGTGAAGAAAGAGAGGAAATGAAAATATTTGCAGGTGCCCCTGCTATTTCTTCTATTACCTCACTCTACAACCTGGGATATATTTCATCTGGCCCTGGAGGTATATCTATGTTCAATCCTGCCAGCCCCCTCAGAACCTCCACCTGTCTGTGCTAATTTCTTCAATTGTATCACAGACCTTCTGTCTGATTTCCACACCTATTTTATCTCATATGCTATACCCATTTCTATACCACATTCTATATACCATTTCTACACCTTTTTTTTTGATTTTAGCCCCTTTTTCTTTTCCATAACATTCTGGAATCTAATGGAGTTATGATCGTACCAGCCGATCTGTTTCCCAGATTCCGATCCTCCTGTGTCTCGTTGTTTTTTTCAAACCCAGCAGCTGAAGTAGCACCTCCAAATAAAATGTGAAGAGCAAAGGTATATCTTCTTCTGCAGTTCACTGCACTCCCACATTAACCAAATTCCAAAATATTTTACTCTATGCCAGTTGCACTCAGTGCTAGCTGCAGTATATAGGCTGTGCTATATTTCTGCTATTTACAAATTAAATTAATCAGTTTTGCTGTGCTAATTTTCAAGATCTGGGTTACGTTAGCTAATTTCTCAGTCAGGAGCTCCCTTCTTTAAATCTGAGAAAATCTAAACTGCATTGTTTCACTATATGGGAAAAGATATGATATACCTGTGATGCTTGCTGTAATCCAATATTTGCTGTCCAATCCCCTCAGGTGTTCGGATGAGTGTGAGGATATTGGCTTTTGATGGAACTGCCTGTAGACTCCAGGCAGAAGAAGCGAAGTGACAAAGGCGAGTGAATCTAACATGAGAAAGAAAATTGCAACCAAACTCCAATTATTGCCAATTCAGATATTGCAAAGGAAGGAGTGCCGCATCTCAATTCTCTGGGTCCCAATGTTTCACAGTGCCGGCTCAGCATCATTTAATTTATTTTGTAATTGACAGTCAAAAGTTACCTTCCCACGGAGGAAAGATAAATTGGCATTGGAGGCAGTTCGAGGAAGGTTCATTCAAACAAGGTTCATTTAACTGAGACCAGCTGTGAAAAGGACTATCTTATGAGGAGAGGTTGAGTAGACTGGGCCTGTACTTATGGAATTGAGAAGAAATAGTGGTGACATTACTGAAACATGCAAGATGTTCATTAGACTTGACAGGGTAGATGTAGAAAGGGCATTTTCCCTTGTAGGAGAGTCTTGTAACTGGGGCAAATTGTCAGAATAAGGGATTGCACTTTTCAGAATTGAATTGAATTGAATTAGAATTGAATTAGCCTTTATTTTCACATATACTCAATGAGCATAGTGAAAAGTTTATGTGTCACCACTTACAGTGACATCTTAGGTACTTTGCACCTCGGTGCATCTGCTTTAGTCACAAGGTCTCAGAAACAGAATGGCCAGCACAGCAGCAATAAATGTTCGGAAAAACGGCCTTCCAACCCAGACCACACTGGCACCGAGCTTCCGGTCTGTACCGGGCCCGGGCTCCAGACTGCACTGGGCTTCACCTTGAGGATCGCAAGCCTGGGAGATCGCTTCAGACTGCCATTCCGGGCTAAGGATGCCATGCCAGGCCAAGGGGACACCATGTCAGGAGGCCGCTCGGGAAGGATGCTACAATAGACAGGGAGGCCACTGCGTTACGCCACGTGGGGAGGTCACTACAGGAGGCCCCTGTGACAGACTGGAAGGTCGCCACTCCACTGCTGTGAGAGGCCACTGCACCGGGCCAGGGGAGGGGGGGTGGGGTTGGTGGGGGGTGGGGTGGGGTCATGGTGTCAGTTGTTGGAGGCTGGGAAGTCACCATAGGCTGGGAGTTGTTGGAGGCCAGGTGCCGGTTGGAGGCTGGGAATCATTGTCAGAGGCTGGGAATCATTGGAGGCTGGTAGAGAAGAAGAAAAGAAAACACTAAGAGGATAAAAAAAGGAAGAAAAGAAGGAGTAGAATGGACGGAGCGAATGAGCTCCACCTGGACCATCCTACTCTGCCATCATCTCAGACCAGAAGATGGCCTGAGAGGAAGAGGAATTTCTTCCAACAGAGGGTTGTGAACCTGTAGAATTCTTTAATACAGAAGGTTGTCGAGATTAGAACAAAGAACATAGAACATAGAACAGTACAGAACAGTACAGGCCCTTCGGCCCACGATGTTGTGCTGAACTTTTACCCTAAACCTAAGGTCTATCTAACCTCCACCCCTACCTTATACTATTATCCATATGCCTATCCAAAAGCTGCTTAAAAGCCCCTAATGAGGCCAACTCCACTACCGTCTCCGGCAATGCATTCCACGCCCCTACCACTCTCTGGGTAAAGAACCTGAGATTGTGTCATTAACAGAGAACAAAGAGAATAAGAAACAGACAGTACAGAATAGGAACGGGCCCTTTGGCCCACCAAGCCTGCACTGACACATGATGCCATTCTAAACTAAAAATCTTTTGCCTGTAGTCAGTCCATATCCCTCTATTCCCTGCCTATTGAAGACGCCTCTTAAATGTTGCTATTGTATCCGCCTCCACCACCTCTTCTGTCAGTACTTCCCAGGCACTTACCACCTTCTGTGTAAAAACCCTGCCTCTTGCTTTTCCTTTAAACTTATCGCCTTTCACCTTAAGCATATGTCCCCTCATAATTGACATTGACTCCGACTATCAATTCTATCCATGCCTCTCATAATTTTTCAAACTTCTATCCAGTCATGCTTCATCCTTCGACATTCAAGAGATAATAAACTAAGTTTGTCCAATCTCTCCTTGTTGGTAATATCCTCCAAACCAGGCAACATCTCGGTAATTCTTTTCTGTATCTTCTCCAAAGCCGCCACATCCTACTGGGAGGGTGGGGGCCAGAACTGCACACAATAGTCCAAAAATGGCCTAACTTAAGTTCTATACAGCCGCAGCATGACCTGCTGACTTTTATAATCTATGCCTTGACCTTTGTGTACGAGTGTGTGTATGCAAATGTGCACATGTGTGCATTCATGTGTACATGTGGTGCCTGTGCGTATGGTGTGTGTGCATGTGGATATGAGTGAGCATTTGGGTTTGTGAATGTGTGAATGTCAGTGTGCACATGTGAGTATGTGTACATGTGTAGTTTCTGGGGGTGTAGTGTGTGCATATATGTCTGTCTGTGTGCATGTGATGTCTGCATATGGGTATATGGTGTGGGTGTGCATTTATGCTTGTGCATGTGTGTGTATGTACGTGGGTGTGCACATGTGATGTGTGCAGAATGTGTGTGTGAGTACGAAATGTGTGTGTGCCTGTGTGTTTGTGTGAATGTGCTGTGTGTGTGTGTGTGTGTGTGTGAATATGGTGTGTGTGAGTGCATGGTGTGTGTGTCTGGTATGTGTGTGCGTGTGGGTGTCAGCATTGTATGTGTGTGTGTGTGTGGCCTTGTGAGCATGTATGTGTGTGCATATGCTGCGTGTGTGTGTGGTGTGTGGTGTGTGTATGTGGGAGTGCACACATGTGTGTGTGTATTTGAGTGTGCATGCATATGTGTGTGTGTGCATGTGGCTGCCAGAATTCAGCCTAAGTGTGAATGTGTATATGCGGAGTGTGCGTGGGGTTTGTGTGTAAGTGGAGTGTGAATTCATGTGAGTATGCTGTAACTGTTTACATGTTTGTGCATGTGCCTGCACATGCGTGGGTGTGCATGTCCATGTGCTTGATTGAACGTGCATGCGATGTGCATATGTAGATTTGCGTTTGTGCATGTGGGCATGTGGGTGTGTACATGTGTAAAGATGTATAGATTTGTGAAGGGCATGTGCCTGTGTGTTGGTGTGTGTCCATATAGGTGTGCATTAGCATGTGACTGAATGTTAATTTGCATATGGATTTCTATGTAGGTGCATATCTGTGTATGTGCACAGTGTATGTATATATGTACATTTATATGTGTTTGGAATGCGCACGCATTGTTGTGTGCATGAGTGTGTATGTATGTGGTATGTGTGTGTGTCTATACACGTTTTTGTGTGCGTGTATGTGTGCACCCGTGTGTGCATTAGTATCCAAATGCATGTGTATGTGCAAAGGCATTTGTGTGGGTATACATGCAGTCATATGGTGTGTGCATGTGATGTGTGTGTGTTTGCATGTGGATCTTAGCATGTAAGTACATGTGTGCATGTGGGTGCATGTGTGCGTGCATTGGATGCCTGTGGCATGTTGTGTGTGTGTGTGTGTGCGTGTGTGTGTGTGCATGCACACGCGTGCGTGTGTGTGTGGATGTTGGCCCGTAGGTGTCTGTGTACCTGTGTGAATGTATGTACATGTACATGTGATGCATGTTTGTGTATGGGTGTTTGCGCATATTTGTGCATGTGCAGGTATGTGTGTGCTTGTGTGTACATGTGGTGCATGCTCATGTGTATGTGAATGCACTGATGAATAAATGAGTGTTGATAAGTATGCCTGCACTGGGGAATTTGCTGGCAATTGTGTGTGTACATGTGTGTATGTGATTATATCTGAGTGCAAGTGCATGAGGGTGTGTGAGCATGTATTCACATGTGAATATGCATGTGATCTTTGTGTCAGTATGTACGCTTTCATCTGGTCTGAATGTGCACACGTGTATGTGTGAGAATGTGTTTGCACCTGTGTCTGCATTTGTGTGTGTTTTTGTGTGTGCATCTGTATGTGCATATGGGTGTGTCACTACGTATGTAAGTTTGTGGGTGTATCTGTTTATGTATGTGTCTCTATATGTATGTGTTTGTATGTAGATCTGTGTGTGCCTGTGCATTTGTGTACATGTGCAGTGAGTGCCTGTGTATCTGTGGACATGTGGAGTGTAAGTGAGTGTATGTGCGCATGTGTATGGGTGTATTTGTGTATATATATGTGCGCATGAGTATGTCTGCAGCTGCGTGTGAGCTTTTGCATTTGTGTGTGGGTACAGTGTCAATGCTTATATGTTGCTGTGCTTGTGTATTTGTGTGCACACGTGCATGCCTGTGGGCATGTCCTCATATATGTTGTGTCCATGTTTTGTGGATGCATGTGTGTGTGTGTGAGCATGTGTCGCCACATGTGTGTTTGGCTGTGTGTGCTGTGCATGTATGTGGTGACAGTGTGTGTGTGTGCATGTGCTGTGAATGTATGTATGTATGTGTAGGCACTTCTTTTTTATTCATTCACTGGATGAGCCACTTTTCGTTGGCCAACGTTTATTGCCTATCCTTAATTGGCCAGAGGGCAGTTAAGTCAGCTTTACTGCTGTAGGTCTGGAGTCACGGAAAAGCCAGACCAGGGAAAGATGGCAGTTTCCTTCCTTAATAGGTCATTAGTGAAACAGATGGGTTTTCCCAACAATCGACACCAGATGTGTTTTTCCAAAAATTGGCAGTGGTTTCATGGTCATCATTAAACTCTTAATTCCAGATTTTTAAAATTGAATTCGAATTCCACCATCTGTGTGGTAAGATTCCAAATTGGATACTCAGAACTTTACCTAGATTAACAGTCCAGTGATAATACCACTAGGCTGTTGCCTCAGCATATATGTGCATGCGTGTATGTGAGTGAATGTGTACGAGTCCATGTGTGTCCACCTGTGTCCATTTGCATGCACAAATCTGTGTTTATACGTGGTTTGTGTGTGTGCATACCTGTGCATGTATGTTCACATGTGTAGATTGTGTGCATGCACACACATGTATCTGTACGTATATGCATATGTCAGGACATGGAGATGTGTATGTGGTTGAGCATTTGTACGTATGCATTTATGTGTGAATTTGCTGGGTGTGTGCATGTGAGTACACATGTGTGCATGCATTTGAGTGTATAAGTGTGTATTGTCATTTGCACACTTGTGTGCATTTTCATATGTGGGTGTGTGAGTGTGCCTGCATGTGTGCATATACATGTATACATGTGAATGCATGTGTGTGTGTGTATGTATGCGTATGTTATGTATCTGCATGTGAGAGTATGTGTGTATGTGTGCATATATGTGCATATCTGTGCATATGTGCTTGCAGATAACACAAGTTACAGAAAAGCATTGGTGTGTCTTGGTCGGCTGAAGGGCCTTTCCTATGCTGTAATGTTCTTTGTTCTTTGTGTGCATATATGTGTATGTGTGTGTTCAAGTGTCTACGTGCATCTTATATGTGTGTGTAACTATGCATGGTTATCTCCATGCTTGTGTGCTTGCATGTTTGTGTGCAATTGCATGTGTAGGTGTCAGTGTGTTCATGTGATGTGAATGTGCGTGTATATGTGTGTGAGCAAGTTTGTTTGCATTTGTGTGCACATGTGTATGTGCGTGTATGAACATATATGTGTAGGTATGTGTGCATGTGAATGCATGCATCTGTATGTATTTGCATGTGTCAGCATGTGGGTTTGTGTGTCGTTGATCATATCCATGTAAGCATATATGTGTGCATCTGGTTGATGTGTGCATGTGTATGTGTATTGATACAGGAGTGCATGTGCAAGAGTGTATACGTCAGTACGTGTATCAGTGCACATTTGTACATGTTTGCGTGTTTTCATGTGAGGATGTGTAAGTGTGCCGACATGTATGCCTATGCATGCAAAGAAGTGAGTACATGCGTATGTGTATGTACATGTGTTTGTGTGTGTGTGCATGTCTGTACACACATGTTTGTGGCATGTGTGTATGTGCATATGTACTTACAGGTAACTCAGGTTACAGGGAGGATCATGTGTTGGCGCAGTCTTGGTAGGCTGAAGGGCCTGGTCTCTTCCTGTGCTGTACTGTTCTTTGTTCTTTGTGTGTATGTATGTGTATGTGTGTTCAAGTGTCCAAGTGTGTGTGTTTGTATGCATGTGTGTCTGTGCTTGGATGTCTCCACGCAGGTGCACTTGCATGTTTGTGTGTATTTGCACGTGTAGATTTCTGTACATTCATGTGTTTGTGTATGTACATGTATATTGGCATGTCCATGTCTAGATGTCTGTGTATTCATATGGTATGAATGTGCATGCATATTTACATTTGTGTGTGTGTCTGCATGTATGTTCACGTGTACATGTGTTTGTTCATATATGCATGTGTGTGTCCATAGAAACACAGAAAATAGGAACAGGAGTAGGCCATTTGGCCCTTTAACCTTGCTGAACCATTCAAAACAATCATGTCTGCTCCTCCAACTCAGTATTCTGTTCCCATTTTCTTCCCATACCCTTTGATCCCTTTTTGCCCTAAGAACTACATCTAACTCCTCCTGTTCTGTGGCAGAGAATTCTGCAGGCTCACTTATCTCTGGGTGAGGACATTTCTCCTTATCTCATTCTTAAATGGCCTACCCCATATCCTTAGACTGTGACCTCTAGCTATGGACTCCACGGTCATCAGGAGCATCCTTCCTGCATTTACTCTGTCCTGTCCTATTAAAAGTTTACAGGTTTCTCTGAGAATGCCCACTTATTCTTCTAAACTCCAGTGAATACAATCCTAACAGATTGAGTCTTGCCAAGGACCTGAACAATTGAAGCAGAACATCCCAGCTCCTGTGTCAAATCCTCTTATCGATGAAGGCCAACATACCATTTTCCTTCTTCACCTCCTGCTTACTTTCAACGACAGCTGTGAGACCCAGGTCTCATTGCACATCCTCCCCACCCCCTTCCCAATGTATCACCATTCAGATAATAATTTACTTTCCTGTTCTAGATGGTATGAAGTTAGATACCAAAGTGATTTGAGGGTTCAGGTGCATAGGTCTGTAAAATGTCATGAACTGTTGCAGAAAATGATCAAGAAAGTTAATGGAACGCTGACCTTTATACCTAGAGGACTGGAGTACGAGGATGCACAAGTTATTGAACAGCTATACAAAACCTCAGATGGACCCCAATTAGAATAATGAAAGCATATCTGGGCACCACACTGTAGAAAGGATGTATTGGTCTTAGGGGGATTTCAACATAAATGTACAAGAATGATACCTAGATTTCAGTGGCTAATTTCTGAGCAGTGATTACATAAATTAGACCTGTTTTCTGTAGAATTTAGAAGCTTAAGGGATGATCCCATTGAAGTCTTCAAGACATAACATGAAAAGACAGGCAAGATAAAGATAAACTATTTCCACTGGTTAGAGATTCTAGAACTAGGGGCACAATGTGAGAATTGGGGCCAGACCATTTAGGAGAGATGTTAGGAAGAACATCTAGATAAACAGGTGGTAGCTGTTTGGAATACTCTTTCACAAATGACAGTCGATACTGGATCAGTTGTTAATGTTAAATCTGAGAGAAAATGTTTTGTTACTGAAATGTATTAGGGGATATGAGATATGAAGTAAGGCCAAGGATTAATCCTAGTCTTATAGATTGGACTTAAAGGGCTGAATGGCCTACTCCTGTTCCTAGGTTCCTGTGTTCCTATAAAAAGCACCATCTCACATGTTTCAGGGGTCACTTCCATCTGCCACTGATCTATCCATCTGACCAATTTGTTTATATCCTCCTGTAACCGAAGACCTTCTTCCTCACTGTCAACCCTGAGCCGACCCTTGTGTCATCTGCTACCTTTCTTATCACCCCTCACACACTCTTATCTACATTTTCTATATATATCACAAATAATAAGGGACCCAGCACTGATCCCTCTGGTGTACCACTGCACACTGGGGTGCACTTGCACAAACAGCTTTCTAACACCACACCCTGCCTCCTATCATTAAACAAATTCAGATGTACCCTCACCTGACGCTACCGCTTCCCAAAATCAGACCAGCTCGTCCCAGTTTACCTAACCTGTCCTTCCTCCCACCTATCCCCTCCTCCCACCTCAAGCCCCACCCCCATCTCCTACCTACTAACCTCATCCACCCCCTTGACCTGTCTGTCCTCCCTGGACTGACCTATCTCCTCCCTACCTCCCCACCTACACTCACCTTTACTGGCTCCATCCACGCCCCTTTGACTGGTCTGTCTACTCTCCACCTATCTTCTCCTCTATCCATCTTCTATCCGCCTCCCCCTCTCTCCCTATTTATTTCAGAACCCCCTTCCCCTCCCCCATTTCTGAAGAAGGGTCTAGGTCCGAAGCATCAGCCTTCCTGCTCCTATGATGCTGCTTGGCCTGCTGTGTTCATCCAGCTCTACACCTTGTTATCTCAGATCTAACTTGACAAGTTACACTGGATCCCATGAGGTTTTACCTTCTTTCTCAGATTTCCATGCGGGACTTTGTCAAATGCCTTGCTAAAATCTATATAAACTACGTCAATGGCCTTACTCTCATCTAAACACTTGGATACCTCCTCGAAACATTCTACCAGATTTGTGATCCATGGGTTTTATCCTTTGCTATCTCTCTTCCATGTGGGACCTTATCAAAAGCCTTGATAGGTCTAAGACTACGTCAACAGCAATGTATGTGCACGTGAGTGTGCACATCTCCTGATTATGAATCCAGTCCTCTGGATTATAAATTCAGTAACATAATCCTTGTTCCACCACACTGGATGAATGAAACTGGATTTAGATCCCAATGAATTACAGGATGTTCGAGCTAGCACTTTGAAAAAAGACACATTAGGACACTTAGTTGTTCAACCAGCATTGACACAGAAGTGGAAACTATCGAGAACCCAGCACCAGCTTTCAATTTTCAATGAATATTCAGAAGGTGGTCTCTCGTATGGAAATGAGACAATTGCTGGAGACACCATGGTCCTGCATTTCATGCTAACTGAAACCAGGAGTGGAAAAGCAATCTACTGTGTGATGTGTCAATATTACAGCCAAACTGATCTCCTTGAATAATTTTTAACTGCAAGCCGAGGCTCAGAGAAGAATTTTCGAGAAACATTTAACTTTCAAGTTTCAAGTTTAATGTTTTTATTGACCTCTCTGCAAGAGATAACACATTGATCAGTCTGAAAAAGTCTCAATATATCATGGTGTACAGAGAATGAAGTTGAGTGGGGCGGGCTGAATGGACCAGGGGTCTTTTCTTGTCCTTCATTTTCTAAATGCTCTTATGTTTTGAGGGTTACAATTTCAATGATTAAATGTGAAACTTTTACCATCTGGAAATAAACATTGAAAAAGAGGAACCTGTGTTTTACCAGAACACAGCAAGGAACAGAAGTGCTCTTGTGGTCCAGTAGCATTGTCTCTTTCTCTGAGGGAGGCCTGGGTTCAAGTCCCACTTCCTCCAGAAGTGAGTTCACTGTTGGAGGATTCAGACTGAGGTTTGTTACTGGGGTCTCAGCCAACACAACATGCAAAGCCCAGATATAATTTATACTCTGCACAAATAACTGCCCATGGAGTGGATAAGACCAACTCATAGACTATCTTCCTTCCCATCAACAATGCAGTCCATTGGAATGGACAACGAATGGTCAATTCAAGAAAACTCAAAACATGTAAGTTCTTTACTGGTCATTGGTGATCCAGAAGGGAACCACCTCGTTATTACCTGCCACAAATTTGAATAATACATTGTTAGTTGATGCATGTAGTTCCGTTGAAGAGATCAACATCTGAACCCTTCCAACAATATCCTGTCATCTATGATCTGGATTTATGGGCCTATCCTGAAGATCCCTTTAATTGGGCAGAAAAATAACTTTTGGTTCAGGTTAACTCAATCTACTCCCATATTAAACCCTGTCATCAGATTCCATTTCCAATTCCCTCCTTCATTGTCGTATAATTCCCTTTCCATGAGTTGGCTTGTTGTCTAGGACAGAGGCCTGCAATCTTGTGCCCAAACCTTAGTATTGATTCCAGCAGTTCAAAAGGAGCAACTTGCTCAGTTAAGAATGCCGGTTAGGTAATTGGGTCTCAGAAACATTCAAGATAATGGGTACCACCTCATGATGTGCATTGTCAGATAAAAGTCCTTTATTCTCAACTAAAACCAGTCCATTTTTGCAGTCCAGATGGACATTGAATAAAATTACAAACCATTGCTCTGGCTCCTATCACAGTTGAATCAATGAAAAGCAATAGTGGAAGTTAATCTCCAAGAAGTGTCCCAATTTAAGAATAACCCACAGTGCTTAACCCACAATAACCCACCTTTGCTTGACTCTCAGCCTCAGTTTCCTTGGTGTTATAGCCACTCATTTGTCTTGGCAAGTCACACAATAGCAATTGACTTCCGACTCCAGGGCAGCTGGGATTGGAGGTTTAGTCACATTTACAGAGGTCCAATGAAACACTAATCCCCGCGTTCAAGTTCAGCTGTCCTTTGAGTCTCACACTGGATACAAAGCATTCTTATCAAATTTAATGTAAGTCTCATGATTCCAATACACACCATTGGTAAATCTGATTATTACAATGATGGCGTCCTCTCCCGTGAACAGATTCATTCTTTGAAAAGAGTACAAAAGACACAGTTAAGGCCACTCAGTATGAAATTTGTCAATTAACTTTAAAATTAAGTCCGACAGTTTCCAGAGAGGAGGCAGTCTGTTTCTGGATGCTCCTTCAGATGGGAGTATAATTAGGGGTTCACTGTCCCTTCCTGCTTTTTGGGGAATTGTCATCCTTACCCCAATTCATTTTGTTTATTGAGAGTCAGCTTCCTTTCAGAGCACGCAGCCAGCTGCCATTCCTGTCTTCGAGTTTGACACAGGAATTCTCTTCATTTGATGTGGAATGATTTGACTGGACAGCATAGACCTTGGGACTAGTTTTCCCACAATGCTGTATGCATCCCTGCACAAAGACTCACACTCCCATCCTTGCATAGTTCTGTACCATCTCTTGACCCCCAATCTCGTATTCCTGTGTTTTGCTTGGAATTAGCAGCCATTTATTTTGCTGGTCTCTCATCCTCAATGTTACAGGTTGCTTGTCTGTACAATTGCAGCAACCATTCCCACAGATCACAAACGAATTAATGTTGATTCACCTCTCATGTCAGCTGGTCTAAAAGTGTTAGTAATAGGAGGTGTGTGGGAGTTCACATGTCTGCCTGTTACTAACATCCCTTCATTCATTAAAGGGATGAGGGCATTGCTGGGTAGGCAGCATTTATTACCTGTCCCTACTTGCCCAAAGGGCAGTTCAGAGTCAACCACGTTGCTGGGGGTCTGGAGTCACATGTAGGCCAGACCAGGTAAGGATGGCACTTTCCTTCCCTAAAGGGCATCAGTGAACCAGATGGATTTTTCTGACAATTGACAATGGATTCACGGTCATCATTAGATTCTTAATTCCAGATTTTTAAAATTGAATTCAAATTCCACCATCGTGGGATTTGAGCTCGGGTCACCAGAACTTTATCTAGGACTCTGGGTTAACAGTCCAACAATTATACCACTAGGCCATCACCTCCTCACAGCTGACACCCAGTTTGGGTTCTGACAGTGCCAATCAGCTCCTGACCTCATTACAGACTTGGCTCAAACATGGTCATCAGTGTTTACTGCGGAAAAGGATATGGAAGAAATAGGATGTAGTGAAATAGTGACATCTTGAAAAATGTCCATATTACGGAAGAGCAGGTGCTGAATGCCTTGAAATGCATAACGTTGGAGAAATCCCCAGGACCTGATCAGGTGTACTCTAGAACTCTATGGGAAGCTAGGGAAGTGATTGCTGGGCCCTTTGCTGAGATATTTGTATCATCAACAGCCATAGGTGAATTGCCTGAAGACTGGAGGTTGACTATCGTGGTGTCACTACTTAAGAAAGGTGGTAAGGAAAATCCATGGAACTATAGACCAGTGAGCCTGACATCAGTGATGGGCAAGTTGTTGGAGGGAATCCTGAGTGATAGGATTTACTTGTGTTTGGAAAGGCAAGGACTGATTGGGGAAGTCAACATGAGTTTGCGCATTGGAAATCGCGTCTCACTAACTTAATAGAGTTTTTTGAAGAAGTAACAAAAAGGATTGATGAAGGCAGAGCCATGGACATGATCTAAGGCATTTGACAAAGTTCCTCATGGTAGACTGGTTAGCAAGGTTGGTTCACACGGAATAGAGGGAGAACTAGCTATTTGGACACAGAACTGGCTAGAAGGTAGAAGACAGAGTGTTTTATTTTTAATTCATTCACGGGATGAGGGCATCACTGGCTAGGCCAGCATTTAATGGCCATCCCTAATTGCCCAAAGAGCAGTTGAGAGTCAACCAGATTGCTGTGGGTCTGGAGTCACATGTAGTCCTGACCAGGAAAGGATGGCAGTTTCCTTCCATGTGGGACATTAGTGAAACAAACGGGTTTTTCCAATTATTAATTCCAGGTTTTTTTTATTTGAATTCAAATTCCACCATCTGCCATGGCCGAATTCAAACCCAGATCCCCAGAACATTATCTGGGTCTCTGAGTTAACAGTCCAGCAATAATACCACTAGGCCATTACCTCCCCTGTGGTAGTGGGAGGGTTGCTTTGCAGATTGAAGGCTTGTGACCAGTGGTGTGCCACAAGGATTGGTGCTGGGCCCACTGCTTCTCATCATTTACGTAAATGATTTCAATGTCAACATAGGAGGTATGGTTAGTAAGTTTGGAGATGACACTAAAATTGGAGATGTAGTGGGCAGAGAAGAAGGTTACTTCAGAGTACAATGGGATCTTAATCAGATGGGCCAATGGGCCGAGGAGAGGCAGATGGAGTTTAATTTAGACAAATATGAGGTGCTACATTTTGGAAAGGCAAATCAGGGAGGACTGATACTTAATGGTAATGACCTGGGGACTGTTGCTGAACAAAGAGACCTTGGAGTGCAGGTTCAGTTTCTTGAAAGTGGCGTCACAGATAGATAAGATAGTGAAGAAGGCATTTGGTACTCATGCCTTTATTGGTCAGCACATTGAGTATAGGAGTTGGGAGGTCATGCTGCAATTGTACAGGACATTGGTTTGGCCACTTTGGAATACTGCTGTAGGAAGGATGTCATGAAACTTGAACGGGTTCAGAAAAGATTTACAAGGATGTTGCCAAGGTTGGAGTGTTTGAGCTAAGGGGAGAGGCAGAACAGGCTGGGACTCTTTTCCCTGGTGCACTGGAGGCTGCGGGCTGACCTTATACATGTTTATTAAATCATGAGGGGCATGCATAGGGTGAATAGACAAGGTATTTTCCCTGAAGTGGAGGAGTCCAAAACTAGAAGACATAGGTTCCAGGAGGGAGGGGAAAGATTTAAAAGGGACACAAGGGGCAACTTTTTCACACAGAGCGTGGTGTGTGCGTGGAATGAACTGCCAGAGGAAGTGTTGGGAGGCCGGTAAATTACAACATTTAAAATATCTGGATGGGTATATGAATAAGAAGGGTTTAGAGGGATATGGACTAAATGCTGACAAATGGGACTAGATTTATTTAGAATATCTGGTTGGCATGGACAAGTTGGACTGAAGGGTCTGTTTCCATGCAGTACCTCTCTATGACTCCATGTCTGCATGGACAAAGGAACTGATTTCCAGTGGTCAGATGGCAATGACTGCCCTCGGCATCAAGGCCCAATTTGACCCAGTGCAACATAAAGAGCCCGAGGGAAACTGGAATCAGTGGGACTCAGGCAGAAATCTCTCTGCTTGTTGGAGTCCTATCTGACACATAGGAAGATGGTTGTTGTTGTTGGAGGTCAGTCATCTCAGCTCCAGGACATTTCTGCAGGAGTTCCTCAGGGTAGTGTCCTAGGCCCAACCATCACCTGCTTTATTAATGACCTTCCCTCCACCATAATGTCAGAAATGCGAATGTTCACCGATGGATGAAAAAAGTGCAGTACCGTTCGGGGCTCCTCAGATACTGAAACAATCCATGCCTTTAATGCAGCAAAACCTGGATAATAATCAGGTTTGAGCTGATGAATTAGGAAGTAATGTGCAGAACCACACAACAGCCAGCAGTCTCCAAATGCAGAGAACACAAATATTGACCTTCACACTCAATGGCATTACAGTTGACTTGTAATCAGCATCCTTTATCATGCCGTTCAAATTCTGGCTCCCTTTGCGATTTGGCATGTATCCTGATGTGTAGAAGATGAAAAACTTCAAAAACATTTCTTTTTGTTTTAGCAGTACCCAAGTTCTTTACTGGCAAGCTTCTACTTACCTATTTGGGCCTCTTCTGTTGATTCCTATGTGTTTTTTTCAGAATGGAAATGTCACAGTGGTTGTTTTACCCAGTAGATAGTGAACAGTCATAAGGTATGGGTCATTAGATAGTGCCTTTGTTACAACTCTTCTATATCTCTTCAATTAAATAAGCTGAAGTCTCCTTGCTGGATGAGTCAGCCAACTTTTCCTAATAAGTTGTCCTAAACAATGATAAACCTACTCGTGCCAATCACATTTGCTGCCTGTAAGTTTGAAACAAAACGCATGTGAATGGTGGACAGGAAAAGGACAACTAGCCCATCAAACTTGCCCCATTCTCATGGTGACTGGAGAATCATGGGTAAACACTTCCTAGCCCCAAACACCAACTGTCCGGATATACTCATTAGGACCATTGAGCTTCTGTATAAAACAATACAACTGTACTTCAATTCTGTTCAGAGGAGTTAAGAACTAGTTTGTGAACTCTTTAAGTTAAGCAGGTTGGTTACTTTACATGACACATTTATTTACAACAGTTAATTTTGTGCTCCCTCAACCACTCCGAATGTGAGTACATTTAAGAGCTAATTAAATACCTAATGGAGTATGATGTTTGCCAATTAATTTCCCAGAAACCCTCTTTACCTTTTAAACGACCTCTCTTTTATAACAAAGCTCATTATTATTTCATTGTTAGGAGTTTCTATGTGAGTAGTGTCCTGATTGCCATGATTCACATCATTAAAATATAGATTTAGTGCTTTCTGAAGGGGCAACACAATTTGCCCGCTGCACTGACATTATAAGCAATGACTGTTAATGAACCCATCTCCGTGAAAACCAAGTCTAGTGAGATACTTAACAGCTTGAAACATCTAACCTGTGCACTAATGCAAAATCTGTGTCAAAGAAGACATTGAGCCTGTAATTTTGACCTGACACTTCCAAAGAATAGATGATCATTTTGATCCAATGGAACTGTCGTTCATTTCTCTTTACACCAACTTAGCACATTGCTACAGGTTTGCAATTGGAACCAATTTCCCCAGCAATTTGTGTGTCTTTTTGACAGATCAATCCTGTAGCAAGGTCCTAGGAGTTAGTAGGTGTCAGCTGAAGGTGATAAGGAATGCCAACTTGTTGATTATTCATCTTTTAACTTCACGGGCAGGGTTGGCTCAGCATCCGCAAGTTAGAGGTAATTGTACTGGTCTATAAGCAGCTGATTTTGAAGGTAACCTGTCAAAATGGATACAGCCCAAGGTGAGGGGCAACTAAAAACACACAGCTCTGTTAGAAGTCCATGCACAGTTGTGCATTCCTGAAACAGATCCTAACACTGAATTCAATTTTTAACTAAGATGATGTGTTGCACTAAATGTGGCCTATCAACTTATGTTATCTTGGATGGCACTGCCAAAAATCCTCCCTTCCAATTTTAGGACTGAAGGAACAAATATCCTTACGTGAACTTGGCATTCCCCTGAACATTTTATACTTTATGTCTAGTTACAGCCAGTTTAAGTTCAGTTGTATTTTAAAGAGTTTAGAGGGCTTTTCCACATTCCAAGGCCCCAGACACACTTTCCAGATGAAGCAAAGATTTACCTGCACTTCACTCAATCTAGTTTACTGCTGCTCACTATGTGGTCTCCTCTACATTGGGGAAACAAAGGGCAGACTGCGTGACCATTTACATTCTGTCCGCTAAACTAACTCCGAGCTTCCAGTCAACCTGCTACTTCAACACACCACTGTGTTCCCTGGCCAACATCTCTGTCTCAGGCTTGCTGCAGTGCTCCAATGCAAGCTGAAAGAACAGTATCATATTTTCCACTTGGGGACTTTGCAGCCTCCAGGACTCAATAGGTCTGGCAGCATCTGTGAATCAAAAAAACAGAGTTAACCTTTTAGGTCTGGGGACATTTCCTCAGAGCTCTGAAGAAAACTGCTGCTACCATGCACAACTCACAGTCAGCCACTAATGTTCCCCATTAGCAGCTATTCATTTTCCCAGGCTGACCAGTGTTGTCCTCTCTGTCTGGGTTCCATCTCCACCTATTGTTTATTCCTCTCTACCCCAACTTCAGCATATATACTTTTCATAGACTCATAGACTGCCTACAGTGAGGAAACAGGCCATTTGGCCCAATAAGTCTGCCACAGCTCTCCAAAGAGTGTCCCATACAGATTCATCCACCTTCCTTATCCCTGCAACACTGCATTTCCCATAGCTAATCCCCCTAGCCTACATATCCTTGGACACTATATGGGCAACTTAGCATGGTGAATCCACTTAACATGCACATCTTTGGACTGTGGGAGGAAACTGGAACACCCGGAGGAAGCCCACACAGACACGGGGAGAATGTGCAAACTCCACGCAGACCTAGCTACCATCAGTTTTGAAGAAGAGTCACTGGACCTGGAACATTAACTCTGCTTTCTGAGTGGCTCCAGCAATTTCTGTTTCTGTTTCAGATTGGAAGCACACTTGCATATAACTTAATGCCAGAAAAATAATGACAACATTACAAGGTACAGAGGAGATTTACCAGGATATTGCCTGGTATAAAGAACATTAGCTATGAGGAGAGTTTGGGGAAACTTGGGTTGTTCTCACTGGAATGACAGAGGTTGAGGGGCAACCTGATAGAGGTCTACAAGATTATGAAGGGCATGGACAGATTGGACAATCAGAAGCTTTTTCCCAGGGTGGAAGAGTCAGGTACCAGGGACCATGGGTTTAAGATGCGAGGGGTAAGGTTTAAAGGTGATGTATGAGGCAAGTGTTTTACACAGAGGCTGCTGGGTGCCTGGAACTCGCTGCCGGGGGAAGTAGTGGAAGTAGATACTATAGTGACTTTTAAATGGTGTCTTGACAAATACAGGAATAGGGTGGGAATAGAGGGATACAGTCCCTGGAAGGGTCAGGGGTTTTAGTTGTGACGGACAGCATATCGGTGCAGGCTTGGAGGGCCGAAGGGCCTATTCCTGTGCTGTAATTTTCTTTGTTCTTTGCTCTTTGTAACATGAGTGCATTTGTAGATCTGATTTCCAGGTTGTGCTAAAGAAGAAGGCCCTAGGGAGAAATATGTGCTTTGCAAACTTGCAAACAATTTGCCATATCATTAACCATATCTGAGTATTCAGAGGCACAGTTCACAATTGTTTTGATCGCTATGGAATTCATGACAGAAAAGTTACTATACTAAGTCAGAAAGAAAATTCCTTTTCAGTAAACTTGCAAGGGGATGCTGTTTTTGTCTTAATACATCTGAATAAGGAACTCTCATCAGTTTCATTACCCTGTACGTTGCACATTTCATGAAAAAAAAGACATTTCATGTTATCAAACAGATGTTCTTACCTTCCCCCTCTGTTAGGATGTGGAGGTACCAGTGTTGGACTTGAGAGGACAAGGTCAGAAATCACACAGCACCAGGTTATAGTCCAGAGATAAAAGGTACTGCAGATGCTGGAGAATCTGAGATAACAAGCATGGGGCTGGATGAACACAGCAGGTCAAGCAGCATCATAGGAGCAGGAAAACTTGACGTTTCAGGCCTAAACCCTTCATCAGAAATGGGGGAGGGGAAGAGGGTTCTGAAATAAATAGGGAGAGAGGGGGAGGCGGATAGAGGATGGATAGAGGAGAGGATAGGTGGAGAGGAGGCAGACAAGTCGAAGAGGCGGGGATGGAGCCAGTAAAGGTGAGTGTAGGTAGGGGGGTGGGGAGGAGATAGGTCAGTCCAGGGAGGACGGACAGGTCAAGGGGGCGGGAGGATGTTAGTAGATAGGAGATAGGGGTGTGGCTTGAGGTGAGAGGAAAAACAGGTTAGACACTCACCTTTACTGGCTCCATCCCCGCCTCTTCGACTTGTCTGCCTCCTCTCCACCTATCCTCTCCTCTATCCATCCTCTATCCGCCTCCTCCTCCCTCCCTATTTATTTCAGAACCCTCTTCCCCTCCCCCATTTCTGATGAAGGGTTTCGGCCCGAAACGTCAAGTTTTCCTGCTCCTATGATGCTGCTTGACCTGCTGTGTTCATCCAGCCCCATGCTTGTTAACCAGGTTATAGCCCAACAAGTTTATTTGAAAACACAAGCTTTCAGAGTCTCACTCGCTCTTCAGATGTTAATGGGAGAGGTAGTACCAAACATAGAATTTACAAGTAAAAGATCAAAGGGTCACACCACTGATGAAGATATATTAAACAAACCTAAGACGCTGTTAAATCTTTAATCAGTTAGAAGGTTTTAATTGATACTAGTCTGATATGAATTGGTATTAATATTGATATTAATACACATATTAATCAATTAAAGCCTTCTATCTATGATGTGAAAAGATCTGGACAATATCCAAATTTAATCTGACAAGTGCTGAGAAGCATTCACACCATACTTATGCCAGGCAATGACCATCTCCAACAAGAGAGAATATAAACATCAACCGATGACAATCAATGACATTATCATCACTGAATCCTCCACTATCGACATCCTGGCTGTTACCCATGAGCAGGAACTGAACTGAACTTGCTACATGAATATAGTGGCGAGAAAAGTAGGTCAGAGATTCAGAATCCTAAAGCAAGTAACGTATTTCTTCACCCAGAACCTGCCCATCATCTTTTTGGCTGGGACAGTGCAGCACAGGAAGCTTGACACCATCTTGGACAAAGCAGCCGTTTGATTGGCACCACATCCACAAAATTCCACCAGCAACCCTCAGTAGCAGCAATGAGTAACTGTCTACATGATGCACTGTGGAAATTCACTAAAGATCCTTAGACAGTAACAGGCAAACCCATGACCAAAACCATCTAGAAGGAGCTTTTATTCTCAGTTCAAACCTTTGGAGTGACACCTCATCTGTAGGCAGCATGGTGGCTCAGTGGTTAGCATGGCTGCCTCACAGTTCCAGGGGCCTGGGTTCAAGTCCACCCTCAGGTGACTGTATGTGTAGTATGCACACTCTCCCTGTGTCTGCTGGGTTTCCTTCCACAGAACATAGCGCAGTACAGGTCCTTCAGCCCACGATGTTGTGCTGACCTATTATCCTACTGAGATCAATCTACCCTGCATACCCTACATTTACTATCCTCTATGTGCCTATCCAAGAGTTGCTTTGAAGTATCTGACTCAAATAGTCCAAAGTTCTGCAGGTTAGGTGGAACGACCTAGCTAAATTGCCTATAGTCTCCAGAGATGTGTAGGTTATGTGGATTAGCCATGGGATACAGGGATCGGATGGGTCTGGGTGGGATGCTCTTCAGAGGGTCATTACAGACTGAATGGCCTGCTTCTACCCTGGAGGAATTCTATGATTTACTTCTGGAAATCTAAGAGCATTTTCTTTGTTGCTCACAGAACCTCCTCAAAAAACTTCAATCAATTGATAAGCATAATTTCATTTTCACTAATCCACATCAGCTCTGCATAATTACCTTTTACACATCCATGTGCCTTGCAATAATTCCTTTTATAATAGCTTCAAACACTTTCCCTAAAACAGATGTGAAGCAAACTAGCCTTTAGCTTCTTGCTTTCTGTTTCCCCAACTTTTTAATAACAGAGTTGCATTCAGTATTTTTTCAATCCAGTTGAAAATTCACCATAACTGAGAAATTTTAGAATATTGTAATCAATGTTCTCAAGGTCAAAAAACGTTATCTCGGGGCAGTGACTTGAAAGAAATTCTGGGATTTGCATTTTAATCAATCAAAACCTGCATCTCATTTCTAACTGATTAAAGATTTAACAGGAGGGAGTCAGCCATCCATTTTAGGTTCATTCAATACATTTGCATCAGTTGTATGATGTTTTGATCTTCTACTTTTAAATTCTGTGTCTTGATGCCTCTCTCGCTACACCTGATGAAGGAGCAAAGCTCCGAAAGCTTGTGTTTTCAAATAAACCTGTTGGATTATTACCTGGTGTTGTGTGATTTTTGACTTTGTCCATCCCAGTCCAACACCGGCACCTAACCACCTTAACTATCTCACTATCCAATTTTTTTTAAGATCTGGGGATTAAGTTCATCAGGACTTGGCAGCCAGCAGCTCAAGCAATTTTCTCAGTATCCTTTCCTTCTTGACTGCAATTTTGATTTCCGAATCTTTATAAGTAATTCTTACAATTAATTTCAGGAAACCTTGTTTGAAGTTGCACCTGGATTTTTGCTAATTTACATCTTCATCCTTCCTGATAAGGTTAATTTTTTATTCAAGTGTTTCTGCTTAAAAGTCAAAACTCCTGTTTTTGTAGAACAAACTATTTTACGAATACTTGTTTTCTCTTTCCTGGTTCATATTGTAGATTTCCCATTGGCTGCAGGCAGTATGTTGGTCACTAGGCTCCATTGTCTGATAAAACCTTATCCCGTATCTTCTTTATAGTTGTTGATATTTCCATCACAGAATGCATTATTATGGTAATTGATGTCGTCAAAGAAACATTTTTGTAACTCTTCTGGTAGACTTCCTTCAACTACATTTACCATTCATTTAAGAATCTCTTAACTAGATTTGGTATTTATTTCTTGAGCACTATAGTGCTGCTCAAAATTGGATTCTCAATGAACAGATGGTGATGAGGGCAAAAACATCTGGAATAAGGATCGTCAGCTCTCATTGGTCATGTTCAAAGTTTCAGACCAAGGTGAAAGGAGTTGGAAAATTTTGGAAAGAGAATTGGATGGTGTATTTACGCTGATGACAGTTTGGAAGCAGGTAGCAAATGGGAAAAATGGCTGGCTATATATAAATTCATGAAGAGTAGACGGGAATGTTTGAACAGGAAAAGCCGGGGCAACTCATATCCTGAAAACATTTTGAAGCTCTGGCTTTCAGTAATGCAAGTGTGGACTTGAGGAGGGTGATAAATTAAATTAATGTCACCCAAGAAACAAGAGATGGTGAGGAGGGCACGTTAGCATCACAGCTAGAAATTCAATTAAGAGTGATTTAGTAGAGATATCCAGAATTATGAGCAGATTTGATGGAGTAATTAGGGAGAAACAGTTTCCCTAATTGGATTGATAACCAGAATTCACAGATTTAAAATAATTGGCAACACCTCCAGCTGAGAAATGATGATAAAAGTTTTTTTTAATTGCAGAGCAATGTTATGACCTGACAGGCACAATCTGGAAGTGCAAAGAAAGCAGATTCAATAACAACTTTTAAAAGGGATTTAGGGATATTATTTTAAAGGAGAAATTTGTTCTGCTACTGGAATGGCCAGTGGAGCGACACTAATTGGGCAGCTCTTTCAAAAGACCGAGCACAACCACATTATTTATACAGATCTGTTGATAAAGGTTGCAAAAGAAATAGAAGCAGGAGCTGGCCACACAGCCCCAACTCAATTTTATTAACTCTGTCTCTAGATCCAATTGTGCTCAAAGTCCATCATTGAAAATGCTCATCAGTTGAATACCCATACCATGATGCATTGAGAATTTCAAAGGTTCACAATCCCTTGTATAATAATTTCGTTTTATCTCAACAACTGATTCATTTTAATTCATTCATGGGATGAGGGCCAGTATTTATTGCCCAGAGGGTAGTCAGGAATCAAACACATTGCTGTGGGTCTGGAGTCACATGTAAGTCAAATCAGGCAAGAATGAGCAGCTTCTTTCCCTAAAGGACATTGGTGAATCTGATGGGTTCTTCTTCACAATGACTTTATGGTCATCATTAGATCCTTCATTCCAGACTTTAGTTTATTGAAGTCAAATTCCACCATCTGTCCATGGTGAGATATGAAACTAGTCCCTCACAGCAGTGATAACAAGGTGTGGAGCTGGATGATCACAGCAGGCCAAGCAGCATCATAGGAGCAGGAAAGCTTGACGTTTCGGGCCTAGACCCTTCATCAGAAAAGGGTC
>JAHRHZ010000034.1:12689412-12711329 GCA_024137785.1 Ginglymostoma cirratum | reverse complement strand
TTTCTGATGAAGGGTCTAGGCCCGAAACGTCAAGCTTTCCTGCTCCTATGATGCTGCTTGGCCTGCTGTGTTCATCCAGCTCCACACCTTGTTATCTCAGATTCTCCAGCATCTGCAGTACCTATTATCTCCTCAGAGCAATGCTTGAGTCTCTGGATTAATAACTGAAATAACTGCACAGAGATTGTGTCTTGGATCACAGGGTGCATCCAAGTGGTTCTTTTCAGATTTGGTTAAATGTAGTTAAGAGAAGTCTTGACAACAGCAATTTACTTAAATATGAACATTTATCAAGTAATAATAAAAGACAAAAAACGAAAGGGACATATATTAAGTAAATAAGAAGAATGAAAAAAAAGGAGACACCCTTCTGCCCGTCGGGTCCCCTCGATTGACGGCTGGTCAGGGGGCTGAGCTTGTTCCTGGCACTATTCATAATTCCAGTCTGAGGCAAGCTCCCGTGACTTGGAATGAAACTCTTTCTGTTATACAGTGGAACAAACAGCCAGTACAAAAAAAGCAGATACAGAAGACAAAACACAGCTACAGAAAAACAAATTGCGTCTTGGATGTGTAAAGGAATGTTAACAGGACTCATCCAAGGTCATGAAGCTTGTCAAGTATCGTCAACAATTTTAGCCATTTAGCCCAGCCTATACAATGTATCTTCTCATGCAGCTATCGAACATATCATTAACTTTTAGCCCTTCGGCCCATCCTATACAGGCTAGTATCCCATTACCAAGTCACACTTTATTTACATGTGCATGAGCTGTGACCAGCTAGCTCAGAGCCAGTCCCCAGGCTGAGGAGACCTTCTGAATCTCCTGTTTGTATCTGTCAGCCAGGGCTTCCTGATTGTCCCAGGTTAACAGCCCCAATCAAGGATCTTGTAGTCAATGGATCCTCATGGTCATGGTTCCATTCACTACAATAACCCAAAATAAAAACCAAAAGAACCGCAGATGCTGTTAATCAGGAACACAACCAGAAGTTGCTGGAAAAGATCAGCAGATCTGGCAGCATCTGTGAAGAAAAAAATCGGAGTTAATGTTTCGGATCTGTTCTGAGGAAGGGTCACCAGACCCGAAACGTTAACTCTTATTTTTTGCTTCACAGATGCTGCCAGACCTACTGAGCTTTTCCAGCAACTTCTATTTTTGTTTCTGATTTACAGCATCCACAGTTCTCTCAGCTTACATTCATGTGGTGCCACTGTCATCATAAAACATCCCAAGGTTCATCACAAGATCACTATAAAATTAAGTATGCCATTGAGAAACATAAGCTAACGTGATGATAAATGACCATAATCTTGGTCAGTGAGGTTGGCTTCAAGGAGTATTTATTGAGGAGAGTGACATCGGGCACTGGAGAGATTTAGGAAGCAACTCCAGAGTCTGGGGCCGAGGCATGCCTGCCATTCGTGGATCAGGGATGCACAAGAGGCCAGAATTACTGGAGCACAGACATCTCAGCGAGATGACACAGGTAGGGAGGGATGAAGCAAGGGAGGAACTTGAAAGCAAGGATGGGAACTTCAAAATTAAGGCATTGCTTGGTCAGGAGCCAATGTTAGTCAGAACGGGAGGGGGAAGGAATCTTGGTGCAAGTTAAGACACAGGCAACAGAGCATTGAATAGCTTCAACTTAATAAACGGTAGAATGTGGAAAATGAATGGAGAAGTAAAGAATAGGTATATTTAATTAAAAGGAAGAAATCTACTTTTGGTAACAAGGACAGAAATTGCTGGAGAAGGTCTGTAAGTATCTGTAAAGAGAGAAACAGAGTTAATGTTTCAAATTGGTATAACTCCATGCTTTGAAGAAGACTCACACTGGGATCAAAACATGAACTATTTCTCTCCTGACTGGTACTGACAGATCTGCTTTCTCTAGCACTCTCTGCTTTTATATCACATGCCCAGCATCTGCTGTGTACTGCTTTTGTACAAAGTGTTACCAAGTTGGATGAAAGAAAAAATGTAAATAAGTTAATGGGTCTAAAGAAAGCCAGGACCCAGCAAATCTTGAGCCCTCAGGAAGCTGAGGTGTGAATTGATTAAATTGGCTGCTCCTGCAAAGATATTTTGTTCAGTCAGTTTGAACTATGACACACTGTAGGAAACTAACCCCCGCTGCTCAGACAGTGGAAGAATTGATGAGAAAAAAAACCTCTGTCACAGAACTGTTACAGCACAGGAGTAGGCTATTCAGCCCATTATGCCTGTGCTGGCTGTCCAAGTGAATAATCTATTTCACACAATTCTCCCACTTTCTTCTCATAACTTTGCACACATTCCTTTTCAAAGAAAAACAGTCCAATTCCTTCTTAAATGCTTTATGTGGACCTGCCATTATCATACTCTCAAGCAGTTGGGATTAAACGTGCACCAGATATTGTATTCTGGTGATTTGATTTTGAAACAGAGGCAGATGGATGTAGGACAATTCTGTGAAGGTAATTGTCTTCTAAGTGGATCAGAAAATCTTTTGGAGCAGTGACTTAATTCCAAGAAACCATGTAAATGCAGTCAAGGGCCTAGGAGAACCCCTGCACTAGTAACAAGTGAAATATTTATCCTGCTGTGTTCACAACAGTCCAGACAGCCATTTATTTAGTTTTGTCTTCAGAACAAAACTTTCAATGCCCCAGTTCAGAAGAACCTGGAGTTTAGTTCAGAAGCTGGAGAAGTTTCTTTGAACAGAAGAACCAAATTTTAGTTCAGAGCAACCATTCACCAAAAGTCTTATCTTTGTGGCATTTCCAAGCTGGGAAAGTTTATAGAGAAATCTCCAACGTGTTGGAAATGAAATATTGAAGCCATCTACGTTGTGAAAGTCAGCAGACTCAGAAAAGCATCATATTATTGTCTCATAGCAGTAGATGCCAAGCTGTTCTTTCTACCCTTTCTTTTGGACAAGCATATAATTTTCAAAATTTTCCAGTCAACTGGCTTCACCCCATGTCTAAGAAAGACTGAAAATCTATAATGAGTGCCCTTGCAATTTCCATTCTCACTTCCCTCACCATCACAGAATCATAAAGCACAGAAACAGACCATTCGGTCCAACTAACCCATGTTGACCATATTTCCAAATTACACTAGTCCCACCTACCTGGTCCTGGCCCAAATCCCTACTAACCTTTCCTATTCACGTACATAACCAAATGTCTTTCAAATGTTGTAACTGTACCTGCATCCACCACTTCCTCTGGCAGTTCATTCCACACACTAACCACCCATTCTGTAAAAAAGGCTGCCCCTCATGTTCTTTGCAAATCTTTCTCCTGTCACCTTATAAACATGCCCCCTAATGTTGAACACCCCCCTTAAGGGAAATCTTAAGAAAAAGACCTTTGCTATTCAGCTTATCTGTGCCCCTCATGATTTTATAAATCTCTACAAGGTCACCCCTCAACCTCCTATGCTCCAGTGAAAAGAATCCCACCCTTTCTTATCCATTATTTTTATAGCTGAAACTCTCCATTCCCCGCAGCATCCTGATAAATCTTTTCTGATGGCATGGCATCCCAACGCCTATACCCAAACGTCTGAGCAATGAAAGCAGGTGTACTAAGTGCCTTCTTAACCATCCTGTCTACCTTGACTCAAATTTCAAAGAATTACATACCTGAACTCCAAGGTGTCTCTGCTCTACGTAGGGCCCTAACATTAATCGTATATGTCCTGCGCTTGTTTGTTTTATCAAAATACAATACCTCACATTAGATGTATTTCATCTGGTCCATTTGAAGTACAGACAGCCTGTAAAATACTTCCTCCTTATCAATTGTAAACCTTTCTAGTGTCTGAGTTACCTTCTCTATCATCATAACCTGGAACATCTTCTTCCTTGTTAAAGACAGATGCACAGTATTTATTTAATACCTCAACCATGCTCTCTGCCTCCATGAGTAAATCCTTTTACTAGTCCCTGGTTTTCTTACTTCCTGTTCTCTTACTTTCTTACTTTCACTACCTTTTGCCTAATCATGTGCCGATAGAGGACATTTCTGCTTCTCTTTCACGTTAGCTGCTTGTCTACTTTCATACTCCCTTTTTGCTTCTTTTATTTTCTTTCTTACCTCCCTTCTAAACATTCTATATTCAGCCTCAACTGTACACTCAACTGTATTTCCTAACAAGCATCTATTATCAGCACAATTTTTATTTTTTATCTAAATCTCTGCCTCTGTTATCATTGAGAGAGCTCTACTTTCCTGTTTTGAGGGAATATACCTCAACTGTGGCCAAACTATCTCTCATTTGAAGATAGCTCATTGTTCAGCTGCCACTATTTCTGTCAATGTCTAGCACCAATTTATTTAGCCCAGATTTATTATTATCTCAATTAAGTTGTCTATCCTCCAGTTAATTATTCTTAATCAGTTTAGAGTACTCTGTCTATCCCTTGTCCTTTTCCCTAGTCACTCAAAACCTTATGGTATGATGATTACTAACCCCTAAAATGTTTCCCAACAACACTTTGTTGTATTTGACACTCTCATTCCCAAGAAACAATGCTTCCTTTTTATTGGAATAAAAAAATACTGCTGTGAAACTTTCCCAACCCCTGCCCCTTTCTGCCCTTTCTTTTGCTACTATTCTTGCCCATGTTGAGATAATTAAATGCCTTCATTCTAACCACTCTGTAATGTTTGCATCCCTCTATGATTAACAGACTGGGTGGCATGGTGGCTCAGTATTTAGCACTGCAAAGGATCCAGATTTGATTCCACCCTTAGGCAACTGTCTGTGTGGAGTTTGCACATTCTCCCCATGGGTTTCTGCTGGGTGATCTGGTTTCCACCCACAGTTCAAAGATGTGCTGGTTAGGTGGATTGGCCATGCTAAATTACCTATAGTGTCTAGAGATGTGTAGGTTAGGTGCATTAGCCATGGGAAATGCAGGGGGATGGGTCTTGGTTGGCAGAGGGGGGATGCTCTTTGGAGCATTGGTGTGGACTCGTTGGGCTGAATGATCTGTTTATAGGGATTCTATGAAAGACTCAGAGACATTGGAAGAGCTCTGGAAGACAATTGGAGCCAAGCAGAGACTGAAGATCAAATGTTGCTCCTGAACATAAAATATTTATGGCTTCTCTTGTATCAAATGATTTAGTCCGGGGAGGCAGCGGACTAGTAGTACTGTTGCTAGACTATTAATCCAGAAACTCAGCTAATGTTCTGGGGATTTGGACTTAAATCTTGCCACAGCAGATGCCTCTTGGGGGTATTAGGGATGGGTGATAAATTCTGGCCGAGCCAGTGACACACTCATCCCACGAATGAATCAACAAAAAAGCTGGCAGCAGTGTGTGGTAATGTCACTTTACTAGTAACCCAGAACTACAGACAAAGGTTTTGGGACATGTGTTCTAATCCCAGCATTGCAAATGGTGACATTTGAATTCGGTAAAAATCTGGAATAAATCTAGCCTGATGGTGGCCAGCTAACCATTGTTGATTGTTGTAAATAACATTAACTCACTAATACCCTTTAGGGTAGTAAATCTGCTGTCCTTTCCCTGGTCTGGCCTACATGTGACTCCAGACCCACAGCATTGTGGTTGAATCTTAAATGTCCTCTGGACAAGTACCAAATGCTGACCCAGCCAGTGACACTGTAACC
Source organism: Ginglymostoma cirratum (assembly GCA_024137785.1). Classification (NCBI taxonomy): domain Eukaryota; kingdom Metazoa; phylum Chordata; class Chondrichthyes; order Orectolobiformes; family Ginglymostomatidae; genus Ginglymostoma; species Ginglymostoma cirratum. The sequence continues at coordinate 12,705,692 of JAHRHZ010000034.1, read as the reverse complement.
CATGAGCAAGTAACAGAAAACTGCTTGAAATGCTTAGCCAGGCTTTCAAGTTGACACTGGAGATTTGAGACATATATTGCTTCCACAGGAAATAACTGAAAGCTTGCTGATGAAATTCAATGACACTTTAAGCGAGAAACCCCATATGCACCACCAATCTTTCAAAGTGGATTGATTGAAACCAGCTCCACAATAAATTGAGCTTAACCATTTTTGACAGTAATCTGTGCTTTTTCAGGTAGAACTGGCTGCACTCCTTTCTGTAGGAATTCTGTGAACTCATTCATATATTCACTGCATCAGTGGCACTAAACAGTAGATAAGAGTAGCATATATATCGCTATCAGTTAGATTTTGAGCAAATGCTTTATTACTTTGAATAGATAATGAATGACAAATAGTGATGGCTCTTCAAATTCGCCTCGGACATGGGGGTGTTGCCAGAGACTGTTGTAAAATTCAACATTTGATTTCAAAAAGTGGACAATAAGAAGGAACCTAAAAGGTTATGCATTTTGGTGGAAAGAATAGAGGTGTAGACTATTTTCTAATTGTGGAACGCTTTGGAAATCTGAAGCACAATGATTTGGGGGTCCTACTGCAGGAGTCTCTTAAGATTCACATGCAGTTTCAATTGGTGGTTAGGAAGGCAAATGCAGTGTTAACACTCATTTCAAGAGGGCTAGAATACAAGAGCAAAGGTATACTGTTGAGGCTGTGTAAGCCTCTGATTAAACTGCATTTGGAATATTGAGAGCAGTTTTGGACACCGTATTGAAGGAATGATGTGCTGGCATTGGAGGGGGTTCAGAGGAAGTTTAAAAAGAATGATCCTAGGGAAGAAGGACTTGTCAAGTGAGGAGCGGTTGAGGACTCTGACTCAGTACTCAATGGAGTATACAGAATCGTGAGAGGCCTGAATAGAGTGGATGTGGAGAAGATGTTTCCACTTTTAGGAGAGACTTCGACCTGAGGGCACAGGCTTAGAGTGAATGCTCTTTAGAACGGAGATGAAGATGAATTTCTTCAGCCATGGGATGATGAACCTGTGGAGCTCATTGCCACAGTGGTCTGAGGAGGTCAAGTCATTGAGTGTATTTAAGACAGAGATGGGTATGTTCTTGATTAGTAAGGGGATCAGGGGTTACAAGGATAAGGCAGGAGAATGGGATTGCGAAACATATTAGCCATGACCCAATGACAGAGCAGACTCAGTGGGGAGAATGGTCCAATTCTAAAAGCCACATTAAACCTCATGTCAGTGATGGGGAAAGTTTGGAGATACTAGTCCAGCACATAATTACTTGATATTTGGAAAAAAAAGTAAGTTGATTAATGATATCCAGCGTCAATTTCTTACTGGCAAATTGTGCTTAAGCAAACTGTGTTTTTTTTTATGTAGCTTTACATAGGATGTATGAATCAGAAATGAGCCATTTGGCCCAACCAGGCCATGCTGGTATTTATGTTTCAATTAAACCTCCTTCCTTTTGTCATCTTTCGCCAACTTTACATTCCTCCCTTAAGTATTTATCAAGTTTTTCTTTAAAATACATCTTTAATATCTGCTTCCACTACTGTGTTTCTTTTTGATGAAGTAAAGGAGAAGATTGATGGGACTCTGGGAGGTAATGGCGTCATGGTATTATTGCCAGATTAATAATCCAGAGACTCAAACAGGAATCGCTGGAAAATATCAGCAGGTCCGGAAAGTGTTCTGGAAAAGGGTCACCAGGCCCGAAACGTTAACTCTGATTTCTCTTCACAGATGCTGCCAGACCTGCTGAGATTTTCCAGGAATTTCTGTTATTGTTTCAGATTTACAGCATTCATAGTTCTTTTCCTGGCGATGTTCTGGAGACCCGGGTTTGAATCTTGCCAAGGCAGATGGTGGAACAAATATCTGGAAATAGGGGTCAAATAATAAGTCATTGATAGCTGTAAAACCTATTTGGTTTACTACTGCGAAGGAAACTGTCATCCTTACCTGGTCTAGCCTACTTGTGACTCCAGACCCAGAGCAATGTGGTTGATACAATGTGATTGCCCTTTGGACAATTAGAGATGGGTATTAAATGCTGGCATGGACAGTGAGGCCCACATCCTGAGAAAGAAGAAAAGAAATTTAGTGTTGTTGGAAGTGTGGTAGACAGTGAAAGGAATAGGGACACCTATTACACTCTGGGAGCCAGGAGACTTTGAATTGGGAATAAATTGGTGGCCTGGGTATGGGACTGCGTAGGAGCAGCAAATGGGGGAGGACGTGAATTAAGGCATCATTATATGGTGGAATTTCAGAACTCAACCTGAGCCCCCTCCCAGAAGTATTAATTACTTTGTCCAATCCTGCCTGATTTCAATCCACCTTCCCTTATCTCCAGCATACTTCCATACAGATAAGGAGAAGGATTACTGGGTAAGTCACAGGTCATGGGGGAGCAGGATGGTGACAGAGGAGGAGCAGCAATGTCCTCAAACTTTGCTATCCATCCTTGTTTCTGCAATTTAGACAGCAGATTCAATGGGCTGAATGGCCTAATTCTGATCCTATATATTATGATCTAAATAAAAGGCTTGTACATAAAATAAGAATCCAGGCATCAGAAATCATGCCGACCAGCCTGAAGTGTTTGATGCTTTCGGCATTTTTTTAGTTGTGCATGGCCACTTATTGGAGCCACCATTTTTTTACGGGGCGCTGTGTCAATGCTAAGGACATCCACCTCATAGCTCCTACTGCAATAGTTCCACAGAGCTTTGCCTGGTGTGATGTGGTTTTAATACTCCAAGCATCATATGACTACACAGTGTAAATATAGGGGACAGTGAGATTTTTAGAGTGGGGTTAATGATGACTAGAGTTGAACATCAGGTTAAGTGTGGTAGGAAGTATTTAAACTGCACGGATTTTAACATCTACCTTGTTTTGCAGCAGCAGTGAGGCCTCAAAGATGTGTCCATTAGGTCTTGCCCACCCTTAGATTAAAAAAATCAAGAGATTTTATGCCTTGCAACAGTAAGGTACATTATACATCAGCGGTGAGATTTAACACAACAGTCAGCACTCAATCCATGGTCTCTGTTACTGCCACAAACTTCACAATCCCAAAATCCAGTCTCACGAGGCCACTTCTTAACATAACCCACAGTTTGGAAGCCCTTGCCTAGTGAATCATAGAATCACAAAACTGTTACAATGTAGATTGTGGCCAGTCTGCCCATCGTGTCTGTAACAACTGTCCAAAGAGCATCATGACTTAGTCATTTGCCTGCCTTTTCCTCATCGTTTTGTACTTTGTTTCCATAAACAATCATCTAATACCCTTTTGAATGGCTCAATTGACTTTGCCTCCACCTAACCTCCACGCAATACATTCTTCCCCGAGCCATTTGTCATGGGAAAATAGTCTTCTCACATCACACTTGCTTCTTTTGCAATCACTTTAAATCTGTGCTCTTCTGATCCTTTTATGAATGGCAATTGTTTCTCCCGATGTACTGTGCCCAGCCCCCTCATGATTTTGATAACTTCCATCTGATGTCCCCTCAGTCTAAGCTAGAGATGGTTCCGAGGAGATTTACCAGGATGTTGCTGGGCCTGGAAGGATTGAGTTCTAAAGAATGGCTGGATAAGCTGGGTCTTTTTTCACTGGAGTGTAGGAGGTTGAGAGGTGACAATATAGACGTTTATAAAATAATGACGGGTATAGCTAGGGATAATGGTAGGTCTCTTTTCCTTAGGATGGAGGGTTTCAAGACTAGGAGGCATATTTTTAAGGTGAGGGGAGAGAGATGTAAAAAAGAGAGGAGGAGAAAATCTTTTACACTTCAGGATGGTTCACATGTGGAATAAATTTCCTGAGGAACTGGTGGATGTGGGTACAGTTCCAACATTTAAAAGACAGTTAGTTAAGTATATGGATAGGAAAGGTTTGGAGGGATATGGGCGAGGAGCATGCAGTTGGGACTAGTTTAGATTTTGATTATGTTTGGCATGGACTGGTTGGACCGAAGGGTCTGTTTCTGAGCTCTATGACTCTATGACACTATAAGAACAGTCCCAACATCTCCAACCATCCTCGTAACACAACTTTCTCAACTATGGAATCATTTTTGCAAATCCTTTGTGCATTCTTACTTTCCTATTGTGTGGTTCCCAGACTTCTACATGGAACTGCAGCTGAGATCAAACCAGTATCTTGAGCAAGAGCAGCATCATGTCCTTGCTCTTGTACTCTATATCTCTATGAATAAAGCTCAGGAACACATGGGGAAGTTCACTGCAAACCTTTCTCCAGACCAAACTGTGTACATTGACCGAGATAACAAGCATGGGGCTGGATGAACACAGCAGGTCAAGCAGCATCATAGGAGCAGGAAAACTTGACGTTTCGGGCCTAAACCCTTCATCAGAAATGGGGGAGGGGAAGAGGGTTCTGAAATAAAACCAGCCCAGCTCATCTCCACCTCCCTAACCTGTTTTTCCTCTCACCCCAAGCCACACCCCCATCTCCTATCTACTAACGTCATCCCGCCCCCTTGACCTGTCCGTCCTCCCTGGACTGACCTATCTCCTCCCTACCCCCCTACCGACACTCACCTTTACTGGCTCCATCCCCGCCTCTTCGACTTGTCTGCCTCCTCTCCACCTATCCTCTCCTCTATCCATCCTCTATCCGCCTCCCCCTCTCTCCCTATTTATTTCAGAACCCTCTTCCCCTCCCCCATTTCTGATGAAGGGTCTAGGCCCAAAACGTCATGTTTTCCTGCTCCTATGATGCTGCTTGACCTGCTGTGTTCATCCAGCCCCATGCTTGTTATCTCGGATTCTCCAGCATCTGCAGTACCTTTTATCTCTGTATACATTGACCGGTGTGATGCCAGATATATTTGTTGTATATCCACAGATTGAAAAATCACATCCTTTCTGTTTGGCTGTTCACAATAAGCAAGTTGCTGATTCCACCCAACCATTCAGTGCTTGCGCAATTTGAAATAATATCAAACATTAGACATGATTCTCCAACCTACAACATTTGCTTGATAATCCCGAGTGTGTGAAGAATTACTCTGGTAAGTAATTTAGCATTGTCAGTCACAGTCACTGTGTGGTACACTTATGTGCTCTGGCAACAACATACATGAATACATAGGGCTGCCTTCTTTGCAGACAGACAGAACATGTACCTATACCGCGCCTGTTTCAACTCAACAAAATATGTAACAGTCATTCGCTGATTCGCTTGTCAGGGAAATGTCCTGATCAATCAGAAATCTAAACAAAGCCTGGCACCTAACTGCCAGTTATCATTAACATATGCATTCTCAATGGCAACTCTTCAATATGCCACAGTCCAGTTGCCAACCAACCATGGCCTTCCTCTCATACTATTTAAATGTTGGTTTAGAAATTGATATTCTTATAAATTTTCTGGTGAGTCCAAGATGAAAAATATCATTGACAGGTGTCTAACTTTTCTCAGCAAAGCTTGAGCAACAGAATTAAATGTGTCCTGTTCAAAGCCTCTTTGAAAAAGAGTAGTTGGAAATGAAACGTTAACTCTGTTTCTCTGTCCACAGATACTGCTCAGACTTGCTGAGTTTCTCCAGCACTTTGTTTTGCCTCACATATAGCTTGTGTGTTTTCCACTTGGAATAGTGAGAGCATGGGTGTTTAGGCACATTAAGGCTTTTGTTTCTTAACTTAAAGTGCTTTAATATACCCAAAGCTTTTACAGGCAGCTATACCCCTGCTTCGAAATGCCTGGAGATATTGCAAAATGAATCTGTTGGCTGCATGAGCCCTAGGCTGTTGGTGCTTGTGCAAAGGGTGTTAAAAACCAATGTGCAAGAGCTTGGCCAGGAGCTGACAGCACATCAGGAATAGAGGAGGGACTGTTGTTAAATGGAAATAGAAACTTCTGAGCAATTCAAGAGGCAGGAATGCACTGATAACTCACAGTTCCAACATTTTCTGAGTGTAAATTACTGGAAACAATCCTACTCTTGGATCCTCATGAAGGGTCCAAAAAATGCATGTGTTTGTGGGAGTGTTTGGCTGTATGTAGGTGGAGAGGGGTCTTTCCCCTCATATATATTCCTGTTTTCGGCATCAAAAATACCTAACCTTTCTTGTACACCTTTACCGGACACACTGCCCCAGTTCTGAGAAGGGTCATTGGACTTGAGACATTAACTCTGCTTCTCTCTCTTCACAGAAACTTTTAAGCGACTCTTGCATAGGCACATGGAGGATAAAATGTAGGGTATGCAGGGTAGATTGATCTTAGTAGGATGGGAGGCCGGCACAACATCGTGGGCCGAAGGGCCTGTACTGTGCTGGATTGTTCTTTGTTTTTTGTTCTAGGTACTGCTGAGATTCCCCAACGATTTCTGTGCTGGCCCCTTTGACTAGATTAGCTCTGGCAAGTTAAAAGGCAACAAACAAAATACCAAAATAATGCAGTTACTGTGAAACCTTCTTCCAGTTAGACAGTGGGTTAAAAACAGTGTGTTATGGACATGAGATAAAAGGTACTGCAGATGCTGGAGAATCCGAGATAATAAGCATGGGGCTGGATGAACACAGCAGGTCAAAGGAGCATCACAGGAGCAGGAAAACTTGACATTTCGGGCCTAAACCCTTCATCAGAAATGGGGGAGGGGAAGAGGGTTCTGAAATAAATAGGGAGAGAGGGGGAGGCGGATAGAGGATGGATAGAGGAGAGGATAGGTGGAGAGGAGGCAGACAAGTCGAAGAGGCGGGGATGGAGCCAGTAAAGGTGAGTGTAGGTAGGGGGGTAGGGAGGAGATAGGTCAGTCCAGGGAGGACGGACAGGTCAAGAGGGCGGGATGATGTTAGTAGATAGGAGATGGGGGTGTGGCTTGAGGTGAGAGGAAAAACAGGTTAGGGAGGTGGAGATGAGCTGGGCTGGTTTTGGGATGCGGTTGGGGGAGGGGAGATTTTGAAGCTTGTGAAATCCACATTGATGCCATTGGGCTGCAGGGTTCCCAGGCTGAATATGATTTGCTGTCCCTGTTCATCCAGCCCCATGCTTGTTATGGACATGTCTCCTGATCTCTCTGCAACAGTGTGAAATAAGAGAGTGTGACTCAGCCCTTTGCTTTACGTGATGCAGAAAGATGTGACGCTTAACCAAGAATGTGTAAAACAAGAGCTGGAGGGAGAAGGCAGTTCTGAAACTGTGAATGAAATGTTAATTGGAGAGATTGTTACAATGTCAAATCATGAATAGAAGGAGTAATAAAGGGAAAGAAAGAAAGATTGGGTAAAGACAGCTAGACAGAAACTTGAAACATAGAGACAGAACAAATAGGACCAGGAGCAATGTTTGCTCTAACTTGGGCACTCCAGGATTCTGTGCATGGCACTTGCCACTGGCATGACCTTGCAGGCTTGTGGGAAAAAAAATTAGATGGAATGCTGAGCAGAAATAGGCCATTTGGCTTCTTGATCATGTTCTGCCATTCAATATGATCACGGCCTATCATCCAACTCAATACCCAGTTCCCACTTTTTGCCCCAGACCCATTTATCCCTTTAGCCCTTAGAGCTATATCTAACACCTTCTTGAAAGCACTCCATGTTTTGGCCTCAACAGCTTTCTGAGGCAGACCCTACCACAGGCCCACCACTCTCTGGGTGAGGAAGTGTCTCAAGCAGGGGAAGAGAATTTGAAATGTTTAGAGGGTTCAGGGTTTTCAGGAGGCTAGGAAAGCTGCTTCAGGTGGCACAAAGAGTGCAGAAGTGTAAAGAGGTGTCCAACATCATTCTGATGGGTAACAACTCCTAGGTGGGGCCTTCCCATTCTGGGTTGTCAGTGGATTGAGCATGATGAAGGCACAGTGATGACAGCAGCACATTCCCTGGCACATCCTGCTGTTGACATCAAAGGCTGCACGTGCACTGGGAGTGGCGGGTTGCATTTTGGCAATCTGGATCGTCACTCCGTTTTTAGAATCCCCAAAAATTTTCTGAGAGAATGGTTCTCTACATCTGTTTAGTTTCATCCCCAGAAAAATCAAGTGGCAATCATTAACATTTATCAAGTTAAAAGGGACCTTAGACAGAAATTAAGACAAAGTCACCATAGTCTTACCAGAACATAGTGCTGCTCCTTCATCAGAGAGAGAAACAATCAATTGTGGTTTAACCTGAGGGTCACCACAACTTAAGCAAGTGGAGATTTTGAGGAGAGTCCTTCATGGCAAGCATAGCTACTGTGGGAATTGAACTCCTACTGTTAGGATTACTCACCATTGCAAACCAGCCATCCAGACAACTGAGCTAACCAATCCCCTTCAGCCAGGAATAGTTAATGCTTTACATTTGACTGAATCCAAAAAGTACAAATACACTGGAGGCAGACAGAGAAATATTGGTGGGTTGAATCATGAATTTTTGTGTTTATCTAGCGAATAGCAAAATGCAATAAGTGGAACTGGCATTTCTTCAATTGTTGGATGGTAACCACATATCTTGACTTGCATGGATTTTCTGAATCATTTGCACTTAAACTCCTTTGAGTGCTGTTGATGTTATTCAGAGTGAGAAGAAAATGTCCTATTCTATTTATGCTTGGGGCTCAGTATCACATTTTGTTTAATAATTCTCTGCAGAGCTCTTTAGGAGGTCATTTTACATGTTAACAGTGCTGCAAGATCGCCGAGGCTTTGTAGTGGTAGGTCCCCAAGATGGATTTCAAATGTAATCTGCATAAGGGTTTTGGAGCAGGATACTGAAACATTGGAGGGCATGCTGAAAAGATAACAGGATCATTTAAAATCTTGGGATGGATGTGAGTTTATTTACTTCTCCAAAGTCAGAAGTCACACAACACCAGGTTATAGTCCAACAGGTTTATTTGAAATCACAAGCTTTTAGAATGCTGCTTCTTTGTCAAGTGAAGATGTGGGCGTTGCTGGCCGAACCAGTGCCCCTACTTGCCCTTTGCAAGGTTGAGGCAACCTTCCTATCGAACCGCTGCAGTCCTTGTGCCATAACATTGCCTGGTATAAGGAGTTTGGGATTAATTTACATTGAGATGTGATTCAGCTGGTGACCCAAGAATGGGGGAAGAAATGCTTAACAGTTTTCTTGAATTGGCCATGTTTCTTAGACCATTCCAATGCACTGTCTTCCTGGATGAAAGGTGACAATCTATCAGTTGGATTTATCCAATGCATGGGTGGATAGATTAGCAGGAATGACAATGATCAGTTCTGAGGAAGGGTCACCGGACCCAAAATGTTAACTCTGTTTTCTCCTTCACAGATGCTGCCAGACCTGCTGAGCTTTTCCAGCAACTTTATTTTTGATCCTGATTTACAGCATCCACAGTTCTTTTGGTTTTTATGACAATACTCAAGTAGGGGCAGACACTCAAAGAGGTAGTTCATGATTCTCAGCAAAAATACATACTGGTAAGGAGGGAAAATTGGGATAAATCAATCATGGCTAACCGAAGAAATTAAGTACATAGTTGAAAGAAGTATATAAGGCAAAACACTTTGAAAATTGGGATACATTCAGAACCCAACGAAGGAGGACTAAAAAGATGATAAAGAGACAGAATATAAAGTATGAGGCCAAAGTATTAAGGAATATAAAAACTGATGACAAGAAATTCTTTGAATATATAGAAAGAAGACAGAGGTCAAAGTGGACATAGGCTCCTTAGAAATGAATCTAGGGAGAGCAAGGAAATGGCAGAGAATAAACAGATATTTGCATAGCTTTCATATTGGAAGATACTTTGAACATGTCATTAATAATAAAGAAGACAAGAGAGGTATTAAGCACCATCACCATCGCTGAAGAAGTATTATAGTATCAGACAAGCTAATGGGACAAATTAACAGCACATTTGGAAACTCATAATATGATAAAGCTGAGTCACTAGGCTTCGTGAAATCCTGCCTGACTAGTTTATTAGAGATTTTCAAGAAATCGTGCCCTGAATATTTGTGTATTATTGAAAGTTGTTGTCAGATTCTCCGAAGTTTCCACTTCTGAGTCATTGTTGGTTGAATAGATAACTGTCCTAATGTTTCTATTTTCATAGTGCCAGATCCAACATCCTGCAATTTATTAGCATCTGAATCTCTGGTGTGGTGACACAAGGATTATGTTATTGGATTTATAATCCAGAGGAGTGGGCTCATAATCAGGAGATGTGCACACTCACATATGCACACACGTACACATGCCCACAGTGCTGTTGATGCAATCTACTTAGACCTCAGCAAGGCTTTTGATTGGGTCCCGCATGGAAGACTGAAAGCAAAGGAAAGGATCCATGGCAGCCAAGGAAGTTTGGCAAAAAGGATCCACAATTGGCTGAATGGCAGGAAGCAGAGAGTAATAGTTGAGAGGTGTTCACACACACGTTCACACTCACATATGCACCTAAACACACACACGCACAGAAACAAGCAAGCACGCATGTTTGGACACATACATGCATGTAAACATGTTTGCACACACATCAACACTTATATGTACACACCCACATCCACTTACTTACACGGCCCGTCTTAGAGCCTTCCACAAGCCTGGATCTATTAGACATTCCTGCATCTCAATAATTGAAAATTAATGAAAAGCTCAGGTCCCAGTTCAGATTGTCACGTTTGGTTAGTCAGAGAAAATTCTCTTCATGCCAACGTCCTGTCTCTCATCTCCGAATCAATTACCAACCTGTATCACAAGTTTCCTCTCATTCCATTGACTCTCATTTCGACTGTAATGCCCTGAGCACAGCCTTTAAAGAAGTATCTCTGGAAATCCGAGCACTCATTCAGTCTCCAGCATGGTACCCATTCATTCAAATTCTTTCACTCGATTAGTCAGATGTGACCTCCCCTTCACAAAGCTGCTTAAACTCAATTGTGTAGCTGCGTTGAGGACTGTGAGTGTTAAACTCAGACTGGCACCACGATAGCCGGTCAGGGAGTCCAAGGGAGGATTTGAGAATATGTCTGATTAAGCATCAGAAATCAAGCTCCAAGCAATGAATGATCTGAAAGCAATAATGTGTAAAATTTATTCTTGACAACGAATGGAACTATTCCACTCTGTGTCCAACATTGTTACTGAATTTGTTGGGTCTTTCAGAAAATTAAAACATAGGCAGCTGTGTTGAGACAAGCATGTCAATGTTATGTTGGGCTGAATAGTCTTGTGCTGTCCTATTCTTCCATTCTTTTCACCCACACCTCACAAAGTAAACTCCTCAGCCCTTCCAGCTGATCACATTCACTCCTCGATAGTGTAGCTCTACTTCCTTCACATCCACTGAGTGCAGCCTTGTGTCTCAGTTTTACCGAGTTCACAAACTGGTTGTGATGTCCCAACTCACTGTGACACACACAGTGATGGGGAGACTTGTACTGTGCTGTCACTGTTTCACAGCTCGGTTCAAAGGGGCACATTTTGATTAAACGGTGTTTAATCTAATGTATATATGTGTGGGTATATGCATTACCGAGAGACAGGAAGAGTGGGTGATGGGCAGTGATGGGATCCTTTGTGATGTACCATTGATGTAAAATAGCTGTACATGTTAATGCAACAGGAGTAGGCCATTCATAGTGAATGCAACAAGCTCATATCATTTTAGTTTTTAAACCTTCTGATATTTCCCTGGTCTTCTCCTGGAACAATGTTTCCATTCCAAGATGTGTTGCCCAAGCTTGGAGACAATCCTCCAGCTGCGGACTACACTAGACACAGTACACAACCATGGCAAAGCTTTCAACATTTGTCTTCTAGCCCTCATGAACTGACAAGTAATATTTCATTGCTTTTTTAAATATTTCTTTTCATTTGGCCATCAGTTTCCAGGTTCTCACCTTTTGAAGAATTTTCTAATCTCTTTTTTTGGGTCCAAAGTGAATGACTTTGAAGAGCAGAAGAAGGATTTAGATGTGTCCTTGCAATGCCAAGCCATATACAAGGCTACAGGCCAAGTGTTGGTACATGGGATTAGAAAAGTGAAGAGCTTATCTTTGAGCGGAGCAGATTCAATGGGCCGAAGGGGCTTTTTCTGTGCTGTAGACCTCTATGACTTTGCAATTCTCCACATTAAACCCCAGCTGCCACAGATTTGCTCATTCATTCTATCAATGCTCCTTTGCAATCTCTAGGTGCACTACTTACTAAACTGCCTGCCTTATTTCCTTCAGCGCACTCTTATAAAGAGCTCTGATTTCCTTCATCTCACTCAGTGGAAAACATAGTGAATTGGTGAGGCCCCATTTCAGATTTTGGACGGCATCACACCCAGACCCACCACCGCCATCCCTGTAACTCCACACTTCCCATGGCTAATCCACCTAGCCTGCACATCCCTAGACACTGTGCGCTAATCAACCCAACCTGCACATCTTTGGACTGTGGGAGGTAACCCGAGCACCCAGGGGAAACCCACGCAGACATGGGGAGAATGTGCAAACTCCACACAACAGTTGTCCAAGGCTGGTATTGAACCTGGGTCCCTAGCATTGTGAGGCAGCAGTGCTTACTATTGAGTTACTGTACCATCCTGTGTCAAGTGTCACATTTTGCTCATTCGAGGAAATTCTTTTCAGCTGAACACTTGATCTCTGATCTGTGATTGGCCGTGTTGTTAATGACTGTATCCCTGCAGCTGACTGTACGGCCTGTAGAACGAGAAGCTCCATGCCAACAGTGGGCACCAGGAGCATCAAAGGAACCAGCCCTTTCCCAAACAGTCCAGCTTTTTGCCGACTTGCTCCAAACCTCTGAAAATTGAATATGCCTCTAAATCTCCAAGGGTACCTCTGTGTTGATGGGTCCCTGCAGTCACTAGCCTTCCTAAGCAACACCCCAGCTCCCTGGCTAGGCCTGACAAGAAGTCCGAACTAACCTGCCCTCTGACTGGTCCGGCAGAGACCTCCCACCACTCCTTGCAGGGTAACGAGTATGGAGATACCTGATCAGAAGATTGTTGCTGAGAAGTTCATTAAGCCAGTGATGACTGCTGCCCAATGTGGGCTCTAGAACTTGGTAGACATCAGGGACCCCAGGAAAATCCAGCTCATTCTGTCACAACAGCTCAATGAAATGTGGTCCCAGCAAGAAGCATCACAAATGGTGCCAAGCCTTACGGCGGATAGATTCTCATTCTGTTCCACTACAACTGTTCTGCCATTGCAGCAAGCCCACATCATTAAATTTCATTACCCTGAAGTGATGAATCAGTCACCATTTAGTCTCTTTCACTCAACAGAGAGACTCAAATAACTCAGCTTCCTTAGAATCAATTCTAGCATTCAGTCTTTATGTCCTGGATTTTACTAATGTGCTCATTCACTGGGAGTTGATGAAGGATTCTAATAATGCATGGGGAGCACCAGGAATAGTTTCTTCATGTCTTACAGTCATTTTTGAATTCAGCAAACATTTTTCTCTCAGATTTCCTCTCCAAACAGGAACAGGTATGTTGCAGACTCGCATGATGCCTCCTCAACTCCAGTATTTAAAGTTACGCTACAAATATACAAGTTGAAGCATTTGGAGTTGGCTGTCAAGGGACAGGAAATGGTGGCATGGAGCAGAAATGGGTAAATTTATAATTGGCACCTCTTTGAAGTGGGTATGAGGAGGATACTCTTCCCTGGTAACTCGAGGAAAATGTCTGAGGATAAATAAAGAAGATACAATTGAAGACAATAAGGACTGCAGGTGCTAGAAGCCAGAGTCTAAAGGTATGAAGCTTGCGAAGCAGCACAGGTCAAGTTGACTTTCCTGCTCCTCTGATGCTGTGTGAGCTGCTGTGCTTTTCCAGCTTCACACCTATAAAAAAAGTGATTGGAGGTTGCTGAGGTGTTGTCATATATTCCTGGATAAAATGAAGGAAACAGTTTAATGGGTTAAAAAGATTAGTAAAGGTGAGTGCAGAGACACATTCACCTTTCTCCAAATGTGACCCATTGGGGTAATGCCCTAAAAATCAATCCTTATTATTCCTGAGTCATTGCAAATGTTAACGTTCGATTAAACCAAAACCTTTGATTTTTCCAAGTTTACTTAACTAATTCAGGTTAAACATGGAAATCAGGTTTGTCAATTACCAAGACAATAACTATTTATTTTAATCAAATCTTGAAAACAAAATGGCAAAATAATAGAAAAGGTTGGATTGGTTCTCTGTAGCTATAAACCTTACCTCTATCCCTTTTTAAAATTCCCACACATAAATGTCACACACAAGGGACAACATACATAAATATTGTTGGTGGAGAAGAAAAGCATAAATTAGAGAAACACAGTCCAGGCACCAGTCCAGAACACAGATGTCAATAAAATGTTTTCTTTTGTCTTATTTAGACTCCTTCCAATTCTATGCTGGGGACGTGAAATTGTGGATATTCTAATTCTCATTCTTTCATTTACTGTTTGAGGATTCACCCTTTCAGCGCCTCTGAAGGTTGTTTCCTTTCAGCAAGCAGAGTGGTTCACAGAGAATGGGAGGGAGAATAGCTGGCCATGAGGGACATTGTTTTACTTCACACAGTGAGGGACAGAGGGAGGGAGACGGGTGCTTTCTCTTCACGGCCTGGATGTTTCTGCTGCATTGAACACACACATGGCTGTTGTCACCTGCTCGGGAACCAATCAAATGATTGTTACAATGCTGACACCTTCTGAGTCCACAACAATCGATCCCAATTAAAATGTCAATGGAATGACTGTCTCTGGGTAAAATTGCTTGAACGACACAGAAAACATGCCATTCCGCCCAGAATGTTCCCTGACTTCTTGAATGGGTCAACTTTCTAGATACAACTCACATTGTGTTCCAGTAACTTGTCTCTAAAATATCTTTATAGCTCCTTGAAAGTGGAGTCACAGGTAGACAGGGTGCATAGTCTCTTTCATCGGTCAGAGCATTGAGCATTGAGCATTGAGCATTGAGCATTGAGCATTGGGGTTGGGATGTTTTGTTGCAGCTGTGCAAGAAATTGGTGAGGCCACATTTGGATTACAGCATGCTGTTCTGGTCGTCCTGCCATAGAAAGGATATTATTAAATGAGAAAGAGTTACTCTCTGGACTGGAAGGTTTGGAGAAGTTACGTTGGTACTTTCTTTCCCTTGAGCATCAGAGACTGATGTGTGACCTCATGGTCTATAAAATTATGAGAGGCATACATAAGGTAGACAGCCAACAGCTTTTCCCCAGGGTAGGGGAGTGTAAAACAAGAGGGCATAGTTTTAAGGTGAGAGGGGAGTGATACAAAAAGGTCCGTAGGTACAATTTTTTCACACAGAAGGTGGAGAGTATCTGGAACAGGCTGGTGGAAGCAAATACAATTTCATCATTTAAAAAACATTTGGACAGCTACATGGATTTGATAGGTATGGAGGCAATGCAGGCAAATTGGACTGGATTAATTGTGAAAACTGGGCAGCATGGACAAGTTGGGAGAAGTTGGGCCAAAGGGTCTGTTTCCATGATGTTGACCTCTATAACTCAAAGACTCTATTTTCTCAATACCCCTGGTTTAAAGCAACATTTTCTCCCACTGTTTCTCCACAGTCTAAAAATATGAAGTAGTTTTCACAGTTTCATCCTAAACCTCTCACTCCGCCTTTTCAAGCCCAACCTATCCCATCTCTCCCATTCTAACTGTTGCTGCACTCAATGTATCCCCAGGGATGACTGAGCTGATGGAGAATTATTAAGCAACAGTAGACAATGTGTGATGCACTGACGGACCTTCATGACTACATCCACCATCTGACAGAGGCACTGCAGAAGCCCTTCATGAATATGAGGGAGGTGATCTTGTAGGCCATTGAGATGATGGTTCTTCTTGTGTACAGAGTGGCCAGTGCCATGGACTATGGGATACAGAACCAAGCTAATTGGCCCAAGCAAGGTTTACATCTCACTGTACAAATTGTGTTTGATAATGTGTCTCCCGGCTTTAAAAGTTTGACAAACCTCTTAGCCCTGAACTCACAGGGCTGCACTGATCTACACCTTATAGTGGGCTCCCCAAGGTATTACTAATAACAACGTGTGGCCAGGCATTGTGCAGGATAGTGATGAAAGCGATTGTAGACGTGTGGAGCTTCCACACAAATCCTTTACATTTCTCACAATCATGTCTCCTCTACGTCACAAGTTGCCTTGTCTCCAGGTGGACAAGATTACACCCACACAGGTATAGACTCACACCAACACAGGTACAGACACACACCCACACAGGTATAGACTCACACCCACAC
>JAHRHZ010000034.1:12652087-12668295 GCA_024137785.1 Ginglymostoma cirratum | reverse complement strand
TCCTATGATGCTGCTTGACCTGCTGTGTTCATCCAGCCCCATGCTTGTTATCTCGGATTCTCCAGCATCTGCAGTACCTATTATCTCTGATACAATTTCAGCCTTTGTAGAAATCTGATCTGACCGTATGTGGTCCTGTAAATGTACCTGTTAGATGAATTTCTAATTTCTTACATGGCCACAGTGACTATATTTTAGAAATATTTAATTCTCTGTAAAGTATTCGGTGTCATCCTGAGGTAATAAATTCAATGTTTTTCCCTTCTTGTTGAACTGTCTTCTTATTCTTTCATGGGATGTTGGTGTTCCTGCCAAGTCCTGTATTTGTTGCTTATCCCGAATTGTCCTTGAGAAGTTAGTGGTGAGTCACCTTCTGAAACCACTGTAGTCCATGTGGTGCTGGTACCTTCACCTTGCCGTTAGGGAGGGAGTTCCAGGTTCTTGACCCAACAACAGTGAAGGAACAACAATATATTTCCAAGTTAGGATGGTGAGTGGTTTGAAAGGGAACTTGCAGGACATGATGTTCCCATGTATCTGCTGCCTTTGACATTCAAGATGGCGGAGGTCTAGGGTCTGAATGATGTCATTAAAGATCAGGATTTGACTCAGTAAATAGTGGGACTGTGGATTGTGCTTCAAAGATTTAGATGACAAGAAACTTAATTACAACAGTCTCATGATGGTACATATGTAATAGGCTTCGGTGAGAGTTTGTTTTATTTGGACATAGGATATGGGCATTGCTGGATTGGCCAACATTTATTGTCCATTTCTAATTCCCCAGAGAGAAATTAAGAAACAACCACATTGTTGTAAGCTTGGAGTCACATGTCGCCCAAGCCAGATGAGGAGAGCAGATTTTCTTCTGTAAAAGATATTGGTGAACCAGATGGGTTTTGCAGCATTAATTCAGAAGGTGCCAGCTAATGTTCTGAGTGTTCTGTTTTTAACAGCAATCACATGGTCACCCTTTTAATCCCAGATTTTTACAGAATTCAAATTTCACCAATTGCTGTGGTGGGATTCGAGCTTATCTCACCAGAACATTGGTCTGAAGTTGGAACTGGATTAATAGTCTGGGCACATTACCAGCTTTCCTAAATGTAAATCAGTTACCTTCAAAACTCATGTCAAAAGTCATATCCACACACATCTGGTCAGCCAAATGTTCTCGGTCGCATGCATGTTCTATGAGTTGAGTCTCTGAAATGTGTTGAGCACTTCCCACACCTTGGCAACCACTTCTTTCAAAAAGGCCGCTATTGATGAGGAAATCCAATATAGGGTCAATAGGACAAATCCTCAGCCTTCTCCAAGCTACCTCTGCAAGTCAACAAAAGTCTAAGTGTACAGAGTACACTCCTGTGTTGCAATGGGACTTGGATTGTAAAACACTGACTCCCAAAAGTGCAAGAGAAATTAGCAATGCCTCTGCCAGATCCTCCAAAGTCATGCAAGGGCTGTCAAGCAATTGTTAATGTCCTTCTTGAAACTAGTTCCACAAGCATTCAGACAACACTCCTTCAAAAATAACTGCGATGGACTAGACACTGTCCAAATGACTGAAAAGCACTTGCCCCACCATTTATCTGTTTCCAAATGGTCAACATTCTTGCAAGGACCAAGCAAATGCTGCAGAGACATAGTGAAGCTCCCCTTGAAGCATGGCATCATTGATAGCAACAACTGGGATGAGTCTGCTACCAATTGCTCAAGACAGTGACAACAATTCCATCAATCGATGGTGTGTTGGACAGCGAAGAGTGCAACAGGACCTTGATCAGATGGGCCAATGGGCTGAGGCGTGGCAGATGGAGTTTAATCCAGCTAAATGTGACATACTATGTTTTGGTAGGGAAAATCAGGACTGGACTTATACACTTAATGGTAAGGTCTTGGAGAGTGTTGCTAAACAAAGAGACCTCGGGGTGCAGGTTCATAGTTCCTTGAAAGTCGAGTTGCAGGTAGACAGGGTAGTAAAGAAGGTGTTTGATACGTTTGCTGTTATTGGTCAGTGCATTGAGTAAAGGAGTTGGGAGGTCATGTTGCAGCTGTACAGGTCATTGGTTAGGCCACTTTTGGAATACTGTGTGCAATTCTGGTCTCCCTGTGATAGGAAAGATGTTGTGAAACTTGAAAGGGTTCAGAAACATCGTAGCATTGGAGATTGAAAGATGCATGGAGCATCGGAGACTGAGGGATGACCATATAGAAGTTTATCAAATCATGACAGGAGTCCAAAGACAGAGGGCACAGGTTTAAAGTGAGAGGGGAAAGATTTAAAAGGGTCCTAAGGGGCAACTTTTTCCCAGAGAGGGTGGTGCATGTATGGAATGAGCTGAGGGAGGAAGTGGTGGAGACTGGTTCAATTACAACATTTAAAAGGTATCTGGATGGGTATATGAATAGGAAGGGTATAGAGGGATTTGGGGCAATTGTTGGCAAATAGAACTAGATTAATTTAGGACATCCAGATGGCATGGACAAGTTGGACCAAAGGGTCTGTTTCCGTCCTCAATGACTCTATGACTCTAAGTTGCATAATAGGTTCAATCACAGCACCTTAATGATTAGGCAGAGCAGCAGCACAGAAAGAAACAAAAGGAAGAAACAAACACAGAATGTGCCAGAAAAACTGAGCAGGTCTAGCAGCATCTGTGGAGAGAAATTGGAGTTAACGTTTTGGGTCCAGTCACCAATCTTCAGAACAAAAGGAAGAAAATCCCGCACTCTAGTCTACACCACACCATGCAACATCATGCTCTGGATACGCAAAGAATTGGCCTTCTTAGTCACATGTAAACCCAGGGCAGAAACACACAATCCTGAGTAAACATCAACCTCGGATGGAGGAACAGTTGAAGATGACATAAAAGAAGGCTTGTTGAGTTCCTGCAGTGCATCTTGCAAATGCTACACACAGTTGTTACCATACACTGATGGTGGAGGGAGTCCTTATTTAAGATGCTGGATGGAGTGCTGATCAAAATACATGTGAAAACATTCAATGCTCTCTACATTGCTAAATGCATTATTCTTTGTACAGCAAATCAGCCCAAATGCTTATTACCTTTACAACATTTAGCCTTCAACGGAATGTAGTACTCGTGTGTTAAGCAGTTTGGCATCTCTATCCTATTGCGTATGAGCGCTGAGATTGAAATTTCAAGTATGTCAGAAACAGAAAACAGTGCAGTCTTATTAAGTGTACCAAGGAAAGAGGCATTTGGAATGTAAAACATAGGCACTATCCAAAGGAAATGCTTCAAAAGATGGCATCCAATTTTCAGCAATGCTATTTGAACTGTTATAGTTAAATTGGATCTAGCTAGCTTTTAGTAAAATACAAATTTCAATCATTGACTCCTTATTAAGAGAATAAATGACTTGGAGGCACAAGATACAAAAATGACAGCGACACACTGAAAGCATTGGAAGTAAGCAGAAATATTCTCTATCATAGTGTGGTGATGTCACTTCATCTACATCAATTTCACGCATCCCAAAATGCTACAAGTAAAGAAAGATCAAACTTATTCACTCAATTCATGCAGAGCTGTGAATGTAAAACGCTACGTGTGTCGGTCTGCATTTGTGCTATTGTGAGCAGATGTATGTCAAATCTTGTTGGATCAACTGCAATTTATAGTTTTTTTTGGAGAATAAACAGAGAACTTACTGTTTGATCATATTCTCATGTGGGTTCTTCAATTGTCGATACAAGCTTAGGCCATGTGTACTGTAACACTTTTCATGATGGTAAGGCGAGAAAGCCGGAAGCAGCAAGATGTAAAGGGTCCATTCTCTTCACAGAAGTCTAACACATGACCAGTGAAGCCACAGTAAGTGTCACTGTATCACTGCTCACTTCAGATGCCCATGTATATAATCTAGTGTAGGATGACAATGGCAGGAAGGCTGACCTGGAAATGTGGTGTCAACAGCTGAAATGAAAAGAATACAATCAGTAACAATCTCCCAAACCTCACAGCACTTAAGGGACAGCGAGTCAGTGAGCTGCAGCACTAGGATCGTTCCTTTTATCCTATTCACATTGTCTAGTGAAGAGAAGGTTTGACATTGAAAGCTTACTGAAAGGTGAAGTTGAACCATGAAGAACAAGCTGAGGAATATTACAGAAAACAAAAAATGCTGGAAATCACAGCAGGCCAGGCAACATACTTGGAGAGAGAACAAGCAAATGTTTTGAGCCTAGATATCTCTTCATCAGAGCAGGCGTGAAGTGTGGAGGAGGTAACATTTACGCAGTAAGGGGAGGATTGGAGTGCTGGGAGCGAAAGGGTGTTTTTTAGAGCAGATGAAGTGATCGGAATGTGAGAGTGGCAGAATAATATTGTGTCTAACTGCCAGACTGCAAAGGACAGACAGTCTCACTAGAGTGAGGAAAGGGGAGAGAGGACATGGTGATAGAGAATGTAACAAGTAAAGCTGAAAGAAAGGGAAGGAATGGGAATTGGTTCACAATTTGAAAATGTTGAACTCAATATTAAGCCCAGAAGGCTGTAAAGTGCCTAGTCTGAAGATGAAATGTTGTTCCTCCAGTTTGCGCTGTGATTTGCTGGAACACTGCAGCGTGCTGAGGACTGACACGTGGGCATGTGAGCAGGATGCTGTGTTAAAATAACTGGCTATGGGAAGGTCAGAGTCATGCTTGTATATGGATTGGTGGTATTCTGCAAAGCGGTCACCCAGTCTCCCTTTGGTTTCTCCAATGTAGAGTAGGCCACACTGAGTGCAGTGAATGCAATAGACATTGGATATATTACCATTCAATTGCAATAGCAGGACAACAGCAATTTGAGATTTCTGCACCATATTTTCAATTACAGAACGAAGAGGTGAATGAACTATTGGGTGGACCACACAGAATAGACACACCCAAGCATTGCAAAGGATCTGAAAAAATCTCTACAGAGATTGCTGCTATCACTGGAAGATTCACAGTGAGAGCTGCTGGGACTGTATCTGCAGTCAGTGAATGTCCTGGGGGACAAGATGAGAGAAGGGGAAGTTGCAAATTCTTTGATTGTCTCATCTAGAATGCTAGATTAGATATTAGATTCAATACTAGCTATCTACAAATTTGCTGACAACACCACTGTAGTGGGATGGATGTCTAACAACGACCAATCAAAATACAGAAGGGAGATTGAAAGCTTGGTGACATGGTGCAATGAAAGCAATTTTTCTCTCTACGTCAGCAAAACTAAAGAACTGATCATCCAATTCAGAAAGAAAGGAGGAGAACACACCCCCAGCTACATCAATGGAACTGAGGTTGAGAGAGTGAAGAGCATCACGTTCCTTGGAGTGGCGATAACCAATGACCTGTCCTGGATTTCCTACGTAGATGCAATGGTCGAAAAGGCACAACAACGCCTCTTCTCCCTCAGACGGCTCAGGAAATCTTACTTGTACATAAGGCCCCACACCAACTTCTACAGATGCACCATTGAAAGCATACAGTCCAGGTGCATAATGGCCTGGTACGGCAACTGCTCTGCCCAGGACTGTAAGAAACTACAGAAGGTGGTGTGCACCACCCAGACCATCATGGAACCCAACTTTCCATCCATGGACTCCATTTACACGGCTCGCTGCCACAGAAAGGCTGCCAACATCATCAAAGATCCATCGCATTGGAAATTGCATCATAATTTGGAAATGATGATGAATCAATTGTCAGGAAAAAAAAATCTGGAGAATCTAACCATCTCCTCTTGGCAATCAATAGTATTACCATCACTGATTCCCCTACTATCAACATCCTGGCAGTTACCATTGGCCAGGGACTGAACTGAACTTGCCATATAAGCACAGCATCTACAAGAGTAGGTCCGAAGCCACGAACTCTGAAATGAATAACTCACCTCCTGACCCTTCAAAGCCTCTAAAGCACAAGAGAGAAGGGGGATATAATACTCCCCATTTGCCTGGATGGGTGCAACTCCAACAACATCTGAGAAACTTGACACCATCCAGGACAAAACAACCCGTTTGACTTGCACCACATCCACAAGCATCCATTCCCTCCATCACTGACACTCAGTAGCAGCAATATGCACCATCAACACGATGCACTGTCGAAATTCAGCAAAGATCCTCAGACAGCACCTTCCAAATCCACGACCACTTCCATCTAGAAGGACAAGGGCAACAAATACATGAGAACACCTCCACCTGCAAGTTTCCCTTCAAATCACTCACCATCCTGATTTGGAACAATATCACCATTCCTTTACTGTCGCTGGATCAAAATCCTGGAGCTCTCTCCCTCACAGTATTATAGGTCTCCATACAGCACATGGACTACAGCAGTTCAAGAAAATGGCTCACTACCAACTTCTGCCTCAGTAAATTTTAAGAAGGGCATGCACGGTGGCTCAGTGGTTAGCACCGCTGCCTCAAAGCGCCTGCAACCCAGGTTCGATTCCACGCTTGGGCGACTGCCTGTGTGGAGTTTGCACATTCTCCCCGTGTCTGCGTGGATTTCCTCTGGGTGCTCCGATTTCCTCCCACAGTCCAAAGGTGTGCAGGTTGGGTGGATTGGCCATGCTAAATTGCCCGTAGTCTTCAGGGATGTGTAGATGAGATGGGTTATAGGGGGATGGGTCTGGGTGGGATGCTCTGAGGGTCAGTGTGGACTTGTTGGGCCGAAGGGCCTGTTTCCACACTGTAGGGATTCTATGATCTATGATCTTCTCAAGGGCAACTAGTGATGGGCACAAAATGCTGGCCCAGCTACCAATGTTCTATAAATGAATAAAAATTGATGTTAGGTGGTTTCTAATGCTTCAGCCAGTATATGAAATCTGAATGTTCGACATTGCAGTTCCTTGTGCTAGGCTGCATCTTGTGAAGAATCCTTTATACCCTTCCGTCATCAGTTAGCCTCAACGCTTCAGTGTTTTCAGAGATTGGTAAATTGCACAGAAATGCTTGGTCATCCTGGACAACAGCGTTTGAACCTGAGAGAGGCAGCACTTTGTGTAATTTCTCTGAGCTGGTTGCAGCACTGTGAGGGAGAAAGTGGAGATGTGAACTTCCCGCCACACACCTCCCACCCTTGAATGACTTCCTCATAAAGGTGATAGAAAGAACTAACGTTACCTGAAGAAATGTGCGAAATCATCACTGCCTCTGTCCTCTCACTCACAGGGTAGGTGCGAGTGTAGGTGAGCTATGCAGGACAGGCACTATCCCAAACCCTATCCATCGCATGTAGCCTCAGTATTGCTTGTATGCAATGGCTGGTTGCATTTGTCAATGTAACAGATCAAGGATCCCTGACGTCTGATGCAATCTGCTACCGAGGAGTCTGTTGCTGTCAAGAGATGAGTAATGACTGTCCATTACAACCTCTTTCACCCTTGTGATAACTGACAATGCATGTGAACAACGAGTGTGACTTCCCCAGGGGTCAGACAGCTACAAAGACACGGGACGGAACACTTGAAGAATGTCAGAAACATAGAAGATAGGAGCAGGACGAGGTCATTCACGGAAATATTTACGATATGTCATCTATGCCCCCTATATAACAAGGTGTGGAGCTGGATGACATCAATCGCCTCAACCTCTCCACCCTTCTCACCCACTCCAACCTCTCCACCGCAGAACGTGCAGCCCTCCACTCCCTCCGCTCCAATCCCAACCTCACCATAGAACCCGCGGACAAGGGAGGCGCGGTTGTAGTATGGCGCACTGACCTCTACATCGCTGAGGCCAGATGCCAACGCTCCGACACCTCCTCCTACCGCCCTCTGGATCATGACCCCATCCCCGAGCACCAAACCATCATCTCCCAAACCATCCACAACCTCATCACCTCAGGTGACCTCCCACCCACCGCCTCCAACCTCATTGTTCCCCAACCCCACACTGCTGGCTTCTATCTCCTTCCCAAAATCCACAAACCTGAATGCCCTGGTCGACCCATTATCTCCGCCTGCTCCTGCCCCACCGAACTTATCTCCACCTACCTCGACTCCATTTTCTCCCTCTTGGTCCAGGAACTCCCTACCTACGTCTGTGACAACACCCACGTCCTCCACCTCCTCCAGAACTTCCAATTCCCCGGTCCCCAACACTTCATTTTTACTATGGACGTCCAGTCCCTATACACCTGTATTCCCCATGCAGGTGGCCTAAAGGCCTTCTGCTTCTTCCTGTCCCACAGAACTGACCAATCCCCCTCCACTGATACCCTCATCCGCTTAGCCGAACTCGTCCTCACCCTCAATAACTTCTCTTTCAATTCCTCCCACTTCCTACAGACAAAGGGAGTGGCCATGGGTACCAGCATGAGCCCAAGCTATGCCTGCCTCTTTGTAGGTTACGTGGAACAATCCCTCTTCTGTACCTGCACTGGCCCTAAACCCCACCTCTTCCTCAGTTACATTGATGACTGTATCGGCGCCGCCTCGTGCTCCCACGAGGAGCTCGAACAGTTCATCCACTTCACCAACACCTTCCACCCCAACCTGAAGTTCACCTGGACCATCTCTAACACCTCTCTCTCCTTCCTGGACCTCTCTGTCTCCATCTCGGGTAACCACCTAGAAACCGATATCCATTTCAAGCCCACCGACTCCCACAGCTACCGAGAATACACCTCCTCTCAACCACCTTCCTGCAAAAATGCCATCCCCTATTCCCAATTCCTTCACCTCCACCGCATCTGCTCCCAGGATGAGGCATTCCACTCCCGTACATCTCAGATGTCCTCATTCTTCAAGGACCACAACTTCCCCCCCGCAGTGGTCGAGAACGCCCTCGACCATTTCTCCCGCATTTCCCGCAACTCATTCCTCATCTCCCGTCCCTGCAATAACAACCAAAAAAGAATCCACCTCGTCCTCACGTACCACCCCACCAACCTCCGGATCCAATGCATCATCTTCCGACACTTCTGCCATCTGTAATCCGACCCCACCACCAAAGACATTTTTCCCTCCCCACCCTTGTCTGCTTTCCGGAGAGACCACTCTCTATGTGACTCCCTTATCTGCTCCACACTCCCCTCCAGCCCCACCACACCCGGCACTTTTCCCTGTAACCGCAGGAAGTGCTACACCTGCCCCCACACCTCCTCCCTCACCCCCATTCCAGGCTCAAAAAAGACTTTCCACATCAAGCAGATGTTCACCTGCACATCTGCCAATGTGGTATACTGCATCCGCTGTACCCGTTGTGGCCTCCTCTAACTGGGGAAACCAAGCGGAGGCTTGGGGACTGCTTTGCAGAACACCTGCGCTCGGTTCGTAACAAACAATTGCACCTCCCAGTCGCGAACCATTTTAACTCCCCCTCCCATTCCTCAGACAACATGTCCATCTTGGGCCTCCTGCAGTGCCACAATGATGCCACCCGAAGGCTGCAGGAACAGCAAATCATATTCAGCATGGGAATCCTGCAGCCCAATGGTATCAGTGTGGATTTCACAAGCTTCAAAATCTCCCCTCACTCTACCGCATCCCAAAACCAGCCCAGCTCATCCCCACCTCCCTAACCTGTTCTTCCTCTCACCTATCCCCTCCTCCCACCTCAAGCCCCACCCCCATCTCCTATCTACTAACCTCACCCCGCCCTCTTGACCTGTCCGTCCTCCCTGGACTGACCTATCTCCTCCCTATCCCCCAACCTACACTCACCTTTACTGGCTCCATCCCCGCCTCTTCGACTTGTCTATCTCCTCTCCACCTATCCTCTCCTCTATCCGTCTTCTATCCGCCTCCCCCTCTCTCCCTATTTATTTCAGAAACCTCTTCCCCTCCCCCATTTCTGATGAAGGACCTAGGCCCGAAACGTCAAGCTTTCCTGCTCCTCTGATGCCGCTTGGCCTGCTGTGTTCATCCAGCTCCACGCCTTGTTATCTCGGATTCTCCAGCATCTGCAGTTCCTAATATCTCTAAGCCCCCTATATGCCCTCTTTCGGTTTCATTTTTTAAAAACTTTTTACAACGTCCAAACATGATCCTGTGGTTCTTGGATGTAGGTGCCTGCTTTCTTGTTAGTTTGTAGACTTGGCAGATTGCTCTGAGGGGCATATGGGTCTTGAAGGTTGAGGTATGCTGTGAGTGTCCTGCCCAGATTTAAGCTCAGCTTACTGAGCTGTCATGTGTAGGCTTTGGCATCACACATAGTGAGGGCTGGGCACTGCTGGAGGAAGGTTCTGCAGTCCTGTGTCTGGCTCCTCCTCATCACAAGAGGTGACCGCTGGCACCGACACATCTGACTGAGAGGAAAGGGCATCTGTGAGTGAGCTCGACATCCATCACCTGACCGCCCGTCATCTTGCTCTTAATGCTGATCACTAATGGCGAGACCGATGGAGAGCAGTTAATGCACAGATCTGGCAGGTACTGAGTGTGCTGAGGCAGGGTGTAAGCAGACAAATACCTGCCGGAGCCAGTGTGGAACCGAGAGCATTGGTGGACTATTCCATCTTTCCGTACAGTTTGGCCACTATGTCTAAACAACCTGCTGAGTTCTGTCTGTGCATTTTGACTAAGCATGGGCCCAACTTCAGCCTGGGCACAAGCAAGCCCCTCATCTCCAGCAGTCCTCTGATTGTCAGAGATCTGCGTCATTCCTTCCTGGTGAAGTTGTGGAGACGTGCACTGACACTCTGTGGACTGCCCGGTCCACCAGCACCCTTGGTTCCGGTTGGAGAAACAGGGTGGCACCTTCCTTTTCTTGGCCGTGAACTGAGAAGCAACAGGTTATCAGAGCACAGTGTGAGGCATTTTTTGGCTTGTACCATCTGAGGTGCTGTGGATTTGGCATTTAAATGGGCCATCTGTGCCCAGAACAACCCAACTCAAGCGAGGGCTTGGTTCCTGTAGCTGGGCACTGATGATGCCGGATGCAACGTTAATGAGGTGAAGAGTGGATACTTCATGAGACAAGTTAAATTTGACCATTGCAGACTACCAGCCATGAATCTCCTGAAAGGTGACACTTTTGGAAAAATACAACAGGAGCATTCAGCTCACATTTGATCATTCTTTTTAAATTATAGAATTGATGTAGATTTCATTGACAAGACCAGATATTCACTGTCTGTCTTTGTTGGTATATCACCTCCTTGGCAAATGATTTGTCTCACAGACCATCTCAAAGAGCAGTCAAAATTCAGCTAAATTGTTGTGGGTCTGGAGTCACATGTAGGCCAGACCAGTTAGTGACAGCAGACGTCCTTCCCTGCAGGACAATAATGAACTGGGTGACTTTTTTTTTTACTGACAATCCAATATCTCTCCCATCAGGAAATCCGCATATTTTCTAAGCAACCTGTTCAATGATGTTGCACACAGCAGGGAGGACTTGGACCCAGGCCCATTGGCTCTGAAGTAGGGACCCTACCACTGCACCATTAGAGCTCTCTCGTCATGATGTCTACTGTTTGGAATCGCCAATTGTCTGACTATCCTTTGAGCAACATGACAATGACCCTCAGCATTGCTGGTATTACTTTAATTCAGTACTTTGAGGTCAGATGACTGGAAGATACAATATTTGATTGAATAGATCAATTTTATAATAATAAAAATTGATCTATTTAGTTTCAGGTAAATGTTTGTATTCCGAGGTTTTCTTTCAGTTCATATGCTAATACTTAGGCATTCTTACATCATTGTATAAGCCAGAAAATTCCAGAATGCAGAAATGACATGACACCGAGCGTTCTGGGTTCAAGAGGTTATGGTCTAATTGCATCACGACTGATGGTTCTCAGATTTATTGAAACAATTATGTGCACATTACCTAGCTGCCATGCTATGATTTCAGCTCACGTCACTGCATCATTAGGCCTGTCTTTTTTCTACTTGTAGCTATTCTTGCCAGGGGATCTGTGATCATGGTATGTCATGTTTATCTGACTTGCACTATCTGCACCCATCCACAGCTACACATCTGCAACCACTTTGTGACATCAAAGATCCAATTATTCTTAGCTCTACCTCTCTTTCTGCTGCCCTCCACTTTGCCCTCTAGAAGACATCTCTGTTGCTTTTCAGTTCTTCAGAAATATATCACTTTTCTGAGTCCTTTTCACGTTTGATATTTCAATCATGTCCTCATTTGGCTCATACTTGTATATGGAATTTTAAGCACACATCTTAGCTTCCTGGTGACCTCGATACATTCTCTGCTCATTTTGAACAGAAGGTCAGTGAAACAATGTCACCTGCTCTGACAATCTCAGATGCACCTATACCCACAGTCCCTGCTGCTGATGTTAGCTCAGCCTTTTTGAGGGTTAACCCATGGAAAGCAACTGGCCCGGAGGGAGACCCCAGTCGAGTATTCAGATCCTGTGCGGACCAGCTTTTGGGTGTACTTGCAGACATCTTTAGGCTCTCCTTACTACGGACTGAGGTTCCCATATGCTTCAAGAAGACCATTATTGTCCCAGTGCCAAAGGAAAATCAGGCAAATTGCTTTGATGACGACTGCCTGGTCCATCATTATGAAGTGCTTCAAGAAGTGAGTAACGGCACAAACTAACTCCGGCCTCCCAGACTGCCTTGATCCATTTCAATTCACCTAGTGTCGCAATAATCTATGGCAGACACCACCTCCCTGGCCCTATATTCATCCCTGAAACATCCAGATAACAAGGACACCTACATCAGACTCCCATCTCCTGACTTTAGCTCTGCCTTCAACACCATCATTCCAACAAAACTCATCGCCAGGACTTATGTCTCTGCTTCCCCTTCGGCAACTGAATCTTCGACTTCCTGATCTGCAGGAATTGGTAAGAATAGGAGACCACACCTCCTCCACGATAATCTGCAATCCTGCAAGGCTATACACTCAGCCCCTTACTAAACTCCTTATGCACTCATGACTGTGGGGCCAAATTCAGCTCTAACACCATTTACAAGTTTTCTGATAACACCACTGTAGTGGGTTGGATCTTAAACAACGACGAGACAGAGTAGAGGAAAGAGATTGGCAGCTTAGTAGCATGGGGTAAAGACAGCAAACTCTCCCCCAGTGTCAGAAAAACAAAGATGCTGGACGTCAACTTCTGGAAGCAGAGTGAAAGACATGCCCATGTCTGTATCAATGGTGTTGAGGTGGATGTGGTCAAGAGTTTCAAGTTCCTAGAAGTAAATATCACCAACAATCTGCCCTGGTCCATCCAAGCCTACGCTTCAATCAAGAAAGCACACTAACACCTCTATTTCCTCAGGAGGCTAAGGAAATTCAGCATATCCACAATGACTCTTACCAATTTTTATAGAGGTACCATAGAAAACATCCTATCCGGAGGCATCACAGCTTGGTACAGCAACTGCTCTGCCCAAGACCACAAGAAATTACAGAGGGTTGTGAAAGTAGCCCGGTCCATCACGCAAACCAGCCACCCTTCTGTTGACTCTGCATATATTTCCTGCTGCGAGAAAAACAGTCAACGTATTTAAAGATCCCTACTACCCCGGTTACACTCACTTGCTCCCTCTTCCGTCGAGCAGAAAATACAAATGTTTGAAAGCACATATAAACAGATTTAAAAACAGCTTCTTCCCCACTGTTATCAGACTTATGAACAGACCTCTCATTTATTCGAGTTGATCTTTCTGTGCACCTTCTCTGTAGCGGTAACAATATATTCTGCATTGTGTTCTATTCCCTTGATGTACTTATGGAAGGTATGATTTGTCTGGATAGCACACAAAACAATACTTTCACTGTATCTCAGTACATCCAACAACAGCAAATCAAATTAAATCGAAATCCATATTTCAAAGGCCTTTATTTATTTCTAGGTTTCTTTCACTTTCTCATGGGAGCAAGTCTCACTGGCTGGATCAGTATTTGGTGTCATTCCCTGAATGATCTTGAAATGGTGACGCTGAGCTGTCTTCTTGATGTATTACCAACCTCAGGGATCTAGCTTCACCCCAGAGCTGTTAGTGAGGGAGTTCCAGTATTATGACTCAGCAATAGTGAAGGAACAGCAATATCGTTCCAAGTCAGGATGGTAAGTGCAATAGAATCATTGAGGATAGTGTTTTACAGCCTGGAAAGAGGCCCTTAAGCCCATCATGACCGTGCTAGTCATCAAGCACCTACTCCCATTTTCCAGCACCTGGCTCCCGAGACTTGAAAGATATTGTGCTTTAAGTTATCATCTAATAGTAACTTGAAGGGGAACTCACAGTCCATGATATTCCCACCTACTACCTACTGCCCTAACCCTTCTAGATTTTTTTTTATTTATTCATTTGTGGGATGTGGGTGTCGTTGGCTAGGCCAGCATTTATTGCCCAACCCTAGTTGCCCTTAAGAAGGAGGTGATGAGCTGCCTTCTTGAACTGCTTCAGTCCACCTGGTGTAGGTTGACCCACAATGTCATTTTAGAGGGAATTCCAGGATTTTGACCCAGCGACAATGGAGGAACGGCGATATATATCCAGGTCAGGATGGTAAGTGACTTGGAGAGGAACTCAAAGATGGTGGTGTTCCCATGTATCTGATGCCCTTGTCCTTCTAGATGGAAGTGGTCGTAGGTTTGGAAGGTGCTGTCTGAGGATCTTTGGTGAATTTCTGCAGTATATCTTGTCGATAGTACACATTGCGGCTACTGAGCATCAGTGATGGAGGGAGTGGTTGCTTGTAGATGTAGTGCCAATAAAGCGGGCTGCTTTGTCCTGGATGGTGTCAAGTTTCTTGAGTGTTGTTGGGGCTGCACCCATCCAGGCAAGTGGGGAGTACTCCATCCCACTTTAGTGAGTCAGGAAGTGAGTTAAACTCGCTGCGCTTTTCCTAACTTCTCACAAACTCTTGTAACCATGGTGTTTATGTGGTTTGGATGGTAGAAGTTATGTACTAAAGAAAAGAAAAGCAAGGAACTGTGGACACTTACAATCAGAAACAAAGTCATAAATTGCTGGAAAATCTCAGTTCAATGGAGCCCTGAAGAAGGATCCAAAATGATAATTCTGCTTTCTCTCCACAAATGACATCTGACCTGCTGAGTTTTTCCGTCGATTTATGATTTTGTTTGTGGTGGATGTTACGGTAGAGAAACAACTGGAGGTTGTGTGCACAGCCCAGATGATCATGGAAGCCGACTTCCCATCCATGGACTGTATCTGTACTTCTCTCCCACCCTGGTTATACTCTCTTCCAACCGCTTCCATCAGACAGAAGATACAGAAGCTTGAATACACACACCAACAGGTTCAAAAACAGTTTCTCCCCTACTGTTATTATGCTGATGAATGGACTCTCTAATTTCAATTCTTGGTTTTGTGCACCTCCCACGCAGCTGAAACCTTGCATGCCTCACTATTTAAGCACCCTATGATCTGTACGTCCTGAGATAATAGGTACTGCAGATGCTGGACAATCCGAGATACCGAGGTGTGGAGCCGGATGAACATTTCTGATGAAGGGTCTAGGCCCGAAACGTCAAGCTTTCCTGCTCCTATGATGCTGCTTGATCTGTATGTCTTCATTTGTTATGATCTGCCTGTACTGCTGGCACAAAGCTTACTTAGGTAGATATGGCGGCAATAATGCAAATCACATCAGTATTTGTTTCAGGTCCACAGTTGTGTCACTTCCTGAAGTCAGTTACCTCAGGGCACTTTCTTCATGACTTCTTCTTCTGTTAAGGAGATAGTTTTGAACATTTTTATCTTGTATCTCTAATAGAATTGTGAGTTCTGACTTACAGTCTAGAGAATACGTATCTTGCCTGCTCTGGTTAGATCATTGTATTTAATGCAGCACTGGCCAAAGTCTCTAAATGAGTACAAAAACACAGTTGCTGGAAAAGCTCAGCAGGTCTGGCAGCATCTGTGAAGGAGAAAACAGACTTAACGTTTTGGGTCCGGTAACCTTTCCGCAAAACTTCTGAGGAAGGGTCACTGAGGAAGGGTCACCAGACCTGAAACGTTAACTCTGTTTTCTCCTCCACAGATGCTGCCAGACCTGCTGAGCTTTTCCAGCTACTTTGTTTCTGTTCCTGATTTACAGCATCCGCAGTTCTTTTGGTTTTTATTTAGACTCTAAATGAGTGATGTTTGCTTAGATTAGCCGAGTGGAGACAGGGCTTAACTCTTAACAACCGGACTCAACAGAAATCGCATCATAAAAGGTCTGCACGTCTTTATTCCTCAAGGTACTGCAAATATTTTTCTCTTCCTACAATTTACTCA
>JAHRHZ010000034.1:12608881-12643490 GCA_024137785.1 Ginglymostoma cirratum | reverse complement strand
GTGCAGTGAGTCAGTATCACTGTGAAACAGACTGGGAGGAGTGTGCAGTGGGTCATTATCACGTTGAAGCAGTCTAGGAGTAGCTCAACTGAAAGAGCACGTGAACTCAATATAAAGCAGAATATGTGGTGAATTTGGTGTTAGTGCCTGTCGGGATGAAAAACATTTCGTCTGGTTAGCTCTAAGTTAGGTAAAATCTAGAATAGGTTCACATGAGAACTTCAAGTTATATTTTATACAGGTTCACGAACAGCTTCTTCCCTGCCATTAATAGACTGATGAATGGACCTCTCTAACTTCAAATAATGTTGATCTTGCCTTGCGCACCTCTTGTGCAGTGTAATCTGTTTGCCTTGCTTTATCCAATGACCCTATGATCTGTGTGTCCTTGCTTACTATGATCTGCCTGTACTGCTCACAAACAAACCTTTTCACTGTACTTTGTCACATTTAACAATAAGTCAAATCAATCAATCAACCAATCATTCAACATGATCATGGCTGATCCTCTATCTCAATGCCGTATTCTCAGTTTCTCCTTGTACCCCTTGATACTTTTAACACCAGAATTATCATTTGAATCAATAGCCTGCAGTTTGGCCTGTCATCTGAACAGATGAATTACACTAAAATATTGATGTTTGGTATTGTTTGCACTAACTCTAGATAATCTCCCAACGTGATCTTCGAATGATGAACAATCCCTGTCTGGAGAATCAACATTGGTTGCACCATTGCTCTGTATCTTGTGCCCAATTTCAACTGTTCTCCAGCAATGCCTTTGCATACCTTGAAAGTCACTCATTCTGGGCCGTTGCCAATATGCCCTTAGCTCTCTAGGATGAGTGAGTGGCATTTCAAATCTGTTGCTGAGAAAAGGTGTGAATTATATTTTTTAAAAAATGAAACTACCCATGTAGAGTTGCCAGACAGTTAGAATAAAGGCTCAGAAGATCAGGCTTCTGTAGTCCCAAGGGGCTGCATGATGGCTCAATGGTTAGCACTGCTGCCTCACAGCACCAGGGACCTGGGTTCGATGCCAGCATCAGGTGACCATGTGGAGTTTGCACATTCTCCTTGTGTCTGTGTGGGTTTCCTCCCATAGTCCGAGGATATGTAGGTTAGGTAGATTGAGCATGCTAAATTGCCCATAGTGTTTTGGGATGTATAGATTCGGTAGGTTATAGGGGGATGGGTCTGGGTGGGATGCACCAAGGGTCAGTGTGGACTTGTTGGGCCAAAAGGCCTATTTCCACACTGTAGGGATTCTATGAACAACTTGGCAAAAGCAGAAACAAAATCTTGTGGCCCTAGTGCCCTCATTTTGCTTAATGGTACCTTCTAAGCCAAGGTCATTAAGGTTGAAGGTAGGAACCCCAAATTGCTGCAGGAATCTCCCGATTTTCCACAATTTCAAGTGGAACCCTTAGTGAAATGATCTTGGCAAATGCTTTGAGCTCAGTAACCCTGTGTCTTTGAACTATCCCCTGAGGATATTGCTAGGGACGAGGTTTACCTGCTGTGAAAATCCAGAGTCAGGATATCATATATGATCAGATTTGTTCTCCTTGTCTGTGCAACTTCTCCACACCTAGAGTTATGTGTGCTGCTAAGGCACCTTATTATGTGGTTTGCCTTATAATCAATGGGTTGCACTCTTACCTCGGAATCATAAAGCCTCTTCAGGCCTTCAAAACAAAAAAAAACAGGACAGAGAGCACTGCAGTGTTAATGGTGCTGTCTTTTGCAAGAGAGGTTAAGTAGATATCCCAGCTATAAAAGGTATTGCAGATGCTGGAGAATCCGAGATAACAAGCATGGGGCTGGATGAAGGGTTTAGGCCCGAAACGTCAAGTTTTCCTGCTCCTATGATGCTGCTTGACCTGCTGTGTTCATCCAGCCCCATGCTTGTTATCTTAGATATCCCAGCTCCTTGCTTGGGTGGATGTAAAAGATTCCTTGGCATTAATTTGGGGAAGAGCAGGGGGTCCAGCTAACATTTAACTTCAATAGGTCATTATCATAGTGTTGTTTGTGGACGATTACTGTGTGCACTGCCACAGTCCCTATATTATGACCGCGATTACACCTCAAATGTATTTATTGGCTGTAAAGACTTGGTGGCTCTCAGTGGTTGCAAAATCTGCTATATAAATGCAATTTTGTTTGTATTGTTACCTAACAGTTGAAATGCATACCTGTCTAATTCCTGATGTTCACTAATGCTCCCAAATTGTGAGAATGGGCAATTAGTACATTATCATGTGCCTTGAATTACCACACTCCATGTTTTTGTATCCAAATACACATTGCCAGTGAGAAAACCAACATGTACTTTTTTCACTGAAGCATAGGAAGATGAGGGGTGAACTTAATAGAGGTTTATAAAATCATGAGGGGTATAAGGTTAATGGTAGGTGTGTTTTCCCTAGGATGGGGGATTGCACAGGGTGCTTAGACAGAGCAGGCATACAGGTTATTGCTGTACAGGAGGTGCGCAAAGCAAGAACAACATTAATAAGATCAACCTTATTTGAAGTTAGAGAGTCTATTCATCAATTTAATAACAGCAGGGCAGAAGCTGCCCTTGAACCTGTTGGTGCATGTGTATTTTCTGCCTGATGGAAAAGATTGTAGAGTGGGAGGGGTCTTTGACGATATTGGTGGCCTTTCCATGGCAACAAGAAGTGTAAATGGAGTGCATGGTTGGTAGGTTTGCTTCCATGATGGACTGGGCTACACAAAACTTTCTGTACTTTCTTATGGTCCCAGGAAGAGCAGTTGCCATTCCAGGCTGTTGTGCACCTAAATAGTATGGTTTTTTTTCTAAGGTGGGAGGAGAGAGATTTTAAAAAGACACGAGGGGCAAATATTTTACACACAGGGTGGTTCAAGTGTGGAATGAACTTCTGCGGAAGATGTGGATGCGGGCATAGTTACGACAGTTAAAAGACACTTAGATAAGTGCAAGAATAGGAGAGGTTTGGAGGGATATGGACCAGGGGCAGGCAGGGTGGGACTAGATTAGTTTGGGATTATGTCCAGCATCGACTGGTTGGACCGAAGGGTCTATTTCCATGATCTATGACTGTGGAGCACTAACTGGACTTGCTCCTGGGCAAGAAAACATATAAATACTCAAATAATAATTGATCTCACACATGAATCATTCTTCACGCATCCCCCCCACCCCCCACCCCCCCAAATCCCACAAGACATTTTGCTCAAATACCTTCCATGTTACATAGACATTATGTGCATTTGGGAGGGGGTGTGGTGTGAATGGTGAGAACCACAAACAACAAGTTAATTACCTGCGCTATCAAAGACCCGCCACAATTTTGGCCTCTCAAAAGTCATTCCCCTACTTTTTGCCTAAACACTTGGTTGCAAAGCCTTGACTTTAACATGATTATATATGACGGTGAGTAAAGTCATCATAGTCCTGCTCACCTGTCAGACAGAGGCAACTTGTGACGGTTTAACCTGAGGATCAGCATACATCAGGCAAGGAGTGAGGTTGAGAAGGTGGCGCCCTCACAGTAACCTCAGCTGGTGTGGGAATTGAACCTGCTCTGTTCGCATCATTCTGTATCTCAAACCAGCTAACTGACCCTATCTGGTGCATATACGTACTACAAAACCAAGGGGGTCAGTTAGCTCAGAGATAACAAGCATGGGGCTGGATGAACACAGCAGGTCAAGCAGCATCATAGGAGCAGGAAAACTTGATGTTTCGGGCCTAGACCCTTCGGTGAGTTAGTGATGCTAAGAGTATAGGTTCGACTCTCACACCATCTGAGGTTACTGTGAAGTGCTCTCCTCACCAACATGCAATGACCCTCAGGTTAAACGACCAACAGCAGCCATTTCTCCCAAATGAGAGAGCAGTCCAGTAGGACTATGAGAACTTTACTTTCTACAAAGGCAAACACTGTTCCTGAGAAAACCAAACAATATTGTTAACACAATCACACATGCTTTGCAATTCAATGTCAAGAACCTAGTTCTCAACTGATACTATACAAGTGAAATCTAGTTTAACTGAAATTTTAAATTTGTGAATTAACTTCTCTTGAAGACAAAGCAACTTTGTTATATAATGTTTTACTTCATAATCCTTGTATTTATGTCAACCGAGGATGCAGCACATTTTTTCCCTATCTTGACATTTCATCATTAAGGATGCTACATACAGGCTGCAGCTGTCAAGTTGTACTCAAGCTCAGCTTTGTCGAAGATATTGCCTGCATATAAAATGTGGTATAATGGTTCCGTCGTTCTGCTTATTAATGCACTTTATTACCTGAAATGGATTTACCTAAGAAGCATGACCTTTCTAAAGGGTTGGCAGCTCTTTTGGCCCCTGCGCCATCGTTCAGTAGATCATTACTGACCCAACTGTGGTCTTAACTCCACCCTACTACCTGCACCCATTGTCTTCAATTCCATCTAGATCCAAAGTCTATTGAAATCCAACTTGAATATATTCAATGGCCCAGCCCACTCTGCTTGGGGGACGGGAGAGATGAGAATTCCAAAGACTGATAACCATCTGAGAGAAGACATCTCTCCTCATCACTGTCTGTAATGGGACACCCCTTATTTTAAAACAACGCTTCTAGATAGATCCGCCAGGGGCAATATTCTCTCCCGGATCCCTCACTACCCACCTCTTCAAGATGGGTATGGAAGCATTCGGCACCTGAGTGCAGGGTTCGGCCACTCTTGGGCTCATGCAATAGGTCCGGCTCATCTCCGCAGCTTCAACTTTGTTTTTCCAGCTCGGTAACGATTGTTTTTGGTCTTGGTTGCCCTGGAGCCTCCTCCTGATGTCCTCTGGCAGGAGCCTGGAGCCCTG
The DNA here is from genome assembly GCA_024137785.1 of Ginglymostoma cirratum. Taxonomy (NCBI): domain Eukaryota; kingdom Metazoa; phylum Chordata; class Chondrichthyes; order Orectolobiformes; family Ginglymostomatidae; genus Ginglymostoma; species Ginglymostoma cirratum. Next base: position 12,638,629 of record JAHRHZ010000034.1, on the reverse strand, counting down.
TATATCTCCATCCCAGCTCCATCTCAGCTGCCAGCATCGGAAAATGGGCCAGGGCCCCCTCATTTCATGCCCAGAATCGGAGGAGATGCGGGACCCGGGCAGCATGACCGCTTCCAGTTTGGAGGCAGCGGACATGGAAGCAACGACAATGGTGGTGGCATAAAGGGAGCACATTGGCCGGGACCCCAGGGACAATGTCGGATGGCAGCAACCTGTGAAGCAGAGAAGGTAAAGTCTGTGGAGATGGAAAGATGAACTTTTGAAGCTGTTTCAGCCTCAGTAATATCAACTTAATATTAATTTATTCAGATTTTCACCATTTTTACAATTTATTCAGTAATTTATTCTGTAATCCAAGATGGCGCCAGACCATGGCGGCATTATACGTATTTCGCTGTACCTTAGTACAAGTGACAACATTAAGTAAATCGAAATTTAATATTGCCCAATCTGCTCAAATTCCAATTTATTTTTTATAATGAAATTATCTTTTTCTGGCATTGTAAAAGAACACAGAAAAGGAACAGGTGATGAGCCTGCTCCAGTATTCATAGAGATTATGGATGTCCTGTGAACTAATTTCATACACTCTCCTTTTATCCCATATCCCATAATTTCATTGTATTATGTACAGTTCTATTTGCCACATGATAGGGAGGATGTGAACACATTGGAGAGAGTTCAGAAGAATGGATACAGTGATGTGACACTTCAGTTCGAAGAAAGATTGCTACTTAACCACAAGTTGCTGTGGTTACTAATTCAAGGAAGAAGTTGAGAGATTTTTTTCTTGGAGAAGAGAAAGCTAAGAGGAGATTTGATTGAAATTTTCAAAGTCATGAAGGTTCTAGATAGAGTAGGTAGGGAGAAACTGCTCATGCTCGTAAAAGGATTGAGAATCAGACAGAGCAATTTTAATGGTTTTGCAAAAGAAGCAAATGTGAAGTGAGAATAGATGTTTTCACACAGTGAGTAGTTAAGGTTGTATCAGAGATAAAAGGTACTGCAGATGCTGGAGAATCCGAGATAACAAGCATGGGGCTGGATGAACACAGCAGGTCAAGCAGCATCATAGGAGCAGGAAAACTTGACGTTTCGGGCCTAAACCCTTCATCAGAAATGGGGGAGGGGAAGAGGGTTCTAACATCCCGTCCCCTTGACCTGTCCGTCCTCCCTGGACTGACCTATCTCCTCCCTACCCCCCTACCTACACTCACCTTTACTGGCTCCATCCCCGCCTCTTCGATGTGTCTGCCTCCTCTCCACCTATCCTCTCCCCTATCCATCCTCTATCCACCTCCCCCTCTCTCCCTATTTATTTCAGAACCCTCTTCCCCTCCCCCATTTCTGATGAAGGGTTTAGGCCTGAAACGTCAAGTTTTCCTGCTCCTATGATGCTGCTTGACCTGCTGTGTTCATCCAGCCCCATGCTTGTTATCTTGGTAGTTAAGGTCAGTTGGGGATCAATTAGTTTAGCTGGTCTGAGAGTAACACTAACAGCATGGGGTCAATTACTGTGAAGCAGCTTAGGTTACCATGATGGACTCTCCTTCCTAACCTCTCTCTTCGTCTGAGATTACCCTCAGGTTAAACCACCATCAGTCATCCCTCTTTAGTGCTCTTTAGTGAGAGAGCAGCTCTTCAGTCCAGTTGGATTATTGTGACTTTACCTTTTACCTTATTTGGTGAGGGTCTGAAATACACTGCCTGGAAGTGTGCTTCAGACATTCAATTCGGCATTAGATTATTATTTAAGCAGAAATAATGGGCATGGCTATAGGGAAAATGCAGGAGACTGGCAATAAGCTATTGGAGATGTTTACACCACAAAAGGAGGCTTTACGGCTGATTGTACCAGTCAACAAAGATCTGACTATACTGGTCCCATTATCCAGCTTTTAACCCATAGACCTGGAGGCTATGGTTATGTAAGTTAATATCTATTGAGTGCTTAAATACTGTGGGAAATGTTCCTGACTTAACTACTATTTTAGGCAGCGAGTTCCAGACTCCCACCACCTGCTGCTGAGTGAAAAATATTCTCCTCAACTCTCCTATTAATCTTCTACTTCTTACCTTGCATCCATCTGGATATTTGTGCCTCTACTACTTGGAAAAAGTGCCTTCTTATCCACCCTAACTATCACCTTTATAATCATGTACATTGTCCTCTCTTAGATCCTTCCTCAATCTTTGTTACTCCAAGGAGAACACCCCCAGCTTATCCAGTCTGTCCTCACAGCTCAGACCCCTAGCCCAGGCAACATCCTTATAAATCTCATCTGCATAATTCTCTCCTCTATAGTGCAGTCGCATCCTTCAAGTGATGTGGTGAACAGAACTGCACATAGTACTCCAAATCTGATCTAATCAGGATTATAAGCAGTTCCTTACTTTTGTATTCAAATGCCTTGGTAAATAACGGCAAATTTCCCATTTACCTTCTTAATCATTAAATCTACCTGCTCTGCTACCTTCAGGGATTAGTGATTATGTATGCCATAGTCCCTTTAATTTTCAGCACTTTCCAGGGTCCTGCTATTGACAGAATAATTCTTTGCCTTGTTAGCCTTCCCCAAGTGTAATATCTCCGATCTTTCCAGGTTGAATTCCATTTGCCACCTGAGCATTCTGCTGATATATTTCTGCAGTTTTCAGCTATCCTCTGCACTATTTACCACACTGCCAGTTTTTATGTCATTCAGAAAACTTCTTTATCATACCCACTACATTTAAATTCATTTTTTTTAATGTACACCGCATACAGCAAGTGCCTAGCACTGAGCTCTGTGGAACCCCACAGGAAACAGACTTCCAGTCCCAGAGTGTTCCTCTCCCACCAGCCTCTGCTTCCTGCCTCTCAGCCAATTGTAGTTTCAGCGTGACACTTTGCTGTGGATCTCCTGGGTTTTTGCCTTCTTTTAGTAAAAGCCTTGCTGAAGTGCATACAGGCGACAACAAATGTATTATCCTCATCATCCATCCTGTTTATTCTTTCAAAAAATTCAATCAAATTTGTCAAACATGAACTTCCTTTAACAAAGCCACGTTGACTATCCTTAATTAATCTGTATCTCTCCAAGTGCAGATATATTACATCCCTCAGAACTATTTTTAATAATTGCTCACCATCAAGTTTAGACTGACTGGCCTGTAATTTCCTAGTCAATCCCTTGCTGTCTTTTTAAATAATGGGACAACATTTGCAATTGTTCAGTCTTCTGGCACCTCACCTGTGGCTAGACAGAACTTGACTATTACCTCGTATCCCTTGCCTCATAGAACATAGAACAGTACAGCACAGTACAGCCCCTTCGGCCCACGATGTTGTGCTGACCTATTATCCTACTAAGATCAATCTACCCTGCATACCCTACATTTTACTATCCTCCATGTGCCTATCCAAGAGTCGCTTAAAAGTCTCTGAAGTATCTGACTCCACTACCACTGCCAGCAGTGCATTCCACACACCCACCACTCTCTGTGTGAAGAACGTACCTCTGACATCTCCCCTAAACCTTCCTCCAATCACCTTAACATTATGCCCCCTCGTAATAGTCATTTCCACCCTGGGAAAAAGTCTCTGACTATCCACTCTATCTCTCCTCTCATCATCTTGTACACCTCTATCAGGTCACCTCTCATCCTTCTTCGCTCCAATGAAAAAAGCCCTAGCTCCCTCAACCTTTCCTCATAAGACCTGCCCTCCAGTCCAGGCAGCATCCTGGTAAATCTCCTCTGCACCCACTCTAAAGCTTCCACATTCTTCCTATAATTGAGGTGACCAGAACTGAACACAATGTTCCAAGTGTGGTCTAACCAGGGTTTTATAGAGCTGCAGCATAACCTCACAGCTCTTAAACTTAATTCCCCTGCCAATGAAAGCCAACACACCATACGCCTTCTTTACAACCCTATCAACTTGGGTAGCAACTTTGAGGGATCTATGGACGTGGACCCCAAGATCCCTCTGTTCCTCCTCACTGCCAAGAATCCTGCCTTGCTCAACATCCTGTGATACATCTAATCTGGGCCTACGGATTTATCCCATTTTAAGGCTGCTGCGCTTGCGAGAACATTTTCGCTCTCTCTTAATTTCTTCTAATATTTTACATTCTCTCCACCCTGATATCTATACCTACATTGTTCTTTCCTATTGTAAAGATCAAAGCAAACTATTATTTGAGGACTATGCCCACACACAGATTATCTCCATGCTCCCTAACAGGCCTTACCCGTTCCCTAGTTACTCCTCACTCTTTATACATTGAAAAGAACCCTTTGGTTTTTTTCTTTTTCTACTTTCCAATACTTTCTCATGCACTTTCTTTGCTTTCCTGATTTCCCTTTTATGTTCCCCTCTGCACCTCCACAGTCCGTGCCATAGTGAGACCTCAGATGCTGCTGTAAATTAATTGTAACATTTTTGTTCCTTGATATCCAGGGGTCTCCGGTCTTGGTAACACCTTTATGTTTACAGGAATATATTTGCCCTGGTCTCTCACTATTTCCTCCTGGCTGCTTTGATACAACATTATCTGCAGGTAGCTACTTCCACTCTGCTTAGGCCAAATCATATCTTTGTAAAATTAGCCTTTAATCACAGCCTCTCCATATCCTTTTCTTTAACTATCCTAAATCTTACTTAGTCATAGTAACTATCTCCAAAATTCCTCCCTTACTGTTACCACTATTGATTCCTCCTGCTGGGCCCATTTCTGGATATTAGCCCCCTCCTTTGTAGGGCCAACCATTTCAAATACTATATCAATAACACTTGCTCTACCAAAAGGTCAGAAACGGGGATGTTTGCCGATGATTGCACAGTGTTCAACACTGTTTGAGGCTCCTCAGTTATTGAAACATCTTGTGTCCAAATGCAGCAAGACCTGTATAATATCCAGACTTGAGCTGAAAGGTGGAAAGTAACACCACACAAGCAGCAGAAATGATCATCTTGAAAAGGATAGAATCTAACAATCGCTCCTTGACATTCGATGGAATAACCAACTCCGAATCCTCGACTATCAATATCCTGGAGATTACCATTGAACAAAAACTGAGCTGCACTCACCATATATGTACTGTGGCTACAACAATGGGTCAGGGGTTAAGTATCCTTCAGCTAGCAACTCAACTCCTGACTCTCCAAAGTCTGTCCACCATCTACAAGGCAGAAGTCAAGAGTTTGATGGAATAATCCCCACATGCCTGAATTAGTGCTGCTCCATCAACACTCAAGAAGCTTGATGCCATCCAGGATGGTTGACTCAGAGAAAGCAGAGAATGGAGATAACGGGGTCTTTTTTGGGATGGCAATTGGTAACTAGTGGAATTCCACAGGTGTCAGTGTTGAGGCCACAAATATTCATGTTATACATTAATGATCTGGACAAAAGAGCTGAGGGCATTGTCATTTGGATGGCAGATGACATAAAGATAGGTGGGGAACAAGTAGTGTTGAGGAGGCAAGGAGCAGAAGACAGGCTAGGAGAGTGGGCAAAGAAGTAGCAGATGGACTACGATGTGGGAAAGTATGAGATTATACACGTTGGTTGGAAGAATAGAGGCATATTTTCTAAATGGGGAAAGGCTTTGAAAATCTGAAGAACAAAACAACTTGGGAGTCCTAGTTCAGAACTCTAAGGTTAACACGCCAGTTTATTTGGCAGTAAGGAAGATAAATACAATGCTACCATTCATTTCAAAAAGGCTAGAATACAAGAGCAGAGGTGTCCTGCTAAGGCTGTATAAGGTTCTGGTCAAACTGCATATGGAATATTGTGAGTAGTTTTGGGCCCTTTGTCTAAGTAAGGATGTGGGGGCCTTGGAGGGGGGCCCAGAGGAGGTTTACAAGAATGATCCCTGGGATGGAGGGCTTGTTGTATGAGGAGTAGTTGAGGACTCTGGGCCTGTCAATGAAGCTTGCAAGGAAGAGGGATGATCTAATTGAAACTTCCAGAAACTTCCAGAGATGCCAGGATAGACTAGAGGTGGAGGAGATGTTTCCAATTGGAGGAGACTTCAAGAGCCAAGGGCATAAGCTGAAAGTGAAGGGACAACCCTTTAGAACTGAGATGAGGAGGAATTTCTTGAGCCAGAGGGTGGTGAATCTGAGCAACTCATTGTCGCAGAAGACTATGGAGGCCAAGTCAATGAGTGTCTGTAAGACAGAAGTAGATCAGTTTGTGAGGGGATCAAAGGCTATAGGAAGAAATCAGGAAAGTGGGGTTGGGAAACATATCAGCCATGATCAAATGGCAGAGCAGACTCGATGGACTGAATGGCCTAATTCTGCTCTTATATTTTATGGTCTTTTAGTCCAATTTCACATGGAGTCTGAGACCTTCATAACGTCAGGTTGCATGTTATGGTACAGTGAAGATATCATAATTGTGTCCCTTAAAGTTGTGTTGATGTACTAATTGTGAGAGATAACAGAAGAAAGAAAGACTTTACAGTACTTTGGCCCAATGGACCTAAGTCCACATGAGCCATTCAGACAGTTAAATCTCACCTTAATTAACAAACTTCCCACAACTCAGCATGCGCACAGGGCAATTTCCCCATAATCTTCAAAGAACAAATCATCATGGCATATGGATCATTGAAATGGTTTCAGTCTGAAATCTAATTGCTTTTTTTTCCACTCATCTATCACATATATACAAATGTTAAGACAGTAATGTCTAGGTTAAATCCTAACATATGTAATTGACATTTTGTTCAGTTTTGTTGCGTCCTAGTGGAATTCTGTCATTTCAATTAATGGGTTCATCTCTATTCTTAAAATACAACAATAAATTGTCATTTGTATTGGTCTGCTTTAGGTCCTGAATTTAAATTTTTCACAAAGATATTAATGACATCAGTATGAGCATATCAGATTGGAAACATCATATTCATTACATTGTTTCTCTACGTCCATCAAAAATGTATTTTCCTTTTTTTCCTCTCCTGAGACCGGGATGATGTGGGTTGGGCAACATTCATTGCTGACTCCATATTGTCTTTGAGAAGATGGTAATGAGTTGTCTTCTTGAACCACTACATGTGCTGCAGGTACACTCACAATGTTGTGAGGGACGAAAGTTCAGATACACAATAGCAACCAGCCTTTCCATCATCCATGCTCTCTCTGTTAGCTCATCAAAGGCTTGCTCAAGTTCATCAAACACACTTCGCCCTTCACAAATTGTGCTGGCATTCCATTGTTATCCCACACAAGTCCAAGTGTAGACAAGTTCTTTTGCAAATCTGCTACCATGATTAGTTTCACAGTGTGCCCAGTAATTTAAATAAAAAGAAAATGCTCTATAATAATAAGTTTCATCAATGATTCTCTTAGAACTCATATTCCTCGCTGACCTGTTCAGTCAGATGCCTTGATTTTTAAATTCATGGTAAATTGACATTAAAATCTCTTTGGAGGCTACACCACTGCAACACCCTACCTTTATTAGAAGCACAACAGAAATTCCATCTTTATCCTCAAGTGATTATCCTGCCACATTTACAATCTGGCACAAATGGTTCAAAAGGTTTGAGGAAATTAATGACAATTAAGGAGGGTACATATTGAACAGTTGATTTTTGTTTTAGGACAGTGTTAAAGTGACATGACAAAGCTTAATTAACAATTGTAATTTTACACCCACCTACCCATATTTAAGTAAAATTAATTTATTTCTCACCTTATGTTTGGGGTTCAAGATCGAAATTGCTGTTGAATCTAAACAAGCACATATTACAGCATGATCCTCAAGTAATTATGTTCAAATCTAAATGAAAATAAAGCAACGTATTTGCAAATCTTGTATCATTACTAATTTGAACATGCACTCAGTGATTTGATCCGAAACCATAAGAGCAGGTTAACATCATTACTGATAGAGCAGGGGAAAGATTTTCTCGATGTCGTCAAGCTCCATGCTGGGAGAATGTCAATATAACACTCTTTCAGATACTTTGATATCAGGGCTGACTGGTTTGGTTAATTGCCTAACTACTGGACAATGTAACAAAACAAAAGATTTGTAGTGCATCATTTTTCCATTTTCATATCAAGGTATTCCTTCATTATTGATCTAAGCTGCCCGGCCTTTTTCTAATTAGTGTTGGAAAGTCTTCATAAACCTCTTCCATATTAATGCAATCAGAAATATTTAAAATTTCCCAATTCTCATACTTCGTTACTCTTTAGAATTATTTCCCCGCTGAGGACTCATTTGTCTTGCTAAATTCAAAATCATTAGCTCAGCTTATCATAATTTTTTTTGATTGTAAATTCCTGTGATTGGCTCATGTATACTAATTACAATATAATGTAAGGATAAGCAACATTAAGTATGAATGGCTCAGCCTCAGTTCACAGTCAGTCTCTCTCCTAACAAGGGTTTGTGCCTGTAGGCATTAAGGCTGGACTGTCAGTTTAATTTCATTGTGACTTACTGAGGCATGGCTTGTCCAGAGACAGTGTTTTCTCTCTGTTCACATTATAAATTCCTAAAACTTTATCTAAATCTCCAAGGCATGTGGCAATCTAGAGTGAGTAGTCCTAGGATAAGGATAACAGATTCAAATATAGAGATGTGGAGAAATTACTTCTCTCAAAGGATCATGAATCTATGGAATTCGCTACCCCAAAGTGCAGTGAGTGCTGGGACATTGAGTAAATTTAAGGAGGAGACAGACAAATTTCTAATTCGTAACGTGCTGAAGGTTATGGAGAATAGGCAGGAAAGTGGAGTTGAGGTCAAGATGAGATCAATCATGATTGTAGTGAATGGTGGAATAGGTTCAAGGAGCTGAATTGCGTACTGCTACTGCTAACTCTTATGTTCGAATGGAACCAGTTCAGTTTAGATTGAAATGGATGAGTTGGGCCAAATAGTCTGTTTCCATTCTGTATTACACTATGACTCTATGTTATGTTCTAAATGCTCACCCAATAAAAGAATTTTTACTTCAATAAACAAAATAACAATATATCCTAAACATCAACGCTCAAAGTACATGAATTATTCAGTCAATGCTTCTCCGAGATCTCTGAACTCTTCAAATTCTGACCTCTTAAGCGCTTCTGATTCCTCTGGCTACACCCTATGTATTGTATTGACTGGTCATGTTAGTGGGCAAATAGTCCAGAGACTTGGACCAATGACGTACAGACATGAGACCAAATCCCACTCCAGCAGCTGGGGAATTTAAATGCAGTTAATTAAATGAATCTGAAATGAAAAGCGACAATCTGTTATGGTAAGTCCTCCATTCTTACCTGGCCTGGCCTACACATGACTTAGTCTCACAGCAATTTGGTTGACTTTTAATTGTCCTCTGAAATTTATTCAAAACCGATTTAAGTCTATTCGAGAATGAGATGTGGTATGCATTTTCTTATTTTCTGTATATGTTAGTCGATGTGAAAAAACACAAAACTTGGGTGTTTGTTGAGTTAGATAGCTTGAAGTTTCTATACAATGCTAACTATTTACAAGGCTGCAATATAAAATCATAACTAGGTACCCACTGAGTCTGCTCCACCAGTCAACGAGATCATGTCTGATCTTACAATCCTAAACTCCACTTTACTGCTTTTTCCCTTAAAACACTTGATTTCCTTACTGATTCAAAATCTGTCCACCCCAGGCTTGAATGCACTTAAGAACCCCGACTCAACAACCCTCTGCAGTAAAACATTCCACAGACTCATTGCCATCTGAGAAGAAATTTCTCCTCATATCTGTCTTACATATGCTTATAGACTTGCAGACATAGTCACCATTGTCCATACTAATGTTACTGTGCATTGCACACACGTAGCTTTTTGATTGGATGGACCCCATACCAAAGTGTGACTGAAACCAAGGAAGATGTCTTTATACAGGAAGGTCGGATGTCATGATGTCATGTAACTGTCTTCAAGGTACAGCGTCTGCAAAGTCTGGAATCTGTGTCATAATACAATGCTTCATCTTTCTCTTTAAAGAATGAGACCCTTTTATTGATGAACATGTACAATAACGCATTCAGATGTATTGACGGCAGATATGTGGAAGCATTGGAAAAGGTGCAGAGGAGATTTACCAGGCTGTTGCCTGATCTGGAGCAAAGGTCTTATGAGGAAAGGCTGAGGGACTTGGGTCTGTTCTCATTGGAGAGAAGAAGGCTAAGAGGGGATTTAATAGAGACCTACAAAATGATCAGAGGATTAGATAGGGTGGACAGTGAGAGTCTTTTTCCAAGGATGATGACGTCGGCTAGTACGAGGGGGCATAGCTGCAAATTGAGGGGTGATAGATTTAAGACAGATGTCAGAGGCAGGTTCTTTACTCAGAGAGTGGTAAGGGCGTGGAATGCCCTGCCTGCCAATGTAGTTAACTCGGCCACATTAGGGGCATTTAAACAATTCTTGGATAAGCATATGGATGATGCTGGGATGGTGTAGGGGGATGGGCTTAGCTTAGTTCACAGGTCGGCGCAACATCGAGGGCTGAAGGGCCTGTTCTGCGCTGTACTGTTCTATGTTCTATGTTCTATGATGACAGGACACTTAACAGAGAGAGTATAGAGAGATCTTGGAGTCCAAGTCCATAGCTCCCTGAAAGTGACTGTATAAGTGGATGAGGTGGTAAAGAAGGCATATGGCTTTCTTGCCTTCATCAGTTGGGGCATTGAGTTTAAAAGTTGGCAAGTCACATTGCAGCTGCATAAGATAGGTAGGCCACATTGTGAATATTGTGTGCATCTCTGGTTACCACACTATTGGAAGGATGTGGAGGCTTTGGGAAGGGTACAGTCCTGATGAAGGGTTTTGGCCTGAAATGTTGACTTCCCTGCTCTTCAAATGCTGTCTGACCTACTGTGCTTTTCCAGCTCCACATCTATTGGCTTTTACTAGGATATTACCTGGATTGGAGTGTATTAGTTATAAGGAAAGTTTGGATTGTTTTAGCTGGTGCATGGCTGGGGGGCAATCTGAGAGAAGTATATAAAATTGTGAGAGGCATGGATGGGGTAGATAGTCAGAGTCTTTTTCCCAGGGCAGAAATGTCAAATACTAGGGGGCATAGGTTTAAGTTGCGAGGGAAAAGTTTTAAGTAGACGTGCAAGGGAAGTATTTTATACAGAGGGTGGTAGGTGCCTGCTAAGTGAGGTGGCAGAAGCAGATACGTTAACAGAGTTTGAGAGGCTTTCAGATAGACACAAGAACAGGAAGAGGGTAGAGCAATATGGACCACTTGCAGGAAGATGGGATTGGTTTAGAATCCATCATGGTCAGCACATACATAATGGGCTGAAGGTCCTGTTCGTGTGCTGTACTATTCTATGTTTTATGTTGTGACTAGACATTAAGATAATACCTTGGCTGTTGTGTGACGCAAAGAGTTTGAGTCCTGATATAGTTATCATTGCTTGAATGAAGCATCGTTTCACAGTGTGTTGGGTATCATCATGAATGGGTGATGCATCATTTGTTGTAGATAATTGGTCATTGTCTGGTGTGATAGCTTCAGTATCCAAGTCGTCATCCATTTTGTCAGGTGGTTGATGAAATGCAATTCTGATATGTTGCTTATTACTTGACTGATTCTCAATGTAATGTCTTGTGACACAGACTGGAAAAAAGAAGTAGTATTTGTCCCTGCACCCATTGCTCTTTCAGAAGTCTCAAATTCATAAGCTTTGTCCTTATTTAAGTTGGGATAACTGTCCGAATGCACTTGTACCCTTCTTTTCAACAATCTATCATGCATATGTTGTTGGGTATAGAAAGTATAGGAGAGAAAAGTTTTGAGGTTCTGCCTTTTCAACGCAAGAGCTGGAAGTGATCATTGCCTTGAAGGGCAGCATATAGATTTAGCACAGCCATCTCAAATTCTTGGCTAGTCACTTTACATTCACCCGTTATGGATTTTAGTGCACACACTGTGTGCATAAGACCATTTGACTGAGAGCATTGAAGAGAATGTGTTGAACTCCTCATTTCCCATACATCCTGGAAGGGTGCACTATTGTATTGTGGGCAACAGTTGAAGACTATTTATTGAGGGAACACCAAACATTTGGAAAATGGTGGTCAGCGTGTCAACACCATAGAATTAATGGTATTTGTCTCACAGAAAGGAGTTTGGTAAAATACTCAGTCAGTACAAAGTACAAAGAAAATTACAGCACAGGAACTGGCCCTTCGGCTCTCCAGGCCTGCACCGACATGCTGCCCATCACAACTAAAACCCCCTACCCTTCCGGGGACCGTATTCCTCTATTTCCTATTGATGTATTTGTCAAGGCGCCCTTTAAAAGTCACTATCGTATCTGCTTCCACTACCTCCCCCAGCAGCAAGTTCCAGGCACTCACCACACTCTGTGTAAAAGCTTGCCTTGTACATCACCTTTAAACCTTGCCCCTTGCACCTTAAACGTATGTCCCCTAGTAACTGACTCTTCCACGCTGGGAAAGGGTTTATGGCTGCCCACTCTGTCCGTGCCCTTCATAATCTTGTCGACCTCTATTATGTTGCCCCTCAACTTCTGTCGTTCTAGTGAGAACAACCCAAGTTTCTCCAAGCTCTCCTCATAGCTAATGCTCTTCATACCAGGCAACATAAATTTTTTCTGTACCCTATCCAAAGCCACCACATCCTTCTGGTAGTGTGGCGACCAGAATTGAACACAATAATGTAGTAGATGTACAATGTAGTCATATCCTTTAACATGGAAGATATGAAAGACAATCTTACACCACAGATTAGATGAAATCTCTTGTCTTGGGAGACATTCTCTTGATTATTGAAGCTGATAGAGTTGACTTGTTTCACATAACATGATTCTTATAAATGCTTAGTCAATAAATACATTTATGCGCCAACCTGTTGGGTTTTTTTCTGCACCCATGGGATCTATACATATGGCTTAACACAGAGCTTGCAGAATTACAAATTGTTTGCCTTTGAAGATTACATTCTTGGGGAATTCTAGTTTGGTTTTGAGTGACCAGAGAAAATTGCTTAGGATCTGTTGCCAATGTTGCCTTTAAGCTATATGGCCTTGGACGGTGCGTAGAGATTTTGTAGATTGGGCCTGTTGGAATTTCAAAGAATGAGAGGCAACCTTATTGAAACATGCAAAATGCTTAGGGGAGTTGACACAGTAGATGCAGAAAGTTTGTTTCACATTGTGGGAGAGTTTAGGACCAGACGACATGATCTCAGAATAAGGGGTTGCACATTTAGGACAGAGATAAGGTGGAATTTCTTTTCTCAATAGGTAGTCAGTAGGTATATTCAAATCTAGGACCACAGGGCTTAATCGTAGAGTAAGATTGCACATTTAAGTCAGAGTTGGGGAGGAATTTCTTCTCTTAGAGGCCAGCGGATCTGTCCAAATCTTTACTGCATAAGGCTATTGTGGCCACATCATTAATTATATTCAACCGGAATTTAAGTATACAATTAAGTATATTTCCTACCTTTTCCCATTGGCCCTTGATGCCCTTATTGGGCCATTTACTGATTAAATATCTGTCAATTTCAGCTTTGTAAAGTTTTAGCAAAACCTCCTAACATTTATTCTCAATTCCCTTTGAAATTAAGGCCAACAGTCCATTTATCTTCCCTCCTGCCTGGTGAACTTGCATTCTAGCTTTTTGTGATTCATGCTCAAGGACTTCCAAATCCTTCCATTCCATTTCTGTATTCTTTCTAATTTAAATAGATTTATCTCGTTTATTGTTCCTGCCAAACTACATAACTTAACATTTTCCCACATTATATTCCATCTGCCAAGTGTTTTTGCAGAATTGAACTTGATCAGCTAAAAAGGAATGTGTCAGTATTTTCAAGATAACAAGCAGGGGGCTGGATGAACACAGCAGGTCAAGCAGCATCATAGGAGCAGGAAAACTTGACGTTTCGGGCCTAAACCCTTCATCAGATGGGGAATACCATTGACCAGAAACTGAGCTAAACTTGTCATTTAAATACAGTGGCTACCAGAGCAGTTCAGGGACTTGAAACCCTACAGTGAGTAACTCAACTCTGGACTCTGCAAAGCCTATTCACCAGCTTCAAGACACCAGTATGGAGTATGATGGTATACTTTCCACTTGCCTGGATTAGTGCAGCTCCAACAACACTAAGGAATCTAGAGACTATTCGAGACAAAGCAGCCTGCTTGATTGGCACCACATCCACAAACAGCCACTCCCTCTCTCAGAAGCAGCAGTGTGTACTATCTACAAGGTACACTGCAGAAATCTCCAAGCCTCCTTAGACAACACCTTCCAAACACAACAGCATTTCCATCTAGAATGACAAGGGCAACAGGTATATGGGAAAGCCACCACCCACAAGTCCCCATCCAAACCATTTACCATCCTGACTTGGAAACGTGTCACTGTTTCTTTAGTGTCACTGGGTAAAAATCTGGGAGCTCCTTCCCTAACAGTATCATTGGGGCTCACATATCACAGAAGCTCTACAGTGTGGAAGCAGGCTATTTGGTCCATGAGTCCACACTGACTCTCTGAAGACCATCCCGCCCAGGCCCTATAACCTTGCATTTCTCCTAGCCTGAAGGTCCCTAGATAATATGGGCAATTTTAATATGATAAATCAATCTAATCTGCACATCTTTGGACCATGGTAGACAACCACAGCATCCAGAGGGAATCTCTGCTTAAACAGGGAGAACATGCAAACTCCACACAGTCTGTCACTTGGGGCTGAAATTGAACCAAGGTCGTTGGAGCCCTGAGGCAGCAGTATCAACCACTGAGCCACCCCAAGTATACCATTTACCATATACCAGATGATAATACCTTTTACATATGCCAAATGGACTACTGTGGCTCAGGAATGCAATTCACACCAGCTTCTCAACTGCAACGAGTGATGAGCAATAAATGCCAACCCCTGTAGAATTGCCCACTTCCCATGAATTAATTTTTAAAAATATAATGAAATAATGATAGTTCTTTCCGGACCCCCTGTTTATAGGAAGTGAACAAATTAAATCTTCAACAAGAGAGAAATCTGCAATAATAGACGGAATTCTGTTTTTTTTTCCTGGGGATTTGTCTTTTCTCATCAAAACACAAGGACACAAGAACTGGAAATAGAAATAGGTCATCGAGTTCCTCTAGTCTGGTCTACGGTTTAATAATAAGATTGTGGCTGATTGTAGAGCTCTGAATCCATTCTCCCTCCCCATTTCCCTTACATCTATCAATCTCAGTTGTGAATGTATTGAGCGCACACAGCCCTGTCGGGTAGAGATTACACAGATTCACAATCCTCGCCTTGGAGACATTTCTCCTCATACTATGATTCCTAGTGCTCAACTCTCCAGCAGGGGACACAACACTTCTATCTAGTTAAGTCTTCCCAGAATCCTGCACATTTCAATGAGATCATCCCTCATCCTTCTGAGCTCCAGAGGGTATAGACTCAATTTGTTCTTCATGAGAACATGATTCTAATCCAGGTGATCGATCTAATGAATGTTTGTTGCATATTCACAGATTTTAATACCAAACAGTTTTCTGTGAAAATGCATGCGAACCATCCTAAACAGTTGCTAAAGCTGATAAGATGCACAACAGGATATCTCAATGTTTGGTCTCCCAGGTCCATCCACCTCACCTTCACCTTCCCTCCCATTCCCTCCCACCATTGGTCACCTGACAGGACCAACCTCACCAATCAGGAAGCAAATCACCTCATTAGTACCCAACTGGATGAATTTGAACTCTATGTCAAAAAAATCCTTTTCTCCCTCCTTCTCCAACATTTTTTATAACTACTTACCTAGCCTTTTTGAGTTTCTTTTTATGAAAAGAACATAAGTTGTTCAAATGACCTTATGAATTTATTCCAGATTTTCTTGCAGCTCCTGTTACATTGTCATTTTTGGGAGATTGCTGTGTTTAAATTGACTGCTGTGTCTCTGACACTGCAACACCAGTTACACTTTAAAAGTATCTGTAGAAGTTTTTGAGATGCATAATGGCTGTGGAAGGTACATTATAAAGTGCAATTTTTTCTTTACTATCATAGATAAATGGTGAACATTTTATTCTAAATTTAATGCTAACTCTTTGGATTTCTTCACTTCTGATGCACTTGGAGTGTTTGTGGAAATGTTCCAGCTTACAGGATTTGATAAAACTTGATTCAATGAATTGCATGGAGTTTGGCATTAATTTTATTCAAGTAATCGACATACCATTTGCCACTCTGTTAGCAGCAGCAGCAGCAGAAGATTTAAGTGGTGTACCGTCTCAGCAAGGCAAGGATGCCAGAAATGTGCTGCAGGTAGTTGCCAGCAAGAATTCAGAACAATAAAGTGCTGTGGTGTTGACAAGAGATTGCTGCAAAGGGAAATTAGTTAAGCACCATGGGAAAACATTGTTGAGATGCATCATCTGGCACTATTTTTGGAGGAAGGGGAGAAGGTTTCTTAGTCCAGGATGGAAGCTGTAGTATGAATCACAAATTGCTCAAACGTCCATACACTGCTATATTGTAACTGTGCCAACCTTGATTTCGTCTGACCTTGAAAGCTGCCTGGACATCTCTGCTCTGCTAATTTTGGCCTCTGAAGCACTACCCCCAACTTTCATCACTCCATCATTGTTTGCATATCCTTAACTGTCAAAGCCCTGGACTCCGGAATTCCCCATGAAACTTCTATATCTCTCTACTTCATCATCCTCCTTTAAGCCTCACTCAAAATCAAACTAAATTTTGGCCATCTGGCCTAGTATTTTCTTTATAACTCAACATCAGGTATTACTCCACAATCCTGCTGTGAAGCACTGTGAGTCTTCAAAGCATTAATAGTTCTACATGGATTCACATCGCGAAATTTTCAATGTGTTGGAGTATACTTTCAACTTGCTGACTTTCACTGAGATCAAAGTCAATGAAAATTAAGCTGTTTCTGTAATGAGCAGGAGTGGCAGCACCAGATCTCTGCAGGAGTGTTAGGGTGAAAACCTTTTGCGCTCTTATTGAGCAGGTTTAGGAATTCTTTCAAACTGTGAACCAGAAGAAACCACAATGATCGCACTTGTGATGCCAAAAGTATCATTCTTTCCTCTATATTAGGTCACATTCTCTTCAAGTGATTTGTCACTGTGCTCGCTTGCTGACCACAGTGGTGATCCACACTTATGAACACACTTCACATCGCAGAGGAAGGTGGTAATGTCACTGGACTAGTAATCCAGTCCACCAGCCAATGCCCTGAGGGCTGTGATCCAAATCCCATCATGGTAGATCTTGAAACCTAAGTTTAATGAAAAATCTGGCAATACCAAAGTCGCCCAATGATGACCATGAATCCATTGTCAATTGTTGCAAAATTCCATCTGGTTCACTGATGTCCTTTAAGAAGGAAACTGCCATCCTTACCTGGTCTGGCCTATATGTGACTCCAGACCCACAGCAATGTGGTTGACTCCTAAATGCCCTTTGGGAAATTAGGAATGGACAATAAATACTGGCCTAGCCAGCAACACCCATATCCCATGTACAAAAATAAATAATGGATGAATTTGATCTTCGGAACAATACTTCCTGGAATTTAGCTTAACACCAATATTGTCACAAATGAAAATGTATCCTGCAGTGTCTACATTCAATGAATGAGTTGATAGCTAATCAGTAATTAGTGCTCTGCTTACCAAGTCTCTCTCTTCTGGGAAGTCTTTAGCGATCGTACAGATGACAATAATTAACTTTGTTCATTGGAAGAAAGACTGCATTAGTTGGAGACACATTCATCCCAATGTCTAAAGCATGAATCAATTCCTATCCTACGGGAACAATGTAAAATTAAAATATAATTCATAAAGCTCTAGCTGTTAATCAGACTTGAAACAAATGTATGAATAAGGCAGAATAACAGAGCATGGATTTCTTTACGTTAGGGACCCCTGGGACTTTTGAAATAGATGAATGATTTTAGCTCATGATGATGATTCAAGGAGATAAGCAGAGAAGCGCTTGGACTGTAGAATTTTGAAGACTCTACAGCACAGAAATATATAGTGCAACTGGTCAGTGCTAGCGTTTATGGCCCACACACACCACTTTCCACCCTGTCCTATGTTGCCAAATCACTGAACCCTTCTATTCCCCTCATGGCTCCCTCGTGCGCTTATTTAATATGCTGAGGGATAGGAAGAGTACTTCACTGAGTCTTCAGTACCATTGCGTTCAAAGGAAGAAAGTTGGCCAATGTTCCCCTTTCAGATTGAAAACTAGCTGTTTCTGCTGGAGCAGTGTGAGGATGAATTTCAGGAAAAAAGCAGAAGAGGGCATCATCAAAATGGTCCTACCTGCGCCCCCCACCCCCGACTGATTAAACAGGCTATTCTGACTCACCATCATTTCTAAGGTGTTAGTAATGGAGAATTACACAAAATGGTGAGAACACATCATCCATCAAACTGTCCCTCAGAAACAGAACAATGCTCTCAAGGGACAAGATAAATTAATTATGCAATTAGAAAAACAAAGTTTTTCAACAGTCAAAACTATTAATAATGTCACTTTGTGCCAAATGGACAGCATTCCTGTAAATAATTTAAAATATGATTTGCTCTATGGTAATCATTATCATACTTATCAAATTTGAAAATAAAATAACATTGAGACATTAAGCTTTGAAAAAAGCTCTGGGCCAATATATTCATTTTAGTTGAGCTCTGTAATTCTATTGGCAATCAAATAATTTGGCTAGTGATTGATGTTTTTAAAGCAATGTATCAGAAGTGAGTCTCAAACTCATTCCTTTGTCCTTCATACCAAATGATTAAATGCTTCAATCAGTTATCCTAAGTGCCAATGGCAAAAATGTAGCGCAGTGTTCCCATTGGTACTCCAGCCATCTGATCAACAAGGCTTGTTAAGGGTCTACTGGTGACAGCTAATAAAGTTGTTGTTTCACTTGAGGGATCTGGCAAGTTCTACTATTGTAATTCCTCTGTATGCCAACAAAGGCCTTAACAATTAACACAGGGTAATAGTGATTCTCAGTGTTGCTGGAAAGGGAGAAATGCTGTCCAACCTTTAATCTTGCAATCATTAGGATAGTAGCAAGAACCACAAATTTGAAAGGGAGAACAGTTTACATGCCCTGCATGAGAAAAGGGGGTGCTGACTGGTTACAGTGTTGCCATGGAGATTATGCCAGGGAACTGTTGTTCACAGACTTTGTTTTTTTTTAAAAAGTGCACAATGCCCAGGTATCAGAGGTAAAAGGTACTGCAGATGCTGGAGAATCCGAGATAACAAGCCTGGGGGCTGGATGAACCCAGCAGGTCAAGCAGCATCATAGGAGCAGGAAAACTTGACGTTTCGGGCCTAAACCCTTCATCAGAAATGGGGGAGGGGAAGAGGGTTCTGAAATAAATAGGGAGAGAGGAGGAGGCGGATAGAGGATGGATAGGGGAGAGGATAGGTGGAGAGGAGGCAGACAAGTCGAAGAAAGGTGATGTGGCTGTACTACCTGGTTTGCTTCAGGACGTGTATTTATTTCAGAACCCTCTTCCCCTCCCCCATTTCTGATGAAGGGTTTAGGCCCGAAACGTCAAGTTTTCCTGCTCCTATGATGCTGCTTGACCTGCTGTGTTCATCCAGCCCCAGGCTTGTTATCTCCAATGCCCAGGTATGTTCCTTTTTCCTACAGAGGATAGGTTGCTCCATATCAGCACACGTAACTTCTAGCAAGCGTTAAGTAAATCACATCACAAAGCCAAATGATAATCTTAAGCTGTTTTTAATGTCATTTTTAGTTCAGCTGTGATTGTTTATTAAGTACTACCCAATCACGAATCATATCTAACATCAGACACAATGTTTGAAGTTTTCTAAGTACATGGTGATTGAGAACAGTCAGTACTTCCCCTAGTCCCAACACCCGAGTGGATGTGTAATGTGATTGTAAATGTTAATCCTGTTTCTCTCCCCACTGCTGAGTTACTCTGGCATTGCCTGTGTTTTTTTGTTTCAGAACCCCAGCATCCACAGTTCTTTTTGTTATTCCAGCAACCAATTGATTTTTGAAATGCACCTTGTAAACTCACAGATGACTATATTTTTATTTATTCATTCACAGGATGTTGGCCTGCAGTCACATGTAGGCCAGACCAGGTAAGGATGGCAGATTTCCTTCCCTGAAAAAAGCATCAGCAAACCTGATTGATTTTTTTTTTCCCCTGACAATCAACAGTGGATTCATGATCATCATTAGACTCTTAATTCCAGATATTTATCAAATTCCAATTCCACAGTGTGGCCATGGCAGGATTCAGAACTGTGTCCCTCCACAACATACATGGACTCTCAATATTGACAGTCCAGCAATAACACCTCTAGGCCATCACTTCCCCTGCCAAGTAAATTCACAGCATTACACGAACATGGCACATGGATTCCTTAAAGTTGACCTCTCCTAAAGGCAAAATGCACATATTACATTAACACCCCCTCGCAAGAGAAATTTTAAGCATGGCAAACTTCTTTTAAACCGGTGCCTTATGAAGCAAAAATTATAAACCTCAAATTGTGTGTAGTTTACTGTACTGTTCTGTCCAATTATTATACTTTTTAAAATTTATTTACCTTAATGTAAATACACTTGCTGTTCAATTGACTGGCCACACAAAATACCAACAGTTGATTCAATTTCTAGTCAACTTCTCCTCAAATATTGCAAACTACCACAATGTCTGAATGATCATTTGAGGATGCCAGTGAGAAAGTTTTCTGCTGATAAGTTTTATTTAAGGCAAAGTTGTTTTATTATTTAAGTGATTTATACTGTAATAAAGTATACCAGTGATGTGTATACCCCCTGCATTACATTGGTGTGTGTTTTTATACTGATTATATGGACCTCTTGATTATCCGGAATACTTTGGATCAATTGGCACACTCCTGGTCCCATAGGTGCTGGTTAATAAAAAGATTGTTGTAGTTACTTGAACAGGTGAACTTATTAGTGTAGAATATATAGATAATTGACAGTTATGTCAGGATGGTGATTTTTAGCCGAAATTGATTTCCACAATCATCACTGATATTTGTCTTCATTCTTATCTGCGTTGTCCATTTTTTGTTTTATTGACAATTTCTATCCCAGGATTTGTTTACCCTGACCCACCACGGCTGAGATTTGTTCTAGTTTAGCCACTGACGAATATTGTTCCTCAAGCTGTTTGAAGTGGTTCAGATCTTTTTGGCATTTATTGCGTTGTTTCTTAAAAGCTCCCAGTCCATTTTGAAGCTTCTGATTTGACACTCCGGATTGTTTTAATTCTATCAAAGTTTTAGCCATTCTGTGAAAGAGTCACACTGGACTCGAAATGTGAAACATTTCTCTCTCCACTGATGCTGCCAGACTGGTTTCTGTGTGTCAGATTCCCAGCATCCACAGAATTTATTTAGCCTTCTGTTGATCCAGTAGGTATCTCCTTTACAGGCTGCTCTAATAACCATCCAGAGACTTCAACATGGTTTTTGCATTCTGGGAATCCTGGACCATTTCCATTTGTTGCATTAGTGTTTGTTTGTTTTCTTCTGGGCCCTGCTTGAATTCTTTCACTAGAGCATCATGGCTGGCAATTAATTCTGAAAGATCTGTCTCATTAGCAATTTGCAGCTCCTTGCTGTGTTCGCTGTCCATCTCTACTTGTTTTTGCATGTCTGTAATTTTCTCCAGTATGCTTCAAGCTCTAGCTAATGTTTCTGTTGTAGCTCCTTTGCTAGTTGCCCTTGAGAAAGGTGAGAAGGGCTGATATAATAAACCATGAAAATGATTAGTTACATCACAAGACAACTTGTTACTCTTTAGCTACTCTAACAAGTGATTTTTAGTCATGATAAGTGTTTGTAAATGCAAAGTCTTTCTTTCTTTCTTTGACCATTCTCCATGATTAATCCTGTGCTTGTTGATCTATATTGGCTCCCAGTTCAGCGAAACCCTGATTTCAACATTCACACCCTGGTGCTCAGTTCTCCATTTACATTGACAAAGGACAACATGAACGTACAAACATAGGAATTAGAAGTTGGAGCAGTGACTCAGCCCTCAAGTCTGTTGCACCATTAGGGCTCATCTGATTACTGCACCTTTCTGCTTATTCCTCAGAACATTTCACCCCCTTTATTAACTAGAATCTATTTATCTCTACATTGAAAAACTCAACGATTCTGTTTCCTCTGTGTTTTGAAGAAGAGTTCCATAAGCTCACAACTCTCCTTATCTCTGACTTAAGTGGATGATCCTTATTTTCAAACAAGTTCTGAACTCACACACAAGTGGAAATATCCTTTTCACATACACTCTGTCATGATCTGTTAGGATCTCATATGTCTCAAACAAATAGCCTCTTACACTTTTAAACTCCGACGAATACAAGCCTATCCAACCTTTCCTCATAAGACAAACCATCCAATCCACAAATTAGTCCAGCGAATCATCTCTGAATTTCTTCCAATTCATTTATATCCTTCCTTAAATAAGGAGATCGAAACTGTGCACAATACTCCAGGTGTGGTCTCACCAATGCCATGCATAACCTCCCCTCTTATATACTCAATTCTCCAGTTTGCAATAAAATAATGATGTTCCATTTGCTTTCCCAATTACTTGCCGTGCCTGCATACTAAGCTTTTGCAATTCATTCACGAAGATAGATCCCTCTGCATCTCAAAATTTTACCATTTTTCACCATTAGGGGAGTGGTTGTCTTGTTGTAATGTCACTTAACTGGTAATTCAGAGTCTTCTAGATTAATGTTCTGAGATATGGTTTTGAATCCTTTGGAAGATGGTAAAACTTGAATTCAATAAATATGCGGACTTAAAAGCTGGTATAATGACAACTACTTAGCCATTGTCTTAAATGCACATGGTTCACACGTCTTTTCGGGAAGGAAATCTGTCATCTTTCTTGATTTAGCCTACATGTGACTCCAGACCCACTGTAATGTGATTGACTCTTAACTGCCCTCTGAGATGACCCAGCAAACTATTCAGTTCAAGTACAGATAGGGATGGACAACAACTGCTGACCCAGCCAATGATGCCTACATTCCACGAATATATTGGAAAAAATGCTTCTTTTGTATTTTTTCTGCCAAAACAGACAATAACGTATTTCCCACATTTTGTTTTAATCAGTCATGGGACATGGACATGACTGGTCAGGGCAGCATTTATTGCCCATCCCTAATTGCCCAGAGGGCAGAGTCAACCACATTGCTGCACGTCTGGAGTCACACGTAGGCCAGACTGGGTAAGCATTGCAATTTCCTTCCCTAAAGGACATTAGTGAACCATTTGGATTTTTTCCCAATAATCGGTAATGATTGCACATTTGCTATTGGGCTCATCATCTCAGATTTTTATATTGAATTCAAATTCCAACCATCTTCTGTGGAGGAATTTGAACCAGGGTCTGCAGAATATTACCTGTGTGTCTGGATTAATAGTCTGGTGATAATACCACCAGGCCTCTTTCCCAATTCCTTAACCTATCTATATCCGTTTGGAGTCTCCTATGTCTGCCTCACAATTTACTTCTTTACCTTCCTTAATGTCAAGAAGCAAATGAGTTTGAGAGAGAGTCCATCAAAGTGATGGAATAGGTTTACCCCAAAACTCGCAACTAGTCCTGAGTGAACTTAACTAGCACGTACCTGTTATTGCCAAGGAACTGCCTCATCACATTGTGTAGGAAGATGGAAAGGCCATAAACAAGAGCACAAGTTCAAAGTAAAATGTTCTGAAAAAACACAAGATGCACTGCAGTGAGACACCAAGGCTCCTCAGACAGCACTTTCAAACCCACAACCCCCAGCAACTAGAAGGGCAAGCACAGAGGATATATGGGAACAGCACTACCTACAAATTCCTCATCAAACCATGCTGACTTGGGTTAATATCGCCATTCCTTCAACGTCATGAGATCAAATTTCTAGAACACTCTCTAATTTATCATGGTGACCCAAAAAAAAGCCCTCCTGTGTCAGTGGAGGAAGAGATTGGCACATAGTAAGAAGCTCAAACATCAGCAAGGAGGGGCAAATTATTATCTCCAAGTTGGGATGTAATATGTTGGACTTGAGATACCAATCATCTTTCTAAATTCTGTGCTGTAGATGGTAGACTGTCAAAAAAGACTTGATCTCACTAGATTGTAATGGAGTGAGCTCTGCATGAATAAAACAAACTTGAAAATTGTGAAAGGATTGGAAAGCTTTGTGAATATATAATTGAAAGGAAATGCTTCATTTCTCTGAAACACACAAGGAGAGTCATGGGGCAACTCATCAAGCTAAAATCCATGCACAATTTTGAAATGTGTATTCTGCATTATGATTGTATAATTTACTGGAGCAAGTCAGATACAATTAGCCATTAGGAATGGCTTCCATTTCAGAGGTTCATAGACAAAGCAATTCCTAAAAATGTGAAATCACTTTCTTCTATAAGAAATGTTTCAGCCAGCAGGATCATGAAAACTACCAATTTAAGCTGACTAGCAAAGGAGCCAGAAGGGACATGAGGAAAAACTTTTTTTCTGATTGATGTGAATCTGAAATAAACCGAGTGAATGTTCAAGGTAGATTTAAACCTGGTTTTCAAAAGGGAATAGGATAATTATCAGAAGCTAAAATATTTTCTGGCCTCTGTACAAAAGCTAAAGGGATGTGATTAGCTGAGTAGTGCTCACCACTTAGGAGAGAATGGGAGTTCTGTGGGAGAGAGTAGGACAGCGTGGGTGAGTGGGAGAGTTTGGGAGAGCATGGGAAGGTGTGGAGAGAGTGGGAGTTATATGGAAGAATAAACAGAAATTGTGAGGTTCTGAGGAAGGGTCCCTGGACCCAAAACATTAACTCTGATTTCTCTCCACAGATGCTGCCAGGCCTGCTGAGCTTTTCCAGCAATTTATGTTTTTGTATCTGATATACAGTATCTGTAGTCCTTTTGGTTTTTAGTTATGTGGGAGAGAGTGGAAATTATCTAGGAGAGATTGAGAGTGACGTGGCAAAGAGTGGGAGTTATGTGGGAGAGAGATTAGGGGAGATGAAGGGATAGTGGTATTATCACTGGACTGTTAATCCAGACACCAGGTAATGTCCTGGTGACCCAGGTTCAAATCCTGCCATGGCAGATGGTGGAATTTGAATTAAAATTTTAAAAATTTTGGAATTACAAGTCTGGTGATGATCATGAATCCATCGTGTAATTGTTGGAAAAACCCATCTGGTTCATTAATGCCCTTTAGGGAAGGAAACTGCCATCCTTACCTGGTCTAGCCTAGATGTGACTCCAGACTCACAGCAATGTGCTTGACTTTTAACTGCCCTCTGGGCAATTAGGGATGGGCAATGATCTAGGCAGTGATGCCCTTATCCCATGAATAAGTAAAAAGAAAGGACAGGGAGCTATGTGAGACAGAGTGATTTATATGGGACAGGCTGCAAGCACATTGTATAAGTTTGAATTTTGCCTTCCCCCGCCATGGTGATAGACCACCCTGATGCTAGATTAATACCAGTCGTGGTAGGAAGTGGCATTTTTGGGAATTAATCACCCTTGTGGGGGCGTCATGGTGGCTCAGTCGTTGGCACTGCTGGCGCACAGTGCCAGGGATCCAAGTTTGATTCCACCCTCAGGTGACTGTGTGGAGTTTGCACATTCTCCCCGTGTCTGCTTGGGTTTCCTCCGGGTGCCCCGGTTTCCTCCCACAGTCTAAAGATGTGCAGGTTAGGTGGATCAGTCGATGCTAAACTGCCCGTAAGTATTCAGGGGTGTGTAGGTTAGGTGGGTTATAAGGGGATGGGTCTGGGTGGGATGTTCCAAGGGTCGTTGTGGACTTTTTGGGCCAAAAGGCCTGTTTCCACACTGTAGGGATTCTATGATTCTTAACAATGACATAGGTTTAAACAAAGAAAGGAGGCCCTAAAGGAAGATAAAAGGAGCGAGGAAGCAAGCTGAAAAAAGTAGGACCTCAAGGCTATTGATCTCAGGATTACATCCAATGCAACATGCTACTCAGGGTAAAAATAGCAGGATATATTGTTTGAACATGTGGCTAAAGAAATGATATGAAGGGAACGGTTCTGATTCCTGGTGGATCCAGTTCTGGGGATGTGGGAACCAGTACAAACAGGACAGGACCAGGTCTGATGCCCTCAGAGGGGTATTTCCTCTTTATTTCCTCTCATTAAACATAAATGGACAGAACCTTTCACTGGATTTTTCACTCAATGTCCTGCACCTGAGCACAAATCCAGGACAAAGCCCCTTTTATTTGAGTTTGATAATGGAATGGGTGCCTCAGTCTCCACAATGCACCCAAATGCTAGAAGGATAGAAATTTTCTTGGTAACATTGATGTGCTGTCCTCCCTTTGACTATATTTTTGGTTCCTTTTCTTCTTAGGCATTTCAGCCACTGTACAGATAAGCATTTCATGAAGTATACAGAGCATTCCATTTGTTAATAATTGTAACATTCCTCATTTGTTAATAATATTTAACATGATTGGGGAGGGTTTAAACTAAATTGGGATGGGGCTGGAAACCAATGCAAAGAGTCAGGGGAAAGAGAATCAAGGACAAAAACAAAAGACAGAAAGGGGAATAAAAGAGGTGACAGGCAGAGGAAGCAAAGACCAGAATCAAACAAGGCCACAGTAAAAAATAGTGGGAGTGGAACAAGGAACTTTAAAAAGACAAGCCTTAAGGCTATGTGCCTGAATGCACAGAGTATTTGAAATAAATTGAATAAACCAATCAAGCACATAGATGTAAATGGATATGATATAGCTGGGATATGAAGATATGGCTGCAAGGTAACCAGGGATGGGAACTGAAAATCCTGGAGTATTCAGTCTTCAGGAAAAATATACAAGAAGGAAAAGGCAGTGAAGCCACATTACTGATTAAGGAGGATACAAACATAATAATGAGGAACTATATTAACTCAATCAATGTAAAATCTGTGTGGGTAGAAATGAGAAATACCAAGGGGCAAAAACCACTAGTTGTAGGTGGTACTGTAGACCACCAAACTGTAGTGGTGACGTTGGGAATAGCATTAAACAGGAAATCAGAGGTGCATCAGGGATAGTAGGAACTGCCGATGCTAGAGTCTGAGATAACAAGGTGTAGAGCTGGATGAACACAGCAGGCCAGGCAGCATCAGAGGAGCAGGAAAGCTGACATTTCAGGTCTAGACCCTTCTTCAGAAGAGTTAGTGCCCATCCCTAATTGATTTGATTGTTTTCTCCTTCACAGATGCTGCCAGACCTGCTGAGCTTTTCCAACAACTGTGTTTTTGTTCTTGATTTACAGCATCCGTAGTTCTTTTGGTTTTTATTAATCCAGAGGCCCAGGTAATGTTCTGGGTTTGAAACACAGGTGATTTTTAAATATGAATGCAATTTTTAAAAAAATTCTGGAATTAAGAGTAAATGAGCCATGGAGTCATTGTTGATTGTCAGAAAAAAAAAACTTGTTTTGGTTCACTAATGTCCTTTAGGGAGGGAAACCTCCATCCTTAGATGGTCTGGCCTATATGTGACTCCAGACCGACAGCAATGTGGTTTACTCTTAATTCCTTCTGGGCAATTAGGGATGGGCACTAACTGTGAATTAGAAGTGAAAGAACAGCAGCAATTATGGGTGTCCTTAATCTCCATACAGAATGGTTGAATCAAATTAGTCACAATAACGTAGAAGAGGAATTCCTAGAATGTATGCAGAAAGATTTTCCAATATGTTGAGGAACTAACATGAGAACAGGCCATCTTAGACTGGGTGTTATGCAATGAAAAAGGAAAAGTTAGTAATGTAGTTTGTGAGAAACCCCTTGAGGATAAGCAACCATATATGATAGAATTCTTCATCAATTTGGAGAGTGAGGTAGTTAATTCTGAGACTAGAGTCCTGAATCTTAACAAGGGAAACAATGATGGTATGAGATGTGAGTTGTCTATGATGGATTTAGAAATGTTACAGCAAAAAATGACAGTGGGTAGGGATTGGAAAATATTCAAAGAGCGAATGGGTGAGCTACAAAAATTGCTTATACCGGTCTGTGCAAGAGTAAAAGAGAACAGTGACCAAAGCATAGCTTACGAGGGAAGCCAAACGTAGTATTATGCAGGCATACACATTGGTAAGAGAAAACAATGGACTTCAAAATTACAAATAGTTGAAGGAGGAGGACCACGTGATAGATTAAGAAAAGGAAAATAGAATAAGAGAGTGAGATGCAGAGAACAAAAGAGCTGACTGTAAATGTTTCTATAGATATGAAAAAGACTGGTGAAAGCTAATGCAGATCCGTACTGTCAGAAATGGGGGAATTTATAATGAGCAACAACTAAGTGGCTGATGAACTAAATTCAAGCTTTGCTTCGGTCTTCACAAAGAAAGACATGACGAATGTACAAGAAATGATGAGGAACTAAGGCAAAACCATATTAGAGGAGAAATGGTGTGGGAGAACATAATAGGATTGAAGGCCAGTAAACCCCAGGGCCTGATAATCTACATCCTACAGTACCTAAGGAAGTGGCCCTAGAAATAGCGGAACGCCATTATGGTCATCATCTAAGGGTCTTTAGACTCTTGAACAGTTCCTACAGATTAAACGTTTGTTAATGTAACCCCTATTTTTAAAAAGGGAGGTGGAGAGAAAGCAGAGAAATGTACATCAGTGAGTCTGAGTTGATTGGCCCACTCCTACTCCTATCTTCTATGTTAATATCTAAATGGAGAGAAACTTCAGATGCTTCAGTGCAGAAGGATCTGGGTGTCCTCATGCATGATTCGCATTAAACTGATATGCAGGTGCAGCAGGTAATAAAGAAGGCAAATGAAATTTTGGCAGTTGTTGCTAAAGGGATGGAGTGTAAGAGTAGGGCAGTGTTGCTGAAACTGCCAAAGGCATTAGTAAGACCGCACCTGGATTATTGTATGTAATTTTGCCCCCTTACTAGAGGAGGGATGTAGTTGTATTGGAGGCGGTTCAGAGGAAGTTGACTAGATTGAATTAAATCAAATTAAGTGGTGTAGCAGGCTTGAGGGCCTGAATTGCCTGCTCCTAGTTCTTATGTTCTTAAAATTGCATTCAAATTTAAAAATCACCCGTGTTTCAAACCCTGAACATTATTTGGATTTCTGGATTAATAAAGGCTGAAAGAACTGCAGATGCTATAAATCAGGAACAAAAACAAAGTTGCTAGAAAAGCTCAGCAGGTCTGGCAGCATCTGTGAAGGAAAAAACAGAATGAGGAGAGAAAATCATCTTGCCATGGATTTAGTCAGGGGGTGGAGGGGAGTGGTGTGAAAAGTGGGAAAGTTCCATAAAGAGAAACCAAGTTAGGGGGAGATGACAGCCTAGCGCTATTATCACAGGATTATTAATCCAGAGCCTTCGTCTGTCCAACTGTTCTCCTCTCTCTTTGGGCTCTATCTTATTGTTTACTCCCTACCCCAACCGCATCCCCCTTTTTTCTGCATTTAAACTGACCTTTTCCCAGAGACCATCAGTTCTGAGGAAGGGTCACCGGACCTGAAATGTTAACTCTGTTTTCTCCTTCACAGATGCTGCCAGACCTGCTGAGCTTTTCCAACAACTGTGTTTTTGTTCTTGATTTACAGCATCCATAGTTCTTTTGGTTTTTATTAATCCAGAGGCCCAGGTAATGTTCTGG
>JAHRHZ010000034.1:12582706-12608871 GCA_024137785.1 Ginglymostoma cirratum | reverse complement strand
TAAGAGTAAATGAGCCATGGAGTCATTGTTGATTGTCAGAAAAAAAAGCTTGTTTTGGTTCACTAATGTCCTTTAAGGAGGGAAACCTCCATCCTTAGATGGTCTGGCCTATATGTGACTCCAGACCAACAGCAATGTGGTTTACTCTTAATTCCTTCTGGGCAATTAGGGATGGGCACTAACTGTTGGTGTAACCAGCAACGCCCTCATCCAGTGAATGAAGAAAAAAACCCCAAACACAAAGTTGTCATGAGAGAGGACACGAAATCCCAGACAAAGGAGCATACAGGAGTCAGCCATTTTAGTCCCTTGAGCTAGTTCTACAATTTGCTGAGATCTGAGCTGCAAACTAGCTTCAACATCGAGTTTTTTAATTCACTTTAAGCATTTATCCAGATTCCATTTTGAAACAGGCAACACATTCCAGATCATCACAACTCAGTGTCTCAAAAGAAATCTGGCTCTTTGCCATTTAACGTTATTCTTGTGTCCACTGGTCACTGACCCTCTAGCCTGTGGAAACAGTGGTTCCTAAACTATCTATCCAAAACACTCATCATTTTGAACACCCCTATAAAATTTGTCTCAATGTTGCTTCAGTGCTCAGAGAACAGTCCCAGTCTCTCCATTTTGCTGAAGCCTCTCATCCCTAATGCAATTCTGGTCAATCTTCACCAAAACTCAATCCAAACCTGAATTATTGTGTTAAAAATAGGGTGCAACACACCAACTGAGGTCAAATTAATGACTTGTGACGGGTTATTTTCCCTGGACCGTTGGAGGCTGAGGCGTGACCTTATAGGAGTGTGACAGTGCTGTCACTTAAAGCAGTTATTTTGTCCTGGTGTTTTTCAAGAGAGGTTGTAAGGCCGAACTGGCTACTTGAAGACGACTTAAGTAAACAACCTGTGAGGTCTTTCGGTTTGTTTTTAAAGTTGGAACATGGAGGCAGCCTGAACGTGTGTGGCCAGCTTTCACAGATCCAGATTTCTGGATTTTGGTTTTTTTTTTTCAATAATATCAGAAGCTGTTTGGGGTCTGAAAAGAGTTCTAAGCTTCAGTGAAAGTCTCTTGGCTACTACACTCTCTGAATTTTCTCACTATCTCTTCCTCCTGGATTGGAGAACTGCATGTAAGAATCTGTGTCTAAATTTGCCTTTTTACCAAGGGGTTTATGTGATGTTACTGTATTGGAACAGTTAGTAATAGGTACAATATCTATTATTCGGCTAAGTTTTCAAATAGTTAAGTTATTCTAAACTCCTCCTTCTTTTGTTTGTATTTTAACTACGATGTTTAAATAAATCGTGTTTTGCCTAACTTGAGTAGTTTGACAAGTCACATCACATCTGCAACACACAGTTTGCATCGATCTTTAAAATAAGAAAAAGTTAAGGTCTAGGCTACCTTCTCAAAATATTTTGAGGGGGTCTGGTCTAGCCCATAACAGAAGTTTATAAAACCATGAGGGTTATGGATAGGGTGAATAGCCAAGGTCTTTTCACCAGGGTGGGGGAATCCAAATCTAGGGGGCATAGGTTTAAGATGAGAGGGGAAAGATATAAAGGGAGCTAAGAGGGCAATGTTTTCGCACAGAGTGGTGTGTTTATGAAATGAGCTGCCAGAGGAGATGGTGGAGGCTGGTACAATTAGCACATTTAAAAGGCATCTGGATGTGCACATGAATAGGAAGGGTTTAGAGGGGTATGGGCCAAATGCTGGCAAATGGGACCAGATTCATTTAGGATATTTGGTCAGCATGGACAATTTGGACCAAAGGGTCTGTCTCCATATTATACATCACTATGAGTCTATGACTAACAGAACTTCCTTTTCTGTTGTGCTCTGGTACTGTTTATATAGTCGTATCCCATATACGTTTTAACAGCTTTCTCAACTTACCCTGACACCTTCAAAAATCCACAATCATTCAGTCACACTCTGTTCCGCAGCCCCTTGCCCCAGCTCTGTCCTCTATTACAGTCACTGGGCTACATAAAGTCAAGTAACAAGAACACTAATTGGACCTCAGGTGTTTAATTCTGCACTTTGATCTGTACCTGAGCTGTGGATAGGGCAAGTCTGGAAATATCCCCGATGACGACATTGCTTGGAGAGATGGAGAAAGGGACAGAAAGGGAAATCAGACAATTTTACGAAGTAAAGGCAAGGTAGTTGCATTAATTAAAAAGCTTAACTATCGTGGTAGGATGGAAGGTTTGGATTTATGGTACTGCTGAAGCACTGCCTGCCAGGAATGAGCTCAGAAAGGATAAGGAATCTGTTAAAATGTGAAAATCATTATTGAATAACTGTAAACCTCCATTCCAACTCACACGGAGCCCTGATTAATCTGAGTTTACTGACACTTTGTCCAACAACACTTCAGTTTTAAAATTCTCCTCCTGATTTTCAAAATCCCCCATGCTTTTACTCCTTCCTATCTCCTTAACAACCTACAGTCTCACAACTCTCTGGGCTTCTGCAATTCTGGCCTCTAGTGCATCCTAAATTTTTAAATGCATCACCATTAGTCTTTGGTTATCGAGACTGTCAGCTCTGGAAATCTTTCTGTAGACCTTGCCTTCTCTGGTCCTCTTTCTCCTCCTTGTCCAAACCAATTTCTTCCATCAAAATTTTAGTCACCCTGGCCCAATTTCTCATTATGTGGGTAATTGTGCAATTTTATTTGATAACATTACTGTGATATGGCATAAAGTAACTATACAAACAAAAGTTCTTTTTTTGTCACTGTAACAAAGGGGAGAGGTGATGACCTAATGGTGTTATTGCTGAACTGTTAGCCCAGAGACCCAGGTAATGTTTTGGGAACTTGAGGATCAAGTCCTACCACGGTAGATGGTGGACTTTAAATTCAATTTTTTTGAAAAGTCTGGGATTAAGAGTCTGAGGATGACCATGAATCCATTGCCAATTGTCAAGACAAAACCCATCTGGTTCACTATTGTCCTTTAGGGAAGGAAAACTGCCACCCTTACCTAATCTGGCCTACATGTGACTCCAGACCCACAGCAATATGGTTGACTCTTAACTGCTGTCTGTGCAATTAGAGATGGGCAACAAATGCTGCCTAGGCAGCAATGCCCTGATCCCATGAATGAATAAAATGAGCCTATGTTAGACTGGAATAAGACAGAGGTTAAACCAGAGAATGGAGAGGAGAGATTTTATTTGTGAGTCATCACAATGAGGGAAGCAATAGCCAGAAGTACTATCACTGGATTTATTAATCCAGAGACCACAGCATTAATCTGGGGACGCAGGTTCAAGCCCTGCTATGACAAAAGTTGAAATTTGAATTCATTTTTTTAAAAAAATCTGGAATTAAGAGTCTCGTGATGACTCGTGATGAAATTGATTATCAGGAAAAACCCATCTGATTCCCTAATGTCCTTTAGGGAAGGAAACTGCCATCATTACCTGGTCTAGCCTACATGTGACTCCAGACCCACAGCAATGTGATTGACTCTTAAGTGTCCTCTGGGCATTTAGGGATGGGCAATAAATAGTGACTTAGCCAGTGATGTCCTCATACCATGAATGAATAAAAAAAAATACCTGAACATAAAGGATGTTGAGATTTTCTAATTGAGGAAGGTTTTTAGAAACATGAACAGTACTGAACTGCTTCCATCCCATTCCCCAGTGACCAAGTCAACTTTGAATTTGCAGCCTACTAGTCTAGGCCCAGCCAATGTCGAAGCTTGCTAAAAAAAACCATTGATCAAGAATTAATTCCTATTAAAATAGTAGATAATTCATTTATTTCTCTATTATGATCACTGTTCTCTCAATGTTGCCAGTAACCTGAAAGGCAACACACAGAGGTTACATCCAGTTGTCACAATTGCAAAACCACTCAAAAAAAATTTAAAATTCCACGCATTCAAATAAACAAGATGCATGCCACAAAAAATAGATTGGTTATAATCATAATTGTGTTTTTAATTATTTTGTATTTACTGATGACTTCTGTCCTGCATCTTGGAATCTACAATATTTGAGCTGGACTTCTTTATATACAAAACTGCATGCTGTATAATTGTTCTGTTGTATCCCACTGATTATATATATTGTCGTTCATTTGGTCACAAGAGAACAGCCAGCTTCCTAATCCAACTATTACCCTTTCATTCTGGTCTGTGCTTCACTGTTGCCTCCAGCCCAGCTTCAGCTTTGTCATTCCTTTAAATGCTGCTCCAGGCCACAACACATGATCTCCGCCTGAGTCTCTGAGCTCCTCCCCACCCTCACCACATGGCCTACTGAGTTATCCATGATTGTCACATCTTACAGCTCCTGCAGTGAAAGACAAGATCAGTTTGACAAGGTGCAATGGCTTTCGGACATCAGTACATCCAGGTTTCAAAGATATGAGGCAATCAGAAACAGACAGGTGGAAAGAAAATATAGGTTTCCATTTATATAGCACCTTTCATAACTGAAGGACAAAGGCAACACATATATGGGGGCAGTACCACCAGCAAGTACCCCTCTGACACATTCATCATCCCGACTTGGAAATATATCGCCGTTCCTCACTGTCATTGGGTCAAAATCCTGGAATTCCCTCCCTAACAGCACTGCAGGAGTATCTTTTCTCCCATTGACTGTAGTGGTTCAATACAGTTGTTCAGCAACACCTTCTCAAGAGTCATTAGAGGTGAGTAATAAATTCTGGCCTTGGCTCACATGCCATTAAAGAATAAAAGGAACTGATGCTGGTCGAGGATAGTAGGAACTGCAGATGCCGGAGAATCTGAGATAACAAGGTGTAGGGCTGGATGAACATAGCAGGCCAAGCTGCATCATACGAGCAGGAAAGCTTGACGTTTCGGGCCTAGACCCTTCTTCAGAAAAAGATCTAGGCCCAAAACGTCAAGCTTTCCTGCTCCTTTGATGCTGCTTGGCCTGCTGTGTTGATACTGGTCAATTTTGTTTGACTAGGGTTTTAGACATTATGGAATCATGGAGTTATGACAAGCTATGGCAGAATAAGCTCAAGGGGCTGAATGGTCTACTCTTCATCCTATAAACCTGCGTTGTCAGAAAAATGTCAGACTGGGCACCCAAAACAAAGAGAAACTTTAATGAGAAAAGCTTAAACAAATGCCAACAGACAGATATCAAGGTGACGACAGCAATAATGTCAGGAGAGTACAACCTGTAAAGAGAAATACTGACTGGAAAACTAACTGAAAGTAAGACAGAAGCAGAATAAGTTAAGGATCAGGACAAGCAGAGACTTCATTAGAAGAAGGACCTTGTGTAACGTTGCCACAGGAATAAATGTTTTCAAGAGGGACGTACAAAGGTACTTTTACCATGCGGCAGTGAAACATTAAGGTTTGTGTGCGCATTTAAATCGTTAAATCCTGTTGCAGATTTGGAGGCCATTTGGCCCATTGTACTAGTTCTTTTGGAAAGCCACCCAATTAATTCTACTCATAACAAATCAAAGATTGAACCTGATCTTAAGATGGAACATCAGCACGTGGACAAAATATCGCATTCGTTCATAAATAATGAATTCCTTTTGGATTATGGGCTCAATTTCCAGCTTGGAGATTACGCATAAACTTAGTGAAGGATGGCAACACTGGAAAATAACACAACAAAGCAAATTTCCAATTTCATGCCTTAAGGTTGCATAAGCAAAGCACTGTGGCAGGGGATTGTACTAAATGTTGAATGGTTGCATTGAATTGTTCAATCTTAGCGGTTATTGGAAGGTAACAAGCTATTTCTGTGCGCTGGGTAGAGCAGACATAGGTTGGGTGGCTGCTTTGCCTTCCTTTCAGTGTACAAGTACATGAGGTAAACAGAGGGATAGATGCTATTCATGGGTAATAAGTAGCAGGTCTAAATAAGGATGAGGAATCAATACAGGCTTAGTGGGCTGAAGGACCTATTTTTATGCTGGATTGTATTGTAAGTCTGAGTCCAAGTATGTTGTGGCTTGTTGATTGTGTCATGGATCAGACCAGACCCCATCAAAATATTTTAAGAAGGTAGCCTAGACCCTAACTTTTTCTTATTTTAAAAGTAGCTGTGAATTGGGTTTTCTAGATGTGACACAACTGTTCAAACCACTTGATGTTAAGTAAAACACAATTTATTTAAACACTATATTTAAAATACAAACAAAAGAAAGAGGAATCTAGAATAACTTAACCATTGGAAAGCTTAACTGAACAGTACAGTACCTATTATTAATTAACTGTTCCAAAATAGTGACATCCCATAAACACACTCCTTAGCAAAAAGGTAAATTCAGACACAGATTCTTACATGCAATTGCCCAATCCAGGAGGGAAAAACATCAAGAGAGATTTCAGAGAAAGTCACCGTTAGGAATCATTTACTGAAGCATGCAATTCTTCTGGGACTTAAGCAGTTTCTACTGTTACAATTAAAATGATAGAAAGCCTGATCTGGGAGAACTGACCACTGCACTTCCATTGATACATCTATTTTTTAAAAAATCCAAAAATGCCTCTTAATTTATTGACTTAGGCCAGCTCCAGTAGACTCTTCTGCACCTCTGCCTTTACAGTGTCTCTTCAAAAAAAGCTCAGGATAAAATATTTAAAGATATTTAAAGTGACATCATCACCAACTTGAAAATTCAAGGATAGTGCTTCATTTTTCAATTTTGTCTCACAGACTCAATTCTGAAGTCATAATTTTCAGACTGCAACTCCAACCCTTTTTTTCCCCCACTTGCCTAGTATGGTCAAGGATTCTAGTCATTTTTCTGGTGGATTTGCTTTTAGATGGCCATTATTCTTTGTTCTGTCATTCATACATTCTCGACACAAATCTTTTGATTCTTTTCTTGTCCATTTCCCCATTACCTTTTACCCAAGTGCCACCAATTATTTTGTAAGTTAATGTCTCTCATCTTTCATCATGTCTTAAACTTTTGTTTTCCATTTTGGGTCACTTCAAATTACATTGAGCATGTATTCTAACAAAAACTTCTCAACTGGAAATGTTGGACCCAGATTTTTCATGTTTGTCATTTGGATCACAGAAAGGCAGAACCAGCGCAAAATGGTCACCTAGTTGAGTATCCAGAACTTGATGCAAGTCTGTTCGTCCTCAGACTTTCATCTGTTTCTGTTCTCGGTCATTTTCTGGAATGTCGGAGAGAACATGGCTCCATACCTATGAATATAGTGGCTACCATTGTTCTGGGCTTTTTGAGACACTCTACCTGATAAGGTTTTTTTTCAATTTTCAAAGTGGTAGCTGAGCTGTTAGGTTTTATATCAGCTGTTTGAGGGCATTAATTGGAGTGGATTTTTTTTATTCATTCATGGGATGACGGCATCGCTGGCTAAACCAGTATTCATTAGTAGACAGCAGTTAAGGGTCAGCCACATCACTGTGGGTCTGGAGTCACATATAGGCCAGACCAGGTAAGGCCAGCAGTTTCCTTCCCTAAAGGACATTAGTGAACCAGATGGGTTTTCCAACAATCTATAATGGTTTCATGGTCATCACTGGACTCTTAATTCCAGGTTTTTATTAAATTCAAATTCCTTCCTCTGCCATGGTAGGATTTGAACCTGGGTCCCCAAAGCATTGCCTCTACATTAACAGGCCACTGATAATACCACTGGGCCATCATTTAAGTTTAAAAGAAAAATGAACTGATTTTGCCTTCATTGCAGTTCACCATTAAATGCTGCAATGTGAGCTGTATCGAGATTCATTAAGATGAGTCTTGACTGTGCTGCAGTTTGTAGATATATTTCCCATTAAGCAATGTGCTCCCACATGGTTAATTCTCCCACTGACAAGTTGTCAGGTGGAAGTTCAATGTTGTAAAAATGGAAATATTAATTAGAGAAAGTTAGTGAAGCGGATAAAATGTTTTACAGTACTGCAGTCTAATATGATAACAATATCTCTTTGGTTAAGCTTTTCCCATTGATTTTATATATTCAATCTGGGTATCTATAGAGAGAGCAGTTCTGAAGCTATCTTATTTATTTGGGGGAGGCTTAAGAAGTCTTAGCGCCAATCTGTCTAATCACTTAACAAATGCATGACTCTGTTTTCACAATTGAATTGAAATCTATAAGGAATTGAATAGTTTCATGGGCTATTTATTAGCATCCAATTGTGTGAAGGCACTGACCTAGTGGTATTATCACTGGGCTGTTAATCCAGAGACCCAGGTAATGTTCTGGGTACCCAGGTTCGAATCCTGCCATGGCAGAATTTGAATTCAATAAATATCTGGAATTAAGAGTCAAACAATGACTAGTTGTTGATTGTCAGAAAAGCCCGTCTGGTTCGGTCATGCCCTTTTGGGGAGGAAACTGCCATCCTCACCTAGTTTGGCCTATGTGTAAGTCCAGATCCACAGCAATGTGATTGACTCTTAATTCCCCTCTGGACAATTAGAGATGGGCAATAAATGCTGCCTAGCCAGCTTCACTCTCATCTTGTAAATGATATGAAAAAATTACAAAGCAATCAGGTCAGTGGACGGATGAGTGGCACATGGAGTTTAATTTGGATAAAGGCAAGGTGCTGCATTTTGGTAAAACAAACAAAGGCAGGACGTATACATTTAAAAGTGGGGCCTTGAGTTGTGTTCACAGATCACAGAATCCCTACAGTGTGGAAACAGACTGGGGTATTTCAGGGATCAATGCTTAGATTCTAATGTTCACAATAAATGTTGATGATTTGGATGAGTCAATTCCATGCAACATGTCCAGGTTTTTAGATGACACAAAGCAGGAGGGTGAATTGTGAGGAAGGTGTAGAGATGATTCAGTGCGATTTAGACATGTTGAGCTAATGGGAAAATGCATGGCAGTTAAAATATAATATGGACAAATGTGAAGTTGCATAAACTTGAAGGCACATGTGAATGATATTAGATTGGGAAAGGGGGAGGTGCAACGAGACTTGAGTGCTCTTGTACACAAGTCACTGTTGTAGAACAGAGAGACCTAGGGGTTCAGGTACATAATTCTTTGAAGTTTGCATCATGTATAGATAGGGTGGTTAAGAAGACATTTAGCATGCTTGCCTTCATTGCTGAAATGCTTGAGTATAGGAATAGAGACATTATGTTGAGGTTGTGCAGGATATTTGTGAGGCCTCTTCTAGAGTAGGTGTCCTGTTCTGGTCACCCTGTTACAGGAATGATATTATTAAGCTGTAGAGGGCTCAGAAAAGATTTACCACGATGTTTTGAGTTATAAAGAGAGGCTGGATAGGCTGGAACCTTTTGCACTGCAACATTTGAGGTTGAGAGATGACCTTATGGTAGTTTAGAAAATCATGAGGGGTATAGATAAGGTGAATGGCAGGTGTCTTTTCCCCAGGGTAGGGGATTTCAAGACTAGGTGAGAGGAGAAAGATTTAAAAAAAGACATGGCGGGCAATTTTTTACAAGGAAAATAGTTCATGTGTGGAATGAACTTCCAGAGGGAGTGGTGGATGTGGGTACAGTTACAATGTTTAAAATACATTTAAATAAGCACATGAATAAGAAATGTTAGGAGGGGTATGAGCCAAGCGCAGGCAGGTGGGACTAGTTTAGTTTGGGGTCATGGTCAGCATGGACCAGTTGGACCGAAGGGTCTGCTTCCGTGCTGTATGACTCTATGACTCTATAAGTTGGATCAGTGTCACGGAGTCTCCACATGTTTGAGTTGATTTGATTTTTTTGTAGTCTGTGTACCTAAGTACAGTGAAAAGCTTTGTTTTGTGAACAGTACAGAGCGATCATAGCAAACAAAGACATACAGCGTGCTTGGACAGAATGACACATACAGGTTACATTACTGGGAGGTGCACAAAGCAAGATCAACATTAACAAGATCAACATTATTTGAAGTCTGAGAGCCCATTCATCAGTCTAATAAGGGCAGGGAAGAAACTGCTCTTGAACCTGTTGGTGCATGTATTCAAGCTTTTGTATCTTCTGCCTGATGGAAGAGATTTGGAAGCAAAAACAAGAAGGCAGATTACTACCTGAATGGCTGTAAATTGGGAGAGGGAAGTGTACAGTGGGACCTGGGTATCCTTGTGTACCAGTCGCTGAAGGTAAGCATGCAGGTACAGCAGGTGGGAAAGAAGGCAAACAGTATGTTGGCCTTCATTGCAAGAAGTTTCGAGTACAGGAGCAGGGATGTGTTGTTGCAGTTGTGCAGGGCCTTGGTGAGACCACACCTAGAATATTGTATACTGTTTTGGCCTCCTTTTCTGAGGAAGGGTGCTCTTGCTCTCAAGGGAGAGCAGCAAGGGTTTACCAGGTTGATTCTGGGGATGGTGTGCCTGACGTATGAGGAGAGATTGACTAGATTGGGATTGATTTCGCTAGAGTTCAGATGAATGAGGAGGGATGTCATAGAGACTTACAAAACTCTAACAGGGCTGCATAGGGTAGATACAGGGAGGATGTTCCCGATGGTGGGTGTGTCCAGAACCAGGGGTCACATTATGAAGATTCAGGGTAAATGATTTAGGATAGAGATGAGGAGACATTTCTTCACCCAAAGAGTGGTGAGCCTGTGGAATTCATTACTACAGGAAGTAGTTGATGCCAAATCATTGAATGTATTCAAGAGGCAACTAGATATAACACTTGGGATGAATGGGATCAAAGGTTATGGGGTGAAAGCAAGATTAGGTTGTTGAGTTGGACGATCAGCCATGATCGTGAAGAATGGCAGAGCAGGATTGAAGGGCTGAATGGCCTCCTCCTGCAACTATCTTCTGTGTTTCTATGTTTGTAGGAGAGCATTACTGGGGTGGGAGGGGTTTTGATGATATTTCCAGCCTTTCCACGGCAATGAGAGGTGTAAATGGGGTCCATGGAGGGGAGTGTTTCTTCCGTGATGGTCTGGGCTGTGCATACAACCTTCTGTATCTTATTACGGTCCTGCGCAGAGCAGTTGAGGTACCAGGCTGTTATGCATCCGAATAGAATGCTTTCTATGGTGCATCTGGAGAAGTTGGTGATAGTCGTAGTATCCCAAGCCACCTGAGGAAGAAGAGATGTTGTCGTGCCAACCAGGGCAGGTTGACAGTTATCAAACTACTAGGGACTTGACACTTTTGATCCTTTCTACCTCAGCTCCATTGAAGTAGACTGCGTGGGTGGGAGGGGGGGGAGTGGGAGCGGGGGTGGGGGGGAGGTATGTCTGCTTCCTTTCTTCCTGAAGTAAATGACTTGCTGAAGTTAATGATCGCGTAAATAAAAGGTCACTTAGTAATGCATGACCAGCCTCTGTGGAGTTATTTCAGCGGTGATGAAAGAATAGCACGCTTTTGAAGAAATT
This sequence comes from Ginglymostoma cirratum, assembly GCA_024137785.1. Taxonomy (NCBI): domain Eukaryota; kingdom Metazoa; phylum Chordata; class Chondrichthyes; order Orectolobiformes; family Ginglymostomatidae; genus Ginglymostoma; species Ginglymostoma cirratum. Next base: position 12,597,535 of record JAHRHZ010000034.1, on the reverse strand, counting down.
CACCCGTAACAGTCGTCTTTGAATTTGGATAAGCATTTCTAGTATCATGCCATTATTTGGGAAGCTTGATGTGTTCAATCCTGCCATCAAAGACTTGGTCCAGAATTTGGAAATAATGCGTTATTTTTTCTGGGCAAATGACACTGGGGCAAATGAAAAGCAATGAGTAATTCTCCAGACTGCCTGTGGACCCACGACTTTTTCGGTCATTAGGAGGCTAACTTTATTTGAGGCATTATATACTAAAGCCTTTCAAAAGTTGACGAAATGTCAAGAAATATTACAACCCCAAGCCTCATCTATTTCTGAGACGCTATTAGTTTTACTCAGCAATTTGAGAACCTGGGGACTTTTGACTAATTTAAATGACTAGAGGTGTTTGACTTTTGTTCAACTCTTAATGAAATGCTGAAAGACTGTTTGGTGTGTGGGATTAATGAAGTAACCCTGCAAAAGCGCCTTTTAGCTGAAGCCCAACTGGACTTCAAACAGGCACTACAACGGGCCTTATCGTTGGAAAATGTGGTAAGTGGAGCAAATGAGTTGTAGTGTATTCTGATCGACATGGACACCCTCTCCGGTTGGACTGAGCTTGGGGAACACCACTTTAGTGAAGGCAATTGCATAGCCACATTCAGGGCATATCCTGAACAGATGGATTCTAGGTCAGCCCACAGCAAAGCCATAAAACGAAGCCAATCCCCGGCCTAACAATTAAAAAAAAATTTAGCCATTGTAGTTGCTGCCGGCATGCGGACTTGAGATAGGAAAAGAGTTCCACACGACATAAATTGAGTAAGAGAACTCATAGGACAGTATCCAAGAGAGTGCACACCTTGGAAATTTCACCTGCATCTAGTTTGGAACAATTAAATTGATTGGCAACATCCAAATCAGAACCAATCAAAATGAGCATGTGGTTAAAAGGTCACCCGATTCTAATGCAGGTCGATACTAGCATGGCTGTTTCAGTGATCGCAAAACCTGCCTTTGACATAGCTTGCACTCTGAGCTCCAACCCTTAAGTTTGTGCAAGACCTCGGATAGACTGAGAACCAATATGAGCGAACATTTACAGATTAAGGATACAACTTCCATTCCAATATTTCCAAAAGTCATATGTCAATTCTTTATATAAGGACAGCCCCATACCATCCACCATCCATTAGTCCGGCAGAACGAACAGTCCAAACCTTGAAGGCAGGCTTAAAGAAACAGCCTACAACGTCTCTAGATGCCAAACTGTCCCGGATTGCCTTTATTAATCAAGAATTTATCTTTGTCTTAAATATACTTAATTATTAGTCCTTCTCGGTGTTCTGCAGCAATGAGTTCTTCAGATAAACCGTCCTCTGGTTGAAGAAATTCCTCTTCATCTCGGTTCTAAAAGAATCACCCCTTCACTCTGAGGCTGTACCTCTGGGTCCCAGTGTCCCTATTAGTGGAGAGAATAAGTTTCAATGAGATCCCTTCTTATCCTTCCAAGCTCCTTTGAGTACAAATGCGGTCTGACCAAAGCCTCATACAGCCTAGGCAGTACATCTTTGCCCTTGTAACTTTGTGCTGTTGAAATGAATGCTGACATTGCATTTGGTCCCCTAACTGTCAAATGAACCTATACATTAACCATTCCCCTGTATCCATGCCTTTGCTCCTGAAGACTAACAGCAGTGATCCTCTCAAAGCATACCTTGACGGTACTGGACCTGGATCTCCTTGGCAACTGCTAACCTATGCCCGGAGGCAGCCAAAAAGTCACATCGATAGCTTTACTGCGGGGATGCTAAAACATCACTGAGTCATTCCCATTCTTTATTCCACTGCAACACTCACAGTAACCCCACTGGGGTCAGTGTCATTCATTGTACACCACTTCTAATCACTGGCCATGACACAATCTCTCTCTTTTGTCTTGCATGTACCACTGAGGAGAAATGGTTGGTTCTGCCAGAAGCCACTTCCTTGACTTTTGAGAGCAAAAGTACTGAGGCCGGCACTCTCTACTCACCGTGGTGGGGTTTGGGGTCGCAGGTGGTGCTGTGGAGTCTAAAGTCAGGCACCCACATATCCATCTTGCCCTTTCTGCTCAATTATGAGCTGTCTTCACCTGAAATGAGAGAAAGGGGGAAAGTGGATGGCACATCTGATCGTGTTGGTGCAGGCGGTGGAAAGGGATGAAGTGTTCAGACAGAGTGGATTGGCATCAGAAAGGGCATCCAGGGTTAGTGGAGTGGGGATTTGGGCTGGAAGGTGTTGCAGGCAAATTCCTTTTGGAAAGTCCAGATATATTGCATCTGCTTGTTTCCCTTTATCTATCTTACTAATTACCATTTCAAAGAACTGTTGGTTTGGCATGATTTCCCTGTTGTATCCTTTATGACAGACTCTAACATTTACCCAATGACAATGGCCGAGAGTGGTTTGAAAGTGAGTTGTTAAAGATGTTGCAGATAATAGTGAGAGTGGCAGAGCACGAGCCTTGGTGGGAGGTCGGTGTAGAAGCAGGATTTCTGACTCAATATGTAGATAGGTTGACTAGAGGGGAGGCCATGTTGGATTTGGCGCTTGGCAACGAACCAGGTCAGGTGTCAGATCTCTTGGTGGGAGAGCATTTCGGTGATAGTGATCACAACTCCCTGACTTTTACTATAGTCATGGAGAGGGATAGGAGCAGACGGTATGGGAAAGTAATTAATTGGGGGAGGGGGAATTACAATGCTATTAGGCAAGAACTACGGAGCACCAACTGAGATCAGATGTTCTCGGGGAAATACGCGTTAGAAATGTGGAGATTGTTTAGGGAGCAGTTGCTACAGGTGCTGAGATAAAACGTTGTGGAGCTGGATGAACACAGCAGGCCAAACAGCATCAGAGGACAGGAAAGCTGACATTTCGGGTCGAAACCCTCTTCAGAAATGGGGGAGGGGAAGGGGATTCTGAAATAAATAGGGAGAGAGGGGGAGGCAGATAGAAGATGGATAAAGGAGAAGATAGATTGAGAGGAGACAGACGGGTCAAAGAGGCGGGGTTAGAGCCAGTGAAGGTGAATGTAGGTGGGGATTTAGGTGTTGGATAGGTCAGTCCAGGGAGGAAGGACAGGCCAAGGAGGCGGGATGAGATTAGTGGGTAGGAGCTTGAGGTGGGAGGAATGATTAGGGAGGTGGGGACTAGCTGGGCTGGTTTTGGGATGCAGTCGGGGGAGGGGAGATTTTGAAGCTTGTGAAGTCCACATTGATACCCTTGGGCTGCAGGGTTCCCAAGCGAAATATGAGATGCTGTTCCTGCAGCTTTCGGGTGGCGTCATTGGGGCAATGCAGGAGGCCCAGGATGGACATGTCATCCGAGGAGTGGGGCTGGGGGTGGGGGGGGGTGCGTGTTGAAATGGTTCGCGACTGGGAAGTATAGTTGTTTGTTGCGAACTGAGCGTAGGTGTTCCGCAAAGCAATCCCCAAGCCTCCGCTTGGTTTCCCCGATGTAGAGGAGGCCACAACAGGAACAGCAGTTACAGTATACCACATTGGCAGATGTGCAGGTGAACATCTGTTTGATGTGGAAGGTCTTCTTGGGGCCTGGGATGGGGGTGAGGGGGGTGGTGTAGGGGCAGGTGTAGCACTTGCTTCAGTTGCAGGAAAAAGTGCCAGGGGTAGTGGGGCTGGAGGGGAGTGTGGAAAGGACAAGGGAGTCACGGAGAGAGTGGTCCCTCCGGAAAGCAGATAAGGGTGGGGAGGGGAAAATGTCTTTGGTAATGGGGTCAGATTGCAGATGGCAGAAATGTCGGAGGATGATGCATTGGATTCGAAGGTTGGTGGGGTGGTACGTGAGGACGAGGGGGATTCTGTTTTGGTTATTATTGCGGATAGAGGGTGTGGGGTATGAGTTGCGGGAAATGTGGGAGACACAGTCGAGGGCACTTTCGATCACTGTAGAACGGAAGTTGCTGTCCTTGAAAAATGAGGACATCCGGAATGTTCAGGAGTGGAATGCCTCATCTCGGGAGCAGATGCTGCGGAGGTGAAGGAATTGGGAATAGGGGATGGCATTTTTGTAGGAAGGTGGGTGGGAGGAGGTGTATTCTAGGTAGTTGTGGGAGTCGGTAGGCTTAAAACAGTTATCGGCTTCCAGGTGAATGCTAGAGATGGAGACAGAGGTCCAGGAAGGAGAGAAGGGTATTAGAGATGGTCCAGGTAAACTTAAGGCTGGGGTGGAAGGTGTTAGTGAAGTGGAAGAACTGTTCAAGCTCCTCGTGGGAGCACGAGGCGGCGCCGAAACAGTCATCAATGTAATGGAGGAAGGGATGAGGAATAGGACCAGTGTAGCAGTGTACTTCCACGTACCCTACAAAGAGACAGGCATAGCTTGGGCCCATGCAGGTACCCATGGCCACCCCCTTGGTCTGTAGGAAGTGGGAGGAATTGAAAGAGAAGTTGTTGAGGGTGAGGATGAGTTCGGCTAAGCAGATGAAGGTGTCAGTGGAGGGGGACTGGTCGGGCCTGTGGGATAGGAAGAAGTGGAGGGCCTTTACGCCATCAGCATGGGGAATGCAGGTGTATATGGACTGGACGTCCATGGTAAAATGAGATGTTGGGGATTGGGGAATTGGAAGTTCTGGAGGTAGTGAAGAGCGTGGGTGGTGTCATGGACACAGTCACGGACATAGGTAGGGAGTTCCTAGACCAAGGGGGAGGAAATGGAGTCCAGATAGGTGGAAATAAGTTCAGTGGGGCAGGAGCAGGCAGAGGCAATGGGTCGACCAGGGCAGTCAGGTTTGTGGATTTTGGGAAGGTGATAGAAGCGGGCGGTGCAGGGTTGGGGAATGATGAGGTTAGAGGCTACAGGTACTGGATAGGTTTGTTCCACTGAGGCAAGGAAAGGATGGTAAGGTGAAGGAACCTTGGATGACAAGACATGTGGAACATCTAGTCAAGAAGAAGAGGGAAACTTACTTAAGATTGAGGAAGCAAGAATCCGACAGGGCTCTAGAGGTCTACAAGGTAACCAGGAAGGAACTGAAGAATGGACTTAGGAGGGCTAGAAGTGGGTATGAGAAAACCTTGGTGGGTAGGATCAAGGAAAACCCCAAGGCTTTCTATACTTATGTGAGGGACAAGAGGATGGCCAGAGTGAGAGTAGGGCCGATAGTGGAGGGAACTTGTGCCTGGAGTCGGAGGAGTTGGGGGAGGTCCTTAATGACTACTTTGCTTCAGTATTCACCAGTGAGAGGAACCTTGTAGCTTGTGAGGACAGTGTGAAACAGGTTGATGTGCTCGAACAGGTTGATCTTGGGAAGGAGGACATGCTAGAAATTTTGAAAAACATGGAGATAGATAAGTCCCCTGGGACAGAAGCGGTATACCCAAGGTTATTACGCAAAGTGAGGGAAGAGATTGCTGCCCTTTTGGCGATGATCTTTGCGTCCTCACTGTCCTCTGGATTAGTGCCAGAAGATTGGAGGGTGGCAAATGTTATTCCCTTGTTCAAGAAAGGGAATAGGGATAATCATGGAAATTACAGACCAATCAGTCTTACTTCTGTGATAAAAGGTACTGCAGATGCTGGAGAATCCGAGATAACAAGCATGGGGCTGGATGAACACAGCAGGTCAAGCAGCATCATAGGAGCAGGAAAACTTGACGTTTCGGGCCTAAACCCTTCTTCTTACTTCTGTGGTGGGCAAATTATTGGAGAGGATTCTGAGAGATAGTATTTATGATTTTTTGGAAAAGCACAGTTTGATTACATATAGTCAGTATGGCTTTGTGAGGGGCAGGTCATGTCTCGCAAGCCTTATTGAATTATTTGAGGATGTGACAAAACACATTGATGAAGGTAGAGCAGTGGATGTGGTGTATGTGGATTTTAGCAGGGCATTTGATAAGGTTCCCCATGGTAGGCTCATTCAGAACGTAAGGAGGCATGGGATTCAGGGAAATTTGGCCGTCTGGATATAGAAATTGGCTGTCCAACAGGAGACAGAGGGTCATAGTAGATACAAAGAATTCAGCCTGGAGATCTGTGACCAGTGGTGTTCCGCAGGGATCTGTTCTGGGACCTACCCTACGTTCTTTGTGATTTTTACAAATAAAGAAGGGTTGTAAAGAAGGCAGATGATGTGTCGGCTTTCATTGGCAGGGGAACTGAGTTTAAGAGCTGTGAGGTTATGCTGCAGCTCTATAAAACCCTGGTTAGACCACACTTGGAATATTGTGTTCAGTTCTGGTCACCTCATTACAGGAAGGATGTGGAAGCTTTAGAGATGGTGCAGAGGAGATTTACCAGGATACTGCCTGGACTGGAGGGCAGGTCTTATGAGGAAAGGTTGAGGGAGCTAGGGCTTTTATCATTGGAGTGAAGAAGGATGAGAGGCGACTTGATAGAGGTGTACAAGATGATGAGAGGCATAGATAGAGTGGATAGTCAGAAACTTTTTCCCAGGGCAGAAATGACTATTACGAGGGGGCATAATGTTAAGGTGATTGGAGGAAGGTACAGGGGAGATGTCAGAGGTAGGTTCTTCACACAGAGAGTGGTGGGCGTGTGGAATGCGCTGCTGGCAGTGGTAGTGGAGTCAGATACTTTAGAGACTTTTCAGCGACTCTTGGATAGCACACGGAGGATTGTAAAATGTGGGGTATACAGGGTAGATTGATCTTAGTAGGATAATAGTTTGGCACAACATCGTGGGCCGAAGGGCCTGTACTGTGCTATATTGTTCTATGTATGTTCTATGTTCTTACTCCCACAATGTTTATGGCACTGGGAAAACACATGGAAAGATTCTTCCAGAGTTTCTCCAATTGTTGCTTGAAAAACTCAACTTATAGGAATGAGGATTTGAGTTCAGAAGTAGGGATGTCTTACTGTGTTCTATAAGGCCTTGGTCAGACCACACCCGGAAGATTGCGTGTAGTTTTGGTTTCCCATTAAAAGAGAGGGTTACTTGCCATTGAGGGGGTGCAGTGCAGGTTCACTAGGCTGGCACCAGAGTTGGCAGGAATGTTGGAAGAGGAGAGATTTATTTGACTGGGTCTGTATTCTCTAGAGTTTGAAAGAGTGAAAGGGATCTGATTTAAAATTCTAAAGGGCTGGACAGATTAGGTGCAGGATGGATGTTTCCTCCAGTTTGGGAGTCTAGAATCGGGAATCACAGCCTCAGAATACAGTGGAGATTATTTAGGACTGGGATGAGGAAAACGTTTCTTCACTTAGAGGGTGGTGAACCTATGGAATTCTCTACCACAGAAGGCTGAAGACACTGGGTTGCTGCCTATATTCAAGGAAGTGATAGATAAATGTTTAGATATTAAAGGCATCAAGGGGTATGGAGAGAAAATATGGTGTTGAGATAAAGGATCAGCCATCATCATATTGCATGGTGCTAAAGGTTTGAAGAGCTGAATAGCCTCCTCTTAGTACTTTTCCAAAATTCTATCACAAGCATATTTTGCATTCGGAGATCAAGTCAGTTGATTGTAAGCTCCTCTGTAGAAATTTCAATAATTCAATATTCCTTAAGGTCATCTGAAAATACTTTAGTCTGATTCCCATTTTGAAAGGTAAAGATCTATAATTGAAGATTGAAACAACAAAAAAAAAATCTGCTGCATGTCAACTGTACTGAGCAATCCAGTGCACTTTAAGCATTTGGTATCTATTTCTCATTATCTTCAATGTCATTTACTTCTGGTGCTGCTTGCAACAATTCTTCAGGGAATCTGATTATTAGTTAATCCAGTTACTATTTTATTTCAGAATTTGCTTATGAGAATTAGAACCTAGAGCATAGACCAGTACAGGCCCTTCGACCCACGACATTGTGCTGACCTATTTCCTACTGTAAGATCAAACTAACCTGCATGCCCTTCATTTTACTACCATCCATGTGCCTATACAAGAGTTGCTTAAATGTTCCTAATGTATGTGACTCTACTACCACCACGCCATGCATTCCATACAGCCACCACTCTCTGTACAAAGAACCTACCTCTGACATCTCCGATACTTTCCTCCAATCACCTTAAAATTATGCCCCTCATGATAGCCGTTTCTGCCCGAGGAGAAAGTCTATGGCTATCCACTCTATCTATGCCTTTCATCATCTTGTCCACCTCTATCAAGTCACCTCTCATCCTTCTTCACTCCAATGAGAAAAGCCCCAGCTCCCTCAACCTTTTCTCATAAGACCTGCCCACGAGTCCAGGCAGCATCCTGGTAAATCTCCTCTGCACCATCTCTAAAGCTTCCACATCCTTCCTATAATGAGGTGACCAGAGCTGAACACACTTTCCAAGTGTGGTCTAACCAGAGTTTTATAGAGCTGCAGCATAACCTTGCGGCTCTTAAACTCAATTCACATACACCATACACCTTCTTAACAACCCTATCAACTTGGGTCGCAACTTTGAGGGATGATTGGACATGGATCCCAAGATCCCTCTGTTCCTCCACACTGCCGAGAATTCTGCCATTAACCTTGTATTTTGCATTCAAATTCGACCTTCCGAAATGAATCACTTCACGCTTTTCTGGGTCGAATTCCATCTGCCATTCTTTGCCCAGCTCTGCATCCTGTCAATGTCCCATTGCAACCTACTGCAGCCCTCCACGCAGTCCACTACTCCACCAACCTTGGTGTCATCGGCAAACTTACTAACCCACCCTTCCACTTCCTCATTCAAGTCATTTATAAAGATCACAAATAATACCAATATCAAGGCTTGAAGGAGATGACTTAAACCGCTCCCTCATTCCTTGCATATACCTTTATGATTTCCCCTGTTCACTCACAAGATATGAAAGCTATCCTTTTAAAACTGTGTCGGTTTCATTAGGTATAAACAGTAAATTACCACATTATGCCATGAGCAAGTTCATCTCTAAGCCGGCTGCCTGACAGCTAGACAATAAACATAACAGGTCATCAAGCAATACCTGTCTTATTTAAAAATATACGGGCCTTTGGGACAAGGTCAGCTCAACTGGATTCTGGAGTGACACTTCCAATAAGATTAATAGAGTCATACAGCATGAAAACAGACCTGTTGGTCCAACTGGTCAACATTGACTATCTTCCCAAACTAAACTAATCCCGCCTGGCTGTGTTTGGCCCATATCCCTCTCAACCTTTCCTATTCATGTACTTATGTAAATGTCTTTTAACTGTTGTAACTGTACCTGCATCCATCACTTCTTCTGGCAGTCTATTCCACATACAAACCACTGCCTGTGTGAAAATGTTGCCCCTGTGTCCTTTTTAAAACTTGCTCCTCTCACCTTTAAAATATACTCCCTTATTTTGAACTCCCCCACCCTAGGGAAAAGACTCTTGTCATTCATCTTATCTATGCCCCTCATGATTTTATAAATTTCTGTAAGGTTACCCCTTAACTTTCTACACTCCAGTGAAAAAAGTCCCAGCCTATCCAATTTTTTTGTAACCCAAACCCTCCATTCCCAGCAACATCCTGGTAAATCTTTTTGGAACCCTCTTCAATTTAATTATATCCATAGCAGGGCGACCAGAACTGCTCACTGGGAACACCATCGGAGGTGCACACCAAGGATCTGTAGTCTTTTGTTTAAACCAAAGACCCTTCTTCAAATGTTTGTTTAAAATGGACATCACTGGAATTTGCATTTTTGAACTTCCCTCCACAGTAGAATGCATCATTTCACACATAGTAAATAAAAAAGATGTATTCAGTTCATGCCTCAACAGAAAAAAAATCCCTGGAATTCAGATAGACCTAACTCTGACATATATACACAAATACAAAATTATTGATGAGAGATAACAAGGTGTGGAGCTGGATGAGCACAGCAGGCCAAGCAGCATCATAGGAGCAGGAAAGCTTGACGTTTCGGGCCTAGACCCTTCATCAGAAAAAAAAAAGTCAAGCTTTCCTGCTCCTCTGATGCTGCTTGGCCTGCTGTGTTCATTCAGCTCCACACCTTGTTATCTCGGATTCTCCAGCATCTGCAGTACCTATTATCTCTGATACAAAATTATTGCAATTTTTGGACTTCTTTTGTACAAGTTGGATTAATTTTCTTTGTAACCCCAGGGTGTACATTTTGATGTGTCAATTTGCATGAATTATGTATAAGACTGCTCAATAACGAAAAGGTGCAAATGGAGAGCCATATTAATTTAATGGAAAAAGCAACATGTTTCCAGTTTGAATAAAAGATGCAAGAAGCAATTTGCATATAAAACTGTTTGAATGTTTGGAACAAATAGAATTATTTCTTTCTGCTATTGTTTCCTGTCCAAAGTCATCTTTAAGACAAGCATTAACTCTGGATTCTTAGAATTATGACAATATATTGGATACTAATTTTTTTTTATTCACTTCTTGCAATTCATTAAAAGTCTCTAATGCACATTCAGAAGAATTCATGATCTCATTACAATCAACACTGGTCACTATTACAAAACCTGTTTCTCAAACCAAAGTCACGACCTGTGGCTGTGGCGCAGCTGTACTGCTCGAACAGGTTAATTTAGAGCACAATGATTTTTTTTGTTAAAATATTCATTTGAAACTTTATGATGCAGCATAATGATTAGCCTCTTATTCCCACAATAAGGAGAGCTTTTAGTTTTTCAAAAAGTGAGACAAATCCTTCGTGTAATATTTCTCCAATATCTTTTGGACCGACAAAATGCAGAGTGCCCTACATCTTCGATGTTTATTCTCTAAATGAAAGATCCTTGCCTTTGCAATGCATTGTAATTATTTGTGTAACACAATGTCTATAATTGTGCAATGCGTTCATTATTTTATCCCTTGTTCTCATTTTAATTATTGCCTGTAATCATGTTATAAATTATGATTTATTGTTTTATCTGTAGTAACCTCATAATTTGGCACCTCCCACGATGATGATTTTTCAATATGTTATCAACCTTTTTCCACTGTGTCTCTCCCTGTCTGCTGTGTTTCCCCGTGTCTACACCATCCCTGCTTTGTCTGCACTATTGCCCCCATTTCTTTTCCTGTCCACATCTGTCTGCTCTATCCCCCCATATCTGCATCGACTTGACTTTATCTGAACTGTTTTCCCCATTTCTACATTGTCTTTCTTTTGACTGCACTTCCCCCACTTTGTGTGCACTGTCTCCCCTTTGTCTACATTGTCTCCCCTGTACCCACACTGTATCCCCCCTTTTTCTATACTGATATCCCAATCTACTTCAAGTAGTTTTGGATACTAGTTTTTTTTACCATCAATAAACTGAATCATGATGCAAAATGTCAACATCCAGGGCTCCACACTGCGGTACAATTGGAAATGTTTGCAATTTGCAAGTGGGATGTTAAAGAGCCAGATGTAGCTCTGCAGTGGCTGTTTACTTACTCTTGGGAAAGGGAGGGCCTTGGATGTACACATCTTTGGGCAGCCACAAAGCCTTCAGGTATGCGTACAGACTCCTGTTCCATGTTGTGAAGCGGTAGGTATCACATTCTGGACACACTTATGCTAGTACTTCCCACTGCCATTCTCGAGGCTTTATAAGCTAGTAGCACAACTGTTTTTTAAGAAGCCAACTTTCATTCAGCTGGATCAGAGGAAATAGAAACAAAATCATGAAAATCCAAAGGGTGAAACGCATATTCATTCATTCCTTCATTCAGTCATGAGTGCTCAGCCTTGCGTCTGATCAATGGCTCATTGTCTATTGATGCTTCACCCTGAGCTATTTTTTTTTTGTCATTGGTGGTTATCATTAGTTCCGTTCTCAGGGGTAGGGCAAAGAGGCAAGTTCCAGCTCTGTCCTAATATCCTTGTGACCCCAAGTCCTATCAGTGCATTGACAACCACAAAAGTTCAACTCTCAGAAAGCTGAAGCTGTCTGCAGCAATCTCTGCTTTACGTTACCACAGCAACTCTCAAAATTGACTGTGCAACTGCTCTAGGTAAACAAGGAAAGTCCAACAGCAATCATTGATCGATGTTATTATGTGGATTTTAATTAGACTATTCATTGCACTAATGAAATGGGGTCAGGGGCACACTTATGAAAGTCTTCTTTCATACATCATACAGAGCCTCCACACAGGTCTACTTTATAATCTATTACCTTACAGAGCTAAAAGGAACATTATAATGCATGCAGATAGAATTAAGTTGGTAAAATTGGACATAGTTACCAGGTCATCAAAATTACTGCAGTACTCCATTTATAATCAGAGTGATTCTATTAAAGCATAAGTTATATCTACTGTTTTACAGTAATCACAGTGTCAGGACTGTCTTCACTTTCAAATAATTAGCTGAGTGGGGGATGTTCACTTCTGCCCAGTTAGAGATGGAGTCTAAGATTCACACCGTCAGGAAACTAGATGAGAAATAATTTTTCATCCACATTCAATTTGCCTGTTTAATAGAGATAAGGCAGGAAAATTGCCAACCCCTTGCAGAGGACCTCTATTATATTATTTTGCTTCTTTAGGCTCTCAGTATGCTTCCTAAAGCAATTTTACGCTGGTAAGATGTCCCAAGGCATAATATCAAACAAGATTTGCTGTCAAGCCACCTATATTTACCTGAGAACATTTGAAACAGGTAAGGCAACAATGGTGAAGTGATTGAAATCAGGGACGTACAAAGAACAAGACATAGGGATTAGTGAGCACAGGGGAACTGGGCAAGTGGGATTTGATGCGACTTAGGGTACAAGAAGTGGATTTACGATGCAATTGAAATATGGTTTGAGTGGAAGACCTATCACAGAATTGTTATGGTGGCAATCAGCCTTTACCCTCTGACCCTGCAAGTTACTTCTCTTTAAATAGTCATTGAATGGCCTCTTCAATGTCTCAATTACAGGGGAGCTCACAAGAGAAGATTTCAACCTACAAAGAAGGTTCACCAGACGACGACCAGGAATATGTGCTTTGACTTATGAGGGAAAGTTTGAAAGGATAGGCTTGAATCTGTTGGAGTTTAGAACAATGAGAGATGACTAGATTGAAAGATATAAAGTATCCTGAAGGTAAATGAGGAAAGCATTTTGCATCTTAGTGGGAGGCAGTGGATGTTAGTGATGTGACTGAACTAGTAACTTTGAACAAAAACAGAGGTTGCTGGAAAAGCTCAGCAGGTCTGGCAGCATTTGTGAAGAAAAAAAAAAGAGTTAATGTTTTGGGTCCAGTGACCCTTCCTCGGGTTCTGAGGAAGGGTCACCGGACCTGAAACACTAACTCTGACTTTTTTCTTCACAAATGCTGCCAGACCTATTGAGCTTTTCTGGAAACTTATGTTTATGTTCCTGATTCACAGCATCGGCAGTTCTTTCGGATTTTATTTAGTAATTTTGAACTCCAGGCTAATCCTGTACAGACATCGGTTTGAATGAGAGCAAAATTTGAATTTAATAAAAATATGGAATTTAAAAGGCTAGCCTAATGCTGATCATGTGACCACTGTCAATTGTTTTCAATACGTGCCATTTTCACGAATGTCCTTGGGGGATGGAAACCGCCATCCCTGGTCTGGTCTACATCTGACTCCAGATCCACAGCAATGTAGTTGATTCTTAACTGCCCCCTGGGCAATTACAGATGGGCAATAAATACTGGGCCAGCCAGTGACACCCTCATCACAGAACCCCTAAAGTGTGGAAGGAGGTATTTGACCCAATAAGTCCGCATTGCTCCTCCAAAGAGCACCCCACTCAGACCCAGCCTCCTACCCGATGGCTAATCCACCTAACCTACACATCCAGGGGCACTAAGAGCAACTTAGCATTGTCAATCCACCTAGCCTGAACTTATTTGGACTGTGGGAGGAAACCAGAGCACGTGGACGAAACTCACTTAGACACAGGGATAACATGCAAACTCCACACAGACAATGGCACAAGACTGGAATCGAACCTTGGTCCCTGGCGCTGTGAGCCAGTAGGGCTAACCACTGAGCCACCGTGCTGCCTTTTAAAATAATGAATACATCCCACGAAAGAACTTTAAGAAAAACAATAAGTACTAGGGAATGAGAGATAATAGGTACTGCAGATGCTGGAGATCCGAGATAACGAGGTGCGGAGCTAGATGAACACAGCAGGCCAAGCAACATCATAGCAGCAGGAAAGCTTGACATTTCGGGCCTAGACCCTTCATCAGAAATGGGGGAGAGGAAGAGGGTTCTGAAATAAATAGGGAGAGAAGGGAAGGCAGATAGAAGATGGATAGAGGAGAGGATAGGTGGAGAGGAGACAGACAAGTCAAAGAGGCGGGGATGGAGCCAGTAAAGGTGAGTGTAGATAGGGAGGTAGGGAGGAGATAGGTCAGTCCAGGGAGGAAGGACAGGGCAAGGGGGCGGGATGAGGTTAGTAGATAGGAGATGGGGGTGCGGCTTGAGGTGGCAGGAGGGGATAGGTGAGAGGAAGAACAGGTTAGGGAGGCGGGGACGAGCTGGGCTGGTTTTGGGATGCGGTAGGGGGAGGGGAGATTTTGAAGCTTGTGAAATCCACATTGATATCATTGGGCTGCCGGGTTCCCAGGCTGAATATGTTTTGCTGTTCCTGCAGCCTTCGGGTGGCACCATTGTGGCATTGCAGGAGGCCCAGGATGGACATGTCGTCTGAGGAATGGGAGGGGGAGTTGAAATGGTTCGCGACTGGGAGGTGCAGTTGTTTGTTGCGAACTGAGCGCAGGTGTTCTGCAAAGCGCTCCCCAAGCCTCCGCTTGGTTTCCCCGATGTAGAGGAGGCCACAACGGGTACAGTGGATGCAGTATACCACATTGGCAGATGTGCAGGTGAACATCTGCTTGAGGTGGAAAGTCTTCTTGGGGCCTGGGATGGGGGTGAGGGAGGAGGTGTGGG
>JAHRHZ010000034.1:12552485-12582696 GCA_024137785.1 Ginglymostoma cirratum | reverse complement strand
GGACGTCCATAGTCAAAATGAGGTGTTGGGGACCGGGGAATTGGAAGCAAGCAGCGGCCTCCGTTTTCTCAGCAGCAGCGGGAGCGGTGACGGCGAGGACCAGGACGCTGCCAGGATGGTAAGCCCTTCTTTTCGGCAGCAGAGCTGAGTGGGAGCTGTCGAATTGCACTCTGGGAAGGTGAGTGAAGTGATATATTTGGGCAGTGGCTAAACCCGAGACACTACACATGTCATGTATCTCACCCGCCCTCCTCCTCTAACCAAAATACAAGACTCTGTGGTGTGTTGAGAAGGTAATCCTTTTCTTTTTTTTCTTTTATCGTGCGCTGGTAAGTAGGGTGATTGGTAATAAATTTTTCATTTCATTTGTCTAGTATTTGATATTAAGGAGGACGAAGTTAAGCTTAAGAGTGAAAATGGCAGGAGATCCCAGGCCCACGTTATGCTCCTCTTGCTCAATGTGGGAGCTCAGGGACGCAGCTGATGTCCCTGACTCCTACACTTGCAGGAAGTGTGTCCAGCTGCAGCTCTTGTTAGACCACATGATGGCTCTGGAGCTGCGGATGGACTCACGTTGGAGCATCCGCGATGCTGAGGAAGTCGTGGATTGCACTTTTAGCAAATTGGTCACACCGCAGATTAGGATTGCTAAGGGAGAAAGGGAATGGGTGACCAAAAGATAGAAAGAAAGCAGGAAGGCAGTGCAGGTGTCCCCTGTGATTATCTCCCTCCAAAATAGGTATACCGTTTTGGATACTGTTGGGGGAGATGGCTCACCAGGGGAAGGCAGCAGTAGCCAGGTTTATGGCACCGTGGCTGGCTCTGCTGTACAGAAGGACGGGAAAAAGAGTGGAAGGGCTATAGTCATAGGGGATTCGATTGTAAGTGGAGTAGATAGGCAGTTCTGTGGTTGAAAACGAGACTCCCGAATGGTATGTTGCCTCCCAGGTGCACTGGTCAGGGATGTCTCAGATCGACTGCAGGACTCTCTGAAGGGGGAGGGTGAACAGCCAGCTGTCATGTTGCATATAGACACCAATGATATAGGAAAAAAAATGGGATGAAGTCCTACAAGCAGAATTTAGGTAGTTAGGAGCCAAGTTAAAAAGTAGGACCTCAGAGGTAGTAATCTCAGGATTGTTACCAGTGCCATGTGTTAGTCAGAGTAGAAATGAAAGAATAGGCAGGTTAAATGTGTGGCTTGAGAGATGGTGCAGGAGGGAGATGTTCAGATTTTTGGGACATTGGGACCGGTTCTGGGGGAGGTGGGACTATTACAAATCGGACGGTCTACACCTGGGTAGGACTGGAACCAATGTCCTCGGGGGTGCTTTTCCTAACATTGTTAGGGAGGGTTTAAATTAATGGGGCAGGGGGATGGGAACCAAATGAGGAGGTTAGTGGACAGTAAGGTGGTAGTAACTAAAGCCTGTGAGGAACTAGATAATGAAGTCAGTGTGACTAAGGGAAAGATAGGCAGAGAGCAGATGATGAATACAAAGGGACAGATGGTCTGAGGTGCATTTATTTTAATGCGAGAAGTGTAGTAGGTAAGGCAGATGAACTTAGGGCTTGGATTAGTACCTGGGAGTATGATGTTATTGCTGTTACTGAGACTTGGTTGAGGGAAGGGCAAGTTTGGCAACTAAATATCCCAGGATATAGATGCTTCAGGCGGGATAGAGAGGGAGGTAAAAGGGGTGGAGGAGTTGCATTACTGGTCAAAGAGAATATCACAGCTGTGCTGAAGGAGGGCACTATGGAGGACTCAAGCAGTGAGGCAATATGGGCAGAGCTCAGAAATAGGAAGGGTGTGGTAACAATGCTGGGGTTGTACTACAGGCCTCCCAACTGTGAACGTGAGATAAAGGTACAAATATGTAGACAGATTATGGAACGATGTAGGAACAACAGAGTGGTGGTGATGGGAGATTTTAATTTTCCCAACATTGACTGGGATTCACTTAGTGTTAGGGGTTTAGATGGAGTAGAATTTGTAAGGAGCATCCAGGAGGGTTTTCTAGAGCAGTATGTAAATAGTCCAACTCAGGAAGGGGCTATACTGGACCTGGTATTGGGGAACGAGCCCGGCCAGGTGGTTGAAGTTTCAGTAGGGGATTACTTTGGGAATAGTGATCACAATTCTGTAAGTTTTAGAATACTGATGGACAAAGACGATAGTGGCCCTAAAGGAAGAGTGCTAAATTGGGGGAAGGCCAACTATAGCAAGATTCACAGGGAATGTGGATTGGGAGCAGCTGTTTGAGGGTAAATCCACATTTGTTATGTGGGATGCTTTTAAAGAGAGGTTGTTTAGAGTGCAGGACAGACATGTCCCTGTGAAAATGAGGGATAGAAAGGGCAACATTAGGGAACCATGGATGACAGGTGAAATTTTGAAACTAGCAAAGAGTTAAAAGGAAGCATATATAAGGTCTAGGCGACTGAAAACAGATGAAGCTTGGAAGAATATCAGGAAAGTAGGACCAATCTGAAATGAGGAATTAAGAGGGCTAAAAGGGGTCATGAAATATCTTTAGCAAACAGGGTTAAGGAAAATCCCAAAGCCTTTTATTCGTACATAAAGAGCAAGAGGGTAACTAGAGAAAGGGTTGGCCCACTCAAGGACAAAGGAAGGAAGTTGTACGAGGAGTCAGAGAACATAGAACATAGAACATAGAACAATACAGCGCAGAACAGACCCTTCGGCCCTTCATGTTGCGCCGACCTGTGAACTAATCTAAGCCCATCCCCCTACACTCTCCCATTATCATCCATATGCTTATCCAAGGACTGTTTAAATGCCACTAATGTGGCTGAGTTAACTACATTGGCAGGCAGGGCATTCCACACCCTTACCACTCACTGAGTAAAGACAACATGAATGAGATTCTTAATGAGTACTTTACGTCGGTATTCACCAAGAAGAGGGACATGACAGATGTTAGCGATAGATGTTTGATTACTCTAGGTCAAGTCGGCATAAGGAGGGGGGGGGATGTTTTGGGTATTCTAAAAGGCATTAGCGTGGAAAACTCCTCATGGCCGGATGGGATCTATCCCAGGTTAATGAGGGAAGTGAGAGAGGAAATAGCTGGGGCTCCTTAACAGATATCTTTGCAGCATCCTTGAGCACAGGTGAGATCCCGGAGGACTGCAGAATTGCTAATGTTGTCCCCTTGTTTATGAAGGGTAGCAAGGTAATCCAATTATAGACCAGTGAGCCTGACTTTAGTGGTGGGGAAGCTGCTGGAGAAGATATTGAGGGATAGGATCTATATACATTTGGAAGAAAATGGGCTTATTAGTGATAGGCAGCATGATTTTGTGCAGGGAAGGTCATGTCTTACCAACTTGATAGAATTCTATGAGGAAGTGACAAAGTTGATAGATGAGGGAAGGGCTGTCATATACATGGGCTTCAGTAAGGCGTTTGATAAGGTTCCCCATGGTAGGCTGATGGAGAAAGTGAAGTCGCATGGGGTCCAGGGTGTACTAGCTATATGGATAGAGAACTGGCTGGGCAACAGGAGACAGAGAGTTGTAGTGGAAGGGAGTTTCTCAAAATGGAGAACTGTGACCAATGTTGTTCAACAGGGATCCGTGTTGGGACCACTGTTGTTTGTGATATACATAAATGATCTGGAGGAAGGTATAGATGGTATGATTAGCAAGTTTGCAGATGATTCTAAGATTGGTGGAGTAGCAGATAGTGAAGGGGACTGTTGGAGAATGCAGCGGAATATAGATAGATTGGAGAGTCGGGCAGAGAAATGGCAGATGGAGTTCAATCCAGGCAAATGCGAGGTAATGCATTTTGGAAGATCCAATTCAAGAGCGAGCTATAAGGTAAATGAAAAAGCCCTGGGGAAAATTGTTGCGCAGAGAGATCTGGGTGTTCAAGTCCATTGTACCCTGAAGGTGGCAACGCAGGTTGATAGAGTGGTCAAGAAGGCATACGGCATGCTTTCATTCATCAGATGGGGCATTGAGTACAAGAGTTGGCAGGTCATGTTACAGTTGTATAGGACTTTAGTTTGACCACATTTGGAATACTGCGCACAGTTCTGCTCGCCACATTACCAAAAGGATGTGGATGCTTTGGAGTGGGTGCAGAAGAGGTTCACCAAGATATCGCCTGTTATGGAGGGCGCTAGCTATGAAGTGCGGTTGAGTAGATTAGGATTATTTACATTAGAAAGACAGAGGTTGAGGGGGACCTGATTTAGGTCTACAAAATCATGAGAGGTATAGACAACATGGATAGCAAGAAGCTTTTTCCTGGAGTGGGGGACTCAGTTACTAGGGGTCACGATTTCAAGGTGAGAGGGGAAAAGTTTAAGGGAGATGTGCGTGGAAAGTTCTTTACACAGAGGGTGGTGGCTGCCTGGAACGCGTTGCCAGTGGAGGTGGTAGAGGCGGGCATGGTAGAGTCATTTAAGGTGTATCTAGACAGATACATGAATGGGCAGGGAGCAGAGGGAGACAGATCCTTGGAAAATAGATGACAGGTTTAGATAGAGGATCTGGATCAGCGCAGGCTTGGAGGGCCGAAGGGCCCGTTCTTGTGCTGTAATTTCCTTTGTTCTTGTTCTTTGTTCTTTGAAGCAAATGAAAATGGATGGGCCTAGGACACTACCCTGAGGAACTCCTACCGTGACGTACTGCAGCTAAGATGACCGACCTTTAACAGTTACAACATCTTCCTAATGCCGAGAATGACTAAACTAGTGGAGAGTTTTCCCCCCGATTCCTATTGTTTCTAGTTTTGCTAGGGCTCCTTGATGTCACCCTCAGGTCAAATGTGGCTCTGATGTCAAAGGCTGTCACTGTCACCTCACCTCTGGAATTCTCTTTTGTTATTGACTGAACCAAGGCTGTAATGAGGTCAGGAGCTGTGCGGCTCTGGCAGAACCCAAACTGGGCACCACTGAACTGGTTATTTCAAAAGCAATGCTGCTTGAAAGCACTGTTTTTATTATCAGCTTCCATCATTTCACTGATAACGCGCCATGATGTTTCAGATTGCACTAGTACAATCCTTCTTTGTTGTTGATAGCCTACAGCACCTATTGGATGCCCAGTCATAAGATGCTAGGTCTGTTCAAAGTCTGTCCCATTTGCTACAGGAACAGTGTCACACAACACGATGGGAGTTATTATCAATGTGAAGGCAGGACTTTGTCTCCTCAAGGACTGTGCAGTGGTCACTCTTACCGATACTGTCATGGACAGATGCCTCTGCAGCTGGAAGATTGGTAAGGATGAAGACGAGTATGTTTTTCCCTCTTGTTGGTTCCCTCACCACCTGCAGCAGACCCAGTCTCGGAGCTATGTCCGTTAGGACCCAACCAACTCGATCAGTGGTCCTATTGCTAAGCCACTCTTGGTGAAGCACTTTGAATTCCACTACCCAAAGTACATTCTTTCCACCCTCGGTGCTTCCTCCAAGTGTTATACAGCATGGAGAGGCAGTGAGGAGAGGTAGTAATCTGCAATTCCATAAGCAGAATAAACACAGGATGGCTTGGGTTAGATTGGCTGAATGTCTTTTACCCTTGTTGTGATTCTCAGGGACATCTCTGATAGACAAAATAAGTAGTCATAGAAAAGCGAGCTGGTCATTACTGACCAAGGGTGTAGCTATCTGCTGCAGAGCCTCGGAGTTACAGATGCCACTTTAGCCGTCCATATATTAAAGTAAACTGCCCTTCTACATGTATTAATCTTTTCTTCTGAAACACTTGCTGTGTCTCCTTTTTCTCTCTCTCTCTCTCTGGATCTTCAATGTTAATACAAATAACATTTACCTCACTTTTACCTGACTTCCCTTGGTATTTATGTTACATCACAGCTCTTAAGCTTTGACCAAACTGTGGAGAGGAGTGAGCTAATCAGGTGACCTCCCTTCCCTTGAGGAGATGTGAATAATGGCAGGTGCTTCGGAGTTAGGTGGTGTTGGCCCCTGCTGGATAACACCATCCATTGAGAAGATGGGAGTGAGTGTCTTTTCAGAATCAACATTGGCTTTTTACTCGCCTATCTTATTCATGCTGACTGTCTGAATGAGACATACACCAATCAAAGCAAATTACTGAGACTGCTAGAAATCAGAAATAAAAAACAGAACGTGCTGGAGAAACACAGCAGGTCTGGTAGCATCTGTGCAGGGCTAATTTAATTTCAAATCCAATATGACACTTAGAACAGTACAGCACAGTACAGGCTGTTCGGCCCACAATGTTACTTCTGCCAAGCAACACAGCAAGTCAGATTATTACAGCTCCCTACAGTGTGGAAAGAGGCTATTCAGCCCATCAAGTCTTCACCAACCCTCTGAAGAGCATCCCACCCAGATTCAACACAGTACCACCACCCCCCCCCCAACCCCCAACCCATCCCCATAACTCCACATGTCCCATGGCTAATCTAGCTTGCCTGCACATCCCAAGACTCTACGGGGTAATTTAGCATGGCCAATCCACCTAACTTGCACATCCAATGACTATGGAAGGAAACTGGAGCATTGAGTGGTAACCCACGCAGACACAAGGAAAACACACAAACTCTACACAGACAGTTGCCCAAGCTTTGAACCCATGCCCCCTGCATTGTGAGTTAGGAGAGCTAACCACTGAGCCACTGTGCATTATTCAGTTGAACACTCTTCTCCTAATTGGCAGGTTCACTGTTGCATTAAGATGATGTTGTCAGGAGTGCACAACAAAAGAAACTAAAGATAAAACAAAATCATGAACAGAGATTCAAACAAGCCAAACACATCTGTGACATCCCTTAAGTCGTGAGAATAGAGAAGGAGCAGCGGTGGTTCAGAGATTTGACAGAGCTTCAGAACGATGAAGGATTTTGTTGGAATAAATAAGGGAAAACAATTTCTGTGCCAGAAGAGTTGGTATCCAGAGGCCATAATTTTAACATGAAAACATGGTAAGCAACCAGAGGCAACATGAGAAAAACATTTTTATTGACACATTGATCTGGAATGTGCTGCCTGAAAGGGTCATGGAAACACATGCAGTCATAAGTTTCAGAAGAGAATTGGGTAAATACTTAAAGGGGCAATCTTTTTAAAAAGCCAGCAATAGACCCTTGGGCTGAATGACAATTGTCTGAGCTGAACCATTCTAGAACCTGAGTTCAGTGTGTGCTGACCAGATAGAAAAGGTCCAGTTTAGGCTAAAAATCTACTTTCTGAAGCAATGGAGAGATGCGACAATTTTATCAGTCTTCTATATAGTCATGGCTAAAGCCACAACCCAATCAGTAACAACATTTGCAGTTTTCTCAGGAACTGCTGAACTATGTCGACATCTGTATCATCCAGATTCTGGGGAAAACAAAATGTCAATTGAGTTCTTTGCAGAAGGAATGTATGCTGGCAGATAATTAACATAGTGTTTGGATTTCCAGAAGTCATGAGAGAAAGTGTGACATCAAAGGTTATTGAAGAACATTGTGGGTCATTGAGTCATAGAGTCATCAGTATGGTCATAGACCCTTGAGGACAATAGCCTCTACATTGTGTGGTCTATGTCAGAGTTTCAACTTTCTGCAGTTTAGACCGGTGACTTAGAAGATGGGAACAAAGGTATGGCAACTAATTTTGCAGATGGCTTTAAGATATATCAGAAAGCATTTTGGATAATCCCTCAAACCCTTTCCCCCCACCAACAATAAGAATACAGTCCCCTTAGTCCTCACGTACCACAACAACATCTGAATACAATGAATCATCCCCTGACATTTCCATCACCTGCAATCTGATCCCACCACCAAAAAGATATTTCCCTCCTCACCCCTGTCTGCTTTCTGCAGGGCCCATTCATTCTGCGACTCCTTCATCAGCTCTACACTTCCCACCAACTTCACTACCACACCTGGTACCTCTCCCTGGAACCGTAGGAGGTGCAACACCTGCCCCTACCCCTCCCTTCTCACCACTGTCCCATCTCCCAAACAATCCTTCCCAATCTGGAAGAGATTCACCTGCACTTCATCTAGCCTCATCTACTGTATCCATTGCTCCCGTTGTGGTCTCCTCTATATCGGGGAGACAAAACGCAGACTCGGGGATCGGTTTGCAGAGCCATCTGCACTCTGCATGCATCAACGAACCTGACCTTCCAGATGCCATCCACTGTAACTCCCCCTCCCACTCCCCTGGTGGCATGTCCATCCTTGGCCTCCTCCACTGTCAGGGTGAGGCCAAATGTAAACTGAGGGAACCACACCCAATACTTTGCCTTGGCAGCTTACAGTCCAATGGCCTGAATATTGACTTCACCGGCTTCAAAATCTCTCCATCCCCAACCTGCCCATCTTCCCACTCACCTATCCACACCACCCTTCCCACTGACCAACCGCAATAACTCCCTACCTGCACCCATCTATCTCCATCTCATCCATCCTTAGAACCCAGGATCATGGTTGAGGCCAACTTCATGGGTAAAGAACTTGGCTGTCGGTTTCTACTAGACAATTTTGCGCTGTTGTATATCTCGAAGGCCACCTTGGAGGAAACTTACCTCAGGATCTGAGACTGAATGTCCTTGACCACTGAAGTGTTCCCCCACTGGGAGGGAACATCCCTGTCTGGCAATTGTTGCGCAGTGTCTATTCATCCGTTGTTGTAGTGTCTGCATGGTTTCACCAATATACCATGCCTCAGGTCATCCTTGCCTACATTGTATGAGAGAGACAACATTGGTCAAGTCACATGCATATCTGCCTTGCACTTGGTGGGTGGTGTTCACATGTGTGATGGTTGTATCCATGTTGATGATCTGATATGTCTTCTGGAGGTTGCCATGGCAGGGGTGTGCGGTGTTATGTTCGATGTTGTCCAGAAGGCTGGGTAGTTTGCTGCGAATGATGGTCTGTTTGAGGTTTAGCGGTTGTTTGAAGGTGAGAAGTCGGGGTGTAGGGAAGATCTTGGTGAGATGTTCATCATCATCAATGACACATTGAAGGCTGCGAAGAACATGACGTAGTTTCTCTGCTCCGGAGAAGTACTGGGAGACAAAGCGTACTCTATCAATCACATCCTGTGTCTGTCTCCTGAGGATGTCACCATGGTTTTTCGCAGTGGCACGTCAGACCTGGTGATCGGCGAGTTGAGCATCGTATCCCATTCTTACGAAGGCATCTTTCAGCATCTTTAAGTGTCTGCCACATTCCTACTCGACTGAGCAGATCCTGTCTTACACTTTTGATCACCTGCAGAGACTTATTATTCAGCCTGTCGACACTCCACTCACACCATTTGTATGATCTTTTGATCTCTCTGCTGACTGATCTCCCTGCTTCCAAATTCTGTGTCTGTGTTTTTTTTTCACTTCACCTAATGAAGGAGCAGTGCTATGAAAGCTTGTGCTTTTACTGTTGGACCAGTAAACTGGCATCATGCGACTACTGACCTTATTCACGCATACAAGGCCTTGCTTAAGGCTGCCCGGTGGCTCAGTGATTAACATTGCTGCCCCACAGCACCAGAGACCGGGGTTCGATTCCACTGTCAGACAACTGTCTGTGTGGAGTTTGAGCATTCTCCCTGTGTCTGTGTGCGTTTGCTCCGGTTTCCTCCAACGGACCAAAGATGTGCAGGTTAGGTGGATTGGCCATGTTAAATTGCCCTGTAGCATGCAGGTTAGGTGGATTGGCCATGGGAATGCAGGGTTATGGGTATAGGGTAGGGAGGTTGGTCTGGATGGGATGCTCTTTGGAGGGTCAGTGTGGATGCATTGGGCTGAATGGCCTGCTTCCACACTGTACGGATTCAATATCCCAAAAGCTGCATTTGGTTTCATATTTAAGGAAAAATGTTAATGTTTTGGAAAGAACTCAGCTGAAGCTTATTAAGATTTGATTTGATTCATTATCGTCACATGCACCAAGATACAGTGAAAAGTTTTGAGTTCTGAGGAAGAGACACTGGACCCGAAATGTTAGATCTGATTTCTCTCCACAGATGCTGCCAGACCTGCTGAATCTTTCCAGCAATTTCTGTTTTTGTTTCTGATTTACAACATCTGCAGTTCTTTCAGTTTTTTCTAATTAAAAGTGTTGTTTTGTGTGCTATTCAGGCAGATGGTACCATACAAAGTGCATCAGGGTAGCCATGATGTGGAGGTGCCGGTGTTGGACTGGGATGGACAAGGTCAGAAATCACACCACACCAGGTTATAGTCCAACAGGTTTGTTTGAAAACACAAGCTTTTGAGGCCTTGCTCCTTCTTCAAGTGTTGGTTCTCAGTTCTGAGGAATGGTCACTGGACCTGAAACGTTAACTCTGACTATTTCTTCACGGATGCTGCCAGACCTGCTAAGCTTTTCCAGCAGCTTCTGTTTTGTTCCTGATTTATAGCATCCGCAGTTCTTTTGGTTTTTATTTACCAAGATGCTGCCTGGATTAGATGGTATGAGCTATGAGGAGAGGCGAGAAAAACTCAGAGACAATACTGTATGAACTGAAGAAGGGTCTTGACCTGAAACGTCAACTTTCCTGGTCCTCTGATGCTGCCTGGCCTGCTGTGTTCCTCCAGGTCCATACTATGTTATCTCTGACTCCAGCATCTGCAGCTCTTGCTATCTCTGCTGGAAAAATTCAGGTTGTTTCATCTTGATCAGCGGAGGCTGAGGGGAGACTTAATAGAAATTTATCAAATTATGAAATACATAGATTGCGTTGATGGTCAGGATCTTTTTCCCAGAGTTGAAGCATCTAAAACTAGGGTGCACGCATTTCAGGTGAGAGGGGAAAAGTTCGAAGGAGACATGGCGGCAGATTTTTTACACAGAGAGTGATAGGAGTCTGGAATGCACTGTCAGGGTTGGTGGTGGAAGCAGATCTGATAATGGCGTTTAAGGGGCTTTTAGAATAAGCACGTGAATATGCGAGGAATGGAGGGATATGGGCCAAGGGCAGGCAGAATGGATTAGTTTCATTCGTCATCATGTTCGGCACAACATCGTGGACCAAAGGGCTGTGCTGTACTGTTCTATGTTCTATGATCTATGTAACTTTGAAAGTCTGTATCACAAGGCGGTAAAGAGGGATTATCTAAAATTTTACAAGATTGACTATTGCTCATCTAAGAAATCAAAGGTTACCAGGAGTAGATGGAAATGTGGAATTCGGAGCACAAAGAAATCAGCCATGATTTTACTGAATGACAGAGTAGGTTTAAAGTGCTGTGTAGCCTGACATGCTCCTAATTCTTATATATGTACACATTTAAAGCTTAATGTAACATTTCAATCCACAGAACTTTTTCAAGATGTTTCTATTTCCCACCTCATCATTAACGTTGACTTTTGATGGCTGTTTTTTGAAGTTCTGAATCTTTACATCAAACACACAGCTAAACACATCTCATTGGCCTAAAGAAAGTCAATTTACAAGTTGTACTTGATATCTGTCACAATTGTGGAAATGCACTGTTTTGACAGATATTATATTTTTCATTCTTCAGAATCAGGTAAATACAATAAAATGATTTTTTTATTCGAAGTTCACATGTTTCAATTAAGCCAATGTTGCGGAGAATTGACACCGGCTAAGAGTTTAATCTTTAGCCACTGCAGTCCTTTAATGCATTGCACAAAAGAATATTCCCTTTAGCAAGGCATAATGAAATGGTTTTAGTGTTGCACATCGAGAAACAATCTAAGGTGCTTTATGAAGCAAACTTGTGGCCATTTACGAAGGTCTGGCCAAGACCAGGGAACTTTGGGTGGGAGAAGTAGTGGAGAGGTGAAGGGATTTAATGATAGATGACTAGAGTTTGAAGATTAGGCAGGAGATTGTATGTCAGGTGAAGAAATGGCAGAGGAAGGATGTACAAGATGTCAAGAGTAGAGAAAGGGTTGCCAACCATCTTTGGAGTATTCAAGAATTGAAGATCATCGTCCAGCACACTTGTCTCCATGATATAAAATATGACCTATTGACCTTTGAATTCCATTGGCCAATGTAAAACCTGGAACTGTGGCAATCTAAGATAGATTTTGAAAAGAAACAAACATACTAACTTAAAATGGCCACGGGGATCAGCTGACCCACCCAAGATGACCAAGCTTTATGAAACCAACATCAATTAGATAAGAGAGTAAGAGTTGAAATTAATATTTTCCCCAATGGTGGCTCAGTGGTTAACACTGCTGCCGCACAGTGCCAGGAACCCAGGTTCAAGTCCACCCTCGGTCTGTCTGTGTGGAGTTTGCACATTCTCCCTGCGTCTGCGTGAGTTTCCTTCGGGTTTCCTCCCACAGTCTAAAGATGTGCCGGTTGTGTGGATTGGCCATGCTAAATTTCCCTACTGCCCAGGGAGGTGCAGATTAGGTGAATTAGGATGGGAAATGCAGGATTATGTGGATAAGATAAGGTGGCTCTGAATGGGATGCTGTTTGGAGGGTCAGTGTGGAATTAAGGGTCAGAATGGCCTGCTACTGCATCATAGCGACTTTATGATGAAACCCATCAACCATCTAATCCGTGTTCCCTCTCCCTACCCCCAATCAACATCACCAGTATGGAAATCAGGACAGGGTCATTACCAACTATTTCATTTACTGTGTTATGAGAATTTCCATATGAAACCTCCAAGACAATTGTCAGCCTGGAAGTAAGCTCTGCAGACCCAGAGGGATCTTTTTCATTAGTTATTCTGATTTTTTTTTCCCAAATCATGGAACAACTACCACCTGTAAATTCCTTCTCAGGCACTCGCCATGCCAACTTGGAAATATATCACTGTTCCTTCAGTGTTCCTTCACAATCCTGGCACTCCCTGCCTAACAGCATCGTTAGTATATCTGTACCAAATGGACTGCTGAAGTTCAAGAAGACATCTCACCAGTACGTCTCAAGGACAGCTAAGGCTGGGCATTAAGTGTTCAGAAAACATGAAGGTTCCTGTTCAGTGATGCATTATCCCACTTGCACCAAAAATGTAAATAAGTAAAGATGCATTTTTAAAGTTGCAAAAAAAACCGCACTATATAAATGTAGTGGAAAAGTCCTCATCCTTAAGTCTTCCATTATACTGATTTGGCACCTTTCACAAGCTCACTAAGACCCAGAGCACCTTACAGTCACAGACTGCTTTAGAAAAGGGTGTCACTATTCTAGCATGGCGAACATTGGGCCCATGTGTGCTTAGCAGATTCCACAGGAGCACTGAAATAAATGACTAGGGAGGTGTACTTTTAGTGAACCTAAAACTAGAGAAGAGACCATTCATGATTTCCTGACATTGAGTTGAGGATTACGGAGATATTGGTAACATTAACACTTGTCAGTTGAAAACTTGGAGTAAAGTGAAGATCTGTAGATCTAACAGAGAGGAAACTAATCACCTCTACCAAACAAAAGTAAACTGGAGTGTAGTTCGCTAATAATGTGTCCTGAGATATGATGAGATAAATGACATGTGAAAGCACCTCTCACTAAATTTCCCTGGTGTATCTAATTGCTTTGTTACTCATTAGTTGTGTGACATTCACAATGTCTTCCCTGTTCTACTCCCTTGTAATTCACCAATGTTAAATTGCAAACTTCCCTAGAGACAAAGTGAGATCCCCATCTGTTATTTTTCTCAGAGCAGTAAGATCTGTTTATCAAAGCATCATTGAGGAAAAATTTGTTCTATGCCGTGAGTGAGTTTCAGTCATTGCTGTTGTGAGATTTAACACATGGGCTGCCAAGGCTGACAGTGCAAGTAGCAGTAGACAATAGCTCCACCACTGACTAGGGAAAAAAAACTCACTTCTTTATGGTTACTTACTGTATCTGTCCAAATGTCGCTAAGCACTTTGGAGCATAAGACAATATGGGCTTAATGTTGTCTTACGTATTTTTTGCCACTTCAACACACCATTGTGTTCCCTGGCTGACGTCTCTGTCTCAGGCTTCTAGCAGTGCTCCAGTGAAACTCAATGCAAGCTGGAAATCTGCAGCCCTCTGGACTCAACATCAAATTCAATAATTTTGCAGGCTTGAGTGCTCCCATGTCCTTACCCCAACTCACACATACCACACCTTATTGTCACATGATCTGCTATTACACTCACGCCATTGTTAGTCAATGACGGTCCCCATTAATAACTGTTCACAGTCATAGCCTGATCGTTATCCATCCCTTTGTCTGTCCAACTGTTCATCTTTCTCTTTGGGCTCTAACCCCACTTATCATTTACTCTTTCCCTCCCCCAACTCCTCCAAAATCTTCTGGATAAAAAACAACATGTTCCTAGCTGCCATCAGTTCTGAGGAAGGGTCACTGGACCCAAAACGTTAACTCTGATTTGTCTCCACATATACTGCCAGACCTGCTGAGCTTTTCCAACAATTTCTGTTTTTGTTTCTGATTTCCAGCATCCACAGTTCTTTTAGTTTTTTATGGGTTTAGTGTTATTCATCCAATCTAGCCCAATCTATCCAGAGTTCATTTTACTTCAGGAATATTTGATTGTTACATATTGTCTTCCCCCGGTTATTGAACACCAGTGAGGAGGCACTGAGGGTGACACCGGTACAGAATAGACTCTCAGTGTGGGGTGGGACGGGGGGAAGGGGCTTCAAGCCTGTCACCAAGAGTGACTCAGAAATGCTGAAAGAACTGGATAAGTCCTACAGGTCATAGCTGCAAGACTGATCTTTAGCAGGTGGCGAGGGAACTGACAAAAGGATAAAACATACTGAACCTCATCCTGAACCATCCACCTCTCATAAAGGTATCTGTCCACGATAGTATCAGTAAGAATGACTACCACACAGTTCTTGTTGAGACAAAAGGTCTGTCTTCTCATTGAGGATACCCTCCATTATGTCATGTGGCACTATAACCATGCTAAATGGGAGCGATTTTGGGCAGATCTAGTGACTCTAATCTGGGCATCCATGAGATGTTCTGGGCCATCAACAACAGCAGCTGAATTGTACTCCAACACAATCTCACAATCTTATGGCTTAGCATATCCTACACATCTACCATTACCATCAGGTACTCTTGCAGAGTCATAGCTGGCGCAAAGCTTATGGGTATGCTGTTGAAGATTAGTCATTTTAGTTCCAGGTCATCTCTGCAGGAGTTCGTCAGGGTGGTGTCATCATCTTTAGCTACTTAGTCATTAGGTCAGAAATAGGGAAATTTGCTGATGAATGCATATCATATAGTACCATTCACAACTGTTTAGATGCTGAAGTAGACGAAGTCCAAAGGCAGTAAAGCCAGGGCAATATCCAGCCTTGGGATGACTAAAGCCAGGAAATGACCATCTCCAGCAAGAGAGAATCTAACCATCACCCCTTCACATTCAGTAGCAATACCATCAGTGAATTCCCCCACTATCAATTCCCTTGGGACTACCATTGAACTACATTAGCCCCATAAATGCTGTGGATACAACAGATTCTCACAGCTAGGAATTCTGCAGCAAGTAACTCATCTCCTAACTTTTCAAAGCCTGTCCACCAGATACAAGGCACAAGTGAGGAATGTACCCCAGTTGCCTGGATTGGTACAACTCCAATAACGCTGAAGATTTTGACACCATCCAGGAAAAAACAGCCTGCTTGATGCACACCAAATCCACAAAATATCCACTCCCTCCACTGGCAATATTTAATAGTAACACTGCAAGATACACTGCAGAAATTCACCAAGGCTCCTTAGACAACACCATCCAAACCCACGAACACTTCCCTCTAGAAGAACGTGGAAGCACCATTAGAATGGCCCATCCAAGCCACTCTGAGGTAGGGTCACTCGACTGGAAATGTTAAATCTGATTCTCTCCACGGGCGCTGCCAGACCTGCTGAGCTTTTCCAGCAATTTCTATTTTTGCCACTCACCATCCGATTTGAAAACATATTGTTGTTACTTCAACTATCCATTGGGTCAAAATCCTGGAATTCCCTCCCTAGTGGCATTATTGATCTCCCTATAACATATGGAATGCAGTATTTAAGAAATCAGCTCACCACTACCATTTCAAGCGTAGCTAGGATTGTGCAATAAATGCTATCCCAGCCAGAGATGTCCACATTTGAATGAATGAACAAATAATTTTGTTTTGATATAAATTAACGCAGTTTTTGGAAATAAATTGAAAGTTACCATAGTCTCAGTGGACTACTGGCTATTCTGTCATTGCAGAAGAGATGACTGGTGATGAGTTTAACCTGAGGGTCATCTACGCCTTCAGTAAGGGACCTAGACAGCTGGAAAGTCCAAGCTTTTATATTGACCTCAGCTAGGAATTGAAGCTATATTTTTGGTGTCACTCTCCTTCACAAACTAGCCACTTGATCTAACTGCCCCTTGTACTTATTCTGAATATCAAGCTAAAATAACTAATGGATGCTGGAATTCTGACCAAAAAGCAGGGAATACTGACAAATCCAAAGCACAATGAGTGTAGGGAAGGGACGATGGGGAAGGGATAAAAGGAGAAATGGCAGGAGCCTGGAGATTACAGAGAGGGTGAGAAGAGGTAGCAAGTGCAACTGGCTCAGGTTATGTCCCCACTCCCCACAAGTACTCAGCATTAGAGGCTGCACAGAGTGACAATACTTCGAAAGAGTACAGTTCAGACTTGGGCATGAAAACATACATATTCACTGAAGTAACACTACAGCTCTATTGAAACCAAAACTGAATTACAATTCCAAGGGACTGAACTGTATTTTTGGTGAAGGGTCAACATGTTTGTTATCATGGAAGATGGATTATAAAAATGGTAGTTTTTTTTTACCAGCCATTCCAACCTTTCATATTCTCCAATATCCCATCGCCTTTTGGGTCCTCCATCTCTTCCACTCAAAACCAGCATCACAATCTTAGAATCATAGAGTTGTACAGCATGGAAACAAAACCTTCGGTCCAGCTCAACCGTGCCAATCCTAAATTAATCTAGTCCCATTTGCCAGCATTTGACCCATATCCCTTCCTGTTCCCATCCAGATGCCTTATAAATGTTGTATTTGTCCCAGCCTCTAAGACTTCCTCAGGCAGCTTATTTAATCCTGATTGCTGGTGAGGCTATTTCGTGGAGCTAATGTAATTCCAGACTATTACATTATTGCTTGAGAAAGTATGGGTTGTTAAGATGTGCCTTGCCACAAAATGTTGATGAGCAGGGAGCTTCTGGGCAAGAGAATAGTTACGTTTATGTTTTGCCTGTGTCAGGGTGGCCAAAAGTATTTCCCATCCAGTTAATTAAAGAAGGACAGAACTTATATACCAGCTTTCATGATCTCAAGATATCCCAAAACGCTCTATTTCCGACCAAGTGCTCTGATAATGCAGTAATTTGAGTAGAAAACCAGCACTGGAAATTCCTGCAAATAGCAATGAGATAAATCAATTGTTAATCTTTCTGATATGCAAAGAATTTGAAGTGCCTACAGTCAGCACTTGTTATGAAGTGTCATCACTGTTATAATGTTGACAAATTAATCATTCCAACTTAGAGTCATAGAATCATAGAGATATATAGCACAAAAACAGTCTCTTCGGTCCAACTCATCCAGGTTGACCAGATATTCTAAATAAATCTAATCCTATTTGCCAGCATTTGGCCCATATCCCTCCAAAGCCTTCCAGTTCATATACCCATCCAGATGCCTTTTAAATATTGTAATTATACCTGCCTCTCACCACTTCCTCTGGCAGCTCATTCCGCCCTCTGCGTGAAAAAGTTGCCCCTTAGGTCTCTTTTAAATCTTTCCCCTCTCACATTAAACCTATGCCCTCTAGTTTTGGACTCCCCTACCATGGGAAAAAGACATTGGTTATTCACCCTATCCATGCCCCTCATGATTTTATAAACTTCTACTGTCACCCCTCAGTCTCCGACACTCCAGGGAAAATAGCCAGCACCTATTCAGCTTCTCTTCATAGTTCAAACCACGGAAGAAAATACAAGAAACGTATTATAATAGATGTCTAGATAATCCCTTCTCCTGGTTTTTGTTGAGGGATCAATGGCTGACATTGATCGATAGGCACGGGATCAAGAGACTGCTGAGTGAGGCAACCAACATAGAAGAAACCAATAAAAACAATTAAGAACCAGACACAAGGCTGTTGAGGAAAGATGTGGCCTGTGATAAGACTCTGTTTATATCAAAGCCCTTCCAAGTCAGGACTTCCTGTGTCCTAAGTGTTTCAGATCTTTCAGATTGAGAAAATATCTCTTCAGTCACCAGAGATCATACCAATGACCATTATTTCTGTGACCTTCAACCATAAAGTAACTGCGTCATTATCATCAGTGACAAATATTGACGAGGTGAAACTCTCCCTACTCTTCTTCATATTGTGTCATGGATTCTTCGAGGTCCTATATGGAAGGAGAGACAGAGCCTAGGTTCTTGCTTCTTCAAATGGCCTTCACCTCTGCCCAACCAAATGTCAGCCTTGATTCTGTGCCAGGGTTTTCAATCTGCAAACCTCTGCTACCAGTGAGAAAAGATAAGTGGAGTTTACATGGTGTGGTAGGAAATATTTGTTCATCCCTCTATCAGACCAGGTTCACTGGGCAGTTTCCATTTTCTCTCTCTCTCTACTGTTTGCGGGTTTTTCCTGTTGACAGATTGGCACCAGATAGGATGACTGCCCTTCGAAGATTGTATTGAGACATGCAGATGAAGTGAATGATGGAAACAGTGTAAACTTGAGTGTTTCTGGTGCTCAACTAGTTTAGGCAGACACCACCAGGGGCATATCATTACAGATGGGAGCACACTTTTGTCTCCAAATCCATTTCCAATATCTGCCTCAAGACAGGTTAGTTGGCCTTCTGCATTTAGAAGGTTGGAGCCTGTTTGAGTTGGGGAGTTTAACATGATAAAAAAATTCACTGACATCTCTGCTGGTTGAGGGAATGCAGAACAAGGCACCAAGACTTAAAACAAGAGCCCTGTCATTCAGGCGTGACGTGGTATTTACTTATAAAGGAGTAGAATCTGGAAAAACATTCAACTCCAAATTGCTTTGAGCTCTTCAGGGGGGGATGCATTGTTGCCAGCTCTATTTTGCTTTGTGGACCGTTACACTGTGTAAGACTTACCACAGTTGACGTGTGTTCACGTGGTTAGGCTGGAACTCTAGCTTGGTCTGTTATTGTCTCTCGGCATCCCTGATGGCTTTGCGAAGATCGTACCTCGATTTCCTGTACAGGGCAGGGTCACACCACTTGAACACCTCAGACCTGGACTTCAGGAGGGAGTGGATCTCGTGGTTCATCCATGATTTGCAATTGGAGAACACTTGGATTAACTTCTTTAGCAACTACATACTTACTGATGAAGTCTGTGACGGCAGTGGCATACACATTTAGGATGGCCACTGAATATAAACCAGTCCACGACTCCAAACAGTCACATAGGAGCTCATCCATTACCTCAGACCAGTGCTGTGCAGCTTTCTATACCGGATCTTCACGCTTCAGCTTCCACCTGTAAGCCGGGGCAAGGAACACAGCCTTATGGTCTGATTTACCAAAATGCTGGTGGGGGTTGGAGTGGAAGGCATCTTTGACTGTAGTGTAGCAATGGTCAAGATGTTTGGACCTCTGGTGGGACAGGAGATGTGTTGATTCTATCTTGGTAGCACACTCTTGAGGTTGAAGTCACTGGTTATGATGAACAAGGCTTATTCCATCCCAAGGCTATTTATGGCGGTGTATATTTCATCAAGCATACTCTTCACTTCCGCATGGAGTGGGATGTAAACTGTTGTCAGACTAGCAGAAGTAAACTCTCACGGCAGGAAGTAGGGATGGCATTAACACCATGAGATATCCTAGGCCCAGGCAGCAGTAACTCACCAGGGTCATCACATCTGAGCACCAGGAGGCACTGATCAGGAGGCAGACCCTCTCGCTGTTTGGATTTCCTGAGGACATCGTGTGGTCTATTTGGTGAATTGACAAGTTCTCAGGTTGTAAGGCACAGTCAGGTGAAGCAGGTGTGAGCCATGTCTCTGTAAAACAGCGCACACAGCAGTCTCTCAGTTCTCTTTGGAAGATAAGTCTAGCTTTAAGTTCATCCATCTCATTTTCAGTGGCCTGGATGTTTGCCAGGAGTATGCTGGGATGGGGGGGATCTTGAAACTGTGTTGCCTCAGTCTCGCCTGTAGGCCAGCACATCTCTCACGTTTCCTGGATAAGCGGTCGCTTCCGGCGGGGCCCAGGAGTCAGTGTGGATGGCCTGCCATTCCGGAAGGTAAGTGGGTGTGTCTGGTGGGGTCCTGGACACCGCTCGTGGCCTCTGGAGCTCCAGAGGGTCTTGTTCTCGGTGTGGTCGGGCCTTCTTGTCAGGTTTCCGCGAGGACGGGTAGGACGTAGGGTCCTCTTCATGGAGTCGGTTTGCCAATCAACATCCGGGTCAGGCCTTTGAGAAGCCAGTAAGTGTCTGGTCACTTCGCTGTCGTGGTGGTGGTCCTGGTGTCGGCAGCTGGGGCCCCGTTGGTTCATGCAGTCAGGTCCTCCGGGAGGTCCTGGTCTTCATCAGGTCAGATTCAGGCCGTTGGTTGTTTCCAGAGGTAAAAAGATCACCAGATCTGTAAGGAGACTTAAAAGAACACTGTGAGCAATTCTGACAGACTTACAATTGAGATTTAAAAGGGTTTAGGCCCGAAACGTCAAGTTTTCCTGCTCCTGTGATGCTGCTTGACCTGCTGTGTTCATCCAGCCCCATGCTTGTTATCTCGGATTCTCCAGCATCTGCAGTACCTTTTATCTCTCCCACCTTTAAAAGAGTAGAATGATTTTGCCAGTCGTCTCCAGCTAGCTCTGCCCACGTACTTAGTAATCAAGATATTCAGGCCAAAGCAGCCCGCTTGATTGGCATTACATCCACAAACAGTCACTCCCGCGCTTCACTGATGCTCAGTAGTAGCAATGTGTACTATCTACAAGATACACTGCAAAAATTCACCGACGATCCTAGAACAGCACCTTCCAAACCCACAAACATTTCCATGTAAAAGGACAAGAGCAGCAGGTACACGGGAACGCCGTCACCTGCAATTTCCTCTCCAAGCCATTCAACATCCTGATTGGAAATTTATCGCCATTCCTTTGGTGTTGCTGGGTCAATACCTCTCTTCCAGCACTGTGGATGTATCTTCCATAAATAGACTGCAGCAGCTCAATTATACAGCTCACCATTACCTTGACAAGGGGAATTAAGGACAAGAAGCAACTGCTGGCTAAACCAGAGAAGCCCACATAAGAATATAAGAAAGGGGAGCAGGAGCAGGGAATTCAGCCCCTCAAGCCTGCTCCACCATTTGATACATTCACGGTTGACATCATCTTGGCCTCAACTCCATCTTCCCACACATTGTCCATAACCTTTCAATCCATTCCTAATTAAAAACCTACCTATCTCCTCCTTGAATTTACTCCATGTCCCAATCCATCTCACCACATTCCTCTGAATGAATAACGAAAGCAAAAACTGGGTTTGTTGAACTTATTGTTTCCATACTGGAAATAGTTAGAGATGCTTCACATAAAAATTCTCATAATTGTGTAAATAAAATAGTTGATTATGGCCTTTACGTGCTTTCCATGGGGTTGGAGGGTTTGGCTGATGGGGGATTGGTTTCAT
Source organism: Ginglymostoma cirratum (assembly GCA_024137785.1). Classification (NCBI taxonomy): domain Eukaryota; kingdom Metazoa; phylum Chordata; class Chondrichthyes; order Orectolobiformes; family Ginglymostomatidae; genus Ginglymostoma; species Ginglymostoma cirratum. The sequence continues at coordinate 12,561,052 of JAHRHZ010000034.1, read as the reverse complement.
TGCTCTTGGATTAAAATATTAATTCCAGCTCTGGCTGCCTTTTGCCTAATCGATATCTGTTCATGAAGCTTGGCCAGCCCGGGTGAGTCAGCTGATCCCTGCTGCCATTTTAAGTTAACACTTTGGTCTCTTTTTAATAAGCTATTTTAGTTCATATCAGGCCCACCTTTTGCATCAGCCAACAGAATTCAAATGTCAGAGATAACAAGCATGGGGCTGGATGAACACAGCAGGTCAAGCAGCATCATAGGAGCAGGAAAACTTGACGTTTCGGGCCTAAACCCTTCATCAGAAATGGGGGAGGGGAAGAGGGTTCTGAAATAAATAGGGAGAGAGGAATAGGTCTCATAATATATCATCGAGACAAGTGTGCGGGAGGATAACCTTCAATTTCTAGAGACTCCAGGATGTTTGACAACACTTTCTCTGCTATTGACATCTTGTACATCCTTCCTCTGCCGTTCCTTCACCTGATCATATGATCATATGCCTGGTCTTCGCGCCCTGGTCTTCCCTCATTAAATCCTTTCAGCTCTCCACTGTTCTCCTTCTCAGAGCTCCCCGTGTGGTCAAGAGACCACTGGCCCAAAACTGGACATTTTAAGTTGCCCCACAACTGAAGAAATCGGGCCTGACAGAAAATTGGCCAAACTAAATTAAACAGCAGCTAACAGCGACAGAGAACATTGGAAATCAAGATCAAAGAGGTAGTAAGGTTCAGAGGGAAACCAATTACAACCAGTCTGAAGGATTTGCATTGGAGGCTTATCCAACAGACTTACTGGCAACTTGATTACCAGCCAGTGCCTGAGGATGTGCACCTCACACCTCCCCAGCATGAAGGGTACTGTCGCGTTCCCATTGGTTGCTTTGAACCTCTCTCATGACCCCATTGGCCAAAGGCCACAGAATATTCAGGAAGGTCTGGGGTGAGGGGGATGAAAACACACACCTGGAAGCCACCCCCTCAGGGAAGATTCACAGTAAGACTCAGAGCAGAAGATCATGAGGCAATCCAAGAAGACCCAGGAGAAGATCTGCCCTGACCTGCATGACCCCACCTTGGTGGAAGAGAGCTAGCCTTACATCGGAGAGTGAGGAGGTTCCTACAGCCCAGCTCAAACATGTGGATTGTTGCAAAGTAATATCCTTTTTCAGATGAGTAGAGCTAGATAGAGAGTGAACGTTGTGGGAATTTGGAAACTGTTCCCATGGTGTTATTAATAAGGGATATTTTGTTAATAAAATCGAGCAAACAGAATTCTGTGCCCTTTTGCCCACTTCACTGACAAGAGTACCTGGGTAAAGTGTTTTAGTGCAGAAACTGGTGGAAGCACGGAAAATGCCTGCTTTGCTTAATCTCTTGGTCAGACCTTCATAAATGGCCACAAATTTGCTTCATAAAGCACCTTAGATTGTTTCTCGATGTACAACATTAAAACCATAAATACAAGTGCTTTCCATTTTATTACGCCTTGCTAAAGGGAATATTCTATTGTGCAATTTTTTAAAGGACTGCAGTGGCTAAAGATTAAACTATCAAACAATGGAGCTTTATCTAATCAGCAAGTGTCAGTTCTCCGCAACATTGGCTTAATTGAAACATATGAACTTTGTGTAAAAAAATCATTTTATTGTACTTAGCAAATTCTGAAAAATGAGAAATCTAATATCTGTCAAAACAGTGTACTTCCATAATTGTGACAGATAGCAAGTCCAACTCGTAAATTGACTTTTTCTGTGTCAATGAGATGTGTTCAGCTGTGTGATTGATGCAAAGCTCCAGAACTTCAAAAACATCCATCAAACATCTATGCTAATGATGAGGTGGGAAATGGAAATATCTGCAAAAAGTTCTGTGGATTGAACTGTCACACAAAGCTTTCATGGCTGATCTGTTTGGTGCTTCAGATTCCACGTTCTACTCCTGATAACCTTTGATTCCCCAGCCTAACATGAATCTAGCTCCAACTTAAAATACTAAATGACCACACCTTCACCTGTCCTCTGAGGCAGAGTTCCAAAGTTGCACAAACATCTGAGAGAAAAAAATAATTGCCTCAATCATATTTTAAAAATGCAACATTTAGTTTTAAAACAGCGTCCCCTAGTTCTGGTCTCATCCACACAAGGAAACATAATTTCACATCCGCCTTGTCAATGCTGTTATGTAGTAGAATCAAGTCAGTCTTCTAAACTCCGGTGAAATCAAGCAAAGTCCATCCATCATTTCTCCATAAGACATTCCAGAAATTAAGCTAATGAGCCTCTTCTGAACCGCAAAGCGTTTATATCTTTCCTTAACTGAGGAGACCAAAACCACAGACAGCATTTCATTGATGTCCTGTATAACTGAAGTATATCCTCCTTACTTGTAAGCTTAATTCTTCTTGAAATAAAGGTGAGTAAAGGAAAAATGATGCTGAGATTGACTGGGGGGTCCAGGCTCGTAGGTACACTGAGTGTGGCGATAGCACTGCTGCCTCACAGCGTCAGGGTCCCAGATTCGACTCCACTCTCAGGCAACTGTTTATGTGGAGTTTGCATGTTCGGCCTGTGTCTGCGTGGGTTTCCTATGGGTGCTCTGGCTTCCTCCCACAGTCCAAGGACGTGCAGGCTAGGTGAATTGGTCATGGGAAAAGCAGAGTTACAGGGATAGGGTAGGAAGTTGGGTATGGGTAGGATGCCCTGTGGAGGGTCTGTGTGGACTGGTTTCCACATATAAAGTCACAGAGATATACAGCATGGAAACAGACCCTTCAGTCCAACTCATCCATGCCGACCGGATACCCTAGATCAATCCAGTCCCATTTGGCCCATATCCTGCTAAACCCTTCCTATTCATGTATCCATCCAGATGCCTTTTAAATGTTGTAATTGTACCAGCTTCCACCACTTCCTCTGGCAGCTCATTCCATACACACACCACCCTCTGCCTGAAAAAGTTGCCCCTTAGGTCCCTCTTATATCCTTCCCCTCTCCCTTAAACCTATGCCCTGTAGTTTTGGACTCCCCTACCCCAGGGAAAAGACCTTGTCTCTTCCATGCCCCCCATGATTTTATAAGCCTCTATAAGGTCACCCCTCAGCCTCTGACATTCTAGGGAAAATAGCCCCGGTCTATTCAGCCTCTCCCTGTAATTCAAACCCTCCAACCCTGGCAACATACTCGTAAATCTTTTCTGAACCCTTTCTAGTTTCACAAATTCCTTCCTATAGGAGGGAGAGCAGAATTGCACGCAATAGTCTAAAAGTGCCGGAACTGATATCCTGTGCAGCCACAACGTGACATCCCAACTCCTATACTCGATGCACTGACCAATAAAGGCAAGCGTACCAAACATCATCTTCACTATCTTGTCTACCTGTGATTCCACTTTCAAGGAACTATGAACAAGCTCTCCAAGGTTTCTTTGTTCAACAACACTCCCCAGGACCTTACCATTAAGGGTATAAGACCTGCCCTGGTTTGCCTTTCCAAAATGCAGCAGCTCAGATTTATCTCTATTAAACTCCATCTGCCTCTCCTCAGTCCATCAGCCCATCTGATCAAGACCCAATTGTTCTCTGAGGTAACCTTCTTTGCTGTCCACTACACTGTCAATTTTAGTGCCATCTGCAAACTTACTAACCGTACCTCCTACGTTCGCATCCACATCATTTATATAAAGCACAAAAATCGGCAAACCCAGCACCGATCCTTGTGGCACACTGCCTGTCAGAGGCCTCCAGTCTGAAAAACAACCCTACACCACAACCCTCTGTCTTCTAAATTTGAGCCAGGTGTGTATCTAAATAACTAGTTCTCTCTCTATTCCATGTGCTCTGTAGAGATTCTATCTCTGGGGACACCCACCTCCCTTTCCAAGCAATCAGAGCCCTTCACACCCCCCAGTGTCTTACTCTGCCCCGATGAACCCCCTGACAACAAGGTGCTAGGACAGCCAGAAGAATGAAAATCCAATCACACACACACACACACACACACCCCTTTCATTGTAGCATAACTGGGCACTGAGATAGCAGAAAAAATAGATGCCCACATCTGCTGACCCCGATATGTCCTTTGAGAATACCCACCAACAAAGGGTTTCACTCAGGCTTGATGACACAGAGGAAGTTAAACTAAAGTTCAAGTGTCCAAGCCCCTTGGTCTAATCTGCCTTCCATGATCCCCAGAACATAGAGGGACGGTAGCTGCAGGACACGAAAGCTGTGATTTTAACACAACTCGGCAACAATAGAGAAGATCAGGGTGAAGGCTTAAATTAGTATAGGCAGCATTAGGGAGAGCATCTGACTGTATTTTCGAAGTGCCTATTGATACAGATATAGAGGAAGGGACCAGGGCAATGCTCAAGCCCAGAGGCCATGACAGAGACAATGTCTTTGTTGAGGCATTCACTCCAGTGCTCCAACGAGATGTGATGGAGGAACAGGTCTCCGATAGTCAGAGCCCTTCCACTTTGGCAGGGAATCTCCCCCAGCATGTATAGGCTCAGATAACCCTATACAGACACAGATACTGAGCTTAAAGCACTCTCAACTACCCATCACATGTCGGATTTCTTTCAAACTATCCTGCCATCTCTGTTAGTCTTTTATGCGTTCATTAATATCCACAACCAGAGGTATCCATCTCGGTCACACAGGAAGATGGTTTCGTGCTGTCACAGCCTGCTATCATATCCCCTGAGAACGATTGGTATCAATGATCAGCAAGCCACATTACAGTACAGTACGATCGGTAACCATCATTATCCTGCATTCTTCCAAAGTCTGTGAACCTCTGCCATCACTTTCTGTATTTATTACCCCACAACACAATCTCCGTGTCTGTGGGACCAATGGAATTATTAAAATTTCGGCCACTTTTCATCACTCTCGTTGTCAATCCCTCAGCACTGTCCTGGTGTCTGTGGACTTTTAATCGTTATTCATTCATTCAACTTTTCTCAAAGGTGTCCATTCTGTAAACTTCTCCAACTTTGGTTAAACCCCTGGAAAACCGGTCAGGAGAAATTGGGAAGTGAGCAAAACTGGCAATTTTAGAATGAAAGGGGAATTGGTCTTGAACCAATCTGTGAAGAACATAATTAGAACAGATTTGATCAAGGAACATAGCTACATCGATATGTCTCCATGGTTGTATAGATGGTAATCCATGTAAGTTTTAAATAAGATAGTGACAGATGCTAACTTGACCTCTTTCAGGAATCCTGTGGCATCTAATGGACTGCCCTTCTTGTTATCGTCACCTTCACCTTCGGGACACCAGTTCATAGAATCCCTACAGTGTGGAATCAAGCCATTCAGCCCATCAATTCCACGCTGACCTGTCAACGCCTGTCCCACCCACTACCCTATCCCGGTATTTCCCATGGCTAATCTACATTGTCTGCAAATCCCTGGGCACTATGGGAATTTTAGCATGGCCAATCCACCCAACCTGCACATCTTTGGACTGTGGGAGTAAACCAGAGCACCCGAAAGAAACCCAGGCAGCCACAGGGGGAATGTGCAAACTCCACACAGACAGTCACCCAACAGTGGGATTCAACTCACAGCCCTGGTGCTGTGAAGCAGCAGCTCCAACCACCAAGCCACCATGCTGCTCTTGAACCAGGAGAGAACTATCCTGGCCACAGATGGTTCTCTCCTGGCACAGAGGCTGAGTTTGATGATGGTAGTCTCTGGGACTATCTGGGTCACACTGTAATTAAAACTCATCCGTGTATGAAGGAACTACTACAGAGTGTAAGATGGTGTGCAACCAACGAGCTTCAGGCATACACTCGAAACTCTTCTGTACATACTGTAAAGATTCAGTTTGTATTTGAATTCAGGAAAAGGGTGTATTTTTGATCTTACGACATTTGAGATTTGTGTTGCATTCGAGAAAATGTTTGAAATTAGGATGTGTTGTCTTGATTTTTGCAATGTTTAAGTTTTCTGTGCATGAATTTTAAGATGAACGTGTTTACAGTCCCAAATTAAGGATATTTATGTGGATGAAAGTGTAAGGGATTTTGTGCCGACTGTCTGAGACACAGAAACTTGCCTGCGAAGGGAATTTGTTTGACTTGGGCTATTTATCCTATTCGTTGAAGCTCATAGGATCATGAGCAAGTGGTCAATAGCCTTAACAACTAGGCCCAACATAAAACTGGTTCAACAGTTTCTGCAAGAAATGCCTGATGGAATGCAAAGGTGCCAAGGTTAGCACAGGTCAAAAGCAAGAGGCATCCCCTACCTCTGAGCTTGGAGGCCCAGGCTCAAGTCCCACCTGTTGTAAAGATGTCTCATATCATCTCTGAACTGGTTATTTAGAAAAAACTTTCGGCCAGAGCTGTATTGAAGATTGAACAGAAGTGGTTGACCTTAACAATGGGAGGGTCATTAAGATCTGAAACTCATTAAGCAGTATTCAGCGACAGCAATAGAGAGAGACATTATGTTTGCGTATTACCCAGTTTTGACCAGGTCCCTTGGCACGGTGAAGTAATCATATCTTGGAAAGGGGATGTGTATACCAAGGATGAACTGGCCTAACCTCATCAGGTAGAGTGACCCCTTCCCTGTGGCCTCATTGGCTGAAGTTAGAGAATGTTCCAGAAGAGCTCAGAAAGGGGGTAGATAAGAAAGGATGCCTGGCAGCCATTCCTTCAGTGAAGACTCCGTGTGAGAACCACCTTCATACTAAGAAGACCCTGAGTGCTCATGTTGATGGAGCTCAGTGAACTGGATCCAGAGCAAGTTCACCAGAGCAAGTAGTCCATGTCTTTTTCAGGCAGTCTGCCTAGTTTGGGAAAAGTTAACTTAATTTGTGCAAGATAACAAGGTGTAGAGCTGGATGAACACAGCAGGCCAAGCAGCATCATAGGAGCAGGAAATCTTGACGTTTCGGGCCTAGACCCTTCAACAGAAGATGGGTCGAGACCCGAAACGTCAAGACTTCCTGCTCCTCTGATGTTGCTTGGCCTGCTGTGTTCATCCAGCTCTACACCTTGTTATCTCGGATTCTCCAGCATCTGCTGTTCCTATTATCTTTAATTTGTGCAAGAGTTGTTTTCTTTAAATTGCGAGTGTTTTAATAAAATCTACGTTCAAACTACAGTCCTTTGGGCTCCCCTTTATCCACCAGCACACATTCCTCCTGCAAAGAACTCTATTGACATTTGTTTTCCCCAGAATCTGGATGATACAGATGTTGACATGGTTCAGCAGTTCCTGAGAAACTTGCAAATGTTGTTACTGATTGGGTTGTGGCTTTAGCCATGACTATATAGAAGACTGATAAAATGGTCGCATCTCTCCATTGCTTCAGAAAGTAGATTTTTAGCCTAAACTGGACCTTTTCTATCTGGTCAGCACACACTGAACTCAGATTCTAGAATGGTTCAGCTCAGACAATTGTCATTCAGCCCAAGGGTCTATTGCTGGCTTTTTTTAAAAATTGCCCCTTTAAGTATTTACCAAATTCTCTTCTGAAACTTATGCTTGCCCTTGTTTCTATGACCCCTTTCAGGCAGCACATTCCAAATCACAAACACCCTTTGAAAATAAAGAAAAAAAAGTTCTGTTGTTTCCTCTGGTTGCTTACCATGTTTTCATGTTAAAATTATGGCCTCCGGTTACCAGCCCTTCTGGCATGGAAGTTGTTTTCCCTTGTTTATTCCATCAAAATCCTTCATTGTTCTGAAGGTCTGTCAAATCTCTGAACCATTGCCGTTCTTTGAGAAGTAATCACAGCTTCTCTACCGTCACTATGTGAGGAAAGTCACAGATGTGTTTGGGCTGTTTGAATCTCTGCTCATGACTTTTGTTTTATTTTTAGTTTGTGTCTTCGTGTGCTCCTGACAACGTCATTATAATGCAACAGTGAAACTGCCAATTATGAGAAGAAATGTGCTCTACTGGGTTATCAGACTTGGCATGTCGCTTGGCAGAAGAAGAGTCTTAGAATTGTAGAATCATACAATGCAGATGAGCTCCTTCGGCCCATCAAGTCTGTCCCAGAAATACCTGCTATCTACACTTGTCCCACTTTCCCACACTAGGCCTGTGTCCTTGAATGCTATGACAACTTTTAAGTGTTGTGAGGTTTCCTGCCTTACTCCCCTCCCAGGCAGTGCATTTCAGATCCCCATCAACCTCTGGGTGAAAAAGATTTTTTTTCAAATCCCCCTAAATCTCCTGCCTTTCACTTCAAAATTGTTCCACTGCTATTGCCCCTTTGACTAAGGGGAACAGCTGCTTTCTATTCATCCTGTCCATGTCCATTAGAACCTTCGACACCTCTATTAGGTCCCTCCTCAACATTCTCTGCTCAAAGTAAACAATCCGAGCTTATCCAGCTTCTTTCCATAGCTGAAATGTTTCATTTCAGGCAATATCCTGGTGAATTTTCTCTGCACTCCCTCCAGTGCAATCACATCCTTCCTATAGTGTGGTGACCAGAACTGCACGCAGCACTCCAGCTGTGGCGTAACCAAATGGGGAGCTGATGGCTAGTGGTATTATCATTGGACTGTTAATCCAGAGACCCAGATAACATTCTGGAGATAA
>JAHRHZ010000034.1:12521417-12552085 GCA_024137785.1 Ginglymostoma cirratum | reverse complement strand
GAAGGTAACTGTCATCCTTACCTGGTCTGGCCTACATGTGACTCCAGACCCACAGTAATGGTGGTTGACTCTTAAGTGCCTTCTTGGCAATTAGGGATGGGCAATAAATGCTGCCTGGCCAGTGACACCCTCATCCCGTGAATGAATAAAGGAAAAAAAAGACCTGGTCAGCTCCAACATGACCTCCCTGCTCTTGTAATCTATGCCATGACTGAAGAAGGCAAGTGTCCTGTATGCCTTCTTAACTACCCCACTAACCTGCCCTGTCACCTTCAGGGATGTGTGGACAAGCCCCCACCCAAAGATCCCTCTGTTCCCCTGAGCTTCCTAGTGCCCTGCTATTCATTGAGTGCTTCCTTGTTGTGTTCCTTCTTCCAAAGTACATCGCCTCATATTTATCAGGCTTAAATTCTATCTGCCACTGATCTGGCCATCTAACGAACCCATTTATATCTTCCTGTAATGTCACACCTTCATCCTCACTGTCAACCACCCGGCCAATCTTGGTGTCATCATTTATGAATATCACAAACAATAACAAACCCAGCACTGATCTCTGTGGTACACCACTACACACTGGACTCCACTCACTCAAACAGCCTTCTACCATCATCTTCTGTCTCCTGAACTAGGCCAATTCTGGATCTATTTTACCAAGTTATCCTATAAATTACATCAACTGCTCCACCCGCATCCAAACACTTGTAGTCATGGAGTCATGGTGTCATACAGCATAGAAACAGACTTTTTGGTCTAACTCGTCTCTACTGACCAAGTTTCCTAACCCAAATTAGTCCCACTTGCCTGTGTTTGGCCCATATCCCTCTAAACCTTTCCTATTTATGTACCTATCCAAATGCCTTTTGAATGTTGTAACTGTACCCACATCTACCACTTCCTCTGGCAGTTCAATCCACACATGAAACATCCTCTGTGTGAAAAAGTTTCCCCTCAGGAACAAAAACAAACTGGTTGGAAAAGCCCAGCAGGCCTGGCAGCATCTGTGGAGGAAAAAACAGAGTTAACATTTTGGGTCCGGTTACCCTTCCTCAGAAGTTGCCCCTCAGGTCCCTTTTAAATAGTTTTCTTCTCACCTTAAAAATATGCCCCCTAGTTTAGAACTGCCCCACCCAAGGGAAAATACTTTTGCCATTCACCTTACCTCTGCCCCTCATTATTTTACAAACATCTATAAGGTCACCTCTCAATCTTCTATGCTCCAGTGAAAAAAAGGCCCCAGCCTATCCAACCTCTCCCTATAATTCAAACCCTCCAGTCTCAACAACGTCCTGCTAATTCATTTTGTCTTCTTTCCGCGGCTGCGATGGTGGACAGGTTTTGCGGGAAGCTGTTCGGTGGCGGATCCATTCCATTCTGAGTGGCCACGGTGGGTCGCAGCTTGAGCAACTGCTCCAGCGTCGATGGATTTGTGTCAGTTCTTTTCCTTTAGTGTTTTGGCAGCACACGTAAACAGTGGCGGGTTGAATGACCCCTCAATCCTCGGGAGTTCATTCAGATGGTCCATTGGTTCTCGGACGTTGAGAATGGGGCCCCGGTCCTCCAGAGTCTCGTGGCTGCACGGCAAATGGAGTAATGATGGCAATGAGACTGCTTTGGCAGAGGCAGCATTCTGAGTCCAGTCAGCGTGGGTAGGGGGGCTGCTTCAGTGTGCTTCCTCCTCAATATTGCAGCCTCAGGGGTAGCTTGGGCAGCTGTGGAATAGGGTGCATCCCATAGCCACTTATGAAATCAAGAAGTCATGGTTGGAACAATAAATTAAATTTATCTGAACTTAGTACATATTACTTCTTTTTTATAATCTATATAATTAGGACGGCACCAGATTAATTGTGGCAACTTATACACATTGTACTGTATTTTCATAAATACATGTAACAATAAATTACTTTTTCAGAACCGTCTACAATTTAACAATGTTCTTCCTATAGCAGGGTAACCAGACGGTGCGCAGTACTCAAGGTGGCCTCATTAATGTCCTGTAAAACCCCAACTCCTCTGCTCGATGGTCTGAGCAATGAAAACATGTGTGCTAAACACTTTCTTAACCACCCAGCCAAATTGTGACGCAATTTTTAAAGAACTGTGTACCTGAACCCCTAGGTCTCTCTGTTCTACAATATTATCCAGGGCCTTACCATTGACTTAATAAATCCTGCCCTTGTTCATTTTATCAAAATGCAATACCCTTCATTTTTTCAAATTAAACTCCATCTGCCATTCCTTAGCCCATTGGCCCAATTGATCAAGGTGCCTTTGGAATCTTAGATAACTTTCTTCACTGCCCACTATACCATTAATTTTGGTGTCTTCCACAAGCTCACTAACCATGCCTTCTAAACTCTCCTATCTTACAGCAACTGGTGAGGGAAAATAAACCGGCTCCCCGACTTCTGTCTTTAGGTTTCTTTTACCACCGAGAAAACGCAGCAACTTTACTGAAGTTCCAAAAGCTTCTGGCTATACCATTTCATGCCTATAAGCTATTCAGCTACTTGGAAGCCAATCACATATTTGTTATTGTCAACAGTCGATTGTCACCGGTCCACAGTCCAGTTATTTACCATTGGGTCAAAATCCTGGAATTCCCTCCCCAAGGGCAGTGTGGATCAACCTACAGCATATGGACTGGAACAGCTCAAGAAGACAGCTCAAACACCACCTTTGTAAGGGGAACTAGGGGTTGGCAATAAATGCTGGCCAGCCAGCAATGGCCGTGTCCTATGAGTAAATAAAAAAAACATCAGTTCTTGATTAAAACCTTGCAAACTAATGGTGATTGGCTTGTGTTAATTTATAAACTACGGTGTCTAGGAGATTTAAGCTTTCATTATGTATTGCAGCTGGAAGTTGATTGGAGGGTTGATTATTATTTGAAGACATTGATTAATCCTTCTAAGTCAGCTTCTGAGAGTCCAAAACCTCATGTCAACGCAAATACGTACACCGTTACTATACAGATAACACGGTGTAGAGCTGGATGAACTCAGCAGGTCAAGCAGCATCAGAGGAGCAGGAAGGCTAACGTTTCTAAAGAAGGGTCTAGGCCCAAAACGTCAGCTTTCCTGCTCCTCTGATGCTGCTTGGCCTGCTGTGTTCATCCAGCTCTGCACCTTGCTATTTCAGATTCTCCAGCATCTGCAGTTCTACTATCTCTGAAACACCGTTCCTCTATGACTGCATTTCAATTAATGAAGGAGTTAGTAAAAATGAAAAAACGTCTCTGAAAATCAAAAGTAGCCCTAGAAATCTTAAGTACTGCCCTTGACTAAAAAAAACTGACCCTGCATTGTAAGCACTCAAATGTATAACTTTCCATAAGGTGCAGGCAAGCCATGAAAAGAACACTTGTCCAGTGTTCTCACCAGCTGGAATCGTAAAAATATTATATCATTTTTTTTCTACCAGCAGGGAGCTCTTCCAGGACCCTGACCAACATAATTACTTCAACCACTGCCACTACTGAAATAAATTATGTGGTCATTCATTCATTGGGATCAATGGTTCTCCACTTAACAGAAGTAAAGCCAAGGGTTTAGAAGATAGCTGCATATTCAGTATGGCACATACTTTCACAGTTAATGATTGTGTATTTATACATGAAAAGGAATTCAAAATTCTGATGTATTAATTGATCTGTACAATTATATGTGTTACACACAGTAAATATTCATTAAGAATGTACTTGGGGGTCAGGCGGTTGTTGGGGGATGTCATGACATTACCCAGATTATTGAAGTGGAGTAAAAGTTAGCAGTTCAATTCTCAGTGAAGAGAAAACACTTATTTCAAATGGTTGAAGAAACTTCCATGCACATATAAACAATGCTTGGTATTCCCAGGGGAAAGGCAGGGAAACAACTTTCACAAAGTATGATAAAAGGTTACATGATCTCAGATTGGAGAAAATTAGGGCAGGGAGGAAAAGGATGAAGGGAATGTGACAAAGTAAGAATGAAAAGTTCCGTAGGTATCTGAAATAGCTCCACAAAGGTTGGTATCCCGTCACTGAAGCACCCTTTATTAACAAAAGATAGTAAGAACTGCCGATGCTGGAGTCTGAGATAACACAGTGTGGAGCTGGAGGAACACAGCAGGCCAGGCAGCATCAGAGGAGCAGGAAAGTTGACGTTTCCGGTCGGTACCCTTCTTCAGAAAAAATGCTGTATTCCTCCAGCTCCACATTGCGTTATCTCACCCTTTATTGACACGTGCATAGTACATGACACTGACCCAGCTAGCTCCTCACATTTCACACTAAAGGGAACATGTCGGGCCAGTACTTTTTTGAATGCCTCCTGCTGTTCTGCTATGGATTTACCCTCACGTAGCTGTTCTCAGTCTGACTGAGGCCCTATAACATATTTCCAACAGTGCGACTATTTCCTTTTTATTCCTAAATTCTATCCACAAAGCCTCATTTGACAGTCCTTCCAAGATATCATCCCTCCTTACTGCAGTAACTAACTACCTCGATAGTAATGCAACACCACCTCCAGTTTGGCACACTCTTCTGTCCTACCTGAACACACCTGAAATGTTAAACTGTCAGTCTTGTTCCTCCCTCAACCACGTTTCTTTAACGATGACAACATTGCAAATCCATGTGTCTATCCATACTCTTAACTAATCTGTCTTTAATACTTCTGGCATTAAAGTAGAGGCCATCTAGCCTCACCTTACTCCCTTGGGATACCACATGGCTGAACTTGCGCTCTCTTGGTACCTTGACTAAGTTATGCCGTGTTGCCATTGAACTGATGCACTGTGAGCCCTGCTCATGCTGAACTAACTTAAATTCCTCCCAGTAGAGCAAGGAAACCCTCCGAGCAGGGTATTGGTCCCATTCTGGTTCAGGTGCAGACTATCCCATTTGTGTGGTCCCACCTTCCCCAGAAATCATCCCAGTGAATTTGGGAATCTAAGACCCTCCGTCCTGCACTAACTCTTGAGCCATGTATTCTTTTGCACTGTTCTCCTATTTCTGTGCTTAAACAGAGAACATAGAACAGTACAGCAGAGTACAGGCCCTTCGGCCCACGATATTGTGCTGACCTGCTTTCTAGCTCATGACACTGGAAATAATCCAGAGATTACTACCCCCAAGGTCCTGCTTCTTAATCTACGGCCTAGCTCCCTAAACTCTTGATGCAAGATCCCTTGTGCTACCTAAATCATTAGTACCAATGTGTACCAAGCCTCTGACTTATCATTGCCCACCATTGGGGTGCCCCGCAACCACTCAGTGACATCCCTGGAAATAGCTAGTCCTACCAGATCATAGGGCTGCTCTCTCATTAACGAGAAACAACTGGTGACAGTTTAACCTGAGGGTCACCACCCCTCAGGTGAGGGGAGAAGTTAAGAAGGGAATTCCTTCACAATAACCTCAGTTGGTGCAGGAATAGAACCATATTTTTGGTATTACCCTGCAAGACAATCCAGCCATCCTGCCAACTCAGCTAACTGCCTTGTTCATAACAGATTTGAAACATTAACTCTGTGTGACTCTCCACAAATGCTGCCAGACCTCTTGACTTTGTCCAGCATTTTCTGTTTTTTATTCCCGATTTCTGGCACCCATGATAATTTGCTTTGATTGGCCTATAGCTCTTTCAGAGAGTCAGTGTAGGTGTAGTTGACAGTGTCGTGGCTCCCTCCTCTACAAATCCAATGTGCTGATTCTTTGCGAAAATTCTCTCGTAGCCATCACCTTCTCAATGTAAGATGGTAATGATTAGCAAGACCAACAGCATTTAAAGCTGAAATAAAGATAAAACTTGCTGGAGGAACTCAGCAGGTCTGGAAGCATCCGTGGAGAGAGAAACAGAGTTAACCTTTTCAGGTCCAGTGACTCTTCAGAACTGGTAGTAGCTAGGACAAGATAGTATATGGGGTAGGTAGAGGTATGGGGAGGAAGGAGTGAGATGAAATTTGGAGACAAAGCCCAGAGTGAGAGAACAAGAGCTCAGCAGACAAAGGGACAGATAATGGTGAGCCAAGGAGTAAGAAAAGCTGTTAATAAGGAAGCATCAGTAGGTGAAAATGGACTGGCATTGCTGAAAGCAGCTCATGACTTGAAAAGGCCTAGGCTGTGGGAATGAGTGAAGGACATTGAAGGAAGTGTGCCAGCTCCAAAATTGTTGATCTCAATATTGAGTCCTGGAGGCTGTAGGGTCCCCAGGTGGAAAATGAAGCACTGTTCTACTAGCTTGTGCTGAATTTTGCTGAAGAACTCCAGCAGGCCTGAGACAGTGTTCCCTGGCCAACATTTCTGTGGGGTGTTGAAGTGGCAGGCAACCAGAAGCTCAGGGTCATTTTTTGAGGACAGAGTGTGGGTGTTCCATTCACAAACAACCCTTTGTTTTATTTTAGAGGTTAAACCACATAAATCTGAAGTGCCATTATTCCCATGTCCTCACAGGAAGGAAACCGAGATTCTGTGTTCAACATAAAAAGCATTAAATGACAAAATTTAATTCCAACAAGTGGCTCACTGAGCATCAGTTCACACTCTCCCTGAATCATTCAGCATTAAACCTTACTACAGCCTCAGAACCTGATGTCCAGGAGCTTGGCAGAAACACAAGTATTACAACACAAAAGGAGGTCATTCAAACCATAAACTCTGGGCTGGTTCTGTGTGGAACTATCCAATCATAGAGCCATACAGCATGGAAAGAGACCTTTTGGTCCAAATCGTCCACACCAACCATGTGCCAAAATTAAACTAGTCCCACTTGCCTACCTTTGGCCCATATCCTTCTCAACTTTTCCTATTCATGTACCTGTACAAATGTCCCAGATTTTCCAGTCTATTTTTATATCTCAAATCCTCCATTCTTGGCAACATCCCTGTAAATCTTTTCTAAACCCTCTCCAGTTTGATAACATACTTCTTATTACAGGGCAACCAGAATTGTACACTGTACTCCAGAATAGGCCTCATCAATATCTTGTACAACCTTAACATGATGTCCCAACTCCTATACTCAAAGGTCTGAGCAATGAAGGCAAGCATGCTAAATGCCTCTCAACCACCCTGTCTACCTGTGATACAAATTTCAAAGAATTATGCACCTAAACACCTAGAACTCCCAATTCTACAACACTACCCATGACCCTATCATTAATTGTATAAGTCCTACTCTTGTTTGGTTTTACCAAAATATAATACCTCACATTTATCCAAATTAAACTCCATCTGCCACTCCTCAGAACATTGGCCCAATTGATCAAGATCCCTTTGTAATCTTAGATAACCTTCTTCACTATCAACTACACCACCAATTTTGGCTTCATCCTCAAACTTACTAACCATGCCTCCTAAATTCTCATCCAAATCATTTACATAAATGACGAACAACGATCAGTCCAGCACCAGTCCCTGTGGAACATTGCTGGTCATAGGCCTCCAGTCTGAAAAGTCACCCGTCACCCTCCACCCTCCACCCTCCACCCTCCACCCTCCACTCTCACCATCACCATCACCATCTGTCTCCTGCTGTTAAAGTAATTTTGTATCCAATTGGCAAGATCTCCCTGAACCCCATGAGATCTAATTTTACTAATTAGTCTACGATACAGTACCAATCAGTCCCTTTCCCCAGTTCTACCCTGCAGACTTTGCAAATTAATTTACCTTGAGCATAATTTCTCTATGTAATCATTGGTTCGCTTCACCTCCATCACCCTTGCAGCAGCAGATTCCATGATATTTTCCTTGCTGCGCAGAAATGTTCTTCCTCACATCCCACCTGGAACTCTAGTCCAAATCCGTAAATATGTGTTTACATACTTTGTATCAGCTACACCTCTACTCTTTCTAACGAAAGGATTAATAAGACTGATATCCAAAAGCTTGATCAAAGTGGA
Organism: Ginglymostoma cirratum; assembly: GCA_024137785.1. Lineage (NCBI taxonomy): Eukaryota > Metazoa > Chordata > Chondrichthyes > Orectolobiformes > Ginglymostomatidae > Ginglymostoma > Ginglymostoma cirratum. The sequence goes on along the minus strand of JAHRHZ010000034.1, from coordinate 12,544,192 downwards.
AAGTTTTAGGGAACGTGTTAAAGAATGATTTGGAAATCAAAGGGAAAAGAGGTTTATGGAGGAATTCCTGAACCTAGAGACCGAGGACACTGAATGCAAAGTCTGGAATGGCCTCTTTCCATAAAATGACGCTCAACAGGCATCTTTGTTTTAATAATTATATCTAAATCAAATTACTTCTAGTGAAAGAAAACTATTTCTCAATTTGTATGCTATTGCTACATGCAAATTACGTTTTATTTTCTCATTTTGTCAGCTTTTAACCTCTTTCTTCAGGAACTTCCTAATTAACATCCTCCATCAAAGCACTTTACAACCAACAGCAAATGTAATTGCTTGAAAATAATTCGAAGACATATGAGGTTTGGTAACCTTTTACATTCATTAGGAAGGATAAGCAGCTTGTTTGAATCACCCATATCCTTAAGGCCATAATATAAACTAATTAAAATCACAAATCAAACACTAATGTGAGAAAGGATCTCATTTCCTATTGTTATCTTACCATTACAAAGGAACATATGGGCAGGAGTAGGCATTCGGCCATTCAAGCCTGCTCCATTTTTCCAAAGGATGATGGGTTTGGTTACATCCTCAGCTCCACTTTCTGTCTACCCTCCCCATAATCCTTGACTTCCGAGTCTATCCAAATTTGTTCTACCTCAGCTTTGAATAAATTTGAACTCCAACCTCCTACTACCTTCTATGGAACACAATTCCATTTCAAACAACCCTCGAAGAGAGAAAGATTTCTCCTCAGCTCCATCTTGTTATTTAACTGCAATCCCCAGTTTTAGTCTCCCGCCACAGGAGGAAACATCCTCCTGGTGTTCACCCAATCCAGTCCCCTCAGGATCATGTACGTTTCACCTCTCATTCTTTTAAATACAAATGAATATAGGCTTAACCTGTTCAATGTTTCCTCAGATAAACCCTTCCCCTCGAAAGTATTGAATTCTCGTGGGATGTGGGCTCACTACAAAGACCAGCATTTGTTGCCCATCCTTTCAAACAAGTCGTATTTCAGTGGGCAGTTAAGAGTCAATCACTTTTCTCTTCGTGTTTGGAGCCACAGATATGCCAGACCAGGTAAGGACAGCAGATTTCCTTAACTAAAGGATGTTAATGAAGTGGATCAGTTCTCACCTCTATTGACAATGGATTCATCGTCCCATTACTGACAGTAGCTTCATATTCCAGAATTTTATTGTTGGAATTCAGGTTGCAGTATTGGAATTTGAACTCTGTCATCCAGAGCATTAGCCTGCGTCTCTGGATTACGAGCCCAGTAATATTACCAAATAACACCATCGCGCTCAGTAAACACCAGCTCCAGGCAGTGAACATGCGTTCTAGAGAATGGACAATGTGTCCTGGCCAACATTTACCCATCAGTGGTTGCGAACAGAAACTTTCAAACTTATGCTCTGAAGAAAGGTCACTGGACCCGAAACAATAACTCTGCTTTCTCTCCACAGACCTGCTGAGTTTTTCCAGCATTTTTTTTCTGTTTCTGATTTCCAGCATCTGCAGTTCTCTCGTTTTTTTTTTCTGTTGTGTTTGGAGTACCTTAATGAGTAAAATTAAACTAGCTAGCTTCTCTGTGTGGTGCCAACCCTAAACTAATTAGCTGCTCATAAAGTGTTTTGTGAGAAAATTGTTATATAAGCTTAAATTCACAGAAGCAATAAGGAAGCATTGGGGTACTGATTAAATAGAGAAATGATAAAAATTGTACTCAACTCCATTCTTCACTTGGATTTTATAAAATCATTCTCTGATCCCTCATGAAATTTGCATCAGCTTTCATAAGCCATTCAACAATAGTTTCAAGAAAAATTAGTCAGCCTTTTTTTGCTTTCAAATTAAGAACTCATTCATATTTTTGAATGATGTTTGAAGCAGTGAATTTGTACGACAAAAATTTGAATTTTTGATCCAGACAGCTGCTTTATTCTTAATAAAAACATGGTCCAAATATGACATACATGAGTATCATCCATGAAACTATTCTGCTGTGAAGCAATCCCAGTACCATGGCAAATGCAAGTGATATATTGGGTTTTTTGGTATCATCTTTGGCACAAGCAACTAAAGTCTTGTAATACTGAATCCTTTACATTCTGCAGCTCCGAGGATAAGTCATGCTGGCCTCAAAACATTAACTCTGTTTCTATCTCCATAGATGCTACCAAACCTGCTGAGTTTCTCAAGCATTCTCAGTACTTGTTACAGATTTGATTTGATCTGATTTATGATTGTCATATTTACAGTTATACAGTGAAAAGTTTTGTTTTGCATGCAGAAAAGGCAGATCATACCATACAAAGTGCTTTAGGATACTGGAACAGAGCGAGGAATACAATGTTATGGTTGCTGAGAAGGTGCACAAAGTGCAAGACCAACATTATATTTGAAATTTGAGAGTCCAATAACAGCAAGAAAGAAGTTGTAGTTGAATCTGTTGGTACATGTACAGCATTGGCAGTATTTTATTAATATTGTGCAATTGTATTGTGTTCCTATGATTTGGGTAAGGATTGAAATATGTCAACTGTTTCTTGCAGTACTGCACACAAAGCAAACTGACATGCTCTGGTTATTTTGTCCTATACGATTACCATACAAGTGTACGCTAATGCATTGCACTGGGTCTTGTTTACTCAAACGTATAAATAGCTAAAGAAAATAAGATTTTACATTTGCAAATCTCTGCTCTTCTAAATTAGTTCAACTCCAGCCGTAATATGGTCAATCTGTTTTCAAATCTCATGATTTAGTGACATAAATTAAGTTAAAAGCTTATCTTGTCGGGGTTTCAATGCATTCTATGAACAAATTAAGTGCAAGTTATTTGTGCCATTTTAATAAATAAAGCACTTTGCTTGCCTCCTTACCATCCAGAAGATCACTGAAACAAGAAGGTTTCCAAAGCATTTTTTTCCAGAATACATCAAAGTCCTTTCTGCTTTGATCCCTTTCTTTGACCAGATTTCTTTTCCCTCTAGCTTTTAAATATTGCAAGCAATGAAATCCCATCAAACAAAAATGAGAAAGGAATTTCAGTGAAATTACTTGGATATTTGTTTGACAGTCCTTTCTGGTTTAATTCTTTTTCCTGAAGAAGCGTGTCTATTAGTTAGGAGAAACTAGCTCTCGTCGGGAGAACGCATTTTGAAAGACAAAGCAAAGCAAATCAGAAGTTTCAAGGTACTGAACTGGTCATATCATTAGAATGATTCAGGGAATGAGAAAGTTCAGTGGTTGGGGCTATTCTCCTCGAAGAAGGCTGAGAGGAGATCTGATTGAAATTTTCATAATTATGAAGGAGCTGGACACATTAGATAAGATGAAACGGTTTCCGCTTACAAAAGAAATACGATTTACATTCAATTCTGGTCGCCACATTACAGGAAGAAGTGCAGAAATGGTCTAGCAGGATGCTGCCTGGATTAGAGAGTGTAAACTATAAGGAGGGGCTAGGAAAACTTTTTTTTCCTCTGGATCAGCAGAGGCTGAGGGGAGACTGGATAGAGGTCCTATAAAATTATAAGATGCATAAATAGGATTGACAGTCAGAATCTATTTCCCAGAGTTGAAATGTCTCATACAGGGGGCAAGCATTTAGGGTGAGGGAGGGAGAGCTCAAATGAGATGTGAGGGGCAATTTTTTTTACACACAGAGTGGGAGATGTCTGGAAGGCGCTGTCAGGGGTGATAGTGGAGGCAGATACGACAGGGGCATTTAAGGGACTTTTAGATAAGCACATGAATGTGCAAGGAGTGGAGGGGTATGGACCCAGGGCAGGCAGAAGGGATTAGTTTAATTTGGCACCATGTTCGGCGCAGCATCGTGGGCCGAAGGCTGCCAGTTCCTGAGCTGTACTATTCTGTGTTCTATGTTCTATTTGAAGTGATGTGCAAATGAAGCAATTGTGATGTGACATAAACTTTTTCACACAGCAAGTCGTTAGGGTCTGGAATGTATTGCCTGGAAATCCAGTGGAGGCAGGCTCAATTGAGGTAATCATGAGGGCATTGGGTGGTCCTGCATTCCACAGTTGAATTCATCATTTTCAATTGAATTTAGCCTGTCCAACTCGTCACTTACCATCTTGAGCAGCAACAAACTCCACTTCACCAGGCACCCAAAAATACATTTGATGCAACATGGCTCCAATGTCTAAAGAATCACAGAGTCATACAGCACGGAAACAGACCCTTCGGTCCAACCTGTCCATGCTGGCCAAATTTCCCAAACTAAACCAGTCCTACATTGCCTGCATGTACCTGTCCAAGTCTCTTTTAATTGTTGTAACTGTGCCGACAGTGTGGTATACCACTTCCTTTGGCAGCTCCTCCAAGTGAACCACCTTCTGTGTGAAAATTTTTTCCCTCATGTCCCTTTTAAATCCTTCTCCTCTCACCTTAAAAATATGTCCCATTGTTTTTAACTCCCCACCCTAGGGAAAAATCCTTTTGCCATTCACCTTATCTATGCCCCCCATGGTTTTATAAACTTCTATAAGGCAATCCGTCAGCTGACTGGCACAAATTTCCTGGTCCCTCTTTAATTATGTCAGCCTCTACCTTCTACCTCTCCCAATACTTAGTAGTCAGCAAGATTTCTCAAAGTAGTCTCTGACCATGAAATTTTCAGAAGGCATGCTCAAATCGCGTATTTGGAAAAGTTAAAATATAAAGAACAACAGACAGGATTTCTAAATTCTTGGGAGGAAGAGAGAAAAATTGGAAAAAAAAAGAAAGAAATATTCTATTTAAACGCCTAGAGATCCTGTGTTTTGTTGCGTTTCAAGCTATTAGCTGTAGAACTTTTGCAACTTTAACAAGCCACTCTGGATGTTTTCTTCTGTCTGCTGGAAATTGATGATAATTTACAATAACACTGTCGACTTTACATCACCATAATATGTCCCAAAGAGCTTGGTATGAGTGTTACAATGCAAACGTTTGCCACAAGGGGACATTAGGTCAGATGACTATAAGCTTGGCCATTTTAAGCACATTTTAAGGAATGTCTTAAAGGAAGAAAATGATAATATGGAGAGGTAAAGGGAGGAAAGTTCACAGGTTAAGGCTCTGGGGCCAGGTGACTGAGTCATAGCCACTCACTTACAAAATGGTGAAAATTGAGTTCGCTCAAGAGGTCAGAATGAGATGAGTGCAAATTGTCACAACTCAATAGGGTAATGCACTGGAGGTTGAACTTCATAGTTCCTAGAGTCATCACAAAATTTAAAGATTTTGCTAAGCAAGGGGTAGCATGATGGCTCGGTGGTTAGCACAGCTGCCTCACAGCACCAGGGTTCAATTCTACCCTTGGGTGACTGTCTGTGTGGAGTTTGTGCATTTTCCCCATGTTTGCATGGGCTTCCTCCAGGTGTTCCAGTTTTCTACCACAGTCCAAAAGTTGTGTGTGTTAGGTGGATTGGCCATGCCAAGTTGCCCATAGTGTCCAGGAATGTGCAAGTTAGGTGGGTTAGCCATGGGGAATACAGGGATAGGATATGGGGTGGGTCTGGGTGGGATGCTCTTCAGAGGGTCAGTGTGGACACAATGTGCTGAATGACCTGCTTCCACACTGTAGGGTTTCTATTATAGTATGTATGCAAAATACCTCAGTTTACCTGACTTACAGGCCTAGATTGATAGAAAATACAGGCCAGATTTCTGTGTTGAACGCGAATGACTATTTATTACTAGTAATTGGACTCTAACTATAGGTAAGCAGTCATAAACTGTTGGCATCTGACACTATGAATTAAACCTCTAATCCCCTTATGAACTCCCCCTTGGACACACACAGATAAACAAACAGAATGCATGAAATACATTGTGGATAGAGGGAAAAGACTGGAAAAACAGTTCAGTGGTTTTGTTAGAGATAATAGGTACTGCAGATGCTGGAGAATCCGAGATAACAAGGTATGGAGCTGGATGAACACAGCAGGCCAAGAAGCATCATAGGAGCAGGAGAGCTTGATGTTTCAGGCCTAGACCCTTCATCAGAAATGGGGGAGGGGAAGAGGGCTCTGAAATAAATAGGGAGAGAGGGGAGACGGATAGAAGATGGATAGAGGAGGGCATAGGTGGAGAGGAGGCAGACAAGTCAAAGAGGCGGGGATGGAGCCAGTAAAGGTGAGTGTAGGTGGGGAGGTAGGGAGGAGATAGGTCAGTCCAGGGAGGACGGACAGGTCAAGGGGGTGGGATGAGGTTAGTAGATAGGAGATGGGGGTGGGGCTTGAGGTGGCAGGAGGGGATAGGTGAGAGGAAGAACAGGTTAGGGAGGCGGGGATGAGCTGGGCTGGTTTTGGGATCTGGATGTGTGAGGGGAGATTTTGAAGCTTGTGAAATCCACATTGATACCATTGGGCTGCAGGGTTCCCAGGCTGAACATGACTTGCTGTTCCTGCAGCCTTCGGGTGGCATCATTGTGGCATTGCAGGAGGCCCAGGATGGACATGTTGTCTGAGGAATGGGAGGGGGAGTTGAAATGGTTCGTGACTGGGAGGTGCAGTTGTTTGTTGCGAACTGAGCGCAGGTGTTCTGCAAAGCGGTCCCCAAGCCACCGCTTGGTGTCCCCGATGCAGAGGAGGCCACAACAGATACAGCGGATGCAGTAAACCACATGGGCAGATGTGCAGTTGAACATCTGCTTGATGTGGAAAGTCTTCTTGGGGCCTGGGATTGGGGTGAGGGAGGAGGTGTGGGGGCAGGTGTAGCACTTCCTGCGGTTGCAGGGAAAGGTGCCGGGTGTGGTGGGGCTGGAGGGGAGTGTGGAGCGGACAAGGGAGTCATGGAGACAGTGGTCCCTCCGAAAAGCAGATAAGGGTGGGGAGGGAAAAATGTCTTTGGTGGTGGGGTCGGATTGCAGATGGCGGAAGTGTTGGAGGATGATGCGTTGGATCCAGAGGTTGGTGGGGTGGTATGTGAGGACGAGGGGGATTTTTTTTTGGTTATTATTGCGGGGACAGGGTGTGAGGGATGAGTTGCGGGAAATGCGGGAGACACGGTCGAGGGCGTTCTCGACCACTGTGGGGGGGAAGTTGTGGTCCTTGAAGAATGAAGTCATCTGAAATGTACGGGAGTGGAATGCCTTATCCTAGGAGCAGATGCAGCGGAGGCGAAGGAATTGGGAATAGGGGATGGCATTTTTGCAGGAAGGTGGTGGGAGGAGGTGTATTCCAGTTTCACAATTTCACATTCAGATTTCACAAGCTTCAAAATCTCCCCTCCCCCAACTACATCCCAAAACCAGCCCAGCTCATCCCCGCCTCCCTAACCTGTTCTCCCTCTCACCTATCCCCTCCTCCCACCTCAAGCCCCACTCCCATCTCCTATCTACTAACCTCATCCCGCCCCCTTGACCTGTCCGTCCTTCCTGGACTGACCTATCTCCTCCCTACCCCCCCACCTACACTCACCTTTACTGGCTCCATCCCCACCTCTTTGATTTGTCTGTCTCCTCTCCACCTATCCTCTCCTCTATCCATTCTCTATCCGCCTCCCCCTCTCTCCCTATTTGTTTCAGAACCCTCTTCCCCTCCCCCATTTCTGATGAAGGGTCTCGGCCCAAAACATCAAGCTTTCCTGCCCCTATGATGCTGCTTGGCCTGCTGTGTTCATCCAGCTCCACACCTTGTTATCTTAGAAGTTTTGTTCCCTGTTGTGATGATTTTTCTGACTCTTTGCTAGCTCGTGGATTGCTTCAACCATCACTCTCCAGATGTTTCCACTAGTTAGTAAGAGACACAGTGTGGTCAATTCACTCATAACTTTTCTCTGACTTATCAGCTAAAAGTCATAGCTTACAACAACTGTTGCAGGAAATATGAACTAGCTTTCTTCAGGTTTACAGTGAGTTTTGACTGGAGGGAACAGAATGGCAACTCGTGAGCTGGAGATGAACTGAACCAATCACACAATTGTTGGTGAGCTAAAAGGTCTCTGTCAATGATAACTCATCACTATTCCATAGACCAATCAGTCTACAGTCCAATCATTACAGTCTACAGATCTTTTATTTTAAATAATATGACCCGGTCCCTACAATATGTCTTGGAGGATTATAACCCCATAAGAATTAGAAACATGAGTAGGCCTTTTGGACCCTTCAGCCTGCTCTGCTAATCACTAGGATCATGGTTGATCCAACATTCCTCATATCCATTTTCCTGAAAGCAACGATGAGTATTTTAAAACTGAGGTGTTGCAACCAATGTCAATCAGTGAGCACAATGGGAAAGAGCAAACATTGAATTCCATCGAAAGCACACAAATGAAACAGATTTCTCTATCCAATACTGGTTCTCCACAGAAAATCGAGTTCTAATCCTATGTGCCTGCTGTGTTCCCAAATGGTCTAAATCCCCTTTCCTTCAAAATGCCTGCCCAATCTTTTCAAAATGTTGACACAGCCTCTGTTCTAATCATTAACCCAACTCACATGCACACAGCCCTCTGTGTAAGAAGGATTCAACCATTAGGGTGGACTGTGCCCACCAATGTGTTTGAAAGCTTGGCAGGGAAATGAATTGCAGTGTGTGGCCTGAAGACTGTATTTAGGCTACCAAGTAGTCAGTATCCCTCCCCACTGTTATATGACACAGGGCAGGGGGACATCAACACTAAATGGACAGCTGGCAGTTTTGGTTGTGTGACTAATTAATTCCTTTGAAGCAACCCTGTGCCCATCAGAGGCAACTCCCAATGTTATTTCTCCCAGTAAACGTGGCCTGCTAAACCTGCTCTCTTCAACCCCCATGCACTCCTATCTGCAGATACCCCGTCAAGCCTACCAAAGTACATTCGGCCCCTCAACTCTACACCAACCCTCCAAAGAGCAACCCACTCTATCTGGGTAACCCCACATTAACCATCGTTAATCCACCTAACCTGCGCATCTCTGAACACTACGGGCAATTTAACATGGCCAATCCATCTACCTTACACATCTTTGGACTGTGGGAGGAAACTGGAGCACCTGAAGGAAACCCACACAGACACAGGGAGAACATGCAAACTCCACACAGACAGTCATCAAAGGATGGAATCAAACCTGGGTCCCTGGCGCAGTGAGTCATCAATGCTACCCACTGTGCCACCCCTACCTCAGGTCAGCATTCAGTTTGACCTCCGTGAGCTCCTCTTGTTTCGGGATTGCTGTAGACCCAGGTACAGCCACTACTTGAACATGATGCTACAGATCCACCTGGTTTGCCAACAGCTCTCTAAGGCAAAAATCACTCCCCAAATGGGTGAGGGGACTGGGGGGGTTAATGTCACCCTCAGCCAATGAATGCCCAGCTAAACGATTACAAAGGAATCCAGGCAGTTGTCAATTGTTATGCCGGCAGAACTTTTTTTTAAAACAAAGCACGTTTACTCCTTCCCTTGTCCACTCAGTCTACTGAAAATCCAGCTATTCCACTACAGCATGGATCACAGCTGCTGAACACAACCTCGCAATTTCAACCATTCAACCAGCACGTCAGCTGCAAACGAGGGACCTGCAGCAATCTTGTAAAGGGCTGGACTGAATGTAATCTTTATAACTATCTTTTACCATTATCCACATTTCATCCTGAAATGTATTTGCTTAGTAATTTCATTACTTCTACTTCATAAACTTCCTGCTGATTTTGTAATAAGCTAACTATTATGTTAAGAATATAGTTTGTTTTAGTTATTTTTAAATTGGAGCTCTTGCAAGTTTAAAAGGAACAACATAAAAATGCACACACACTCAGACGCACGCGCACACTCACACACACACACACACACTCAGACACACACACGTACATACACACTCACTCAGATACACAGAGGCACATGCACACACAGACACAACCATCTTCAGTTGTGTCATCAATGGTCATCCCTCGATCGTAAGGTCAGAAGTGGGGATATTCACTGATGATTGCACAATGTTCAGCACCATTCACAACTCCTCAGATACTGAAGCAATCCATGTCCGAATGCACCAAAATCTGGACAATATCCAGGCTAGGGCTGACAAGTGGCAAATTACATTTGTACCACACAAATGCCAGGCAATGAACATCACCAATAAGGGACAATCTAACCACTGGTCCTTCAATATTCAATGGCGTTGCCATCACTGAATCTCCCACTATCAACATCCTGGGGTTACCATTGACCAGAAACTGAACTGAACTAGCAATCTAAATACTTTGGTTACGAGAGCGGGTCAGAGGCTTGGAATCTTGTGGTTGTATCGCTCGCCGAGCTGGTTCGTTAGTTTGCAGACGTTTCATTACCCTGCTGGGTAACATCATCAGTCCAACTTCCGATGAAATATTGTTATGTTTTCCCACCTGTTATTTAAACTCTGGGGTCCGTTTGGAGTTGATTACCTCATTTCCGGTTTTTCTTTGCGGTGGTGTGAATATTGGGTCTAATTCTATGTGTTTATTAATGGCCTTCTTGGTGGAGAACCAGACCTCTAGAAATTCCTGTGCTTGTCTCTATTTTGTTTGTCCTAGGATCCTGACGTTGTCCCAATCGAACTGGTGGTTCTCCTTGTCTGTGTGCATGGAGACGAGTGAGTACTGGTCGTGTCTTTTTGTTGCTGGTTGGTGTTCATGTGTTCTCACAGCCTGTTTCCTTCCTGTCTGTCCAATGTAATGTTTGTCGCAGCCCTTGCATGGAATCTTGTGTATTATGTTGGTTCTGTCCATAGTAGGTAGAGGATCTTTAGTTCTTGTGACCAGTTGGCATAGCGTTGACGTAGGTTTGTGTGCTATCTGATGCCCACTGGCCGTTGGAGTCTTGTGGTCAGTTCAGATATGTTCTTGATGTACCGTGACATGACAAGTGTTCAGGGTGTAACGTATCTTCCTGTTATTGATACAGAATGCTCCAACACATTTGTCCTATTACCGTGCATCAAGAACATATCTGAACTGATCACAAGACTCCTACGGACACTGGGCATCAGAGTAGCACACAAACCTACATCAACCCAACTAGTGGTTCTCCTTGTCTGTATGTATGGAGATGCGTGAGTATTGGTCATGTCTTTTTGTTGCTAGTTGGTCTTCATTTATTCTTGTAGCCAGTTTCCTTCCTGTCTGTCCAATGTAATGTTTGTCGCAGTCCTTGCATGGAACCTTGTATATTACATTGGCTCTGTCCATAGTAGGTAGGGGATCTTTAGTTCTTCTTAGCAGTTGGCGTAGGGTTCATCTCAGTCCCAGGACATTGCTACAGGAGTTCCTCAGGGTAATGACCTAGGCCAAACCATCTTCGGGGTATGGGGAGAAATTGGGAATATAGCATTGAGATAAACGATTATCCGTAATTAAATTGAATGGTGATGCAGCCATGGAAGGCCAAATTCCTGGTCCTGGTTTTGATGTTTTTATGTTTCAGCTGCTTTATTAACTCCTTCATAGACACATACCAAATCCACATGCCACTAGTTCAAAGTCCAAGTTTTAAGATAATTATTATTAAAATGTACATAGATCACCCATCTGACATCCCATCTCCATTATTTTCTTAGGCGCCTTGCCACAATGGTTGGACAAATGCTACTGTCAAAGGCAGTCACTGATATTTTCTGTCCTCAGCCCAACTCTTTTGTCCATGTTTGGATCATGGCTTTAAATCTGAATGACCCGGGCAAAGCCCAAACAGAGCACTGGCGAGTGGGTTAGTGTTGAGCATGTACCATTGTCAATGACCCCCTTCCATTAGTTTTTTGGTGACCGAGAGTGGACTGATGGAGCCAGAATTGGCTGGATCAGATCTATCCTGCATTTTTTCAAGTAGACAGGGTAGATCTTGGCTATTGTCCCCATTATTGAGAGAATTCCAGCTGCTGAAGACAATGCACATTTTCAGGACCAGTTTGTTTTGCTTATCTTCCTATTGCAGAACTCTGTCAAAAAGGAGAACTGCAAAATAGCTCTCATTTTGGTTACTATGGCAATGGGAGAATAATCATCAAGCAATAAATTGTTGTAAATCATAAGTGATTTATTTAGCCAATTCGATTACATGTATTCTTACCCAAACATGTTTACTCCATGTATCCCATCAATATCTTGCACAGAAAGCAGGTTAATTGCTCACATTTAGCAGAGTTGTCTGGGGTTTGGGAAGTTTGATTTATTTATTAAGACATTATCATCATCTATTTTCTCTGCTACCAATATCACCTCAAAGGTTTATTTGAAAAACATATTTAATTTCAGTCAATGCACTGACATCTCTCTAACAGCATTAGGACCTATAATTTATCAGGTAGGAAGCTGATCAATATTTCCTGTGGGCCCCAACTACAACTTATTTTCAGCTCCTTCTCTGAGTTCTCAACTGAAAAGAAATCCATACATTTTTCCCTAATGTTTCTGTCTGATTCAGAGTAAAACCAACCAGCCATTTTCATTTATTTTAAATTAGAAATTCACATCTCCTGTCGTTAGCAACTGTGAATAGTTCAGTTTCATTGAGTCATAGGGTTGAACAGTACAGAAATAGAACATTTGGTCCAACTGGTCCATGCCGAACAGATATCCTAAGTTAATCTACTCAGAGATAGTAAGAACTGCAGATGCTGGACTCAGAGATAACACAGTGTGGAGCTGGAGAAACACAGAAGACCAGGCAGCATCAGAGGAGCAGGAAAGTTGACATTTTGGGTTGGGACCCTTCTTCAGAAATGGGGAGGCGGAAGGGAGCTCAGAAGTAAATAGGGGGATGAGGGGTGGGGCTGGGGAAGGTAGGTGGGATAGTGATAGGTGAGTGCAGGTAGGGAGCGGTGGGATTTGGTCAGTGAGGTGGGAGGAGCGGATAGGTGGGAGAGAAGATAGACAGCTTGTGTCAGGTCAAGGAGGCTGGAATGAGAGGGAGGATCTCATGGGATGAGGCTGGGGGTGGGGAGATCTTGAAACTGGTAAAATCTATATTTAGGACATTGGGCTGTAGGTTTCTGAAGCAGAATATGAGGTGCTGCTCCTCCAGTTTCCAGGTGGCATCATTGTGACACTGGAGGAGGCCCAGGATGGACAAGTCACCCAGGGAGTGGGAGGGGGCATTAAAATGGTTCACAACTAGAAGGTGTTGTCGTTTGTCACGAACAGAGCGCAAATGTTCTACAAAGTGGTCTCTGACCCCTCACTTAGTCTCACCGATGTAGAGGAGGCCACACTGGGAGCAGCAGATGCCATAAACCACATTGAGAGATGTGCAGGTGAACCTCTGTCTAATGTGAAAGGTTTGTTTTGTGCTTTGGACGGGGGTTAGAGGGGAGGTGTAGCAGCAGGTGTAGCACTTCCTGCGGTTGCAGGCAAAGGTGCCAGGGGTGGTGGGGCTAGCGGGGAGTGTGGAGTGGACGAGGGAGCCGCAGAGAGAGCGGTCCCTAAAAAAGGCAGATGGGAGTGGGGAGGGACATATATCTTTGGTTGTAGGTTCGGATTGTAGGTGGCGGAAGTGGTAGAGAAGATACATTGGATGCAGATGTTGGCGGGGTGATATGTGAGGACAAGGGAGATTCTGTCTTTGTTTTTGTTGGAGGGAGGGAATGTGAGAGCAGAGGTGCAGGAAATGCAAGCAATGCGGTGGAGGGCATTTTCAATCACTAGAGGGGGGAAGTTGCAGTGCTTGAAATAGGAGGACATCTGGGATGTTCAGGAGTGGAATGCCCCATCTTCGGAGCAGACGCAGCTGAGGCGGAGGAATTAGGAGTAGGGGATTACATTCTTGCAGGAATGTGGGTGAGAGGAGGTGTAGTCTAGGTAGCCTTGGGAGTCAGTGGGCTTGAAATAGATGTTGGTTTCAAGGCGGTCACCAGAGATGGAGACAGAGAGGTCCAGGAAGGAGAAGGGGGTATCAGAGATGGTCCAGGTGAACTTGAGGTTGGGATGAAAGGTGTGAGTAAAGCTGATGAACTGTTCAAGCACCTCATGGGAACACGAGGCAGCGCTGATACAGTCATCAACGTAGTAGAGGAAGACATGGAGGATAGTGCCAGTGTTACAGTGGAAGAGTGACTGTTCCATGTATCCTATGAAGAGGCAGGCATAGCTTGGGCCCATGCGGGTTCCCATGGCCACACCTTAATCTGTAGGAAGTAGGAGGAATTAAAGTAGAAGTGGTTAAGGGTAAGGATAAGTTAACCTAGTCCCATTTGCCAGCATTTGGCCCATATCCATCTAAAACCTTCCTATTCATACACCCATCCAGATGTCTTTTAAATGATGTTATTGCACCAGCCTCCACCATTGCTCCTGGCAGCTCATTTCACATGTGCACCACCCTCTGTGTGAAAAAGTTGACCTTTGATTCCTTTTTATGTCTTTCCTCTCTCACCTTAAACCTATTTGCTCCAGTTTTGGATTCCCCTCCCTGGGGAAAAAGACCTTGGCTATGCATCCATTCCATGACCCTCATGATTTTACAAACCTCTATAAACCTCTATTAAGGATGATAATGGAATAGTGTAGGTTAGATGGGCTTCAGATTGGTTTCACAGGTCGGCGCAACATCGAGGGCTGAAAGCCCTGTACTGCGCTGTAATGTTCTATGTTCTATGTACTTCTCAGGGTCCAAAGTTTCCAGGGAACATAGCACCAGCATATTCAGCCTCTCCCGATAGCCCAAAACCTGTATCCGGCATCATCCCTGTCAATGTTTTTTGCACCCTTTCAAGTTTACCAACATCTTTCCCACAGCAGGGAGACCATAATTGAACACTGTACTCCGAAAGTGGCCTAAGCAATGTCCTGTACAGCTATTACATGATATCTCAACTCCTATACTCAATGCAGTGACCAATAAAGGTAAGTGTACCAAATATCTTCTTCACCATCCTGTCTACCTGTGACTCCACTTTCAAGGAACCATGAACCTGAACCCCAAGGTCTCTTTGCTTGGCGACATGGTGCAACTTGAAGTAGCGTCAACAGAATTCAACCAATTTGCTCTCTAATTTCAGAAGCTAGTAACTCTTTCTTGACAACAGTCATAGCTGTGTTGACTTCAAAGTGACAAACTGAAAGTGGGAATTTGGAGATGCAATTATGTCTCTTCCCCGAAACGACACAAAAGACGAGCCCCGCAGGAATTGCTCGCTCAATAACATTCAGGAATGGTCATTTCTCTTGTCCACAATCCCAGCGTGTTGATGCTTTTTCGATAGCCTGTACTGCCGCTTAGCTGAGATCAGCCAGCTCAGTACTGATCAAACCCAGGTTAACATTTTTGGTCAATGACCTTTTTCAGTGAAAGCTTGTAGTCGTGAAACATTAACTCCATTCACAAAATGCAGCAATGATTTGGATGAGAGAATCACATATTGTATTTCCAAGTTTGCTGATGATACACAGATCTAGGTGGTGAGGAGAATGTAAAGCGTCTTCAAGGTGATTTCATAGAACCTCTACAGTGTGAAAGCAGGCCATTCAGCCCATCAAGTTCACACTGACCCTCCAAAGAACATCTCACCCAGATCCACCCTATCCCTGTAACTCTGCATTTCCCATGGCTAACCACCTGGCCTATACATCCCTGGACACTGTGGGCAAGTTAGCATGGCCAATGCATCTAGCCTGCATATCTTTGGACTGTGGGAGGAAACTGGAGCACCCGGAGGAAACCCACACAGACACGGAGAGAATGTGCAAACTCCATGCAGACACCTGAATTGAACCTGGGTCCCTGAAGCTATTAGACAGCAGTGCTAACCACTGAGCCATTGATTTGGATAAGTTAAGTGAGTGGACAAATGCAAATCAGATGCAGCTTAATTGGGATAAGTGAGAAGTTGTTCAAAGAAGAAATTCAAAATGGCAGAATATTGTTAAAATGGGGATAGATTGCATAATGTCAATGCACAAAAATACTTGTTTATTCTTCTACATGAGTCACCAAAAGCAAGGATGCGGGTAGGGTAAGCAGTTCAAAAGACAAGTGATTTAATGGCCTTCATTGCAAGAGTACAGGAACAAGGAAATCTTAATGAAGCTATATAGACCTACATCTGGAATATTGTATGGAATTTTGATCTCTTTACCCAAGAAAAGATACACCTGCCATTGACGGTGTGCAATAAAGGTTCACCAGACTACTTCCAAGGATGGCAGGTTTATTGTATGAGGATAGATTGGGTTGATTGAGTCTGTGTTCACTGGAATTGCAATGAATGAGAGGGGATTTCACAGAAACATAAAATTCTGACAGGGCTGGACAAATTGGATGCACAAACGACGTTTATCCTGAATCGGGGTGGGAGGGATTCCAGATCAGTGAGTCATGGTCTCAGGATACTCAGTACACCATTTAGGACTGAGGTGAGGAGATATTTCTTCACTCAAATGGTGATGAATCTGTGGAATTCTCTACCTGAGGGTTCAAGCTGCTGAATATCGTGAAGAAAGAAATAGACTTCTACAAGCTAAAGCTACCAGTGGGGCGTGGAAAGAGATCCAGAGCATGGCCTTGAGATAGAGGATCAGCCATTGTCATGTTGAATAGGAGAGCAAACCCTTTGGGCTGAATGGCCTACTGCTGCTCCTATTTTCTATATTTCTACGTACTTTGCTTCACAGGTACTGCCAGTCCTACTGAGCATTTCCTGCTTCTTCTGGTTTAATTTCAAGATTTCCACCCTCTGCTGTATTTTATTTTTCATTGGCTGCATGCGTTAGCCCCGAACCACCTGAGGTAGTGACAGGAGCTTTACAAAATCAAATTCCCAGCATCCAAAGTTCTCTGTGTTTAATTACAATTGGTTAATTAAATCAAGACAGGAACCTTTCACAATTTTCAGATAACCAGCCAAGGGAAAATTGCATGAGGCTGCTCCTTACCCTGAAAAGTAAACTCTGCAAACCTCCATGATAGTTAGCATTGTTTGGGTTTTTGAGGTAAAATTCACCAGTCTCAATCACAAAGTGAAGGATTAGTAGCAATGTAATAATCCTGACTCAGAACCACATTCCCTGTTGAAGCTGGCTTCTCACAGGACAATTATTATCCTGTTATATTCTGCATATTAACTATCTAATTTGCACAATTTTAAAAATTGTTTCTCATAGCGACATCTCTGCAGGGTATAGAAATATTGTTCTACTGCGAATCACTTTTGTGACTTTCTGCTTTTAGTTCCTCATAATTCTAACTTAACAGGCCTGTTTGCTTTTACATTATTAATGCTTCTTAATTTGTTAAAATCACACATAATGTCCCCCATCTTTAAATTTTCTTTTCTCAAATGTATGTTAAATATGTGAAACTTTTTATCATGTGGGCCCAAGTTTGTAAAGCAGCCATACAAGTCTGTTCTGAAATCCCTCCAATATATATAGCTCCAAGGAAATGTAAGGTGACCAAAGCCATGCAAATATTCCACATGTAGCTACATCGATGTTCTTTAACCAGGCTAAAGCACAATTCCAAATCCTTTCAATACTCCAACATGGAACAATTCTCCCACTCCCTGAGATTCATGCACTTTTCTATCCCCTACTTTGTCCATAGAATCCCTACAGTGTGGAAACAAGCCTTTTGGCCCAACAAGTCCACACTGGACCACAGAGATCCCACCCAGACCCATCCCCCTATAACCAACCTAATCTACACATCCCTGAACACTATGGGCAATTGGGCATGGTCAATCCACCCAGCCTGCACATTATTGGACTGTGGGAGGAAACCAGAGCACCCGGAGGAAACCAGCACAGACACAGGGAGAACGTGCAAATTCCACACAGACAGTTGTCTGAGAGGGAATTGAACTCAGGACCCTGGTGCTGCAAGGGAGCAGTGCTAACCACTGAGCCACCATGCCATGTGCTGTGTAATGTATATTCACTATTTTTCTGGCATGGAAAAAGCTAGGCCAGAAAATTGAGAGGACTATGAATGAAATCCAGGCACTCCACTAAAGGAGGCCAAATGGCAAGATGGAGACTGAACTTCGATAGAATCCCATGCACATTCAGGAACTTGCATTGCTCTTCACTGGGGGCTGTGGTAAAACGACTCCATCCATTATGTATGTAATCTTACTCCCCGTGTAAAATCTTCAGCAGGTCAGAAACAGCACACATAAACCAAAATATGTGCCCCACAAGTGGCAGACTGTGACCATCTCCCAACAAGAGAGAATCCAACCTTGACATTCAATGAGATGGCCCAATTGATGGCCTAGTGGCAAGATCATTAGTCTATTAATCCAGAGAACCAGGTAATGTTCTGCATTTGAATCCTGTCATGGCAGATTGTGGAATTTGAATTCAATAGCAAAAACCTGGAATTAAGAATCTAACGGTGACCATGAAATCATTGTTGATTTTCAGGAACACATCTGGTTCATTAATGTCTGTTAGGAAATCCGGTATCTTTACCTGGTCAGACCTACAGCAATATGTTTGAATTTTAACTGCCCATTGGACAATTAAGGACAGGCAATAAATGCTGGTGAGCCCTACCTACATCCTGTGAACAAGTAGAAACTAACCTTATCATCATTGGATTGCCCATTATAAGCATCCTGCAGGTTACCATTAACCAGAAACTGAACAGATCTAGCCACAGGTGTTCAACAAGATTCCACATGGTAACTGGTTAACAAAGCTAGGTCACATGGAATACAGGAAGAACTAGGACTTTAGATACAGAACTGGCTCAAAGGTAGAAGACAGAGGGTGGTGGTACAGATAACAAGGTGTGGAGCTGGATGAACACAGCAGGCCAAGCAGCATCATAGGAGCAGGAAAGCTTGACGTTTCGGGCCTAGACCCTTCATCAGAAATGCTTTTCAAGGCCGAAGAGATTATGAGAGAGTTGCAGTGGGAGAGAGATTCCCTAAGGTTTGTCCAGAGGGAGGAGGGTAACTTCTTCAGGGTAGGCTTGTTTTTCAGACTGAAGGCCTGTGACCAGTGTGCTGCATGGATCTGTTTTTGTTATTTATATAAATGATTTGGATGTGAATACAGGAGGTATGGTTAGTAAGTTTGCAGATGACACTAAAATTGCAGGTTTAGTGGTCAGCGAAGAAGGTTACCTCAGAGCACAATGGGACCTTGATCAGATTGGTCGACAGGCTGAGGAGTGACCGATGGAATTTATTTTAGGTAAATGTGAGATGTTGCATTTTGGTAAGGTAATTCAGGGCAGGACTTAGACACTTAATGGTAATGTCCTGAGGAGTGTTGCCAAACAAAGAGACTTTGGAGTGCAGGTTCACAAAATCTTGAAAGTGGAGACACAGATAGAAAGGATAATGAACAAAAGGTATTTGGTACGTTTGCCTTGATTGGTCAGTGCATTGAGAAAGAAGTTGGGAGGTCATATCATGGCTGTACAAGATATTAGATAGGCCACTTTTGGAATACCGCATTCAATTCTGTTCTCCTTGTTATAGGAAAGATGTTGTGAAACTTGAAAGGGTGCAGAAAAGATTTACAATGATTGGATTACATTGCCAAAGTTGGAGAGTTTGTGCTATAAGGAGAGGCTGAATAGGCTGGGATTATTTTCCCTGAAATGTTGGAGCCTAAGGGGCGATCTTGTAGAAGTTCATAAAGTCACGAGGGACATAGAAAGAGTGAATAGTCAAGGTCTTTTCCATCGGGTAGGGGAGACCAAAAGTAGAGGGCATAGGTTTAAGGTGAGATGGGAAAGATTTAAAAGAGATCTAAGGGGCAACTTTTTCACACAGCAGGTGATGCATGGATGGAATGAGCTGCCAGAGGATGTGGTGGAGGCTGGTACAATTACAGCATTTAAAAGGTATCTGGATGGTTATGAATAGGAAGGGTTTAAGAGGGATATGGGCCAAATGCTGGCAAATGGGACTAGATTAATTCAGGATATCTGATCGGCATGGACGAGTTGAACTGAAGGGTCTGTTTCCGTGCCGTATATCTCTATGACAGCTATATATAAATACTGCGGTTGCGCAGCAGGTCAGAGACTAAGAATCCTGCAGCGAGTAACTCACCTCCTGATTCCCCAAAGCCACATCTACAAGGTCATTACCAGGTGTGTAATGAAATACTCCCCACTTTCTTGTATAAATGCAGTTCTAGCAATCTCAAGAAGCTCAACATCATCCAGGACAATGTAACCTGCTTGATTGATACCTTACCCTGAATCTTCAATATTCACTCCCTCTACCGCCGACACCCAGTGGAAGTAGTGTGTACCATTTACAATCTGCAGGAATTCACCAAATCTCACCCAATAGTGCCTTCCAATCCCGTGGCCTTTATCACCTAGAAGGACAAGGGCAGCAGATACATAGAAAATTCCCCTCCAAGCCAGTCACTATACTGACCTGGAAATGTATCATCATTCCTTCATTGTCGTTGGGTCAATTCCTGGAACTCACTCCCTAACTGCACTATGGGTGACTCCTCAGTGAAGAAAGCCTCTTTGAGGGGAACTGGGGATGAGCACTAAATGCTGGCCTGGCCAATATCCTGTAAACAAGTAAAAAACAGTCTGGAAACGGCACAAAGGTGTGAATGAACTTTTGTGATGTATCCATCCCCTGGTTCCATAATCTATGAACTGAATAGGAGCAGCTGCAAGATAGAAAGAGATGCTCTGATCTACACTGTGGGGAGTTGAAAGTTCCAACATTGTCATTTGGACAATAGCTGTAACTAAGTTTGTGGATTTTAATCGCATCACTATTGTTGAATAATTGCGAATGGTGCAGATGCAATATTTACGTAGAAGGATTCATTTATCAGTTGCCACTTGGGGGAAGCTCATCAGTATCAATGCATTTGTATGGAAAAAACACATCCTTTTAACACTAAAACATGCTCAAGTAAAACATGACTTGAATGGATGAAGATTGTCAGCAAATCCTCATTAATGTGCAATGGGCTTCGTGGCCCAAGCTATGTCAAATCTCAGAATGTGCAGCATTCTTTAAGTTAATTGGATCCCCTGGTACTAAGTGTTTTACTTGAGGCCTCTAGCAGACTTAAAGCATTTGTTTAAGTCTGCGTCCAAATATGGGCTCACGTAAAGTTAAAAACCTGATGACATATTCAACTTTGAGGTAAATGGGCACTAAATTCATGAGAATTTTCAAAAGTATGCATAATAAATCTGTGAATAATCTTTGAGCAGAGGTCTGATGACCTCATGTTTAACAAAATGCTGATGACTTAGTGAAAAATTCAAAGCCACTTGCTCTCCAGGCAGGCATGAACCAGGAACTGCTGGGAGAATGAGATGAATGGGTTTGATCTTATGAATTTCTCAAGAACTGCTAAATGAAAGAGATGATATTGGGAGAGCTATAGCAGATACTTCTAACCTAGTAATTTACTCCCTGCAAGGTGACTTCTTTTTTCGAGAAGGATTTCAGGGAGGTGAAGTAAAGACAGATAAATAGAGCCGAATTAGATATGTTGAAATTGGAATTTAAGAGGCTGAATTGTATATCTCTGTTTCAATTTAATGAGGTTCTATTGTAGAACGTTCCTTAATTGTAGAAAAGAGAAAGTCTACCTTATACTTACTGTGTGCTTTCCCCTTTCCTATCCTAATGCTCAGGGAGAAAAACTGTTATGAATTACCCCCAGTTCTAATTTTCTTGAGATTGCTGGAGACATTAGGTAACTATTAGGAGGATTTACATCATAAATAACTCAATGGTTATCTTGTGTTTTCTTTATAAACTTGCTGATGTCCCACGGTCTTGCTCAGGAATAATCTAATTGAACATGATTATAGGGATGTACAGAAACAGGAGGGCACCATCAAGTGGTCACGTCTGTTCTGCCATCCATTGACTCCATCTGCATTTCTGGTTGCGACAGAAAGACAGCCAACATTATCAAAATCCCCTCCCATCTTAGTTACAATCTCTTCCAACCTCTTCCGTCTGGCAGGGGAAACAAAAGCTTAAACACACATACCAACAGGTTGAAGAACAGCTTCTTCCCCACTGTTATTAGACTGCTGAATGGAGCTCTCAAATTTCAATCTAATGTTGGTCTTGCTTTTGTACACTTTCTGTGCAGCCATAACCTTGTATGCCTAGGTCTGTTCAATCACTCTGTGATCTTATGTCCTAGTATGTTATGGCCTGTCTGTATTGAACACAGAACAAAACTTTTCACTGTACTTAGGTACATATGACAACAATAAATCAAATCAATGACATTTTTGCTGATTTGTGTTTCAATTCCATACGCCTGCCATTGGCTCCATTTCCCATTGTACATTTGAAGAACAAAAATCTATCTCTCGTTGTTTCAAAACTAAGAATTGATCCATTGCCATTTGGAGAAAAGAAGTCCAAATTTCTGGCATGGATTATGTCAAGGGAAGTTTCCTAACTCCTATCTTGAAAGATTCTCCTCTCTTAAGGTATCAGCACAGGTCGATTAAATGGTTAAGGAGGTTATGTGGGATATTTGCCTTTATTAGAGGCATACAGTTATACAGCAGAGAAACAGATCCTTCAGTCCAACTCGTCCATGCAGACCAGATATCAGAAATAAATCTAGTCCCATTTGCCAATATTTGGCCCATATCCTTTTAAACCCTATCAGAGATAAAAGGTACTGCAGATGCTGGAGAATCCGAGATAACAAGCATGGGGCTGGATGAACACAGCAGGTCAAGCAGCATCATAGGAGCAGGAAAACTTGACGTTTCGGGCCTAAACCCTTCATCAGAAAAATATTTGGCCCATATCCTTTTAAACCCTATCAGAGATAAAAGGTACTGCAGATGCTGGAGAATCCGAGATAACA
>JAHRHZ010000034.1:12487245-12521017 GCA_024137785.1 Ginglymostoma cirratum | reverse complement strand
AGGTCCGAAACATCAGCCTTCCTGCTCCTCTGATGCTGCTTGGCCTGCTGTGTTCATCCAGCTCTACACATTGTTGTGGGCCTGGAGTCATATATCGGTCAGACCAGGTGAGGATAGCAGTTTCCTTCCCTAAAGGACATTGGTGAACCAGATGTATTTTTCTGACAATTGACAACGGTTTGATGGTCATCATTAGACTCTTAATCCAAGATTTTTATTGCATTCAAATTCCACCATCTGCCATGGCAGGATTTGAATCTGCATCCCCAGAACATTACTTGGGTCTCTGGATTAACAGACAAGCAATAATATCACCAGACGTTGCCTTGTTATGCTGGACCTGTATAAAGCATTACTTAGAGCACAGCTACCATAAGACCAGAAGACATGGGAGCAGAATCAGGCCACAGAGCCCATTAGGTCTGCTCTGCCATTTGATCATGGCTGATATGTTTCTCAACCCCATTCTCCTACCTTCACCCCGTAACCCATGGTTCCCATATTCATAAAGAACCTATCTTTTTCTATCTTAAATACTCAACGACTTGACCTCCACAGTTTTCTGCGGCAATGAGCTAGAGAATTATGAGCTCTTCTGGAATCCACATCATGGGACAGATGTGATAGCACTGGAGAGGGTGCAGAGGAGATTTACCAGGATGTTGCCTGGGCTAGCGAGTTTCAGTTATGGAGAGAGATCAGACAGATGGGGTTCTTTAGAGCAGAGTTTGAGAGGGGACATGATTGAGATGAGTAAAATTATGAGGGACATAGATAGGGCAGAAGAAAAATACTTTTCCCCATGATGGAAGTTTCAATGATCAGGGGACATAGATTTAAGGTGAGAACCGTACGATTTAGAGGGGATGTGAGGAAAATCTTTTTCACCCAGAGGGTGGTGGGAATCTGGAAGTGACTGGCTGTAAGGGTGGTAGAGGCAGAAACTCTCATAACATTGAAGAAATATTTAGATGTGCACTTGAGATACAAAGGCATACAAGGCTATGGGCCAAGTGTTGGACCATGGGATTTGAATAGCTAGGTGGTTGTTTTTGACCAGCGTGGATGTGATGTGATGACTCGATGACTCTAAAACCCTATGTTTTCGAATGCATTCCCCAGTTTTAGATGCTAAACTAGATGGCAATAATCCTCCCTGTTCCCCTTAATATCTTGAAAACTTTGATCCTTATCACCCTTAACCTGCAAGTTTTATGGAAGTTTATAATGTTTCCTCTTCATTCAACCCTTGGAGCCCAGGCATCACTATAGTAAGGCTACATTGCACTCTATCCAAGGCCACATATTCTCCTGAGATGTGATGTCTCAAACACTGTTTGCAGTACATTGGTCTGACTTAAACACTGTGATGGAATTATGTTTAAACGCACATATGATCCATGCTTAATAATTCATTTTAAAAAATGGAGAAAATAAAAAGGACTCCACATTGTGAGCAATGAAGACAGTGTACAAAGCTGAAGTTCAGGAAAACCATTGTTTTACTTGGAATGATTGCCTGGGGATGTGAATAGTGAGAGAAGGGATATGCTACACACACTGTGATTGCACAGGAAGGTAGCACGGAAACAGTGACATAGTGTCAGGGGTGACCGAGGATTGAATGGTGGCTTGGAAGGGACCTCACTTTGCACTGCCAACAGCGGAGGGGATGGAAAGATATTCTTAATGGTGGCACCAGTCTAGAGGCAGCCTAAGTGTTATAATTCATCAGAGTAGCACAGTGGAAATCAAACCCTACTACTCCCGAGTCATCACAAAACTTAAAGTCTTTATAAAAGTACTCATAATTGCCCACATTACTGTCTTTTTAACACAGGCTAAAAGAAAGCAGAAGCCAGATTACTGTACTGAACCAGAAAGACTATTTATCACAAAAGAAATAGATTCTAGCTACATAGAAAAAAACAATTATGAGCCATCAACATGTAACTCTATAAGGGTCAATACTCTACAAGGATTGTAAACTCTTATAAGACTCCTCCTACACACACACACACACACACGCACACACAGTTACTCGCCGCAGTATTCTTAGCTTCTGACCTGCTCTTGCTGTCATTGTGTTTATGTGATGAGTCCAGCTGAGTTTTTGGTTAATGGTAACCCCCAGGATGTTGATAGTGGGATAGTCAGTGATGGTGACACCATTGAATATCATGGGGCTGTGGCTAGATTGTCTCTTATTGGTGATGGTCGTGACCTGACATTTGTGTGGCATGAATGTTATTTGCCATTTGTCAGCCCAAGCCTGGACGTTGTCATGAATTTGTTGCATTTGAACAAGGACTACTTCAGTTTCTGAAGAGTCACAAATGGTGCTGAACATTGTGCAATCTTCGGCAAACATCCCCACTTCTGACCTTATGATAGAGGGAAAGTCATTGATGAAGCAGCTGAAAACTGTTGGGCCTAGGAAACCACCCTGAGGAACTCCTGTGGAGATGTCCTAGAGATAAGATGGCTGACTTTCAACAACCATGATCATCTTCTATGTGCCAGGTATGACTCCAATGGGTGACGACTCTGTCCCTGACGGCAAAGTTGGCTGTGGCTGTTGAGGGAAGTCTTGTTTCAAGTGCCCAGGCCTGTAACAATTCCAATACCTCTTTGGGGCATTTCTTGGGCAGGATTGGCTCTGAGGTTCACTGTGGAGGTAGGAAATCAAGCACTGTGTCTGTGTTTACTGTGCGACAATCTGTTCCTTCTGCCTCTTCAGCCTGAGGTCTACATATCCATCCACACCCACAGACACCTCTGTAATGGTAGCTTCTTTCCTGGTCTCGGGATTCCAATCCTTCCTCATATCCTGCGTGATCCTGCTTGTCAAAGAAAGATAATTGAGATTGGTCACAGACCAACTTTATTCGGACATTGCCATCCTTCATTGCATCTGTCAGTCAAGCCTTCAGCTGTGGGTCTCTGGTTGATTGTAAGGAGGCACCTCAGGGCACGATATAATCAAAAAACTTCAAAATCCACCCCTTCCAGCTTACCTGTCCTTCTATAACCTCTGCTTTCACTATGTCAGGCTACAGCTGCCCCCAGAAACCCTTGTCAGTGCCTCAAAGATCAATACTTACATTTGTATTGCTTCCCAGTATTACCCAATGGGCCTTTCCACACAGATGTTCCATCACATATGCCACCTGTTTACTTGCATTGAGGTCTCTGGATCCAATAAACAGCCACGTATCTATCCAACACTTCCACCTTATCAATGTTGAACCCTTCTCATGGCAAATGCAATTCAATACAAATAAGTGTGAGGTGTTGCACTTTGGAAAGTCGAACCAAGGTAGGATTTATACAGTAAATGGTAAGGTCCTGAGGAGTGTTGTGGAACAGAGGGAACTAGGAGTACAAGTACATTGTTAATTAAAAGTGGTGTCATAGGTGGACAGGGCAGTGAAGAAGGCATTTAGCATGCTGGCCTTCATCGGTTGAGGCATTGAGTACAGGAGTTGGGACGTTATGTCACAGTTGTATAAGTCGTTGGCGAGGTTGCACTTTTTCTTTCTTTATTCATTCAGAGGATGAGGGTGTCACTGGCTAGGCAGCATTTATTGCCCATCCCTAATTGCTCAGAGAGCAGTTCAGAGTCAACCACATTGCTGTAAGTCTGGAGTCACATGTATGCCAGACCAGGGAAGGATGGCAGTTTCCTTCCCTGAAGGACATTAGTCAACCAGATGGGTTTTTCCCCCTGACAATTGACAATGGATTCATGGTCACCATTAGACTCTTAAATCCAGATATTTATTGAGTTTAAATTCCACCATCTTCCATGGCAGGATTCGAACCAAGATCCCCAGAACGTTATCTGGGTCTCTGGATTAACAGTGCAGTGATAATACCACTGAGACATCGCCTCCCCGGATGTACAATACTTGGAGTATTGTGTACAATTTTGGACATTGGAAAGACATAGTTGAACTGGAAAGTGTGCAAAGGAGATTTATGAGGATAATGCCAGGACTAGTAGGCCTGTGTTATAGGGAAAGGTTGGCCAGGATAGGACTTTGTTCCTCGGAACGTAGAAAAATGAGAGGTGATCTTATTGAGGTGTATAAAATCATGAGGGGCATAGATGGGATGAATGCATGGAGTCTTTTTCCCAGGGATGGGGAATTGAAAAACTAGAGGGCATAGGTTTAAGGTGAGAGGGGATAGATGTAAGAAGAACCTGAGGGGTAACTTCCTCATGCAGAGAGTGGTGTGTATATGGAATGGACTGCCAGAGAAAGTAGTTGAGGCAGGTACAACAGCAACATTTTAAAAACATTCGGATAGTTACATGGATGGGAAGGATTTGAAGGAATATGGACCAAATGCACACAACTGGAACTAGCTGAGTGGGCTCCATGGTCAATATGGACCAGTTTGGGCCAAAGGATGTATTACTCTGTGACTCCATGACTCTATAACAGCTCAGCCATGCCCCTTGCCTCAATGTGTAAATCCTCATTCTTTGATCCATAATTAGCCCCCTCTCCTCCTTTTACCATTGTCTTACTATTAATGTCCCTACAGAAAACCTTCAGATTCCCCTTTATGTTGACTGTCAGTCTTTGCTTCTCTAATATGCTTTTCTCGTCTCCACTCTGAATTTTATCTAGGCTCTCAATTGCATTTTCGACCTAATACCTGTCATTAACATCATGTATCTTATTTATTTTAACTTCTATCGCCTCTATCATCCTGGTAGATTTGTTTGCCCTGCCTTTCCTTTTTGAGGGAATGTACCATGACTTTGACCCAAACCATCTCCTCTCTAAAGGTAGCCCATTGCTCAGTGACTGTTTTTTCCACCATCTTTTTATTTCAGCCTAGGCGGTCCAGTTCTGTTCTGGCTCCATTGAAATCGGCTCTGCCCCAGGTGATTATACTTAGACTGGATTGCCAATTGTCCTTTCCAACAATCCTCCAATGATCACTGTCTCCTAAATGACTCCCCCACACAAACTTGATTCAGTTGGCCCACCTCATTTCCAGGACCCAGGTCCAAGAGTCCATAGAATCCTCATAGTGTAGGAGCAAGCCATTCTGCCCAACATGTCAACACTGACTCTCCAAAAAGCATACCACCTAATCTCACCAAAACCCTGCACCCTATATTTCCCATGGCTATCCCACATAACCTATACATCCCTAGACACTATGGACAAATTAGCATGACCAATCCACCTAACCTGCACATCTTTGGACTGTGGGAGCAAACTCACACAGACACAGAGAGAACAGGCAAACTCCACACGGTCACCTGAGGCTGGCACTGTGAGGCAGCTGTGCTAACCACTGAGCCACCATGCCAGCCTTTCTACTTAGACACATACTCCTGCAGTAAAGTTTCTACAACACAATCTAGGCATGTTTGCTTTTCTCCACTCCCACAGGTCTAGTGTACCTGTTTGTGTAGCTGAAGTCCCCAGTTACAGACACATTATAATGTTGGCATCCCAATGAAATTTCCCCACAGATTCGTTCCTGTCTCTCCTTCCTGCCAGTTAGTTGTCTATGGACAACTCTGTTAAATGGATGGAGATAGTAGGAACTGCCGATGCTGCAGAATCTGATATAACATGGTGTAGAGCTGGATGAACACAGCAGGCCAAGCAGCATCAGAGGTACAGAGATAGTAGGAACTGCCGATGCTTGAGAATCTGATACTGAGATAGTAAGAACTGCCGATGAAGGACTCCCTTCTGAAGAAGGGTCCAGACCCAAAACGTTAGCTTTCCTGCTTCTCTGATGTTGCTTGGCCTGCTGTGTTCATCCAGCTCTACACTTTGTTATATCTGTTAAATGAAGTTGTGCCCTTTTTGATCACAGTTATTGTCAAATTGATTCTGTCCTTGAACACTTTGGGAAGCCCTCTTTCTCCAGCACTGCAATGCCCCCCTTAACCACTACTGCTACCCTCCATCTTTCCTTGACGCACTCTACCAGAAATATTTAACACCCAGTCATGCCTTTCCTTGAGGCAGCTCTTTGATATTGCCATGACATTATAATCTACACGTGTAATTCCTCAAACGTATTGACTATACTCCACACATACCATGCACAGTAATCCTGATTTACAATTTGTTGTTTTCTCCCTTACTCTGATCTCATTTTCTGCAGTCTCATAGAATCCCTTTAGTGTGGAAACAGGCCCTTCGGCCCAACAAGTCCACACCGACCCTTGGAGCATCCCATCCAGACACATCCCCTTATAACCCACCTAAGCTACACATCCCTGAACACTATGGACAATTTAGCATGGCCAATCCACCTAACCTGCACATCTTTGGACTGTGGGAGGAAACTGGAGCACCTAGAGGAAACTCACACAGACACAAGGAGAATGTGCAAACTCCACCCAAACAGTCACCCGAAGCTGGAATCAAACCCGGGTCCCTGGCGCTGTGAGGCAGCAGTGCTAACTACTGAGCCACCATGTCACCTGCCTTACTGTTGTTTCTTCTTGTACTCACGCTGGCTGCTGTTAAGCAGGTGAGTGATCCATCTCTCTGATTGCCAAGGTGAGTTGTCTAAGTCTCAAGATGCTTCTACAGTTTATAGCCTCCTATTTGAAGGAGTTCTTTCTCAAATCTGATATTTCTGCAACTTCTACAGAGGTGGTGTAGACTTCAAGACTCCTCCCATTATTTTTAGCCTCTTGCTCTGAGCTGCTCCCTTGCAGGCCTGATGCCTCTCTCACTCCCAGGTCAGACGATGCTAATTATCTTTGGTGCTCCTTTCACTGCATCTTCCATGTCTTTCAAGAAGGAGCTGAGGGTGGTTGTGAGACACTATCCCGAAAAACTCTAACAATAATGTCCTGGAGCTAAAATGATTGAATTTCAAAAACCACATCTTGTGTTCCTGGGGACCTCAAGAGGAAGCCAAGACGCATCATTTGCTCAGGACTTCTGGCTGAGAGTGGGTATAAAACCACCAGTCTTGTCTTATGCACTGATTATAGAGTCATCGAGATGTATAGCAAGCAAACAGGCCTTTCCATCCAACTCATCCATGCCAACCAAATATCCTAGATAAGTCTAGTCAGCATTTGGACCATATCCCTCTAAACCCTTCCTATTCATGTACACATCTAGATACTTTTTAAACATTGTAATTGTGCCAATCTCCACCACCTCCTCTGGCAGCTCGTTCCATACATGCACCACCATCTGTGTGAAAAACTTACCCCTTAGGTCCCTTTTAAATCTTTCCCCTCTCACCATAAATCTATGCCCTCCAGTTTTGGACTCCCCTACCCTGGGAAAAAGCCTTTGACTATTCATCCTATCCATGCCCCTCATGATTTTATAAACGTCTATAAAGTCACCCCTTAGCCTCTGATGCTCCAGGGAAAGTAACCTCAGTTTATTCAGCCTCTCACGAGAGCTCAAACCCTCCAACCCTGGCAACATCCTTGTAAATCTTTTCTGAACACTTTCAAGTTTAACAACATCTTTGGTACAGGAGCCAAACCCAGAACTGAATGCAGTATTCCAAAAGGGACGGAAACAACATCCTGTACAGCCACAACACGACACCTCAACTCCTATACTCAGTGCACTGACCAATAAGGGCAAGCGTACCAAACGCCTTCTTTACCACGCTATCTACCTGAGATTCCACCTTCAAAGAACTATGAACCTGCACTCCAGGGTCTCTTGGGGATAGTAGGAACTACAGATGCTGGAGAATCTGAGATAACAAGGTGTAGAGCTGGATGAACACAGCAGGCCAAGCAGCATCAGAGGAGCAGGAAAGCTGGCGTTTCGGGCCTAGACCCTTCTTCAGAAATGGGGGTCTCTTTGTTTGGCGACACTCCTCAGGACCTTACCATTAAGTGTATGAGTCCTGCCCTGATTTGCCTGATTTCTGTTCTCCCACTTCAATGTGGGTACATTAGTGTGGAATCTCCACTACAAATTAATTGTTTAACTGTTCGCCACCTTTTATGACTGGATTTGGCAGGACTACAGAGTTTTGTTCTGATCTGCTAATGTGGTGTCACATTGCCCAGTTTTGTGAATGCTGCTTCTGCTGTTTGGTAAAAAAACTAGCCCTGTTTGGTAGCTTCACCAGGTTGACACTTCATTTTTAAGTACGCACTCTTCCCCAGCTTGATGTTAACGGTAGAGTGTGGGATATGCTGAATCATGATGTAACAGGCTGCAGTTCAATAAAAACCTCCTGCTGATGATGACCCACGTCTCTTCATTGATGCCCAGTTGTAAGTTGCTAAGTCCGTTCAAAAGCATACTGGTAGTGCCACAAAACAGAACCATAATGTGAATATTAGACTTCCTCTCCTTAAGGACTGTGCAGTGATCACTCGTCGTGATTCTGTCATGAGCAGATACATTTGCGATGGTATTTTGGTGAGGATGAAGTCGAGAAGATTATTCCCTTGTTTTGGTTCCCCCACCAGCTGCCGCTGAACCAGCTCCGTAAGCAGTGATGCTACCAAGCCACCCTCAGTAACGGATACTGAAGTCCCGCTCCCAGAAAATATTCTGTGCCCTTGCCATTGTCCATATTTCTTCCAAGTGGTGTTCAAATTTGAGGAGAGCTGGTACAAAGACTGAGGGACAGGACAGTGGGTATTAATCAGCAGCATGTTACCTTGCTGCTCTACCTCAACTTGCTGTGCTCTCTCTCTGTTTTCCCTCTCATGACTTTTTTAAGCCTCTGAAGTTCTAAATTCTCACCAGTTATCCATTGGTTTCTTTTCGTATGTTTTGGATTTAATGGTTTTAGTTTTTTGTCTAGCAGCTGTTTAGACTGGACCACCTCCCTCATTACTCGTCCCTCAATCACCAAACTCCCAAGCTCAACCTCTTTGTTTATTTGTATTCAGTGATGAGCTATTGTGTCCTTCTGCAGATATTTCACACTTAGCAAAACTATCTGTCTTTGTTCCAGCTGAAATTCTCCAGAGTTGGGTCAACACTGACGATAAAAACTGCTGTAACTGTGTGCCGGTGGTAAAGGGACTGAATGGTTACTGTGGCGTAGTAGGGTGCCAATCAAGGAAGCTGCTGTGTCTTGGATGGTGTTGATCTTCTTGAGTGTCGTTGGAGCTGCACTCAACCAGGCAAGTGGGCAGTATCCCATCATGCTCTTGGTAACTTACCCCTGCAACCACAGAAGGGGTAACACCTGCCATTTTACTTCCTCACCCCTCTATACCCAAGGGCCCAAACACACCTTCCAGGTGAAGCAGCACTTTACCTGCACTTCACTCAATCTAGTTGATTGCATTCACTGCTCACAATATGGTCTCCTCTACATTGGGGAAATCAAGTGTAGGCTGGGTGACCACTTTACAGAGCATCTATGTTCTGTCTGCAGAAAAAACTTTGAGCTTCAAGTTGCCTGCCACTTCAACATAAAGCCCTGGCGAACATCTCTGTCTCAGGCTTGCTATGGTGCTCCAGTGAAGCTCAGCACAAGCTGGAAGAACAGAACCTCAATTCCCAGTTGGAAACTCTAGAGCCTTCTCGACTCAATATTGAGTTTAACAATTTTAGGACTTGAGGCACCTTCTCCCAAGTTCTTACCCAACCCCCCATACACTAGGCCTTGTTATCACATGGTTTTCCATTACTCACAACCCATTGTTAGGCACTAATTTTCCATTAGCAGCCATTCATTCTCCCAGGCTGACCATTATCCACTCCTATGTCTGTCCAACTGGTCTTCTCTTTGGGCTCTATCTCCACTACTGTTTACTCTTAAACCCCTCCCTGTGCCATAGCTTCAGCATAAAAAACAACTTTTTCTGAACAAAGGGTTGCTGGATCCGAAATGTTAACTCTGATTCCTGTCCACATATACTGCCAGACCTGCTGAACCATTCCAGCAATTTTTGTTTTTGTTTCTGATTTCCAGCATCTGCAGTTCTCTCAGTTTTTACACTCCTGACTTGTGCCCGTTTGATGATGGACAGGTTTTGGGAAACAGACATGAGTTACTCACTGCAGGGTTCCCAACCTCTCACATGCACTTGTACCCATGGCAGATATGTGGCTGTTGTGGTTCAGTTTCTATTTAGGACATTGATGATGGGAGTGAACCATATTCCTCTGTGGATATACGATCAGAAGTTTATATCTGAGTCAAATACAACAGCAAACTTTCAGAGATAATAGGTACTGCAGATGCTGGAGAATCCGAGATAACAAGGCATGGGGCTGGATGAACACAGCAGGTCAAGCAGCATCATAGGAGCAGGAAAACTTGACGTTTCGGGCCTAAACCCTTCATCAGAAATGGGGGAGGGGAAGGGGGTTCTGAAATAAATAGGGAGAGATGGGGAGGCGGATAGAGGATGGATAGAGGAGAGGATAGGTGGACTTTCAGCCTCAATTTGAGTCAGCCTCAAACTGTTGTTATCAGAAGGGCACAGGGCTCATGATGAGGTTCAAAGAAAATAGTTTCAATCTTCACATTATTTACTTAGAGAAAGTTTCTATTCATCCAAGCAGACAGATAATGTAAAAATGTGGAGGAATCGAGAGAGAGAGAGAGATGATGGTGATGTGGAGTGGGAATTGTCAGCTTACAGATGGAACTTCATATTATATTTTTAAATGATGTTGTTAAGGACTAGCGTGTATCAGAGAAAACAACAGTTGTCCAGGCTTAGCCCACATGTAGAGGCAGCTGTTGTAAGTACACCTCAATATTCTCTGTCAAGCCAATTGGCACATTTCAGAATATAAGCATAAGCATCTGTTCTTCTTGGACACTGTCAGATTATATGCTGCTTTGAATTCCGTCATTTATTTGCATAAAAGTTCAAAACCACAATTAGCCATGAATTGCTTGAATTCGCTATAAAGATTTGGGAAATCTGTTCTTTGCCTGACAATCAATTTCAAGGTCTGTCCTGAGCAAATTCAGATCAATTAATTAATTATATGTTCATTATATTCGCTTTCCATGCAATTGGTTAGTATTCCAGTTCATTTACAAACAAACATAGCATGGGGGATAAGTAAGACCCGTGATCCTACAGTTTTCATCTATTTTGGCTGTTCTATTCATGGAATTCATTACCCAAAAAGAGAACACACATTCAAAGTTTTCACTTGAATTCTAATTTCCCCATCACAATATTGCACTTCTCAAATGTATTTATGCATTTGTTTCTCTATTTCCACCCACCAGTGCCAAGGAAAAGACAGGTGCACAAAAACAGTTGTTGATTCACATATCACATTCTCCCTTTCTCTGCATGTTGGTAAAATGCCCAGTTGAGATTGGTAGCTTGGTGTGATAGGGAATGTAAGTACATGAACGAGACCGAAACGTGTTTTATTTAGAGCAAAGGACTGGCCTCAAGGACAATGGTGTTTTCTTTTCGGGACTTTGTTTCCAACTTTAGGATAAGAAATCCAGTTAGGGATTGCCAGAGTTGTTGTGAATTGTAGACAGATTCATTCATTTACAAGATCATTTCTAATCACCTGCAAAACCTTTAATTCTGTAACATCGAAACCCTGCTTGGAGCTGGCCCAAAATGAAACCTAAGGAACAGGAGGAGGCCATTTCCTTCCCCTGCCTCCCTCTGAGCCTATTTCGCTACTCAATGAGATAAGTGTTGATGTGAATTTTCAAGTCAGGGCAGCATCATTGGTATCTGATCACCACTTTCATGCTTTCCAATGAAGGACATATCAAATAAAATACAGTTGTACCTTGGTGCGGGATCACAAAAAGCAGTTTGAGTAAAGATTTGCAAGTCCTGTGTGTCACACCAAGTACTGAGGGAATTGCTTAAGAGTGTTGAGTCTTGAAACAGAACTGCAGCCTGATTTTCCTTGAATGAATCTCATTATCTTCTCTATAAAATATGTGGAACTTGCATTTTTGTTACAGCTTATTTACAACAATGTTAACTCTTTCCCAAACACAAACATCTGAAATAGACAGATAAGAGAAGAAAAAAACTAGTCCGTGCAGTAATCCCTACACTGCATTTATAGAGTCATAGGGTCATACAGCACAGAAACAGACTCTTCAGTCCAACTTGTCCTTGCCAACCAGATACCCTAAATTAATCTAGTCCCATCTACCAGCATTTGGCCCATTATCCCTCTAAATGCTTCTTATTTATATACCCATCCAGATGCCTTTTAAATGTTGTATAAAGAAACAGCTCAAGGCACTGGATACAACAAAGACTAGGGGCCCTGGCAACAGTACCAGCAATAGTACTGAAGACTTGTAGCCCAGAACAAGATACACTCCAACTAATCTGTTCCAGTACAGCTACAAAACTGGAATCTACCTGACAATGCGGAACATTGCCCAGGTGCGTCATTCCACAAAAATCAAATCTGGCTAGATCCCATTGGTCCTCGTGAGCATCAAGCTGATGGAAGGTGTCATCAACAATGCTGTCAAGCACCCACCTAGTCAGTAATAAGCTGATCACTTGGTGTTCAGTTTGTATCCCAGTAAGGCCAGTCAATGTTTAGTCTCATTATAGCTTTGGCCCAAACATGGAGAAATGAGATGAATATTTGAAGTGGTGAGGTGAGTCACTACACTTGGGAGAGGCAACAAGTGACTAAATATGGCAGCAATGACCCAACAAAAGTGAAGTTAGTGAGAATCAGAGGAAAGCTTGCCTTTTATTGGAATAATACATAGGAACAGAAATAGGCCATTCAGCCCCTCAAGTCTGTTCCACCATTCAACAAGGTCAAGGCTGATCTGTGGCCTAACTTCATATACCTGCCTTTGACTGATATCCCTTGATATCTTTTCTTAACAAAAGTTATCTATCCCAGATTTAAAATTAACAACATATCCTGCATTCATTGCTGTTTGTGGAAGAGAGTTCTACCCAGAGTAAAAGAGACCTCTACCACCCTTTGTGTGTGGAAATGCTCCTTAACATCTCTCCTGAATGGTCTGACCCTAATTCTCAGATCATGCCCCCTAGTTCTGTAATCCCCAAACAGGGGAAATTGTTCATTTTTATCGACCATGTCTTTTCCTTCTAATATCTTGAAGACTTCAATCAGATCACCCCTTAATCTTTTAAATTCTAGAGAAAACTGGTCTAATTTGTATCGTCTCTCTCATAACGTAACCCGTCAAATCCAGGTATCAGCCTTATTAACCTGCGTTGTACTCTTTCCAAGGCCATTATGTCCTTCCTAAGGCGTGGTGCCCGAATCTGCTCACAGTGCACCAAGTGGTATCTAACCAGGGTTTAGTTTAGCTGCCGCGTAACTTCTGCATCCTCTAGATATAAAGGCTAGCATCCCACTAACTTTCGTGCTTATTTTCTGTACCTGTTCGTAGCATTTTAAAGATGTTTGTCTTATATTGAATCATCCCGGCAATGCAAACATAATCCTCTACTTAGTTTGCTTATCAATTGACAGCACTCATGGTAAATCTTTAAAGGGAATTATATACTGCGATACCAAGATGTTTTTCCTTTGCAAATATGCATGAACGCTTGACCCTGTGGGGGCAGGAGTGTATTTGGCAATGGTCCAGCTAACATGTACAACACTACATTTATCTAAATTAACAGCCATTTGCTAAACAAATGGTATTCTCTACTCACGAGCTACAGTTCATTCGTTGCACTGCTGCTTCGTGAGTTGTTAGACAGTCAGAAACATTTCAATGAAATCGGCCAGCTCTACTGCAACATAATTCACCGAGGAGGCACTTATTGATATGTGTCAGGTAAATGTGAATGCCTTGAGGGTTTTCTGATAGCTACAGCTGTTCTGTTTACCATTACACAGGCTGCGATTAATTTTTATTTTGTCTAGTCATTGGCTGGTTTCACTCTTGCCAGAGGGCATTTCACCTGCATTAAGCCAGCAAAGAATGATGGACCCCAAAACAAAGTGCTGGAGAAACTCAGCAGGTCTGGCTGTAGAGACAGAAGTAAAGTTCTGAGCCCGCTGGACTGTTCCAGATTTTCAGCATCCATAGTTCTTTATGTTTGTACAAGAATGATTGTCACTTTGGACTAAGAGAGTTAGTTCTACCTGCAGTGATACTGAAGGGAGCAGTTGGTTCAATGAGGCTACTTTTTCTCCAGGTCTTTGTGCAGCCTTCAGCCACCTGAGGAAAAGGGTGTTCGAGGACAACAATACCAGATCCAACACGGAGATCACGGTTTACAGAACTGTAGTGGTTCCCACCCTCCTATATGGCTCTGAGATGTGGACTGTCTACAGCAGACACCTCAAGGCAGTGAAGCAGTACGACCAACGCTGCCCTGGCAAGATCCTGCAAATCCATTGGGAAAAAAGACATGCCAACGCCAGCGCCCTCGACCAGGCTAACATCCCCAGCATCGAGGCACTGACTGCCCTTGATCGGCTACAATGGGCTGCGTACATCGCCCACATGACCGACACGAGACTCCCCAAGCAGGTGCCCTACTCCCAGCACCAAAAGGGGCAGGCATCGAGCACCTCGAGACTTGGCTGTCGGGAAAATGAGGAAAACAGGACTAAACAGCAAAAGGAATGCGCTGCCATGTCGATGCCACACCCAACCCTACCCACAACCACCTTCTGCCCCAAGTGTAACAGGGCCTGTGGTAGCTGCATCGGTCTGTACAGCAACCTACGGTCACACCCTGAGGGTGGGACAGAGTCATCCTCGCCTGCGAAGGACCACCAATGAATGAATGAATGATACTGAAGTAGAATGGGAGAGCAGGGTGAAACATTGTACCTGCTCAAGAAGCCCCGTTACCCTATAAGAGCAACTAGAGAGGTGCAATAAATATCAACCTTGCCAGCAATGCCACAGCACAAGTATGAATTTTGGTTGAAATTCTGTAGTTGAAGGTTATTCCAGAGCAGAGTAGAAGAAATAGCCGTAGCTGGAGTTTGGGAAAGTGAATCAGTGCAGCAGCTGATAAATTTTGAAAGGATTAATGAGTACAATTGAATAGTAGGTCTCCAGGGCGTAGAAAGGGGAAGGTGATCCTTGGTGTACATGTCCGTGGATCCTAGGAAGCAACAAGACAGGTAGGTAAGGTGGTTAAGAAAGTTTATGAGATGCATGCCTTTACTAGTCAAGGCATTGAATACAAGAGCAATGAGGTTATGATGGAGTCACATGTAATGTTAGTTAGGCCCCAGCTGGAGTACTGCGTGCAGTTCCAGTCATCACACTATAGGAAGGATGTGATGGCACTAGACAGAATGTGGAAGAGGTTCACCAGGCTGATGTTAGAGCTGAAGCAATTCAGCTATGAAGAGAGAATGGATTGGCTGGGGTTGTTTTCATTAGAACAGAGAAGGCAGAGGCGGGATCTGACTGAGGTGCCCAAAGATCTGAGGCGCAGATAAGAAAAGCACAGATAAGGAGAAACTTTTCAGTTAATGGAGAGGTCAATAACTAAGAGACGCAGATGTAAGGTAAACAGCATGAAGTTGGAGGGGTATTAAGGAAAGTGTTTTCACCCAGAGTGTTACGGTTATGTGGAACTCACTACCTAAAAGGCTGATAGAGACAGGAACCCTCAAGACATTTAAAAACTATTTCGATGAAGAGTTGAAATGCTATACAAGCCAAGTGCTGTAAAATGACACCAGAATAGATGACTGGTGAGGACATAATGAGCCAAATGGCCTGTTTCCATGCTCTATGACTCTATGGTACCACTCCATTGACTCGAAATAAGATTGTATATATCTGATAGTGTGTGGCCAGGGAGGAGATTTCTGAGCAGGGTTTTAAGGACGCAGACCTGTGAGGTCAACTCGGTTTCTCTCTCCATGCATGCTGCGTGATCGGCTGAGTATTTACAGCATTTTCCATTTTTAGGATCATAGAGTTAGGCAGTAGAGTGAGGCCCTTTGGTCCATCCAGTCTAGTTCTGGAAAAACACCAGTAGGGAAGTAGCCTGGAGAGAGGTGGCTGGCCAGCAATTCATTTCTTACTCCTTCACTTCAAAGGCTCACATGAAGCTTCCACAAGCAGCTGTCAGTGTGCTCAATTCTGAAGTCGGAGCCTGGTAATTCAGGTCCACATCAATCCAGGCCAACGTAATCCACCGTGTACTGAGGGAACGCTATCCTTCACTGGAGAAGTTAAACTGACGCCTTCTCTGTCCTTTTCAGGCAAATGCAAACAATTCTGCAGCATTACGTTGATGAAAATCAGTCTCTCCCTGTGTCCTGCCTAAAACTTAACATTCAACCCCAACCTCATTCAGATTTTCCGATCATTGCTGTTTGTGGGAGCTGGGTTGGTGCAAATGATCTGGTGCATTGCTACATTACAGCAGTGATTACCCCTTAGAAGTGTTTTCATTGGCGGTAATGCATTTGGAGATGTCCTGAATCTTTAAGCAACATTAAGTTCTATTTTGTAGCACTTTTAAATGTCAGAAAATGTCTGACGGCCCTTCACAAGAACATTGTGAAACAAAATGTGACGTTGGGTTGTGTAAGGAACCATTAGGTCAAACGATTTGAGAGGAAAATTTTAAAATCTAGATGCTTTTTCAGAGCCGGTGTAGGTCGGTTAAAGGTGAGGATGCTTTCTAAATGGTCCAATGTGAAATACAATGGGTGCCCAAAGAGATTTGGCAGTTCAGGTGCATAGAAATGTCTTCAAAATGTCATGAACTAGTGCAAACAAGAATTAAGAAAGCTAATGGGATGCTGGCTTTTATATCTGGAGGATTGAAGTACAAGGATGCAGAAGTTATGCTGCAGCTATACAAAACCCTGGCTAGACCCCCACCTTGGAGTACTGTGAGCAGATCTTGGCTTTGGAGGGAGTACACCATAGATACACAAGAATGATACCTGGACTTCAGGGGTTAAATAATGAGGAGACATTATACAAATTTGGCCAGTTTTCTATAGAATTTACAAGGCTAATGGACAATCTGATCGAAGACTTCGTGGCAAGAAAAGACAGGGGTAGACGAAGATAAATTATCCCACTGGTTAGAGATTCTAGACTAGGGAGCGCAGTCTGAGAATTCAGGCCAGACCATTCAAAAGAGATGTTAGGAAGCCCTTGTACACACAAAGCATGGAAGATTTTTGGGACTCTTGAGCTGAATTGAATGATTTATCGTCACTTGTTTATCGTCACATGATTTATCGTCATTTTACAGTGAATAATACAGTAAAATACAGTGAAAACCATCAACCATCACCACAATCCGGTACTATCAGTGTAGTTTAAGAACAAAAAGAGTGAAAAGGTAAAACTGAAAGAGAGCCCATCTTCATTCCGCTGCCTCTGCCATGAGCCCTGAGCCCTGAGATGCCTGACCAATGACACATGCGTTCCCATTCCCTCCTCCACTGCCCTGTCACCAGACCCACCAACATAGGAGTCACTACTCTTCAAGTGCCATCTCTTTGTTGCTGGCCCACCTCGCCTGATGCTGCTGCGGATGCCAGATCCCATAGCGAACCCACACTCCTCCCACAAGTGGCAGTCCCCGGCTCCAGGCCTACCACAACCAGGAGTGGCTGCCATCGCCTCGTCGATAATCAGGAGTCCCCACTTGGGGCCAGCCATGACGACAACCAGGAGTCTGTAGCTCCGCTGCCACCTTGATGATGCCAGGACTCCCTGCTTCGGGCTTACCACACTGCTGCCGCTGCCTCACCAATGGCAGGTGTTCCCGCTCTGGGTCCACTGCATTCAGGCTCCATTGCCAAACCAGGCCATTGCCGTCATCTCGCCAACAGTCCTGCTCTGGCTGCCCTCCTCCAAGGTGTCGTGTTGCCAGCACCAACATTTTGAAAGTTTCGCTGCTGTTGCCGCCTCTGATCGCTGGAGGAGCTTTGCTGCTGTCCCCGAACACCGGGAGGGCATTCTTGCTGCCCCCTTCTATTACCGTGAGGAGCCATGCCCATTGCCACCTCTTCCAACCTCCAGGAGGCTGCCTCCATTCCACACGAGGCCCACCCTCACCGCTATGCCAACGTTGCCGATTAACCCTCACAGAATGCTTCAAAGAAAAGTAAAACAAACGAAAAAAAGAAAGAAAAAGACCAGAAGTAAAAAGAAGATAAAAGAAAGAAAGCAGACGGGAGTGGGGGATCCCCAGGATCAAGATACTGCACACAGTCCTGCTACTCCTCCATCATCTTGAATATTCGGTCTTCCACAAACAACAGCAAAAGCAGGATCTATTGTTAATTTTAAATCTGAGGAAGATAATATTGTTTTTTATTCACTTATCGGACATGGATGTCACTGGCTCACCCAGCATTTATTGCCCATCGCTAGTTGTATTTGAGAAGGTGGTGGTGAGCTGCCTTCTTGAACCACTGCAATCCCTGAACTGTGGGTTCGCCCCCAATGCCTTTAGGGTGGGAATTCCCGGATTTTGAGCCAGCGGCAATAAAAGAACAGTAATATATTTCCAAGCTAGGATGGTGAGTGGCTTGGAGAAGAACTTGCAGGTTGCGCTGTTCCCATGTATCTCTTGCCCTTGTCCTTCCACATGGAAGTGGTCATGGGTTTGGAAGGCTCTATCTAACAATCTTCGGGGAATTTCTGCAATGCATCTTTCTTCATTAGTACACATTGCTGCTACTGGGCAGTGGAGGTGGAGGGAGTGGATGCTTGGGGAATGTAGTGTTAAGCAAAGTTACCAAGGGATATGTGCCAAAGGCAGGTATATGGAGTTAGGCCACAGATCAGCCATGGTCTCATTGAATGGTGGAACAGGCTCAAGGACCTGTAGAAGACAAAATATTCAAGATGGCGGTGGAGTAGCGGGCTGCGTGCGGGCTCTTGAGCCGTTGCTTTCTTTCTTTTTACTTCTGCTTTTTCTTTCCTTTTGTTTCATTTGTTTTACTTTAATGGCCTACTCCTGTTCCAATTCCCTAGCTGTAGATCACTGAAGCGATAGAGATACAGAGTTAGTATGTGTTAAGAGAGGAACTTTAAAGTCTTAGATAACTTCAGGTTTACAGAGTGTCAAAGTTCAGGACTAGGCAGGAGTCCACTGGAGTAGTCAGGTCTAGAAATTTGCGAAATAAATGAAAGTTCTTTCCCTTCCTTCATTTGTGGCACAGGCGCTTGTCATCGATGTTTTCGGACCACAATCTCTGTCAGTCTGGAAAATCTAAGATCGACAACTCCTAAAACACAGGTCCAGGCAGTTCCAAGTGGATATCGGATTCTGGGATTTGTGTACTAAATCGAGAGATTCCCTGGCTGTTTCTTCAGACCAGAAAATGATTGATAGATGCAAGCTGTGACTGCTGAATGCAAACCACAGGGTTGTCCATGCTGCATGCTCCTTTCTAGTTTGCTGCCAGCCGAACTTCATTACAAAATGGCAGGAGAAGCATTGAATCCCTATTGCTCATCTATCCTTTCACTGTAATGGATGGAAAATTGCAGGTTGCTAATATATGGAAGCGGTACTCCTACCCATGGAGTTTAAACACATTCTTAGAGTTGATCTCCGCACCGAGAGCAGAATTCTGTTGTAGTGGAATGCATTTCCAGGCACTGACATAAACAAACGGTTATACGTTCAAGCTGCCTGCCTCAGCAGCTATTCGAATGAGAGGCTTTCTTGCAAGGAGTTGAAATGCTGCAAATGTAGTTCATTCATTTTAAAAGGTAAATATGAAAACAAAAGCAAAACAAAATCTTGCATGAATCAAACCTGAAGGCTTATGACGCTAGACAAAGGATTTATTTGGCTCTGGGCAATATCACCAGCTGGGAAGAGCTGATTTTTGGGTGCATTAAATCTCACTGGCCCAGTCCATCTTCCGAATACAGCATCAGCTGCTTCCTATATAGTTTCCAGTGGCCTATATCATCGTGTATAAGGGTAGTTAGCACCTGAAAGAGTTAACTGGTATCACAAGGTATTCTCTGCATATCAGAATATAAAGGACTATTGGAAGAGCTATTCAGTGTGTATGTGTCTCTGTCTCTGTCTCTGTCTCTGTCTCTGCGTGTGCGAGTGGGTGTGCTTGTGCTTGTGCTTCTGTGTGTCTGTGTCTGTGTGTGTGTGTGTGTCTCTGTGTGTGTGTGTGTGTATGTGCGTGTGCATGTGCATGTGCGCATCCACTTTTTTATTTATTCGTGGGATGTGGGTATCGCTGGCTGGGCCAGCATTTCTTGTCCATCCCTAGTTGCCCTTGAGAAGGTGGTAGTGAGCTGTCTTATTGAACCGCCGCAGTCCATCTGCTGTGGGTTGACCCATAATGCTATTATGGAAGAGAATTCCAGGATTTTGACTCAGTGAAGGAACGGTGATGTATTTCCAAGTCAGGATGGTGAGTGGCTTGGAGGGAAAATTGAAGGTGGTTTTGTTTCCATATACCTACTGCCCTTGTCCTTCTAGATGGATGTGGTCATGGGTTCGGGAGGTGCTGTCTGACGATCTTTGGTGAATTTCTGAAGGGCATCCTGTAGATAGTACACACTGCTGCTATTGAGTGTCGGTGGTGGAGGGAGTGGATGCTCAGGGATGTAATGCCAGTCGAGTGGGCTGCTTTGTCCTGGATGGTGTCAAGCTTCTTAAGTGTTGTTGGGGCTGCATCCATCCAGGCAAGTGGGGAGAATTCCTTCACACTGCTGACTTGTGCCTAGTAGATGGTGGCCAGGCTTTGGGGAGTCAGGAGGTGAGTTACTCAGTTTGTGTGTGTGTGGACAGCCCTACGTATTCTGAAACTTTCACCAGGTTCTTAGAGTGATTGTTTGTAGAGTTAACTGCAGGTAGTTAAAGTAGCAATGTCCACTTATTCTTACCCTGAGCCTACTAATCCCACAAGAGACGAACATGTATCTCAAATAAAAGCAGGGTGCTCAAGATTTTCTAAAATAAAAACAGAAAGTGCTGGAGAAAGTCAGCAGAGCTGGTAGTATCTGTTAAAACAGAGAAACAAACTTAACATTCCGATTTCCATACAACTGTGTTTCAGAATCATGTTATGTCAGATGTAAGTAGCTACTCAGTAATATTTAATAACCCAAGGATAATAAGGCATAGGAGCAGAAGTAGGCCATTCAGCCCACTGAATTTGCTCTGCTATTTGAAGAGATCATGGCTGATCGTAACTCCACTTTCCTGCCTTTTCCTTATTACCCTCGATCCTCTTACTGATTAAAAATCTGTTTATCTTAGCCTTGAATGCACTTGATCCCGCAGCTTCAATTGTCCTTTGTAGTAGCAAATTCTACAGATTCACTGTCGCCTAACAGAACAAGTTCTTCCTCATCTCTGTCTTAAATGGGCAACCCTTTATTCTGGCCCTAGACTCTCCCTTAAGTGGAATAAACCTATCCACGTCTAACTTGTCAAGTCCCTATGAAACTTGTATATTTCAATAAGGTAGCCTCTCATTCTAATGAAATCCAACAAGTACAGGCCTAACCTGTCCAACCTTTCCTCATCCAGTATCAGCCTGGTGAATCTGATCAACCTCGTGAAATCTATTTATTGTTTGTCAAGACTGCACCTATCTTCTGCTGAAGAGTTTGTGTGGGCATTTTTCCACGAAACCACAAGACATAGAAGCAGACATATGCCATTCAGCCCATTCGATCAGGGCTGATGTGTTTCTCAAACCCATTCTCCTGCCTTCTCCCCATAACCCTTGACCCCCTTACTAATCAAGAATCTAGCTATCTCTGTCTTAAAGACACTCAATGACTTGATGTCCACAGTCCTCTTGCAGCAAGAGGTTCCATAGATTCACCACTCTTTGGCTGAAGAAATTCATCCTCACCTCCGTTCTACTGACTTCACTCTAAGGCTGCGCCCTCAAGTCCTAGCCACTCCTACTGGTGGAAACATCTTCTTCATATCCACTCCATCCAGGCCTTTCAGCATTCTGAAAGCTTCAATCAGATATCCATGGAAACCAACCAGACGAGATGGATACCCCGGCCGTGCGCTCAGCTCCTTCGTGGACCAGCTGGCAGAAGTATTCACCGTCATCTTTAACCTTTTCTTCCTATGACCTGAAGACTCCACCTGCTTCAAGAAAACCACCATCATCTCCAAGC
Source organism: Ginglymostoma cirratum (assembly GCA_024137785.1). Taxonomy (NCBI): domain Eukaryota; kingdom Metazoa; phylum Chordata; class Chondrichthyes; order Orectolobiformes; family Ginglymostomatidae; genus Ginglymostoma; species Ginglymostoma cirratum. The sequence continues at coordinate 12,498,979 of JAHRHZ010000034.1, read as the reverse complement.
CAAAGGAAAATCATGCACCATGCCTCAGTGACTACAGTCCAGTAGCTCTGACCACCATAACAATAAAGTGCTTCGACAGCCTCCCAGACTGTCTTGATCCCTTGCAATTTGCATACCGCAACAGGTCCACAGCAGATGCCACCTCTGAGGAAGGTTCACCAGACCCGAAAAGTTAACTCTGTTATTTCCTTCACAGATGCTGCCAGACCTGCTGGGTTCTTCCAGCAACTTTGTTTTTGTGCCATCTCCCTGACCCTACACTCATCCCTGGAACATCTGGATAATAAGGATATCTTTGTCAGGCTCCTACTTATTCACTACAGTTCCGCCTTCAACACTATATTTCCAAATAAACACACCTCTAAAATCCAAGACTTAGGTCTTGGTTCCCCTATCTGTAACCGGATCCTCAACTTCCTGACCCACAGACCACAATCAGTAAAAAAAAGGTCACAACATCTTCCTTCACCATAATCCTCAAGACTAGTGGCCCGTAAGGCTGTGTATTCAGCCCCCTACAGTACTCCTTATACACTCACGGCCAAATTCCACCCCAACTCCATTTAAAAGTTTGCTGACGACACCACCATTGTAAGGTAGTTCTCAAACAATGACGATTCAGAATACAGGAAAGAGACTGAGTGCTTGGCTGCGTGATATAAAGACAACAATCTCTCCATCAATGTCAACGAAATGAGCTAGATATTGGCTTCAGGAGGCAGAGTGGAGGATACATCCCTTCCTGCATCAAAGGTGCTGAGGTGGAGATGGTCAAGAGCATCAAGTTGCTGGGAGTGATGATCACCAACAATCTGTCGTGGCCCATCCATGTTGATGCAATGGACAAGAAAGCATAGCAACATCTCTACTTCCTCAGGAGGCTAAAATAATTTTTATGTCCATGAGGACTCTTTCAAATTTTTAGAGATGCACCATAGAGAGCATCCTATCTGGATTCATCACAGTGTGGTGTGGCAACTGCTCTTTGTAAGATATGAGCCCAAATCGCTCACAATATTCCAAATGTGGTCTGACCAGAGCCTTATATAGCCTCAGTGGTACATCTCTGTTCTTGTATTCTGGCCCTGTCAAAATGAATGCTGACATTGTACTTGCTTTCCTAAGTGCCAACTTGCCCATTTGATATGAGTAGCTGAGACTGATACTGGTAAGGAGGATTGATGACAATGAATCTATCCAAGGCTTCGCAGAAGGATCCAGCAGAAACCAATATATACAAGATGCACAGCTGTTCCCATTTCAGCTGATGATCGATTGTCTTTGCAAATAAGCACTTTCCAAATTTGCCATCCACAATGACCCATCAACCTTTGCTTGTCTTGCTATCCTGGCTTGCCTAATAATATTGTCTTTTCTCTGCCCAGAGGTTTTTCTGTTTCCTGTGCACTCAGCCACTTTCCACACCATGTGGAGTGAGCCAAATCAGTCAGACACTGGCATCTCTGATGGTGAAGAATGTGGTAAGAAGCAGAGCAGGTTCACCCACTCAGTACATTTGTCTTGAGGTGAACACAAACACAATGCAGCCTGCTGACCCTATCCCTGTTACTCAGAGAGACAAATGAAGTAAAAAAAATCATTTGTAAACTCAATACAAAATAAATTCTCTCTGCACATTAATCTTTAGCAAGAATATGCTTAGTGTTGGTAAGTGAGTGCTAGATTACTATCAGTGCTATTTTAATGCAGATGCAGTGGGCTTTTCATAAAATAAGGATAAAGTGTGTGGAATTCGACAGACATGATCTGAGTCAAAGACCTGGAACCTCCTGCCGATCACCAATGTGGGCTTGTCCACACCCTGTGGACACAACGGGTTCAAGAATGCAGTTCACCAGCGCACCAACAACCATCCTGCGATAGCTACTGACAAACTTAAAGGATCCAATACCCACAAACAATAAAACTAACATAATGTACAAAATACCATGCAAGGACTGTGAGAAACATTACATCGGCCGAGCCAGAAGAAAACTGACAATAAGGATACATGAACGCCAACTAGCCACCAAGAGCCACGGCCAATTCTCACTGTCTCAATACACACGGACAACGAGGGACACAAATTCAACTGGGACAACACATCGATAATAGCACAAGCCGGAGACTTGCCAGGGGATTCCAGGAGGCCTGGCATTCCAACTGGAACTCCATCAGCAAACATATTGAACAGGACCCGATATACAAACCACTGAAAAACAGAACTGGAAATGATGCCGACTACCCCAGCAAACCAAGGCATATGAATAACAAGCGGGACAGAACACCAACGCTCCACCGGAGGTGCGCTGATGATGTTACCTAGCAGGTGACGAAATGTCTGCAACCAAACACACTGGCTCAGTGAGCAAGTCTGCAACTTCATCAGCACCTTTGCAAGGGCAACTAGAGATGGAAAAGTAAATGCTGTCCTTATCAGCAATACCCACATTCTATGAAGGTACAGGAAATATGAACAGCTTTCCCTCACACAATAGCACACAGTTAAACAGCATGACACCAACAGCTCAAAAAACAACTTACCTACAAATCAATACTTTTTTAAAAAATCACTGGTTCGGCTTTGGACAGTTTTAACATTCATAGAACATAGAACAGTACAGCACAGTACAGGCCCTTCGGCCTACAACGTTGCGCCGAACTTTTAGCCTAATCCTAAGGTCTATCTAACCTCCAAAATGATTTTATCAGCAGGGACAAAAGAAAATCTCAAGAATAAGAGATTTGAGTTTTTACTTCATAAATAATATGACAATGAATGTTTGATAAGTAGCTGAAAAAGAAACACAATATAAGATAAATCATTTTTTTGTTGTCAAAATCACCACACAATTTTATTGATTCGCTCCTTTTCCCAGTTTTTTTTTATTGACTTCTTAATGAATGATTTAAAACTGCAGCAAAATTCCCATGGTGCCCTGCTGTTCCGGTGAGCTCTGCGCTCACATTGCCAAGTCTCCTCTCAGCTTTCTCCGTCTTCCTTTAAAAGTCAATCCTTTTTGTTCTCTTGCCCCTTATGTCTTTATCCAGCTCGCTCTTGGAATGCACCAATGCTACTCACATCATTCCTCGTGACAGTGGGTCTTTGTCTCTCACCAATCTCTGGTGAAGTTTCTTTCTCCTGAATTTTATTATGATTTTACTGCTGACTACCTCACAGTCGTGGCTCCTGAATTTTGTCTTTTCTGTAATGAAAACGTCGTCCCTCAGTCAACATTATCAAAACCATTTGTAATTTTTGGGCCACCTTTCAACCTTCTATTTCCTGGTCTCCTCGTGCTGTTTGCTTAACAAGAGCTGTCTCTCACCTTCTTCTCTTCAAGAAAGATAAGGTAAGTGTGGAGCTGCAGAGAACACAGCAGGCCAGGCAGCAGCAGAGGAGCAGGAAAGCGGACGTTTTGGGTCGGGACCCGAATTTCTGAAGAAGGGTCCCGACCCGAAACGTCAGCTTTCCTGCTCCTCTGTTGCTGCCTGGCCTGCTGTTTCCATCCAGCTCCACACTGTGTTATCTCAGACTCCAGCATCTGCAGTTCTTACTATCTCAACGTAAGGTAACCTGTTCTCTCCACAGACACTGAGTGATCTGCTGATGACTTGCACCATTTTTTCTGATATTCTCATTCACATTCACATTATTTGTTTATGTATAATAACGGGTAATGTTACCATAGTCCCACTCTCTATGAGAGTGATGACCGGCAGTGAGTTTAGCCTGAGGGTCACTACACCTCAGCCGAGGGAAGGCAGGACCTTCATGGTAACCTCAATCCATGCAGGAATTGAACCTGCGTTATCGGGAACATTCTGCATTGTAAACCAGACAAATGGGCTAACTGGCCCTATATCATCTGCTGCAAATGGTTTGTGGCATTGAAGAACAGGTTTATTTCCTGTTTCAATCTGTACGGGGTCAGTGAGTACTCACATCAGGCACAGCATGCGTTAGATGAGGAGAAATTTTCTCCGCTCTGTTGGCAGTTTATTTGCTTCTCCCACATTTGTCACTCCTTCTTGTGTCTTTGAGTGAGACTGTGGCTGTCGTGCTCAGTTTCGACCTGCTGTCTGCAATTGTCCCTGTAAGAAAACAAAGCTCCCAAAGCAAGGATGTTATTAAATTGGAGAGGATTCAGAAAAGATTTACCAGAATGTTCCTTGGACTGGAGGGTTTGAGTTATAAGGAGAGGCTTGATGGGCTGGAACTGGAGCATAGGGAGTTGAGGGGTGACCTTGTAGAAGTTTATAAAATCATGAGGGGCATAGATAAGGTGATTATTGAGGGTCTTTTCCCTAGGCTGGGGGACTTAAAAACTATTGGGCATATTTTTAAGCTGGGAGGAGAAAGATTTAAAAAGAACACAAGGGGAAAATTTTTAACACCATCAAATGGCCTCCTTCTCTACTGTAAGATTCTATGATTCTATGGTTCTAACATAATCCTGTCCTATTTATAATGTGTTTTCCCAAGGGATAAATCTTCATTGCAGCTCATTTTGGAATTGCCAGGATTTTCTCTTGTCCTACTTTCTGAAGGTGACAGCTCTCTATAAACTGTGTCAAACTCTTCCCAAAGCCTGTAAGAATTGTTTCCTCTGTCTAAATAACCCTTCAGCCACTTTGCTTCCTCCTGCAACTTTCCCCATTTCAATAACCAGCATTGCTGGGGCTCATATCATTCCAAATGGAAACAAGTTGTGCTTTTCTTTGTTCCAGGACTCTTTAAAAAAAAAACGGAAGAAAGTTACAATCGCTTTAATAAATATTCTTCATTGTCCTCTGCAATTTAATAGACAGTTTGATGGGAACAGTTTCGATGAATTAAAGAACAGACAGATCAAGCCAGATTTGGATGATAAGCTTAGCTAACCCTGCCTCTGTGAACAAAAATTCCCTGAACTGTTACTAGAGACTGCAAGATGAATTTGGACCCAACAACCCAGGAGGACATGGTGCCAATGAATGTTCAGGCTGGCTAATTAGAAGGCATAACTCTGGTCTCTGGAAATTGGTACCAGTTGATTTAGAAGACTTAATGCCCTCTAATCATCAACTCTCACACTCTCTCAAATGCACCCTAACCACACTCCCCCATGCCTCCTGTTATCACTCATGCTAACTCAATACCAAACCACCAAACATTCATCTTGGAGATATCCAGCAAATTATGTGGAGATCTAAAATTTAAAATCTTATACTACTCTCACTAAACATGCTTGATAGCAAAGAAAAATCTCTGGCTCATGAAGGTACCAAAGTGTTTAAGTGTGCTTAAATGGTTAATCTTTTGTAAAACAAACAAACTTCTGGACATTCCCACAAGCTTTTTAATGACCTCTTTAAGTAGTTGATCAAACTGTGAACTCAGAACCTTGCACAGAAACAACTTTAGCTTTGAAACCCAGCCAATCATTCCTAAAGGTATAAAAATAGCCCTTGAATAAACATTAACAAAGATTCCCATTAAAACGGCACAGATGCTATGCCAACTACCTGTCACTCAAAACATTCCATATTTTCCAATAATCAGAGATATTTGGCTCACCTTTTTGTTTACAGTTTAAAAGGGGAGGGATTTTAAAAACTTCAAATTAAAACAATTAAGGGGAGACATGGTTACTCAGTGGTTAGCACTGCTGCCCCACAGCACCAAGGGCCTGGGTTTGATTCCAGTGTTGGGTGACTGTCCATGTGGAGTTTGCACATTCTCCCTGTGTCGACATGGGTTTCCACTGGGTGCTCTGGTTTCCTCCCAAAGTCCAAAGATGTGCCGAGGCTAAGTTGCCCATAATGTCCACAGATGTGCAGGCTAGTGGATTAGCCATGGAAAATGCAGGCTTACAGGAATCGGGTAAGGGTCAGTGTGGATTTGATGGGTTGAATGGTCTGCTTCCACATTGTAGAGGATTCTAAGCAGTGTTTATCTACCTCAAACAGCAGTTACACCCACCCCATCAATTCAAGACTCTTGGAACAGCTGAAATGGAGTCTGTTTGAACTCAGCACAAGATTCATCTGGCCCTGATGAATTTGCATTCCCTTCAAATTTGATTCTTTTACCACTCTATATGTTTTACTGGTAAAAATTGCATCTGTCAGCAATGAGGGAAGTGCTGCTGTGGTTAGGTCCCACATGCCAGTTTTTAAAGTCCCATGGAGTGTCCCTGACATGTATTACCTCCAGTCGGGAATATTATGAATAATTCATTGCCTACTTAAACACATTAGCTTCTTTTTATAATCTGCATTCTTTTCATCTCCTCCATCAAACAAAGTTCACTTATCAACTGCAGCTATTCACAGTGAATGAAGTCAGTGTTGTTTGATTGCTGATGAGACTGTGAAACATTTCTTATCTGTATGAATGAATCCTGTCATAACAAAGGTCTCTCGAGTCTTGACAAGACTTCCAGGTAACCCTTTAAATCCATGGAACCTGTTGCTGACTGGAAAGCACCAAAGTAATAGTGAGCTCCTTGTCCAAAAGCTGGTTCCTCCTTCTGGACCCTGGCCATTGCTAAAGCTGATTTATTGCAATATTCTGTTTGAAAGTGGAAAAATCTGTGGAAAAAGATGCAGTACATCCATCAAATGGTGCCCTGTGTTTGATAAAGATAACCCTTGGTACAACATTGCACTGCTTTAGTTTCCATAAGGTCACATCATTGGGGTAAAGAATATTCAAGGATAGGTAGGCTCTTACCCTGTTTCAGAACAAGCTATAAACCTTGATCTAATGCTGAAACTTGTTTCTCACTCCTTCACCCTTTCCCCTACACATATAAGAACATTGGGTTCTTGATGCACTATTAGCAAGTTAAATATCAGCTACTTGAATTAGCTGTTTATTACCGTAGTGGTTAATATCGCTGAGACCAGAGTTCACTTCCCTGATGGGGAGTATGTGCCATATCTGAGCCAGGTGGTGCACAAGTACCTTTTGGGCTGAGGACTGGCAGATGGAGTTTCATCAAGATAAATGTGAGGTGGTGGAGTCTGGTACAGCATATTAGCGTACGACTTATACACTTAACAGTGAGGTCCTGGGGAGTGCTGCTGAACAAAAAGACCTTGGAGTGCAGGTTCATTGTTCCTTGAAAATGGAGTCGTGGGTATACAGATAGTGAAGAAGGTATTCAGAAAAGATTTACAAGGATGTTACCAGGGTTGGTGGGTTTGAGCTATAGGGAGAGGCTGAATAGGCTGGGGCTATTTTCCCTGGAGTATCCGAGGCTGAAGGGTCACCTTATAGAAGCTTATAAAATCATGATGGGCATGGATAGGGTGAATAGTCAAGGTATTTTCCCCAGGATAGGGGGAGTCCAAAACTAGAGGGCATAGGTTAAAGGTGAGAGGGGAAATGTTTAAAAGAGAACTAAGGGGCAACTTTTTCACGCAGAGGGTGGTGAATGTATGGGATGAGCTGCCAGAGGAAGTGGTGGAGGCTGGTACAGTTACAACATTTAAAAGGCATCTGGATGGGTATATGAATAGGATGGGTTTAGAGGGATATGGGCCTAATGCTGGCAAGTGGGACTAGATGAATTTAGGGTATCTGGTCGGCATGAACAAGTTGGGCAGAAGGTAATAAGGTGTGGAGCTGGATGAACACAGCAGGCCAAGCAGCATCATAGGAGCAGGAAAGCTTGACGTTTCGGGCCTAGAGGCCGAAGGGTCTGTTTCTGTGCTGTACAACTTTGTAACTCTTTGGCTCTACTTCTTTTGTGAATTGTATTAGGATATGAGACTTTGATGCACACTGCTGTGAGATTATGTGTTGGGATTTTAATTCCCATACAATGGCTCTAGCCACAGACATGAACACAGTAATGCAAATGAAAATCAGGTTGGGTTCATAACAGACAGACATGAGGCACTACCTCACCTGTCAGGAGGCTCTGCTCTTTATCGTTTTGGATGAGATTTTAGCAAAAGCACTAACTTGGCCGAGGAAATTGAAAGTAACTGCTTCAATTTGCTTGCTTCGGTGCCATGACCTTCCATTCCAAGGCTACCCTTGTGGGACGAACGAGAAATTGTTGATGCTCTGTGCTGGAGAACCATTCTGGGATGAGAGTGAGTAGCAATTTCTGACCTGAAAGAACCCGCCTTTATCGTATTTATTTCAGCATTATTGTGCCCACTGCGAAGGGCACAAGTGTGACAGCACAATCCTGATGTTCATCAAATGTGCTTCCGTTTGATGGTGTGCTGAAAGATAAAACAGCCCCATAAATCTAAATCTTTCCACATGGAAAGTACAGGCCATCATTCAGTAATGAGTTCAGCTAATGTCCAACTTCAAAACAATTCACATTTCAAATAAGCATTTTGAATAAGGCTTGTATTAATATGGCTCATAACTGAGAAGCAGTCAGCAACAAATGAATGAACACAAATTAAGTGGAGTGCTTACGGTATTATGCAGTCATGGAAATTGGAGATTCCCTCTGTGGGAGCTTAGGAAAACCTAAGGAAACCTATTTGCCCCATCCCCGACTTTACCAAATCCAAAGATGATTATCCTTAACCATCCCATTTACTGACAGCTCACAGATAAAGACTCGCTTTCTCTGCCACATGTCACGCATCATATATGATCTCAGGTTCGGGATCAACAACAACACTTTGCATTCATTTGTACGCTTAAGCCAGTTTGAGGTCCCAAGTTCATTCGCTGGAGAAAAGTTGACATTCAGTCACATAAGGGGGCTGTAATTTGTGCCCATCGAGGAGGAGGTAGGCTGGAAGGTGGGGAGAATAAATTTGGGTCCCATAGCTATGCTGCCAGGCCTGCCCGATACTGTGGGAATTTTTTAACCCCTTACAGTGGAGGGGCTTTGGGCAGCCCACTTGCCTTACCATGGTGACCTATAGGCTGCTTCCCACCTCTTTTTAATTTATTAATTGACTGGAAAAGCAGCAATCCAGGTTTGAAAACCACCAGTCCCATTTCCCACAAGGGTGATGGGAACGGTAGGTGTTTGCGGGGGAAGGGGTTTGCTTCTTCACTTTGCGACACCAGGAGTGGTGTACCTCTCCATCCAGCTCTATCTACCATTGGGGGCCTGCAGTTTCAGAAATGGCCACAGCTCCTGGTGGCAGTGTGGGACCAGGGAACTGACGGCTATCCGATTGGTCCCATTGATCTGATTGGAAGAGAAGGATGTTTCCTAGATTGGGATGAGGAATGGAAGGCTTATCCGGAGCCATTTAATGACCACCCCCACCCCCAACCCTGCCTGCAAACCTCAGGGCTTAGTGAGAGGGAAACAATCCCAGTGATAAGTAATTATTTTTCCTAACATTGCTGAAAATCCGGTAAAATTCCTGAAGAAGGGTCCTGACCCAAAATGTCAACTTTGCTGCTTCTCTGACTTTGCCTGGCCTGCTGTGTTCATCCAGCTCCACACTGAGTTATCTCTGACTCGAGCATCGGCAGTTCTTACTATCTCACAGTTGAGCAAAATAGTGACTACACAAATAATTGCATAGGAACATGCATGACATTCTTATTCCGTCCAACGTTCATATATTTGTACAGAGGCCCTGAATATCTAGGTAGATTGAGCTTTTTATTTAACACAGTGTAACATTTGTATTCAAGCCATCTCTTGCACCATTTGATTGGAAAAGCAATAATTGTAGATAAAAAGAACTCTCTAGGGCAACCAACAAATCTATCATATGTTCTCCTTTTGTGATTTGCAATAACTTTTTTCTTTTTTTCTTTTATATCCATTACAGCACATGGACTAGAAGCTCACCACCACCTTCTCAAGGGCAACTATGGACAGAAAATAAATGCTGGTCCAGCCAGCAATGCCCACCGTCCCATGAGTGAATTAAAAAGTATATAAACTTATATTGTGGTAGGCAGCGCACAAAACTGGGCGTCAAGGGAATTAGCATGAACTTAATGACTTACAGGGGGTTGGTAGTTCAGTTGGCTGAATGGCTGGCATGCAATTTGGAGTCTTGGCCAAAAGTATGGCTTCAATTCCTGCACTCACTGGAGGTACTGCAAATGATTCTCCTTCGCAACCTTCCACCCTCTTGCCTGAGGTGTTGTGACCCTCAGGTTCTATATTGAGAGAGTGGGACTATGGTGGCCTGATCTTTTGCCTTTTAATGGGTTACATACAAAGTAGGAACAGGAGAGGGCCAATTCGTTCCTCAAACATGTTCCACCACTTGATAATATCGTGGTTGAGCTGTCTATGGCCCCAGCTCCACTTGAATTTTGACACATTTGTCAACCAAAATTCTATCAAACTCAGCCCTAAAGACCTTCAATGGCCCTGCTTCCACTACTCTCTGGACAAGATACTTGTCATTCTTGTTCTCAGGTTTCTTACTGACTTGTGTAGGTAAGGTTGAAATGTAAACTCATTCACAACTTTGTATCTCACGTCAAATAGGCTTTGATAGTCCTTCTCTCCCTTGTTTCAAACATGAGATGATTTTCACTGTTGTTAATGAATGATGGGTAAGCCTTAGGATCTACATGCAGAATGTATGGAATTTCTTTCAGTTTTCCCTAACCAGCAAAGTGGTCAGCTTACAATTCCAGAATGCTGTTGGCATGTACAGGAATCTGTGTAGGACGGGCCAAAGGGCTAAAAGTTAATGATGATATTCAACAGCTGCAGGAGAAGATAGTTTGTATAGGATGGGCTGAATGGCTAAAATTGTTGATGATACTCAACAAGCTACACGACCTTGAATAATTCCTGTGGATACTCCTTTATGAACTGAAGATGACACCTGCACTTGTTTTCCCATCCTGTGTTTTCTGTACCAGCCAGCAGCTTGGTCTTTCTGTATCTGCTTTCTTTGGGCTGTCACACTGTGTAAGAGAGAGAAAGTTTCGCTCCAAGCTGCTGCTGCTGCTGGACTTCACCCCAGCTCTGAATCGTGAACAGTGCCAGGAACGAACATAAGCTTCCAGACCAGCAATCGATCGAGGGGTCCCCAAGGGGCAGAGGGACATGAGACTTATTGCTGTTTTTCTTTTTCTCTTCCATTTATTATTACCACTTATAATCATTTATTATTACCATTATAATCATTATTCTTGCTTAATAAACATTCATATTTAAGCAAATTGCTGTTGTCAAGCCTTCTCTTAATTATGTTTAACCGAATCTGAAAAGAACCGCTTGGATACACCTTTTGATCCAAGACACTTTTTGGCAACAAGGAATAGGATTTGGGAAAATAGTTAAGTGAAGGGAACGGCAACCTGATGCTCCAGAGACCTCGTGTATTCCAGGATGGAATGCGGCAGACTCTGGATTCCAATCTGTAGCTAATTTGTTAGCACAGTTAGGGCCCCCACAAGAATGGGGGACAGTCATAACTGGATAAAGAGAGAAGGGAGGGTTAGTCGTACAGGCTGCTGTACACAAGTGCTTGCGAGGGGCAGGCTTCCCCAAAAGCAAGGACAGTGTACTACAAATGGGATGGATATTGTTAACAGCTCTGTGTTCTACATAGAGTGAATTGGAAGAGCACCAGGCCAGAAACAGGCAGTTTGTGGCTGCATTGACAGCAGTAGAACAGTGTAATGTTATCCTAACAGAAGAGGTTAAGACAGCACAGGAGAGAATGGAGAAGGCGGAGGAGAAACAGAACCAGATACTATGTCGTCTGGCGACAGTACAACTGAAAAAGTGAGCAAAACAGTGCAATCGGTAAGTTGACCCAGTGAAAGTGC
>JAHRHZ010000034.1:12469254-12487235 GCA_024137785.1 Ginglymostoma cirratum | reverse complement strand
TCTCTTAATTATGTTTAACCGAATCTGAAAAGAACCGCTTGGATACATGCTGTGAGCCAAGATAGAATCATGAATGTGACTGCAGTCATGTGTAGATCTGTTGCTGTGTCAAAACGGCTCGGCACATCACATTCTCCAAATAATGAAACTAAGTACAGCATTTGTTCTGGAATCTGTAAGTGAGACTGGCATTTCAAAAGTCTCAAGGTTTCGCACTGTCATCAGGGATTTTGTTTTTGAATTCCCTGGTTCCTTTGTATATTCACCCGTGGAATGTCAGTGCTGCTGACTAGGCCAACATTTATCATCCTTTCCTAATGGCCCTTGAATTGAATTGAGTTAAATTGAATTGAATGGTTGGTTGAGCCATTTCAGAGGGTAGTTAAGAGTCAATGGCTGCAGGTCTGGAGTCACACATAGGCCAGACTGGGTAAGCACGGAAGATTTGACTCCCTGAAGTCCATTAGTTAACCAGATGGGATTTTACAACACCGCATCATTGTTACATGGTCACCATCGTGCTCGTTTATTATCCCAGATTTTATTGAATTCAAATTTCACCATCTGCCATAATGCGATTTGAATGCAAATCTCCAGAATGTAGCCTGGGGATCTGGATTATGGGTTCTTTGACATTACCCCTACTCCTCTGCTACCAACCCTCTGTTTTGTAGAGAATGATGCAATCCTGAAGATTGTTGAACATTTCACCTCCTATGATGTTGATTGATGTTCCTGTGTCTGACAGCATCTCCATCCGAGTGGTCAACGGTCACAGTCACATGTGACTAAAAGAGAGCACCGGAGTATGTTGGGGTGGGGGTTCATTCATCTCGACTCTGGTCACACGCATTGTGCCTGTGTTGCCCCCCTGCTGGCAGGATTTGTCTCCGCAGTTGACTTTGTTGATGAGCAAAGAACACGCAGGTTGGATTTTCCACAAACTTTATGCTGCTTCTTGCTCTTCGCTGAATGCATCTGAAGAGAATTGTTTTGTAGGTCCAGACATTCCATTAAGGGTCTGATCAGGGTCAGAAACCCACTCCACTTAGGTCATTCTGGGGTTAGAATCAGATGGGTAGGGGGGCTTTAGGATGCCAGGTGAGTTGGCAAAGGCAGTGCGTCAGGTGGGTGAAATAGGAGCTAGAGTGCCAGGTGATTTGGGGAAGGATAGTCAGGTTTAGGAGATGTGTGTGTGTGGGTTTGGCTTTGTTTTAAGGCAGGTGGTCAGACTGACTGGGCAAGAGGCTGTCCAGTTAAGTTGGGTGAAGGTGGTCAGGTGTTGGGAGGGGGAGTCAGGAGCAGGGAGTGGTTGTCAGCTCAGTTTGAGTCAAGGGTGGTCAGGTTCAGAGTCCATCATACTGGCGGGGGAAGGAGTCACATAATAGGCTATTAGGGTAGAGTTTTACCGAGGTATACATGTCCACAAAATATCCTTCAGTTCTTCACCTCCATAGCGGAGGAGTAAGGCCTTTTGTTGTTTGATATACTGAAAAAGTTAGGATTGCGTTCCATGGAGAAAAGAAGGCTGAGAGGAGATTTGGCAGGGGTGAGGGGTGTTAACAGGGAAACTTACATGGAGAAACTATTCCTAATCATGACAGACTTGAGAACAAGATTGAAGTTTAAAGTGTATTTGGTCTCAGGGTCAGCATTGCTGGCTAGGCGAACAATTGTTGCTCATTCCCAATTGCCTTTGAGAAGGTGGGGGTGAGCTCCCTCTTGAACCAGTGGTGTTCATTTGGTGCAGTTGCACCCACAATGCTGTTTGGATGGGAGTTCCATGATTTTGACCCAGTGACAGTGAAGAAACTGTGATAGTGTGGCCTAAAGAGGAAGCTGCAGGTGGGAAACTGATACATATCTGCCATCCTTCTGCTTCAAATTGGTAGAGCTCACAGATTTGGAAGATGCTGTCAAAGGAGCCCTGGCAGGGACATTTTCATTCTGTTACACCCTCTTGTCACTGTGTATTAGCAGCAGAAGAAGAGTGCTTATGGAGGTGGGCAGGATGTCAATAAAATAGCACCACCTTGGTTAGCGAAATAACTTTCGAACAGACCTTTAGCAGTGTCTGGAAAGCAAAATAAATACTAGGAAGAATTGCCAAGTGAGATTGTGGAGAATGAAACACTTGGTTCATGCAATGTAGCGATTTAGAGAGACAAGTTTGACAGGAGTTGAATGGTTCTTTTTTGTTGACTTTGGTTGTTCTTATATTAATGGAGATGCAACATATTGCATTAATAAAGGCAAGTGCTAATGAGGAAAAGACAGTAATAAATATCCCAACATATACTTAGCAACCTGCTGGTGCTCAGTGTGGATATTTACTGTCCGGCTCTAATGCATTGCAACATAATTTCCCATCTGCAGTAAGTTATGACTCTTAGTAATTGTAACTATGCCAAGCAGAAAGTGATTCTGGACACTGATCGTGCAATATTTACACAGCAAGCTGCTCAGAAACTGACTGTGGCGTCCACCAAATGGACACAGATCAAATCAATGTAGAGCATGAAGTTGGTGGAAGAGAGACAAGAGGTTCTCATTGTAGGTCAGCATCTATCCTGCTTCTTTTACCTGCCCCACTCGGATTGGCAATCACCATGGATAGAGAATACAGACAATCAGTAAATGAATGGATTTTCAATGGGACAGGTTTCGGTGGTTTGGATGGTGGTGGATAGAATGGGACAACAGAGCATACCCAACCCACTGAGCTTGATTTTAATGCTGGCCTATCTCACATCCTGGGCTTGGTCAACCGTGGTTTGCTGGCTTTTTCACTTCATCAAGTTGGGAACAGTAATTATGTAATCTCCAGCAGGCCCCCATGAACTAGACTGAAAATGGAAAGGCACATCTTTGGTACATATTCTTACAGGACCTCAGTGCTTCACTTTGTAGAGTTTCAGGCAGGCTTGTCATTCTCAGGTACATTTCTGGAGCTACTGTGGATGAGGTGATGACAAGAAAGAGAGGCAATGGCCGAGAGGTATTAACACTGGGGTGTTAATCCAGGCGCCCAGGTTCTGGGGACCTGGGTTTGAATCCAATAAAAATTTAGAATTAAGAGTTTAATGACAACCATGAATCCATTGCCGGCTGTCAGAAAAACCCATCTGGTTTACTAATGTCCTTTAGGGAAGGAAATATGCCATCATTGCCTGGTCTGGCCTACATGTGACTCCAGACCCACAGCAATTTGGTTGAATCTTAGTTGCCCTCTGGGCAATTAGGGATGGGTAATAAATGCTGTCCTAGCCAGCGATGCCCTCATCCTGTGAATGAATTTAAAAAAGAGGCAAAGTTCACTTTATGATGAGTGGGTAAGATTCACAAAACTAAGATCTCCTGAGCCTGGAGGAAGGAAGCTGAAATCATCAGCTGAAGGCAAGTTACTTGCAGAACCTGGATCCATAATAAGGCCACATGAGACCGTAGGAGCAGAAGCAGGCCAATCAATCAGCCCATTGAGTCTACTCTGTCATTCAATGAGATCATGGTTAATCTGCTAATCCCCAATTCCTTTTTTTGCCTTTTCTCCATTATGCTTGATTCCCTTCCTGATTAAAAATCTGTCTAGTCGTGCTACAATATTATATTCCCTTTGCATTAAAAGCTAACATTCCACATACTTTCCCTATAATGCCGTGAACATGGACACTCGATTTTTGTGATTCATTGATGAGGACTCCCAAATCCCTCTCTTCCATATCCTTCTGCAGAACTTGGCTATGGTGCATTCACATTCCTCATCAAAGTCAGTAATATATAATTGTAGCCCCAGCACTAAACCCTGTGTCACTCCACTATTAACAGATTGCTATTCTGAAAAAAAACCCATAACTCAACTCTCTGTCTTCTCGAAGTTAGCCCATCCTCTATACATGCTAATATACCATCTCCAACACTACGGGCTCTTATCTTATTAAGTAACCTAATGTGAGGTACCTTACCAAATATCTCATGAAAATCTAAATGTATTACATCAACTGCTTCCCCATTATCTATCCTGCTTGTTACTTCCTCAAGAAATCCCGGTAAATTTGTCAGGCATGGTTTCCCCTTTCTGAAGCCATGCTGACTCTGCTTGATCATACCATGAATTTCTCAATGGTCTGCTTTTACATCCTTTACAATACTCACGTTTTCACAATAACAAGTTAACATGTGAGTTGTTAACCTGTGAGTTGTCTCGTTTCCTTTTTGAATAAAGGTGTTATGATAGCTTTCCAGTACAGAAAAGTGTCAAATGGTAGCAATCATGAGTGTAGCTCTGCATCTCTCCACTTGTCCCTATAACATTCAGTCATTCCTTCCCACTCTTCTTCCCCAGCACTCTGCACACATTCCACCTTGCATCATATCCTCCATAAGGCTATACTCTATTACCTCTCATTAACATTATGAATGTCTCCTCCTTGCTACATTCACGGCAGCCTCCACCAGAATTCTCTGTTGATATGTTATCCTTGGCTTCTGACAACTTCTCTCTTCTTCTGCATATCACACCAGTTACTGTATGTCTCCCTGAATGTGTCTAGTGACTCATCTACAAGTAACTGGGTGTCAGACCAAAAACCATCTGGAACATTTCATATCTTTACATGCTTTTTCTCCAAGAATTAATAATTACTTGGCCGACTTTTTTTAAAAAATCTTGATCACTGCAGAGAAGGTTGATTTACTTTTCCTTCAACCATTGCATTTTTGTGTGTTTATATGTGTGTGTGTGTGTGTGTGTGTGTTTGGTTATTTAAGATTTACTATTTATATTTTCCTGCTGCAAAATGCTTTGTTGCTTTGCACCACTGTTCCATAAACATGGTGACAGAGTAAATCAATAATTTTATTGTTTATTGAAGAAATCTAGCTAACAGATTGTTTTGTATGCATAATCTAACATGGATTGAGTATATAATTGACCATAATGGTGACCTGGGTACAACATTTTAAATAAATGCTGAGAATAGTGGAACTAGAGAAAGTCACTGCACACCTACAAGTCGATCGTAGCAATCCACAGACTAACAGCCTTGAAAATGAAACTGCACTTGAACAAAGCTTAATGGTGATGAACAACAAAAGGGAAGAAAAGGCAATTTATGTTGAATTGTATTTCAGCAAATTGCAAATCTTACGCAGACAGAATGCAGACAGCTTTGTTGGCAGTTCTATGTTCAGCTTCTCATTTTCTTCCTCACACCTAACAACAATAATTAAATCTTCTTTGCAATCATAAGGCCACGGACTTTGCAGTTCTAGCAAAAAGGCTTATGGTTATTTAACTGACACACTGGCTAACCCTTTTATTTACCTTTTAAATACATTTTCTTATTCTATCTCTGTTATTTCTTCAACTATCTGAACCTGAAACCCTCATTGATGCCTGTAACCTTCTGTCTCAGTATTCCAATGTTCTCCTGACTGGCCTCCCATCTTCCACCCTCGTAAAATTGTGCTCACCCAAGACTGTTGCCCATACGACAACCAAGTTGTGGAAAATATAATGGCTCGCATTATAAGCAGTCTAGACCGTATAGTCATCCAAACAAGACATGTTATTAGAAGCTCTCTAAGAGAACTTAATCTTCATGAGTAAAGATATCTACAATTGAATTTACTAATCCTATTGTAGTTATTGGGATTTTAATAAATGATATTACCTATTCACTAATATGGAAAGGAAACACTAATTATAAAATTCTCATTCTATTCAT
The DNA here is from genome assembly GCA_024137785.1 of Ginglymostoma cirratum. NCBI lineage: Eukaryota > Metazoa > Chordata > Chondrichthyes > Orectolobiformes > Ginglymostomatidae > Ginglymostoma > Ginglymostoma cirratum. Next base: position 12,481,509 of record JAHRHZ010000034.1, on the reverse strand, counting down.
CTCTCTCCTCATTTCCCAGGTTCCTAAAACCTACTGCTTTGCCCAAACTTTGAGAAACCTGTTCTAATATTTCCATTTCTGGCCCACTGTCATTTTATTTCACTGATTATGCAATTTAGACCATTTTAGTTCATTTTTCAACATTAAAGGTGCTCGCCAATGCATGATTTTGTTGCGTACAAAATCATGTACGCAACAATGATTTACTTACATTGCAACTCTGGCTGCAATGCATCTTTCTAGATTTCACTTATTACTGCCTCATCGTATGCTACTCCTTCCTATTGTTCTAACTCTTCCAACTTCAATCCTTTCGATATTGCTAGGTGGTGCTGATATGCAGCATTAAACAGTGATGCAACCTTGTGTGAAGAGTATTGTAGGGTGCCTCAAATCTTTCCATGCATCTAAGCCTTCGCTAATGTTCCCTGCAATCATTTTATAAAAATAAAGGTGTTATAATGAAGCGTTCCAGTACAGGAAAGGGTCCAACGGTAGCCAGCATGAATGTAGCTCTACGTCTCTGCACTTGTCCCTATAACATTCAGTCGTTCCTTCCCACTCTTCTTCCCCAGCACTCTGCACACATTCCACCTTGCATCATATCCTCCATAAGGCTATACTCTACTACCACCTCTCATTAACATTATGAATATTTCCTCCTTGCTACACTCACAGCAGGTCTGTAGTCATACCTATGTTCTTTGAGTGTTGTGGGATCGCAAAAGTGTGGTTTTAGGCAAGTGATGTTCTGTTGAAGTTGCCACACTTTGGAAGATATAAAAGATTTCATGAAGTATTCAAAAAAGAGCAGGGGGAGTTCTCTCTGCTTACCTGGGCAATATCTGTTATCTTAAATACTTCTTCTTTAAGTATTAATTCTAATCATATAAATCTTACTTTTCACCAAGCATTGTGACAATGCAAGGTTGGGGGCATAGAAGCAGGCAAAAATGACAATAGCTTTCTAACAAATGGATCAAGGTTGGTGCCGTCACAAAAAGTCATCAATAGTAAAGGAAGAGGACACAGCAGCACATGGGCCAACGTCTACCCCACCAAAGACTTCTATCCATTCTACCAAACGCATGCTAACCAGTTTCCAAAATATGCTAATGCACAAAGAGTATGCCCCAAAATACCCAAACAGGTTGATTATAAATATTTTGTTTCCCAAAGAGGTGGAAGAGCTTCTGTTTGGAGCTGCTCTTCCAATCACAGGCTGTTTTCCACGAGCGTTAGTGAGTCTACGAGCAGCATACATGGGACAGGACCAGTCTGAGACTTGGGCAGGCACCAGGCACAGCTCGAGTAGTGGCGGAAGTTGAAGACAAGGAGAGACAGAATGAGATTGGATTGGTTGGAGGGAGGGGAAAGGCAGGTGTAATGTGGAGGACACCCTGCAGTCTTTTTTAAAACCTATTCTAGTAGATTTTAACTAGTGACAAAGAGGCCCAACCAGCTGTACCTGGTAAGGGAGAGCCTAATTGCCAACCATTGAGTTTGAACTGGTGGCAAAGATCAGGGAGGAGGGCTAACCATGAGTAAGGGCTGGGGGTGGTTCAACAGACTAATAATGAGCCACGTTACATCTGCAAGTTTGTATGGACACTTATCCTAATCCAAAAGAAATCATTTTAAGCTTACTATTTTCGAGCTTTGCAAAGCTGATGTTAATTTAGTTAATTAAATTGCAAGCTGGTAAAATGGACCACACCTGCTACTGAAAAACCCAGACATCATGATTTCTTCTTACACTATTCAACAAATAAAGCCAAACATCTGAGCTCTGCTTTTTAATTGCATATTTGAACCAGGCAACTGGCCCAAATTTGGCAATGCTAGGAGTTCAAAGCAAGGGCAGGTCCATTTGGCAAACTGTAGTTCAAATCATTCTCCTTTCAGTGTTAAGCTCACTGACAAAATGCAGTGTCCAAAAATCCACAAATGCTCACCTTTCTAGAAAGGTGTTTCTTGGCAAGCAGTTTCAAATAGCAAGAAGCACAGTGTATTGACACTGCCTGAATACCTGAGGTATGGATAATCTTATGGAATAACTGCAATAACACCCTATGTAATTTTAAAATTTGATCTTTCTTAGAACATGCTATTTTGTTTAAAAAATGACTTTAGGTATAACCTACACAGATCAACTGTTGGAAGCTTGCATAAAATTGTGGGGACTGAGGGGAAGGAAAGAATTCTCTGGAAAAAGAGCAACAGTTTGGTTACTGTTGTCACTGTATGGTGTCTCAAAAATGTGATAAATCCAACATTTTGATAAACTTGTACATTAGTATATCTATATCACCATTCAAACAAAATATCCAAACTCAGAAATATCTACACAGCCTGACACATCTTGTTTCTCATTGTGGTCATAAATTTGAGTCTTTAACACAATGATCAAAAGGCTAATGCAAAAATCTAATGCTTGCGTAGTTCTGTCTTTCTAGTAAACCGTTGTAATTGTGATGGGGTCCATATTTTTCTCAAGTAGTGACTGAAAGCTGCAAATTCCAATTTAGCCCAGTTGATAGGTCAATCTAAGGTGGTGATCTGGGATTCTTTTCAGAAAGTAGGTCATTGAATATATTCAAAGCTCCGTAAGACAGATGCTCGACAGAAAAGACAGAAAAGACAAAAAAAGGTGGGAGAGGAGGGCAGAGTTGAAATGACAACCATATCAACCCTAATATGATTGAATGGCAGTGCAGACTGAAGGGGCCGAATGCTGTATGCTTGCTCCTAATTCCGATGTTCCTTGTTTTTTTAGAACGGGGCAATAGGCGGGGCGAGGAGAGAGGAACCTTGAGAGGGAGAAGCTAACAGGATGCGGGAAAGAGCTTATGGGGTAAAAAAAAACTGCTGTGGGAAAGGAAGGGCAGCAAGGGGAGAGAAGATGTGAGAGTGCAGCTATCTATCTTCTATATGGTGTGGGGGAGGATTGGAAACTTTATTGTCCCACATTGGCTAACCCTTACAGAAATGCTTAAGTGCATCAAAATGCACATTCTTTTGTTGTTTTAAACAAGATCAAGGTAAATTTCCATCTGTGTATTATCATCCATTTCCAGAACCTGCTCACTTGTCCCACCAACCCATGCAATAAAGCCTGAAATGTGACCTCTCCCACTAGAAGGATGGACACTGCTGGTGCTAATCAAAGTCTATGTCTCCTATCCAATTAAAAAGTAAATTGCAAACTGGTGAGCAGCATCCCTGGGAATTGTGTGGCTACAATCTGCCCTGAATTATAATCAAAGAATAAAGACTGAAAGAACTGCACATGCAGAATCACAGAGCTGAGGAAGGGTCACTCGTCCCAAAACGTTAACTCTTGATTTCTCTCCACAGATGCTGCCAGACCTGCTGAGTTTTTCTGTTTTCCTGTCTAGAATCAAAGAATGATAGGCTGATGTGGACAAATGTTGACATAGACCAGTTGGGCGAATGGTATGTTCAGTGCTTTAAACTGATGCAACTTCATGTTGCTGCCTCACAAAGACAAGTCATTCAGTCCAGCATGCCGGTGCCCATTCTTTGAAACAGTTTCCAATTAGACCCATTCCCCTCCTTCTCCATAGCTCTGCAAACTTCTCTCCGTCGAGAATTTATCCAATTCTCCTTCTGAAGGCATGTCTGAACCTGCTTCTCACAGTTCCCAGTGAAATCCAGACGATAACAATGGACTGTAAGTAACAAAACTCCCTTCATCTCCTCTCTTTTGTCAGTGAATGCCAACCTGCTTAGATATGCCTCACAATAAGACAGTCTGCTATTCACAAAATACAACCAATCTCGGCTAGAGATAGATTGCATCACTCTGTAACCCAGCAATGATTCAAGTTGATTTGAAAGGCATCATTTGATTTGAAAGCACGTCTTTTGACCTTTAGAGTTGCTACAAGTCTTTTTTGACTTTCTGAAACAAAGTCCGATTAATAACAGCACTTTGTAAGCCTCAAGACCCTTGAAAATATCTAGTTGGCACTGCAGATTTAACTGTCCATAGACACTCTGAAAGTATACCAAAAATCTGAAATAAAAGTAGGAAATGCTGGCAATACAAAAGTTTTCAGCCAACACCTCCAAACCAAGAGTTTTTAAGGTTGAATTACATATGAGACATAGCACAGTCACGGACCATTCAGTCCATGCCAGTGTTTATGCTCCACTCTAGCCTCCCTATTTGTTTCCTCATCTAAATCTATCACCACAGTTATCTGATCTCTTCTCCTTTACACACATGAATAGCTTTACCTTAAATGCATCAAACCCTTTTGCTTCAATCATTCCCTGTGGTAGTGAGTTCCATGTTCTTTGGGTAAAGACGTCTTCCTATCGGAAGTCTTGGTAACTATCTTCTATGGATTACCTCTCAGACTTTCCCAGAAGACAAAGCAGTCTCTCTCACAGTAGCACAGAATTGGTAAGGGCGAGGAGGCCATTCAGCCCATCGTGCCTGCATCAGTTCTATTACTTAGTGCCAATTTCCTCCTTTTCTATCCACACCCGATCAAAACTTTACATGATTTCAAGGGGTCATCTGTTAGGTTACCTCTCATCTTTCCCTTTTTGCCCACAGGAGGAAAAAGACTGCAGTGTGTCATTCCTTTCTTGATGTATGCACCCATGAATTTCTGATATTATTTTTGTAAATCTTCTCTGCATCCTCTCCAGTGCCTCAATATCCGTTTTTGTAACATTCAGACAAGAACAGGAGTCAGTAGACAGAGATAATAGGTACTGCAGATGCTGGAGAATCCGAGAAAACAAGATGTGGAGCTGGATGAACACAGCAGGCCAAGCAGCATCATAGGAGCAGGAAAGCTTGATGTTTCAGGTCTAGACCCTTCATCAGAAATGGGGGAGGGGAAGAGGGTTCTGAAATAAATAGGGAGAAAGGGGGAGGTGGATAGAAGATGGATAGAGGAGAGGATAGGTGGAGAAGAGCAGACAAGTCAAAGAGGCCGGGATGGAGCCAGTAAAGGTGAGTGTAGGTGGGGAGGCAGGGAGGAGATAGGTCAGTCAGGGAGGACGGACAGGTCAAGGGGGCGGGATGAGGTTAGTAGATCGGAGATGGGGGTGCGGCTTGAGGTGGGAGGAGGGGATAGGTGGGAGGAAGAACAGGTTAGGGAGGCAGGGACAAGCTGGGCTGGTTTTGGGATGCGGTTGTGGGAGAGGAGATTTTGAAGCTTGTGAAATCCACATTGATACCATTGGGATGCAGGGTTCCCAGGCTGAATATGATTTGCTGTTCCTGCAGCCTTCGGGTGGCATCATTTTGGCATTGCAGGAAGCCCAGGATGGACACGCCATCTGAGGAATGGGAAGGGGAGTTGAAATGGTTCGCGACTGGAAGGTGCAATTGTTTGTTGCGAACTGAGCGCAGATGTTCTGCAAATTTTCCCCAATGTACAGGAAGACACAACGGGTACAGCGGATGCAGTATACCACATTGGCAGATGTGCAGGTGAACATCTGCTTGATGTGGAAAGTCTTCTTGGGGCCTGGGATTGGGGTGAGGGAGGAGGTGTGGGGGCAGGTGTAGCACTTCCTGCGGTTGCAGGGAAAAGTGCCGGGTGTGGTGGGACTGGAGGGGAGTGTGGAGTGGACAAGGGAGTCACGGAGACAGTGGTCCCTCCGGAAAGCAGACAAGGGTGGGGAGGGAAAAATGTCTTTGGTGGTGGGGTCGGATTGCAGATGGCGGAAGTGTCGGAGGATGATACGTTGGATCCGGAGGTTGGTGGGGTGGTACGTGAGGACGAGGGGGATTCTTTTTTGGTTGTTATTGCGGGGACGGGATGTGAGGGATGAGTTGCAGGAAATGCGGGAGACACGGTCGAGGGCGTTCTCGACCACTGCCGGGGGGAAGTTGCGGTCCTTGAAGAATGAGGACATCTGAGATATACGGGAGTGGAATGCCTCATCCTGGGAGCAGATGCGGCGGAGGTGAAGGAATTGGGAATAGGGGATGGCATTTTTGCAGGAAGGTGGGTGGGAGGAGGTGTATTCTAGGTAGCTGTGGGAGTCAGTGGGTTTGAAATGGATATCGGTTTCTAGGTGGTTGCCCGAGATGGAGACAGAGAGGTCCAGGAAGGAGAGAGAGGTGTTAGAGATGGTCCAGGTGAACTTCAGGTTGGGGTGGAAGGTGTTGGTGAAGTGGATGAACTGTTCGAGCTCCTCGTGGGAGCACGAGGTGGCGCCAATACAGTCATCAATGTAGTGGAGAAAGAGGTGGGGTTTGGGGCCAGTGTAGGTACGGACGAGGGATTGTTCCACGTAACCTACAAAGAGGCAGGCAGAGCTTGGGCCCATGCAGGTACCCGTGGCCACCCCCTTTGTCTGTAGAAAGTGGGAGGAATTGAAAGAGAAGTTGTTGAGGGTGAGAACAAGTTCGGCTAAGCGGATGAGGGTGTCAGTGGAGGGGGATTGGTCAGGTCTGCGGAACAGGAAGAAGCGGAGGGCCTTTAGGCCATCTGCATGGGGAATACAGGTGTATAGGGACTGGACGTCCATCGTAAAAATGAGGTGTTGGGGACCAGGGAATTGGAAGTTCTGTCCGTCCTCCCTGGACTGACCTATCTCCTCCCTACCTCCCCACCTACACTCACCTTTACTGGCTCCATCCCCGCCTCTTTGACCTGTCTGTATCCTCTCCACCTATCCTCTCCTCTATCCATCTTCTATCCACCTCCCTCTTTCTCCCTATTTATTTCAGAACCCTCTTCCCCTCCCCCATTTCTGATGAAGGGTCTAGGCCCAAAAAGTCAAGCTTTCCTGCTCCTATGCTGCTGCTTGGCCTGCTGTGTTCATCCAGCCCACGCCTTGTTAACTGCAGTCAGTACTCTGGGTGTATTTGAGGTTTGAGACAGGTTTAGCCTAATTTCCTTACTTTCAATTCTAATTCCTTACAAATAGATCTTAGCATTTGGTTTGATTTGCTCAGTTCAGGTGCAACTTTTAGTGACTGATAATATTTGAACTCTGAGATCCATCAGTTCCATTCCTCCATTTAGACTTGCACTTTCCAAGGGATAAGTGACGTCCTATCCATCCTCCAGAAATGTATAACCTTGCATTGATTGGCATTGAGCTTCATTTGCCAATTATTTGCTGGTGTTGGACGTTCATTCATACACCCTTATAATCTATGTAGTCCTCCTGGGTTTTGACAAGCTACACCCTTCCCACTGCCAAACCACTCTAATTTAATGAGATTCCTTGGATGTGACAGTCTGAATAATGCGGGTTACATAAACCTCACTTATTGCTTCAGTGCCTTTCAATAAGCCACGCTGGTAGATCTGACTGTACAGCAGTTACGCAGTGCTTCAACTAATCTTAGTCCAGTACTGAACATGGTTAGACCTGGACCATTGAGCTTTTGCATACACCTGTTCACTCTAAAAAGTAGAGTGATGAGAATATTTAAAATTGCAACACTTCAACAGAGCTACACATCATATGAGCAAGGTCCAGGTCTCCAATGAATGATCTGCCTTTTCGAAATTTGCTTGGTTCACATCTCTCTCTTCCTTTCATTTAGGAGAAAACAAAGCAGGTCCTGTGAATAGGCTAATGCCTGAGAAAAGACAAAAAAAAAACCCTTGTGTGATACTGGGATGAAGACAGACGGACTCGGCATTTCAATACAAAACAAGTTCGACAGCGTTCGTTTTTGGTCAGTCCTTATTGTCAATCTCACAGTTACATGGTGCAACCGGTGACAGCAGATATATGGCCTGCTAGTCTATGTGCTGGGTGGCAATGTGTGTACAACTGCAATATGTACAGGGGAAAATAGCAAGTTGAATAAAAGGACCAGCACAGTGACAATGGGCCAAATCGTCAGCTAGCCAGCTTTGAGGGCTGTATGCTGCAATCATGAATACTTTAGCTTGTTGTCCCTCTTGTTTTGTTTCCAACACTGCCGTGTGCATTTTCCTGTGCTATTTCTAGACCAAAGGGAAAGTAAATATGAATTATGCCAGGCAATGAACAAAGTTACCATTTTCAAGAGGATCTTTACTATTGCAAGAGAGAGAGAGAGAGAAAAAACCCTTGAGTGATACTGGGATGAAGACAGACGGACTCAGTATTTCAATACAAAATAGGTTCAACAGCGTTCGTTTTTGGTCAGTCCTTATTGTCAATCCCACAGTTATATGGTGGAGCCGACGACAGCAGATATATGGCCTGCTAGTCTGTGTGCTGGGTGGCAATGTGTGTACAACTGCAATACGTACAGATACTTTACAAGGGAATCATTGTTGGAAATGCTCAGAACCACAAATACTGTTTCGGGTTTTACAAGAAACAGCATCGGAGCTGCTAAATAGGTTGGCTACATGACACTGCAAGCTCCCCTTCCCCCACCCTCTAATTTCCAAAGCTTCTTTGCAGCTTTTTTTTTCACATTGGCCATGCACGCTTTATATGTGTGTGTGTTCATTTAATCTGGACTAAAACTTGACAGAAGGCTGCGACAGCACCTTGTCAAAGCTCTACCTCTGCCTGGCGAAGAGGTTTCTGAAGGCGTTGTTGTAGTTCTTGTTGAAGGCGGTGTAAATCAGAGGGTTGAAGAAGGAGTTGGAGTAGCCCAGCCAGAGAAAGATACTTTTCCAGATCGGGGGAATGTCACACGAGCACAGGGGGTTGATGAGTTCAGTGATGAAGAACGGGATCCAGCACAGCACAAAGACCCCGATGAGGATACCGACCATCAGCGCTGCTTTCTTCTCCTTCTGCTCCCGCCAGGTATCACCATCAGTCTGGAATGTTACAGTGGCGTGCCGCACAGTGAACACCATCTGAGGTTGCTGGCTCGCCTCTTTCACCTGATGGGAGGACATGCCTGTGAGGAGCAGGTCTCCAATACACTTTCACACATTTTAAACACACAATTGTTGCTGATCACTAAAGCATGGCATGACAGCATTTTAACTGGACAGAAGACAATGAAACATTGTAATGGCATCCCTTCCACTATCTCCTTTCTCTCCCCGTTCCATTCTTTTTCACTCTGTTTCTTATTTTATCTCCTACCCATGCCTTTGTTTTTCCAATCTTTGATTAGCTGCAAAATCACATTTGACACATTCTCTCATTTCTTTCTTTTCCCCTTTCCCCTCACACATTCCCACCTTCCCCTCAAATGTTTCCCCCTTCCCCCTCACACATCCCCCTCTTCCCTTCATATGTTCCCCCTTCCTCTCACATGTCCCCTTCCTTCCCCTCACATATATCCTCCTTCCCCTCACACATCCCTATCTTCCTCTCACATGTCTCCTTCTTCATCTCACACATTCCCCACCTTCCTCTCACATTATCTCCTGCACTTTTTCCCTGCATCTTCATCCTCTCTCCAATCATTTTCTCTTAATCTCTTCACTGCTTCTCTTTGTTTCGCTCTCTCGTTTTCTGTTTTGATCTGCTATGGTACTCTCTCTCTATCTTTATCACTGCTTTTTCCTTCCCTCCGACCCCCTCCTCATATTGAGGATTCTCTCTATCTACTGTCTGCTTGTTCTCTTTTGGATTTATTCTATGATTTTAACATTAATTCCAACCATTTTCCTCTCCCTGCCTGTGCTCTCTTGCTTCTTCCCTGCCAGTTTTCTCTCTTTCTCTATTTCTCCGTGATCATGCTCCCTATTTTCTTGTGTTTTTTTTCCCTGTCATTCTATCTTATTGGTTTTTTTTGCTGTTTTGGAATTGCTCTCCATCTGTGTTGTCTCTGCCCTCTACTGTTTCCTTGTCTCTCCCTTCTTTTCGCGGTGTTACTGCTCCTGGGCATTCTCACTCTCTCGCTGCTCACTATATCACTTTCCACTCTGCTGGTATTGTCTGACAATAAATCTTCCTCTTCACAGAATCACCAAATGGTTACGGTGCAGAACAAGACAATTCGACCCATCTTGTGCGTATCTCTTCCTTTGTCAGTTTATCTCTGATGTTGCCCCTCTTCCATCTCTCTTTTTCCCCAGGATTTATCTCTCTCTTTCCCCGGGATTCATCTCTTTCTCTTGAAATGCTTCTTTCCCTATCTTTCTTTCCCTGGGTCCTTTTGCTCTCTCTCTCTCTCTCTCACACATACGTTTCCTCGCGTCTTTTCTCTTGCTCACTCACTTTCCCGAAGATATCCCTCGCTGTTTCACAGGAATGGCTCTCTCCATATCCCTAGATCTCTCCCTTTCCCTGAGATTCTCTCTCTCTCTCTTTCCCTCCAGTGTCTTTCTCTCTCTTTCCATGTTATCTCTTTCCCTCTCTCTCTCCCCCACCCACACACACACACTCTTTCCTTGAGGTTGCTCTCTCTCTCTCTCTCTCCCTTTCTGAAATCACTCTCTCTCCTTCTGGTCTCTTTCTTTCTATTTCCGTGGCCATATTTCTGTCTAACGTACACATTTTCCCTGTGGTCTCTCTCTCCCCCTCAAATCTCTTTCTCTGCTTTCCCATGGCACCTTACTCTCTCTCACACACATACACACTTTCCTTGGGATATTGCTCTTTCTGTGGGATATCTTGCTCTCTCTTTCTCGGGTCACTCACTGCCCCCTCTGGTCTCTTTCTCTTTTTTTTGTGGCATTTCTCTCTCACTCGCTCTCTCTTTCTCTCACACACACACACACACACACTTTCCTTGGGGTCTCTCTCTCCCTGAGGTCTCTGTCCTTCTGGTGTCTTTCTGTCTTTCTGTGCGATGTCTCTCTCTCTCTCTCTTTTCCTGGGATGTCTTTCTCACTCACTTTCCCTGAGAAGTCCCTTCTTCTTTCATCCTGGGGAATGTCTCTTTCTCTCCCTCTCTCTCTGTCTGTACTATTTTTCTCCTTTGGGCTGTTTCACTGACCTTACTTTTATGAAAACATGCCTCTGTCTTTTTCTCTCATGTCCCTGGGCTCAATCCAATGTTGCCTACCTGTGTCTCCTAACCCTGCCACAACTAATCCAGAGGGTGAGGCTGCTGCCAATGGTGGTGGTGGGGGGAACAGAGGGAGTTACCTCTACCACTTGGGGCATTGGGCTGACGGTGTTGGCTTTGCGTGATCCGATGCGGAACTTGGCAGCTTTGTAGATCTTCCAGTAGACGAACAGCACCACGCAAAGAGGCAGGTAGAAAGCTCCAAAGGTGGAGAAGATGGTGTAGGAGGGCTCCTGGCTGACCTGGCAGCGGCCATCCCGCTCCGAGTAGGTGTTGCCCCCCCAGCCAAATAGCGGCGAGAGGGAGATGATGGCGGACAGAGCCCAGGTCAGGCCTATCATGAGGTTGGAGAGACGGCGGCGCGCCTGCACCGTGTACTCGAGGTGCCGGCGGATGGACCAGTACCGGTCCAGGGCGATGGCAGTCACGTTCCAGATGCTGGCCGTGCAACACAGCACGTCCAGGCTGACCCAGAGCTGGCACAGCGGGCGGCCCAGGCGCCAGCGGCGACCGTGCAGTTCGTGCACCAGGCTCAGCGGCATCACCAGGGCCGCAACCAGCACATCCGACACTGCCATGGAAGCCACCAAGTTGTGCGGGACCCGGTGAAAAGCCCGCACCCTCAGGATGGTGAGCAACACCAGGCCGTTCCACAGCAACGTGGCCAGCACCAGGCCGGCCAACAGCGTCAGTGCCAAGATACTGAAGACTGACACCCCTCCCTGGGGCAGCTGCCCCTCACCCGAACTCCTGTTACTCCAATGCAGGGTGCTGCTGATGTTGGATAAATCCATTATTTTCTTCTGATTCCACCCTCTGGCAATGCGGGGAGGTGGGTCCCTCTTTAATGCCCCTCTCTCACTGAACCGCCCCTCCCCCAGGGTGGGTGAGCTCCGAATCCAGCCCCACTCGGGCTTTCCATTTCTAGGGGGCAGTGCCAGCGAACGAGCCCGGGCTCAACAAGGAGAGGAGCAGCCGTGCACTAGGACCCTGGGAACGCTGCAAAAACTCGGCAGCATCTGTGGACAGACAGACAGAGAGAGAGAGAGAGTTATCGCTTCCAGGCACTGTGACTTCTCCAGAACTGTTTCTCCGGGGTTTTTATCAGGTTCACCGCGACCGCAATCTATTGTATATTTTAATCGAATTAGCTCGTAAAAGGGAGCAGGTCACCTCCTGCAAAAGGGACAAATCGCCCAGTGCAAATGGGGCAGATCACACTGCAAAAGGGGCAGATCACTCACTGCAAAGGGGAGCAGGTCACCCACTGCAAAGGGGAGCAGGTCACCCACTGCAAAGGGGAGCAGGTCAAGTCACTGCAAAAGGGA
>JAHRHZ010000034.1:12442331-12469244 GCA_024137785.1 Ginglymostoma cirratum | reverse complement strand
AGGTCACCCACTGCAAAGGGGAGCAGGTCAAGTCACTGCAAAAGGGAGCAGGTCACCTCCTGCAAAAGGGACAAATCGCCCAGTGCAAAAGGGGCAGATCACTCACTGCAAAGGGGAGCAGGTCAAGTCACTGCAAAAGTGAGCAGGTCACCTCCTGCAAAAGGGACAAATCGCCCAGTGCAAAAGGGGCAGATCACTCACTGCAAAAGGGAGCAAGTCAGTCACTGCAAAAGGGAGCAGTGAGGCAGGTCATTTGCAATCACCGAAATATAAAGGTCATACAGACACATATGCCAACGCTTTTCATTTAAAAATACAATCGACTTCTGTTTGGTTGATTTCTAAAAGGCTATCACTGAATCACACAAAAGTGCCAGAAACATGTTATAATCACACAGTGATAGGGAGCCAACATCTACCTTGTCCTGTGGGCTCTTCAGTACCGCTGCTGTCAGTGTCTCCGTCTCCTCCTGCACCTCTTCAACATCTTCCGTCCCGGCTCCGAAAGAGAAAGAGGGGGGCAAAGACGCCAGAAGATCCGACCAGAGGCATGAAAGAGCTGCTTTTTAAACCTGCCCTTGCATAGGGCTGTCACCTCCCTCCCCCTCCCCAACTCCTCTGCTCACAAGCTGGGGCCGGAAAGCTCAGTAACTCCGCGTTATTCGTCACTCCGAGCCTCCACCCTCCGATTGACCAGCCATCCAGGGAGAGAGAGCTAGACAAGTGTGTGTGCGCGTGTGTTTGTGAGAGAGAGAGAGAAAGAAAGGAGGCTGGGTCTGGATTTAAAGGCATCTCCTCAACGTCAAGCTGTGCAATCCTTTCCCAAATCCGCCTGCTCTGCCTGCAAGGCTCTTTAACTGCATACCCTCTCCTGATAAAGCTCACAGCAGCTCAATAGAAAGAGAGAGGGCTAATAAAAAGACCCCGCTTTAACCGGAACTGTCACTATTAGAGCTCAGTGAGAGTTTCACTCGTCAGCGTTAGAGCCCTCCACAGTCCAGCTTTCTCCAGGTAAGAGTTCTTTTAAAAAAAAATCAATAAAGCAAGTTCCGGAAACAATAAAACTGTAGAAGGGTCACTGGACCCGAAAAGTTAACTCTGATTTCTCTCTACAGATACTGCCGGATCTGCTGAGTTTTTCCAGCAATTTCTGTTTCTGATTTCCAGCATCTGCAGTTCTTTCGTTTTTTTTTAAAAGAAATAAATCAATTCTGTTCATTTATGTGTCTGCCCTCTTGTTTGTTTGAAATCTCCATTCTACAGGGTGGGGTAGGAGGTCCTCAGGACATGAGGGCAGGCTCAGAGGAACGTTGCAGGGCTTTGTGGAGAGGGTGGTAGTGCCTCTATCTCTGACCCAGAAGGCCCGGCTTCGAGTCTCATTCTGCCCCGGGGAAGCGACCTAACACGTTCAAGTTAACAAGGTGTGGGCCTAGACCCTTCAGATGATGAAGGGTCTAGGCCCGAAACGTCAAGCTTTCCTGCTCCTATGATGCTGCTTGGCCTGCTGTGTTCATCCAGCTCCACACCTTGTTATCTCGGATTGTCCAGCATCTGCAGTACCTTTTATCTCTAACACGTTCAAGTAGTTTTTTCAAAAAAAAAACGGAAACAAGAATAAAACGGAAGGTGCTAAAGAAATTCAGCGGGTCTGGCAGCATCTGTCGACAGAGAAGGACAGGGTTAACGTTTGGAATCCAGTGCTCCCTTCGTCAGAACTAGCCAGTTTGGGCCGAATGGTCGATCTCACCGAAAAAGGGGTTTAATTCCCATTAATGGGCATCAGGATATTTTGTTTAGTGATGAGAACTAGGAACCTAGTGATTGCAAAGACCACAGTCACTCGACTGAGCACTTTGACACAGAAATAGGCATAGGCTCTGTGGAGATTTAGTGGAGATTTCCTTTGGTACAGGACGAAGGCAGTTGTGTGCATATGTACATATTCGTATATATCTTTTAAATAATTCCTATCTGGGATTTTAGTCTCCGGTTCACTCCCCTCTCACACTGATTCTGCAGCCTGATGCTGCTCACACTCGCTCCCTCTTTGTTGAACTCGAATTACAATTCTGCTGCCCGCAGATCTTCATTCCTGCAATACCCGGTAGAACAAGGCTGATTAAAAATAAATCAGAACATTTCCTCCCTGCCCTTATTTGCAAATGTGTCAATATCGTGTGTATTCCCCGCGGTTGACATGATTTCGCACTCCATCCCTTCATGCCACCGTTTGATTCTTGTCCCGTTCAACCGAGCGGTTGGCTGATGGAGATTTGAGATGTTCAAACTAGCCTGTAGCTCACCCTGCACGCCGTGGTGTACCGGCTGGTGAAAGCCGAGGGCTTCCTGCATCTTCTGTTCCGCTGAATTGTATCATTTATTGTCACGTGTAATCAGTGTAAAAATACGGTGGAAAGTGTGTACATATGTGGCGCCATTCACAGTAACAAGAGTAAGACAAGAAGAAAAAAATAACTTGAGAGTCCAACTTTCCACTGCCGGAGTCCCAAGTCCCTCTGCCCCGGGACATTCTGCCACCCTCAGTACCTGAGCCAGTGCAACTAGTAACACGGTGTTCATGTAGAATTACCAGCAATAGGGAGAAACATCTGGATAAAATTGATTACTTAGAACCAATCAGCACAGAGGGAGACCATTCTGCTGCAGAGATAATAGGTACTGCAGATGCTGGAGAATCTGAGATAACAAGGTGTGGAGCTGGATGAACACAGCAGGCCCAGCAGGAAAGCTTGACGTTTCGGGACGAGACCCTTCATCAGAAATGGGGAGGGGAAGAGGGTTCTGAAATAAATAGGAAGAGAGGGAGAGGCGGATAGAGGATGGATGGAGGAGAGAATAGGTGGAGAGGAGGCAGACAGGTCAAAGAGGCCGGGATGGAGCCAGTAAAGGTGAGTGTAGGTGGGGGGAATAGGGAGGAGATTGGTCAGTCCAGGGAGGATGGACAGGTCAAGGGGGTGGGATGAGGTTAGTAGGTAGGAGATGGGGGTGGGGCTTGAGGTGGGAGGAGGGGATAGGTGGGAGGAAGAACAGGTTAGGGAGGCAGGGACAAGCTGGGCTGGTTTTGGGATGCGGTCGGGGGAGGAGAGATTTTGAAGCTTGTGAAATCCACATTGCTACCATTGGGCTGCAGGGTTCCCAGGCTGAATATGATTTGCAGTTCCTGCAGCCTTCGGGTGGCATCATGTGGCATTGCAGGAGGCCCAGGATGGACATGTCGTCTGAGGAATGGGAGGGGGAGTTGAAATGGTTCGCGACTGGGAGGTGCAGTTGTTTGTTGCGAACTGAGCGCAGGCGTTCTGCGAAGTGCTCCCCAAGCATCCACTTGGTTTCCCCGATGTAGAGGAGGCCACAACGGGTACAGCGGATGCAGTATACCACATTGGCAGATGTGCAGGTGAACATCTGCTTGATGTGGAAAGTCTTCTTGGGGCCTGGGATTGGGGTGAGGGGGGAGCTGTGGGGGCAGGTGTAGCACTTCCTGCAGTTGCAGGGAAAAGTGCCGGGTGTGGTGGGACTGGAGGGGAGTGTGGAGTGGACAAGGGAGTCATGGAGACAGTGGTCCCTCTGGAAAGCAGACAAGGGTGGGGAGGGAAAAATGTCTTTGGTGGTGGGATCGGATTGCAGATGGTGGAAGTGTCAGAAGATGATGCGTTGGATCCGGAGGTTGGTGGGGTGGTATGTGAGGACGAGGGGGATTCTTTTTTGGTCGTTATTGCGGGGACGGGATGAGTTGCGGGAAATGCGGGAGACACGGTCGAGGGCGTCCTCGACCACTGCCGGGGGGGATGTTGCGGTCCTTGAAGAATGAGGACATCTGAGATGTATGGGAGTGGAATGCCTCATCCTGGGAGCAGATGCGGCGGAGGCGAAGGAATTGGGAATAGGGGATGGCATTTTTGCAGGAAGGTGGGTGGGAGGAGGTGTATTCTAGGTAGCTGTGGGAGTCAGTGGGCTTGAAATGGATATCGGTTTCTAGGTGGTTACCCGAGATGGAGACAGAGAGGTCCAGGAAGGAGAGAGAGGTGCTGGAGATGGTCCAGGTGAACTTCAGGTTGGGGTGGAAGGTGTTGGTGAAGTGGATGAACCGTTCGAGCTCCTCGTGGGATCACGAGGCGGCGCCGATACAGTCATCAATGTAACAGAGGAAGAGGTGGGGTTTAGGGCCAGTGTAGGTACAGAAGAGGGATTGTTCCACGTAACGTACAAAGAGGCAGGCATAGCTTGGGCCCATGCGGGTACTTATGGCCATCCCCTTTGTCTGTAGGAAGTGGGATATGCTGTCTCATTGAAAAAGCTTTTGTCTAGGTAGTTACACTCACTTGCAAATTGTTGCCTTTCCCATGGCCAGCCTCTACTTTGATCATCAAATCCCTACAGTGTGGAAGCAGGCCATTCAGCCCATTGGCTCCATATTGACCCTCCAAAGACCATTCCTCCCAGACCCACCCCTCCACCCTATCCCTGCAACCCTGTATTTCCCATGGTTAACCTACCTAGCCTACACATCCCTGAACACTTTGGGCAATTAAGCATGGCCAATCCACCTTAACCTGCACATCTTTGGACTGTGGGAGGAAACCGGAGCACCCAGAGGAAACACACACAGACAGGGGGAGAATGTGCAAACTCCACACAGATAGTGGCCCAAGGCTGGAATTGAACCCGTGTCCCTGGTGCTATGGGGCAGCAGTGGTAAATAATGAGCCACCATATCACCCAATAAGTCTATGAGACTTACTACGATCTCTAATAGAACTCAGAAACTTGTCTGCCTGGACTGTTTCAGCTGAAGGGGCAGTGGTTGCTTATGTGGTGGGCAGTGCCAAGCACACACAGAGACATAAAATAAAACAAAGCACCGCACGTGCTGAAGATCTGAAGCAAAAACAGAAATTGCTGGTGAAACTCAGGAGGTTTTGCAGCATCTGTGGGAGGAAAGCAGAGTTAATGTTTCAAGTCCAGGGACCTTCTTCAGAACTGACAGTAGATAGGGAAAGATGGTATTTAAACAGGTGGGCTGGGTTGGGGGAAGGGAACAGGATGAGGTGGATAGGTGGAGACGGACCTCAGAAAGAGAGAGAGAGAGAGAGAATGGTAGGGTACATGGTGGATGAGAGACAATACTTGTGTGGATGCTGATGATGGAGTCAGAGTAACTGTGGATCAGAGAGAAAGAAACAGCAGTGGGGAATGGGTAGCCCAGGATCAAAGTTACCTGGGCTGGAGAGAGATGTGATGGGATTGATGATGATGGTAAGAAGAGGAGAGAAGCATGGGAGTGGAGCCATAACAAAGCATCTCCACAAACAAAAGATTATTCCTCCAGTAAAAAGCAATGGGCAGGGAATAGTTCGATAAAAATGTGGAGGACAATTGATGCCAGTCACTTCCAGCAAGGTGTTCCGTTGATTGGAATAATTCAAGACCCACCTCCACTCGAGCCATATCTTATGGTACCACGATGTGCAGCTTCAGGTTATTCCAGGCCAGTCACCCCATTACAGATCCATCCTCTTTATCCCCTTGTTCCACGTATAACACCATCACATGTTTTCATTTCATTTCCAACACAAACAACATTGCTGAAGAAACTCAGCAGCTCTGCCAGCATCTGCAGAGAGAAAGCAGAATTAACATTTCGGGTCCAATGACCTTTTCACAACAGTTCGTTTCTAACCTGTTCTGATGAAAGGTCATTGATCTGAAATGTTAACACTGTTTTCTCCTCACAACGTCACAAAGTTTTGCTCTTGATGAATCACTGTTTCAGTGTGTTCATAGAATGCTTTATAATTGCTCGCTGTGTAAAGGCATCGCCGGCTAGGCCAGCATTTATTGCCCACCCCTAATTAAAGTCATAAAGATGTACAGCGTGAAATAGCCCTTTTGGTACAAATCGTCCATGCCGAACAGATATCCGATATTAATCTAGTCCCATTTGGCCCATATCCCTCTAAATCCTTCCTATTCATATACCCATCCAGATGCCTTTTAAATGTTGTAATTTTATCAGCTTCCACCACTTCCTCTGGCAGCTTATTCCAAACACGCATCACTCTCTGTGCGAAAAATTTGCCCCTTAGCTCCCTTTAAATCTTTCCCCACTCATCTTAAACTTATACCTCTACTTTTGGACTCTCCTACCCTGGAGAAAAGACTTTGGCTATTCACCCTATCCATGCCCCTCATGCATTTATAAGGTCACCCCTCAGCCTCCGACACTCCAGGGAAAATAGCTCCGGCCTGTTCAGCCTCTCTCTATAGCTGAAATCCTCCAACCCTGGCAACGTTCTTGTAGATCTTTTCTGAATCCTTTCAAGTTTCACAACACCCTTTCTACAGCAGGGAGAACAGAACTGTACGCAGTATTCCAAAAGTGGAGTAACCAATATCCTGTACAGCCACAACATGACCTCCCAACTCCCATACTCAATGCACTGACCAATAAAGACAAGCGTACCAAACACTTTCTTCAGTACTCTGTCTAACTGCAACTCCACTTTGAAGAGCTATGAGCCTGCACCCCAAGGTCTCTTTGTTCAGCAGCAATCCACATATTGCCCTGAAGAAAGTGGTAGTGTACACCTCGAACTGCTGCATTCCTTGGAGTTTCCGGACACCTATAGTGCTGTTAGGGAGAGCCTTCTGAGATTTTGGCACATTGACAGTGAAGGAAGTTGCAGGTGATTATGTTTTCATGTGTCTGCTGCCCTCGGCTTCCAGATGATAGAAATTGCAGGTTTGGAAGATGCTGTGTGAGGAGCCTTGGAGAGTTAATGGTACGTTATCATATGACAAAGTGCAGCAGCTAATTTGTGAATAGGCAGGGGTCACAAGCAGCAATGAAAGAAATGATTTGATTTTATTCAATGACTCCTGTGTAGAGGGATGATTGTTGGCCAAGATACTGGGAAACATGGGTGGTACAGTGCCTCAGTGGTTAGCACTGCTGCCTCACAGCGTCAGGGACCTGGGTTCGATTCCAGCCTCAGGTGCCTGTTTGTGTGGAGTTTGCACATTCTTTCCGTGTCTGTGTGGGTTTCCTCTGGGTGCTCCGGTTACCTCCCACACTCCAAAGATGTGCAGTTTAGGTGGATTGGCCACACACTAAATTGCCCGCAGTAGTCAGGGATGTGTTGATTAGGTGTGTTATAGGGGGATGGGTCTGGGTGGGATGCTCTGAGGGTCGGTGTGGACTTGTTGGGCTAAATGGCCGGTTTCCACACTGTAGGGATATTATGGCTTTTCTGTAAAGTACCATGTGATCTTCCTTGCTTACCTCCATCCCAGCCTTTGACTATTTTATTATTTCAAAGGCGGCACCTCCGACAATATAGCTGTCCTCAGCGCCAATGTGAACGATCTGCTAATGTGATCTAGTCAAGTCTATGTAGGTACTTAAACACATAAGCTTCTGATCCGAATGATACAAAAATGCAGGAAGGTGAGAAATAGGGATAGGAATAGAACATAGACCCCATGGAACCTGCACCACCATCCAATACAATCATGGGTTTCAGATCCACTTTTTTGCCCATATGCCTTGACATTTGCAGGTGGGTCTATCCTGCCCTGAACAAATACTCAATGAATCCACAACCTTCAGGGGTAGAGAATTCCTTAGGTTCACAACCCTTTGAGTGGAGGAATCTGGCCTCCTAAACTAGGATGGTAGAATCCCTACATTGACCTTCTGAAGGCCATTCCCATAATCCCGCAATTCCCATAGCTAACCTGCACATCTTTGGGAGGGAACCAGAGCAAACCCCATACAGTCAGCTGAGGAGTAGAATCAAACCCGGGTCCCTAAGCGCTGGGAGGCAGCAGTGCTAACCACTGTGTCATTGTGCCACCCTAAGTTGGTACAATAACCACTGAAACCACCAACGCAGGGAATGACCCAGACCCATCGGGGATGAAATCTTCGATAAAGAGGCAGGCACCAAAGCCTCGGGGAACGAACATCCAGACCCACTGCCCTGCTGCTGCAGCACGCCCTTTCCACCAGCTTCTTCCACCACAGCTACAGAAGAAAAGGTGAACTTTAATAAAAAAGAGAAATGAAAAAAAACTGGACAGATACAGCTAGATAGATGGATAGGGAGATAGAAGGTAGGTAGATAGATAGACAGATGGAAAGGAAGAAGGAAAGAAATTAAAGACAAAAGCAGCCGGCCAGCTGTGCAGGTGCATATGGGCACAGTCTGACCTCCTCCTACCCTCCTGTCATCGCCATCACTTGACTAATAATAAATCAAATGGGTTTTTCTGAGAATATGACAGCTTTGTGGTTACTTTAAGTGACACACAACGCTCTGGGAATAAAGAAAGCTGGTTCCACGTTTAAACCGTCAATACTGAATAGCAAGTGTTGAGATTTGCATATATCTCTTAAAGCAGGTGTGTTTTTGTAATGCTTTTAGTAACAAAGTCAAGCTTTTCTAATGGCTTTGGTGCAATGGTACGTGGTGAAAAAGTGATGATTGTCAGAATAAAATCCTTCCAAATAAAACTCCTTGATTGTGTGGGATGCATCAATTGGTTATTTAACCAGGAAACGCTGGTTGAGGGACATCAGAGATCAGAGTTCCATACAGTAAGGCTAAGTTGAATGCTCCTGCTCATTAATATTTGCAGAAGAAGCTGGGAGAAACCTAAAGATACATCCACTATTAATTCTGAAGACAAACTCATTATTAGTGACAAAATAGCAGAGAACGACAAGAGCTGGAAATCTGAAACAAAAATAGCAGTATTTCATTTTGCTGAAGGATATGTAATTGAAATATTAATTCACCAGTTCTCTTTGCTGACTGATCTACCAGTATTTTCTCTTATTATTTGTGAAATGTGTTGGCCATTAATAGCAGTTCCTGAAGCAGAATCTTAAAGGTCTTTGTCAAGCTGCAGTTCATTCCTCCTGTTGCTATTTCAGTCATGTTACATTTGTTGCCAATTAACAGCTTGCCTTTAGTTATTTTTGACAGTTGTGAAGGTGATGCTTCCAAGTCCTTGCAAACATAAGGGGCTCCTAGCACGTGTGGCATAGCAGGGAACACGTCTTGGAGATTTGCAAATGCCGAAAATTAATCAATTTTCTTTCCATTCAGGCACACCTGCGATTTCCAGAGTAACGTTTGGATTTTCGACAGATCCACCCAGCCAATCCCTTCTCCAAATATTACCTCAATGAGTCGCTTTTCCTCATTTAAACACACTCCTATAGATTTGAGTGACAACACTCCCCTAGCCAACTTGGAGACAGTAAGGACTGCAGATGATGGAAGCTAGAGTCAATTAATGTGGAGCTGGAAAGGCACAACAGGTCAGACAGCATCCGAGGAACAGGGAAGTCAATGTTTCAAGCCGAAACCCTTTGTCAGGACTGGGGAGGGGAGCCCAGAAATAAATAGTGGGTGGGGATGGGGCTGGGGAGTGGGTAGGTGAGATAGAGATAGGTGGGTGCAGGTTGGGGGTTACTGTAGTTGGTCAGTGGGAAGGGTGGAGCAGATAGGTGAGTCAGAAGATATATAGGTTGAGGGTGGAGAGATTTTGAAGCTGGTGAAGTCAATATTCATGCCATTAGGCTGTAATCTCCTAAAGCGAAATACTGGGTGTTGTTCCTCCAATTTACGTTTGGCCTCACTCTGACAGTGGAAGAGGCCAAGGATGGACATATCACTAGGGGAAAGGGAGGGGGAATTAATCTGGAAGGTTGGCTTGGTTGGCACGTGCAGAGCGCAGATGCTCTGCAAACTGGTCCCCGAGTCTGCATTTTTTCTCCCCGATATAGAGGAGACCACATCGGGAGCAACGGATACGTTAGATGAGGTTAGGATGAAGTGCAGGTGAATCTCTGCTGGATTTGGAAGAAATGTTTGGGGCCTTGGATGGAAGTGAGAGGGGAGGTGTAGGGGCAGGTGAAGCACCTCCTGTGGTTCCAGGGAAAGGTACGGGGTGTGGCAGAAAGTTTGGTAGGGAGCATGCAGCAGACAATGGAGTTGCAGCGTGAATGGCCCCTGTAAAAAGCACACAGGAATGGGGAGCAAATATATTTTTGGTGGTGGGATATGATTGTAGGTGGCAGAAATGTTGAGGATGATGTGCTGGATTCAGAGATTGGTGGTGTTATATGTGTGGGCTAAGGGGACTCTATCCTTATTGTTGTTAAGTGGAGAGGGTTTGAGGGCAGAAGCACAGGAAATGCGGGAGATGCGGTTGAGGGCATCCTTCATTATAAAAGAGGGGAAACTACGGTCTCTAATGTAGGAGAATATCTGTGAAGTCCTGGAGTAGAACACCTCATCCTGGGAGCAGATGCGGCAGAGGTGGAGGAATTGGGAGTATGGGATAGCATTTTTGCAGGAGGGTGGGTGGGAGGAGGTGTAGTCAAGGTAGTCAAGGTAATTGTGGGAGTCAGTGGGTTTGAAATGGATGTGAGTGGTGAGGCGGTTACTAAAGATGGAGATTGAACACTCCAGGAAGGGGAGGGACGTGTCAGAAATGGTCCAGGTGAATGTGAGGGCTCAGTGGAAGGCGTTGGCAAAGTTGATGAACTGTTCGAGCTCCTTGTGGGAGCACAAGGCAGCACCCATACAGTCATCAATATAGCAGCGAAAGAGGCGAGGGATGGTGCCAGTGAAATTGTTGAAAAGGGACTGTTCCATGAATCCTACAAAGAGGCAGGCAATAGCTTGAGCCCATGTGGGTGCCCGTGGCCACCCCTTTGGTTTGTAGGAAGTGGGAGGAATCAAAGGGAAAATTGTCAAGGGTGAAAAATTGTCCAGTTCCGCCAAGCGAATGACAGTGTCAGTGGAGGGGGACTGTTTGGGCCTATGGGAGAGGAAAAAGCAGAGGGCTTTTAGGCCCTCCATGTGGGAGATACAGGTGTAAAGGGACTGTATGTCCATGGTAAAGATGAGGTTTTGGGGGCCAGGGAATGGAAAGTTTTGGAAAAGGTGGCATCGGTTGTGTCCCGAATGTAGGTGGGAAGTTCTTGGACCAAAGGAGAAAGAACGGAGTTGAGGTAGGAGGAGATGAGATCAATGGGGCAGGAACAGGCACAGACAATGGGTCGACCGGGGCAGTCGGGCTCATAGATTTTGGGTAGGAGGTAGAAACAGGTGGTGTGGAGTTGGGGAACTATCAGGTTGGAGGCTGTGGGTGAGAGATCTCCCGAAGTGGTGAGGTTGTTGATGGTCTGGGAAATGATGGTTTGGTGATCAGAGGTGGGGTCATAATCAAGGGGACAGTAGGAGGAGGTGTCAGAGAGTTGGCGTCTGGTCTCAGTGATGTAGAGGTCAGTTTGCCATACCACCACCACACCCCTCCCCCTTGTGGGCAGGGTTAATGGAGAAGTGGGGTTGGAGTGAAGGGAGCGGAGGGCTGTATGTTTCGATGGGGAGAGATTGGACTACGTGAGAGGGCGGAGAGATTCAGGCGATTGATGGCTCCAACTCCCCTCCCGGCTCCAGTTCAACACCCAGCTCCAGCTCCAGCCCCAGCCTCTGCCGAGTATTTACCATCCCCCAGGCCTTCCCCTCAGTGAGGCTGAACGGTCAGTCGTCAGCAAAGGGCTCACCTTTGATAGTTTCCAGTTGCCATCCACTTTACCTCCTCCTCCCACTCCCCTGATGACATGTCCATCCTTGGCCTCCTCCACTGTCAGAGTGAGGCCAAAGATAAAATGGAGGAACAACACCTCATATTTCACCTTGGGAGCTTACAGCCCAATGGCGTGAATATTGACTTCACCGGCTTCAAAATCTCTCCGCCCCCAACCTGTCCACCTTCCCACTTACCTATCCACCCCACTCTTCCCACTGACCAACCACAATAACCCCCTACCTGCATCACCAGTTTCAAAATCTTTCCACCCCCAACCTGTCCATCTTCCGACTCACCTGTCTGCTCCACCCTTCCCACTGACCAACCACAATAACCCCCTACCTGCATCACCAGTTTCAAAATCTCTCCACCCCCAACCTGCCCATCTTTCTACTCATATATCCTCCCCACCCTTCTCACTGACCAGCTCAAAAAACCCCCAACCTGCATCCATTTATCTCCCTCTCACCTACCCTCCCCCCAGCCCCATCACCCTTTCTCAATTTATTTGTGGGCTCCTCTCCCCCTCCCTAGTCCTGACAAAGGGTTTCAGCCTAAACGTTGACTTTACTGCTCCTCGGATACTGTCTGACATGCAGTGCTTTTCCAGCTCCATATGTATTGACACCCCTAACCAATGTACCTTTCTCCTAACCTTTATCAGTGACATCGGGGACTTACTTGCCTTGAGCAACGCCAGTTGCACCTCAGTTGGTTGCATGCCATCTTCTGCATCATGAGGTTGTGGGTACAAATCACGCACCAAGGACTTGGGCATGAATCCTATGCCGAAAATCCAGTGAAAGATTGCTGCATTTGGGAGATAATGTTTCTTTTGGATAATAATTTATCCTGTAATTCAATGGAACAAGAGCAGGGGAGGCCCTCCCAGGGTAAACCCCAAAATACAGTGGCTGCAGTGAGGCATTGTGATGAAAGTGACTTAAAAAGCTGGGATGTGTGCGTTAACCGGCTAGATCGCAATGTATTGCCCACCTCTAATTGGCCAGAGGGCAGTTAAGAGTAAACCACATTGCAGTAGGTTTGGAGTAATTTAGGTCATACTCGTTGAAAATGGCAGATTTTCGACCTTAACCAGCTTTAGATAACCAGATAGGTTTTAACAAAAATTGGTATTGTTCACCATGAGGCCAATGTCTTAACTGAATTCTACCATGGTGGGAACTGACCCCATGTCCCCAGAATATTAACCCAGAGTTCTGGTTCATGAGTCCCATACCGTAGCATTGCACTGTCTGAAATCCCAGGCTTATATTCTGGGAACCTAAGTCCAAATCCAACCATGGTAAGTGGTAAAATTTGAATGCAAGAAAAATCTGGAGTAAAGAAAAGGAGCCTAATGGTGACCTTACAATTATTGTTGTAAAAACATCTCTGAAGGTGGGGGGAGGGAACATGCAAAATAAAGCAGGTGGTCTTCAGATCTTCTTCTCACCCATCCCAATGTTATAGGTGTGTGTGTGTGTGTGTGTGTGAAGGGTCAGCTAGTGTGTCTGCCTTTAGGTGGCCTCATTTTTTACCCCTCAATCGACCTGTTCAGAGCTGTTGTTTACACACCCATGAAGCAAGTGGGAGGGGTTGGGACACTAACACTGCGCCACAAGAGGTTCCCCCTTAGATGGCCTTAATGTAGCAGATTTAGTGTGTGCTTTAAGGACCTAATTTCCCTCCAACACAATGTTCTTTGAGGAGCTACTCAACAGATTCTAGATGACACTGAACAATCTTTGCATAACACCTTCTGTGCAGAACTGTTTGTGGTGGAGGCTGTTCAGAGATATTCATGGCAAAAGGTGTTCTGAGCGTGCTGTCAGATCACCAGGTGAAGAAGGTGTACAATGGAGCCTTTCGCTGAAGCACTAGGAATGCTTCCCACCATTATAGCTGATAATGCTGGACTTGACAACGCAGATTTAGCAGCTCAGTTGCAAGCTGCTCATAGCGAAATGAAAACAGCATATGGATTGGACATGACAAATGGCACCATTGGAGACATGGCAGCAATGGGTATTATGGAGAGCATCGAAATGAAGAGACAAGTTCTGCTGAATGCAGCTGAGGCAACCGTAATGCACGTTTGAGCCAATGATATTATTATGGCAGCACCAACAATCCTTGCTGAGGTATGTACATCAATGACTAAAATATTCAAACTCATGTCACCGTTTGAATACCAGACATCATCCAGTAAAACTAAAACAAAAGATATGTATTTATAAAATTTCAGTACATTTAAGTAAATGTCTTGGTTCAATTTGATTGATTTCTCCTTTGTGCAGAAATACTGTTCTAACTGAGGCTGCTTTTAGGGTCTCTTATATCAAAGTTTTGACGTCAAAACAAAAATGCGTGTGCCTTGGAAAGGAGGAAGGAGAGTGACCAACAGAGCAAGTTTCACTGCATCAGCAAAGGATGAAAGGAAAGGTGGGTGGAATGGTCTCCTGGGCCTACTGTGGGAGTGCTCCCCCCTCCTCAATCTTTACAGTCCCCCCAAACCCCTACCTCACTGAGGTATCCAATCCTTCCTCCACCAAAGGTCCCAAACTTTACTTAAAAGTCCAGTGTCCAGATTGTTCCTTCCTGTGTGTAGTCTCAGCAGTGGCCACTACTTTCTTCTGGTGCTGCACTGGGAGTACAGTGCTGCTGCATGGCTGACAGCTGTTGTTGGCAAATTTCCTGTCCCTGAGGTGCAGAAGCCCTACTCTCACCTCATTGAGGCCACCACTTGCCCACCCTCACCTCAATGGCAGAGCAGCCGGACGCAGAGTTAGTGAGGTGCTGACTGACCTTTTTACTGGTGCAGGGGAATGGGAACACACAAAATGTTACATCCTACGCTGGTAAAATTCCACCTGCCCACTCTTTGTCTCTCTACAGTTAATGTCTGACCTTCTGAGCATTTCCAGCATTTTTGCTTTTTATTTGATATCTTCCCAGCATCCTGGCCATTGACTGTCCCTCACCCAATATCATTAAGAACATCTGGCCATTGACATCTTGCTGTCTTTGGGAATGTGTTACCACATTTCCCTCCACTAAAGTAGCAGCTACACTTCAAAACAAGACCTGGACAATATCTAGGTTTGGGCTGGCAAGTGACAAATAACATTCACATGAGAGCAATGACTATCTTTGACAAAGGAGAATCAAACCAGAACTGAACTTGACCAGGAACTGACCCGGACCAGCCATGTAAATACTGAGGCCACAAGAACAGGTCAGAGACTGGGAGCTCTGAAGCACCTACCGATATCTCAAAACCTCTCCACCCTCCTGACTTGGAACTATATCACTATTCCTTCACCGTTGCTAGGTCAAAATTATGGAACTCCTTCCTTCACAGCTTTGTGGGTGTCCCTACACCACATGGACCAAAGCAGTTCAAGAAGGCAGCTCACCACCACCTTCCCAAGGATAATAAATGTTGATCTACCCAGTGATGGTCATACTGTGTGAGTGAATTAAATAAAACTGCTTTGGACATCCTATAGTCATGAAAGAAGCTATAAAAATACAAGCCTTTCTGTCTTCTCCACAAAACCAGCAGGCTGGTTCAATTTAGCCGTCTCAATACAGTTGTCCCTATCCTCCTGGAACTTTTTCTCCTTTAACCTATATTAAGTATTTTTTTCCTGACCTCTCCAGCCCCTCAGATGATGTGGTCATTTTTCCTCCCCAGTTCCATCTAAATTAGAATTTGAACATTTCTTCCCCCTTCATTCCAAAATGCTATTCCAGGATTTTGCCCTCAAATCACCACTTTCACTCTCTTCACTTTCACCATCAATTCCTCCCATCCCCCTGCCACTTTTAGTATCTTCTCCTTCTCATTTTGCTTTCAGTTCTACACTTACATCTCTGCTGCCACTAATGGAAGGGAATAAAACTTTGTTTCGAGTGTCACTTTAGTGCCACCATTAAAGGAGTTCTCACCTCCGTCTACTTGTTGAGTGTCACTGAAGGAAGAAGCAGATATCATTATTTCTACTGACTGAAATGAAATTGATCCTGGGAATAAAAGTAGGTATTTTTCTGTACCATCAATAACAGTGCCACTGACATAAATATGCTGAGAGAGAGAGAGAGAGAGAGATTGAACTGCCATCATTGTAGCTTCATCGTAAGTGTACAAAATATGACATTATAATTTTGCTTTTGGTAAAACAAAAAAGATGTGTTTTCCCCTTTGATTATGAAAGAGATAAAGGGTTTATAGAACCATAGAGTGCAGAAGATGCTTCTGTACTGCCAACAATATGCAACCTACATTAATCCCACTTTCCCACACTAGGCCAATAGTTTGAATGGTATGACACTTCAAGTGCTCATCCAAGTATATTTTAAAGGTTGTGAGGTTTCCTGTCTCAACTACCACCCCCCCACGCAGTGTGTTCCAAACCCCCAACACACCCTGGATGAAACAGAATGTCCTGAAATCCCCTATAAACCTCCTGTCTTTCACTTTAAAATTGTGCCCCCTTTGACTGTGGGCTCCAGCTGTTTCCTATTCACCCTGTCCATGCTCCTTTGAAACCCTACGCACCTCTATCAGCTTCCGCTCTCTACATTCCCTGCTCCAGCATTTCAAAAAAGGATCTTATGGAGAATAGATGCAAAAATTCTCTACTATGGGATTGGCATCATTCCCAGTGTTAGACTCTAGATGCCCAGATGATGGACTGCCTGTGCATGAGAGGGCTATGGTAATTCTAGTTTAAATAACCAAATAATTGCATTGATTAGTGTGGTTCTCTGAGGACAGAAACAATAAAATTGCTTTTGAGAATTCTTTGTCTGTAAGCCATTATGTGAGTGCTGAGACAAAACCTACAAATCAAGCTGAACATCATTGGAACATTTGAACAAGGCACCAGTTATTTGGCTGTTATGTTCGATCAAATCCTGGCTAATATGTATTTCAACTCCATCGGCCTGCATTGGTTCTATAATCCATAACACCCTTGCCTCACAAAAGCTTATCCACCTCCGTCTTGAAACTTTCAATTGACGAACATTTACCAAACCCCCTCAAAATATATAAAGGAGAAAGCCTAGATGTTAACGTTTTATTTTAAGTTGCTGTGTTCCAGATGTGGTTTGATTGGTCCACTACTAGACTTCAAGCAGAACACACTTAGAATCCCTACAGTGTGGAAGCAGACTATTTGGTCTGTCACGTCTACTCTGTCTCTCCAAAGAGCGTCCCACCCAGACCCACCCCTTTATCCCTGTAGCCATGCATTTCCCCCTAGCCTGCACATCCCTGGACACTATGGCAATTTAGTGTGGCCAATTCACCTAACCTGCACATCTTTAGACTGTGCTAGGGAGGAAACTAATGCAAACATGGGGAGAATGTGCAATCTCTGCACAGTCACCCATGGATGGAACTGAACCTGGGAACTTGTTGCTATGAGGCAGCAGTGCTAACCACTGATCCACCATGCCACCCAATTATTCTTCAACACAGTTAAAATTCAAACAAAAAAGAATTGGCATAACTTTAACTCTTGAAATATTTAGTAAAATAATGTATTATTGAACTACTAATCATCAACCATTCCAATATAGCAGCATCCCCTAAACACACCCTTGGCAAAGGTAAATTCAGCAAAACAGATTTTCCTCATGTGCTAGCTTCTCTAGCCCAGGAGAAGGGAACACCAAAACAAACAATCTAGCAGCAGAGAGAGATCTGTATTTAGCAGCTTCAACAGCCAACTTCAAGCCCCAACTAAAAGCTAAACTGAAACCTTGGGTCTGTGTGAAGCTGACTCACAATTATTTTGGCTAATGTTAAAAAAAATACACTCGGAGCTCAAAGCTGTTCATCCACTGTTTCTGAAGCAGACATTCCATCAGCACTGATGTCAACACCTGTCTGCAAGAGAAACTGCACGGAATAAATCTCTCTTAAAAGCACAGTACCGTCACAACGGTGAGATTTCCACTATCCTTTGATAGAACAAACTTCTTCCTGGTATTACTGCTGAATAGCTGAACTTTAATTTTAAGGCCTCAAATTAACAATCTGCAGCAAATCCTGCCCTCCCCCCCCCAACTTCCAGCACAAAATAGGAGGAATGTATGGTGTCAGTTTCCTGTTGATGCTACATAGTTAAAATCACTGAAGATTTTAGGTGGATCCTCCATTTCATCAATGACAGTGGTGAGTTCTCCTCAGTCTCCTGGTCAATATTTATCCCTCAACCAATACATAATAACAAATTAACTAGTCATTTCATATTGCTATCTATTGGAGCATGTCATATGTAAATTGGCAGCAAAGTTTACTACATTATTTCAGTGACTACATTTCAGAAGTACTTAGTTGGCAAAGGGAACACTGAGATATTATGAAATGTCCTATATAAAGGTAAGTCTATGGCCTGTGTAATAACTTCTCCCTGAACATCCTGGAGTTTTTAATTAAGGCCTAAATGTTCACTGAGCTCGGTTTCGTTCTGGTGAGCATACAGAAGCTTTCAGTGCAATATAATGACAATTTATTATGAGGTTGTAGGAGCAATAATTACCGAAGTCACTGATCTCTCCACCATTCGTGATATATCCATCATCAAAATTGTCATTTTCTTCTTCAAGAAGTTGCACAAGGCACTGACTCACTAAATTATGCACTTTGTAATGCTCATCCAACAGCCATGCCTTTATGCATTTCTCCAAAGACTTTAACTTGATTGCAATCAGAAGCAATGCATCAAGTTGCTATTATAGATTTGATGCCAAATAAACTTCGGGCCAAATTTGCAAATCAAGAACACTTCACTGAATGAAGCTTTATTCTGTTAGTCAGAAAGGAAAACAGACAGTGCTGGAGTACGCAAAACCCTTTCAACAGAACATTGAGCCGAAACTCTGGGCTGGATTCTACCAAACGAAGCAAAGTCCTGATGCCAGAGTCAACTGTAGATTGCATGGACAGAGTGAGGGATGGGGGAATAGGGATTCTGTGTTGGTCTTCTGCCATTAATCCCTCCCGCCCACAAATCATGCAGGGTCTGGTGGGTGTGATCAATGTTCAGCAGTGGGTAGGAGGTGGTCCTTACTGGATGGTCAATGGTGGCAATTTTAAAACTAGTCTACAACCATTCGTACAGATTTTCAGGATCTGCAGGATGTTGTTTTTTTTTTATTCTGGTATCATTTGATTCACACATTGCACCCTGGGACGTGACATTGTGTCGTCTTTGATTCGGGCATGTATAACATGGGTGGAATCCTGTGCCCTCTCCTGTGGTACGTTTGGTGGTGGGAAGGGATTTATTCAAGCAGAGGGAAAGAAGGGTGACGACTTAGAATCATACAATCTGCCATCTTGAAGCTTCCACTCTGATTAGTTGTGTGGCAGGAATGCCCATTGCTGTCCCTCTGCCAGCTGAGGCTTTTGAGCATCCCATTAATGACAGCAGCGAGCCCACTCCCACCATTCTGTTATTCACCCACAGGTGGCCGGGGAGTGGTGTTCCTTCTGTGTGGATGGACTCCCTGAAGGGGAAGGGGTGGCGGAAACTTGCCGCTGAGAGTCATTCGTTACAGCGGCCTCTTCCTTCCCAAATTCCACCATCATTCCCGGGTACCCTCGAACCTTCTGCAACCTTCCCATTGGACGGCCTGACACTGGTCTGCCAAGACTGGTAAAAAAGGGAATTTCCCAAAAAGAAGCTAAGAGGGGTTCTGGTTGGCTCCCCTAATGGCGGCTGAGAGCTACCTCGCTTGTGCAAGATTCTGCCCCATATTTGGAACCATACTTCTCCTTGGAAGGACAAATACTCTGTCGCTCAAGCCTGACGCAGATGGAATTTTCTCAGAACTTACCTCACCACATAATGGAAACTTTGGCAGAGGATGGCAGAGCTGCTCATTCATTGCATGAGCAGAGTTTCCCCAGGCCCCAGTTTTGCAACAGCTTGGTGGGGGAGCTGCCCTTGAGAACATAAGAACTAGAACCAGGAGTAGGCAACTCAGCTCCTCGAGCCTGCTCTGCCATTTGATATGATCATGGCTGATCTCATCTTGGCCTCAACCCCACTTTCATGTGCACTCTTCATAACCCTTCAACTCATAACTAATCTATCTCTTCCTTAAATTTACTCACTGTCCCAGCATCCAGTGACAACTTTCAAAGTAGCACAGGGAAAAATGTCTCCATGGTACCAGAGAAACCTCTTTATTCATCTCATTGCAGTTTGTAGAACTTGGCCAGTGCTAATTGACTGTCTCGTAGAAAATTGTTAAACTTCGAAAGGTCGGCTTCTGTGTGATACACTCTGACGCATGACAGTAAATGTGAATGTTTCGTCCAGTATCATCTTCATTAGAATAGCATTAGTCACAACATCCTGATGGTGTTCTTCAACACAATGATGTTGCACTATTATTGTGATATCTGCTGAGCAGGAAGTGGATGCCTAGCAGTGTTGCATAAATATGGTGCTCCAGCAAGCTTTTCCCATAAGTGCTTCAGAATGCTCATAATAATTGCCACTTCCTAGATCATTTTGGCTTAGACTTGGTCTAAGTCACTTAATCCTAAGCTTTATTCTTCATTCTTGGGATGTAGGCGTTGGTGACTAAGCCACCATTTACAGTATTGCCATCCCTAATTTCCCTGAAGAACATAATGTTAAGCTAACTGCCTTTGTGAACTACTAGAGTCATAGGGACACCCACAGTGCTGTTAGAAAGTGGTTTTTGACTGAGAAGCAGTGATAGAATTGGAATATAGTTCCAAATCGGGATGGTGTTGGCTTGGAGTGAACTTGAACGTGATGGTGTTCCTGTGCATCTATCACCCTTGTCTGTCTGTCTAAGTATTGGAGTTCAGGGATGTGGGAGGTGCATTTGAAGGCAGTGAATGTGTTAGATGTGCAATGTACACATTGCTGCCACAGTTGAGAAGGAATACTGAAGGTGGTGGGTCTGCCGCCGATTGAGTGGGCTGCTTTGTCCTGGATTCTGTTGAGGTTCTTGAGCGTTAGTGGAGCTGCTGCCATCCAGGTAAGTGGGAAGTAGTCCATCACACTCCTGACTTGTGTTTTGAGTACATTGGACAGACCTTATAGAGTCAGGGTGTGAGTCTATTGCCAAGAATTCCTAGCCTCTGACCTGTTCTTGTAGCTGCATACATACAAACCTGGAGCAGGACCATTTGATCTCTCAACTCATCCACCTTTCAGTAAGATCATGGCCAATCTCAAATTCAGATTTCTGCTCATTCTTCGACCTTTCCCTTTTCATTCCAGTGGATAAAAAGAATATATCAACCTGTGCCTTAAATAACTTAAATATTCTGCTTCCACCACTTATTCAGGAACAGAATTCCAAAGATTCAAATCTCTCAGAGCACAAAATTTACATCATCTGTTTTAAATTGATGACGCCTTATTTTTGAAAGTGACCCAGTTCTAGATTCTCCCACAAGAGAAAGCATCCTCTCAATGTCTACCCTGTCAAGACTCCTAGAATCTGATATGTTTCAAACAAGTTGCTTTTAACTCTTCCAAACTGCAGTGGATACAAATGCCATTCGACCTTTCCTCCAATCATTCCTGATAAAACAATCCACTCATTCCCGGCTTTAGTCTAGTTAAACTTTCTCTGAACTGCCAACAATGCATTGATACTCTTTCCTTAAATAAAGTGATTAATGTTGTACGTAGTATTCCACATGAGGTCTCACCGGTGTGCTGTACAACTGAAGAACAACTTTCTTAGACTTTTGTACTCAATTTCACTTGTTACATGTTGTCAATCTAAATAAGGCTCATATATGCGTATTCTGTTCTATGTTAGCCTCCCAATCCTCTATCTTTGTCACTATGCTATCCCTACACCATGAGTTTATGTTTTCCGCATTTATCTTTGATATGAAACCTTATCTAATGCCTTCTGAAAATCTAAGTACGTTGCAGTTTTCCTTTTGCCACAGCTCATTACTTCCTCAAATAACTCCAGTAGATTGGTTAAACATGATTTACGTTTCACAAAACCACATTGACTCTGTCTTATTACCCTGAACTTAGCTAAGTGGCTTGGTTGTAACTTCTTTTACGAAGATGGTGGCGTGGGCCTGGGGAGCAGCGAGGCTGAGTAAATGTTGAAGGAGGAGGTGACCGGTGGCAGCAGCGGCGGCAGCAGCAATGGCAGGATGAGGCAGACATGGCTCCAGCCCAGCCCGAGATCTCCCGGCAAGTGAGGGGCAGGGTCAATCTCCCGGTTCAGACTTGCAGACTGAACTGAGGCTCCAGGTCCGTGGCTAGGCCCGAGTACCTGGAGGAGGAGGTTGCGCTGGTGGCAGGCTTGGTTCCAGTGCAGGACAGTGCGGCACCAGCGATGTGGCCACATCAGCAAGGTCGACCCAGTGTGAACTCATGGTGGCATTGGCGGAGGCAAGATGGCACCAGAGAGTGGCGACTCCTTGTTCCAGTGGCAGCACAGCAACACACAGTTGCAACAATGTCGTTACGTTAGCAGCAGGGACTCGAGGCATCGGGCTGGAGGAGCCCAGATCCAGGTCCATGGCTGAGCTAGAAGTGGAAGCTGTTCCAAACACCACCTAACTTTATGGAGATAAGACTATATGATGAAATTTATTATTTTATTTTTCTGGCATAAAATTCTGTATTTTGGTTTGTTTTCTGTGTTTTAAGATGGCACCAGAGATTGGCACCAGTGAACAACAGTGCATGCGTTATAAGTACATGTGACAATAAATAAATCAAATCAAATAACATTTTGCCTTATGGCAAATGTTCAGCTAACTGGCCTTTAGTTCCCTGCTTACTCTTTCACTTTTGAATATATTTGTTATCTTCCAATCTGATAGAGTCATAGAGGTATAGACATCAAAAATGCCCTTCGACCTTTTGTGTCCACACTGATCCAAAACAACTATCTAACTATTCGACTCACATTTTCCAGCACTGGGCCCATAGCCAGGTATGTATTGGCATCACAAGTGCCCATCGAAATACTTCTTAAATATTATGAGGGCTTCTGTCCCTACCACAATTACAAACAGTGAGTTCCAAACTCCCATTACCCTCTCGGTGTAAAGGTTTTTCTTCACATTTCCACTCAACCTATTGCCCCTAATCTTAAATCTATGCCCCCTAGT
This sequence comes from Ginglymostoma cirratum, assembly GCA_024137785.1. Taxonomy (NCBI): domain Eukaryota; kingdom Metazoa; phylum Chordata; class Chondrichthyes; order Orectolobiformes; family Ginglymostomatidae; genus Ginglymostoma; species Ginglymostoma cirratum. Next base: position 12,446,458 of record JAHRHZ010000034.1, on the reverse strand, counting down.
CCTTGATCCCTGCATTAAAGGGAAAAAAGTTTCTTCCTGTCTGCCCCCCAGCCCTTGTAATTTTATATATCTCAATCATGTCCTTTTTTTTCCCTTTATTCATTCATGGGATGAGGGTGTTGCTGACCAGGCAGCATTTATTGCTCATCCCTAATTGCCCAGAGGGCAGTTAAGTGTCAACCACATTGCTGTGGGTCTGGAGTCACATGTAGACCAGACCGGGTAAGGACAGCAGTTTCCTTCCCTACAGGACATTAATGAACCAGATGGGTTTTTCCTGACAATTGACAATGAATTTATGGTCATCATTAGATTCTTAATTCCAGATGTTTATTGAATTCAAATTCTGCTGTGGCAGAATTCAAACCTGGGTCCCCAGAACAAGGGTCTCGACCCGAAACTTCAGCTTTCCTGCTCCTCTGATGCTGCTCAGCCTGCTGTGTTCATTCAGCTCCACAACGTTTTATCCCCAGAACATTATCTAGGTCTCGGGATTAACAGTCCAGCAATAATACCACTAGGCCATTGCCTCCCCTCTTGGTCTTCTTGACTCTAAGGAAAACAACCCCAGTCTGTCAACTCTCTTCAGAACTGAAATTCTCCAGCCCAAGCAATATCCTGGTAAATCTCCTCCGTACTGTCTCCAGTGTTATCACATCCTTTCTAGAATGTGGATTCCAGAGCTGCACACAGTATTCTAGCTGTAGCCTAAGCAATATTTTATACAGTTCCAACGTAGCCTCTCTGCATTTAGACACAATGCTTCGACTAACCAAAGCAAATATATCATATGCCTTCTCAACCACTTTATCTACCTGTTCAGCTCCCTTAAAGGACTGGTGTACATGAACACCAGAGGACCCTCTGATCCTTGGTGCTTCCCAGGGCCTTACCGTCCATCATAGAGTCATGGAGTCATATAGGATAAAAACAAGCCCTTCGGCCCACCACGTTTATGCCAACCAACAAACACAGAACTACGTTAATCCTATTTACCTCTGCTTGTTCATTGCGGACTTTGCCCTGGCATTTTAATTGCTGGTCCAGATGCTTCTTAAATGTTGTGAGAGTACCTGCCTCCACCACCCTCTCAAGCAGCAACATCCCTATACCTACCTTTGGGTAAAAAACATTTCTCAATCTCCTTGAAATGACTTAGTCCTCACCGTAAACTTTTGCCCCCAGTCTTAGACACATAGAGAAAATATTCTCATGATCTACCCTGTCTATGCATCTCATAATTTTGTATGTCTCAATCAGATCACCCCCCACCTCCTCCACCCCAAGCCTCCTCTGCTCCAAGGAAAACAAACCCAGCGTATCCTAACTGAGACTTTTCATCCCAGGCAACATCCTGGTGAATCCCCTCTAGACCCTCTCCAATGCAATCCAGTCCTTCTAATAGTGTGGCGACCAGAACGGCACGCACTGTTCCATCTCTGGCCTAACCAATGCTTTAGAAAGTTGTAACAAGTCTTTTTTCTCCTATATTCTAGGCCCCAGCTGATGAAGGCACGCATCCCATACGCTTTTGTCACCACCCTTTCTATCTGTCAGACACCTTCAGGAATCTGTGGACTTGTACACCAAGATCCCTTTGTTCCTCAGTACTCCCTAAGGAGCTGTCATTCATTGTGTATATCCTTTCCCCTATTTCACCTCCCAAAATGCATCACCTTGCACTTATCTGAATTAAATGCTATCTGCCAACTTACCAACTGATCGATGTCAGACTGTAACCAGAGACCATCCTCCTCATTACCAACAACACCACCAATTCTGGTGTCATCTGCAAACTTACTAATTAAACCTTCTGCATTCGCATCCAAGTTGTTACCATGCATAACAAAAAGCAACAATTACCTATACTTGTCCCTGTGGTCCATCGCTGGTCACAGGATTCCAGTTACAAAGGCAATGGCCACGTGGTGGCTCAGTGGTTAGCAACGCTGCCTCACAGCACCAGGAACCTGGGTTTGATTCCACCCTTGGGGAACCGGCTGTGTGGAGTTTGCATATTCTCCATGGGTTTGCTCCGGTTTCCTCCCACAGTCCGAAGATGTGCAGGCTAGGTGGATTGGCCATGCTAAATTGCCCGTAGTGTTCAGGGATGTGTAGATTAGGTGGGTTTATGGGGTAATGGGTCTGGGTGGAATGCTCTGTGGATCAGTGTGGACTTGTTGGGCTGAAGGGCCTGTTTCCACACTGTAGGATTCTATGATCTATGACCTGCTGAGCTCTTCCAGCAACTTTGTTTTTGTTCCTGGGATCTATACACCTGTATACCCCCAAAACATCTAATAGCTTCTCCGTATTAATCTTAATGTGTTCTATAACCTCACCAACACAAATAAAATGCCTGGCTACAATGCCTTTCTCCTTTGTGAGTACAGATGTTAAGTATTCATTCAAGACCACACCCAGCTCCATGTACAGGTTGCCCCTTTGCTCTCCAATAGATCCAACCTTTTTCCCTGGTAATCCTCTTACCCTTAACATACTTACAAAAAACCTTAGGGTTTTCTTTAATCCCACCTGCCAAGGATATTTTGTGGCCCCTCTTTTCCCTCCTATTTATTGAAGCACCCCCTGAACTTTCTACACTTTAGGCAGGTCTCCCCTGTTTTGAATGTGTGGTACCTCACATTTGCTTCCTTTTTCTTTATCAAACTCTTGATATCCCTTGACATCTAGGGTTCCCTGGACTTGCTGCCCTTGCCCTTTACTCTAGAGGAACACTGGCTCTGGATTCTGCCTATACTACCTTTAAAAGACGTACACTTTCCACATGTAGACTTACCAACAAGCAACTGGTCCCAGTCTATGTGTGCCAGATCTAGTTGAATGATATTGAAATGGGTCTTCCTCCAATTTAGACCCTTAACTTCTGCACTATCCTTATCCTTTTCCATAATGACTTTGAAACTTACAGAGTTATAGTCACTATCTCCAAAATACTCACCCACTGAAACTTCAACAGACTGCGTGGTCCATTCCTGTTCCAATGTTCTTAGGGATCATTGCTTCCTGACTGATATGACATCATTGTTTGTTTATCACTGCAGTGTTTTTGTGTTAAAGAAAAAACCCCACTCTGTGAAAGACTTTGCATTCGTCCTTGATGTTAAAACGACATGGATTGATAGTGATATCAACCTAAAATAAAATCTGGGATCCAAATTGATTCTGCAGTTAAGTGAAGACCTACAGACACAAGGCGTGGGGCAGTACACAAAAGTAAGTTATGAAGGGAAGCGTTATCAGTGAATGCAATAGTTTTTCATCAGAAGTCGAATAAAACATGATATGATAAAAGCAAATATCAATGGGATGCAGGTCAACACCCCTGACAGTCAATCAAAAAATTATTTCAAAACACTACAAATAAGATAGAAGTTGAGATTCTGACCCAACCTCTGGTTTTATTACAGGTGATAAATATCCAATATAATAAAGCTCAATAAATGCCAGAATGGGAGATAATTGATTGCTTAGTGTTGGTGTGATTTCTCAAACTGATTCCAAATGTAACCTTTATGGTTTTTTTTATTCATTCATAGATGGAGCATTGCTGGCTAGGCAATGCATTTATTGCCCATCCCTAACTGTCCAGAAGGCAGTGAAGAATCAACCAACTTGCAATGCGTTTGGAGTCACAAGCAGATCAGTCCAGGAAATTATCGTGGTGTCCTTCCCTAAAGGACATCAATGAACCAGATGGTTTTGTTTTTGACAATGGTCTCATGACCATCATTAGACTCTTAACTCCAGATTTTTTAAATTGAATTCAAATTTCATCATCTGCTATTGAACCTGGGTCTCTGATTTCGAGATTAATAGTCTAACCGTAATACTGCTCGGTCATCACATCAACAGATAACAACTTCATAAGCAAAAAATATTCTTTTCTGGTTTTGAAAGGAATTTTTGTCACGTGACAGATTTTTGCAATCCAAAAAGCTCCAGTGCATTGCAGTGACAAAACATTGATGTTATGATCCAAGACCAGGACACTAAATTCATGTTAGATAACAAGCATGGGGCTGGATGAACACAGCAGGTCAAGCAGCATCATAGGAGCAGGAAAACTTGACGTTTCGGGCCTAAACCCTTCATCAAGGGTTTAG
>JAHRHZ010000034.1:12394952-12422331 GCA_024137785.1 Ginglymostoma cirratum | reverse complement strand
TTGACGTTTCGGGCCTAAATGAAGGGTTTAGGCCCGAAACGTCAAGTTTTCCTGCTCCTATGATGCTGCTTGACCTGCTGTGTTCATCCAGCCCCATGCTTGTTATCTCGGACATCAGTGAATGAGGTGGGTTTTCCCTGACAATTGGCAATGGTTTCACAGTAATCATAATTCCAGTTTGTTTTTTAAAAATTGAATTCAAATTCCATCATCTGGCATAGCAGGATTTGAATAGGGTGACTATCACATTAGCTGGGCCTCTGGGTTAATAATTTGAGTTTGATTTATTATTGTCACATGTACCTAGATTCAGTTGTTTTGCATGCTATACTGCCAGCTCGTACCGTACAAAGTGCATCAGGATTGCAGAACAGAGTGCAGAATGCAGTACTATGGCCACAGAGAAGGTGCAGAGAGAGAGAGAGAGAGAGAGAGAGATCAGAATTAACATTCGAGGGGTCCATTCAAAAATCTGACTACAGTGGGGAAGAAGCTGTTCTTGAATCCATTCATAAACTTTTATGTCTACTGCCCGACGGAAGGGGTTGGAGGGGTCTGTGATTACGTTGGTTGCTTTCCCACAACAGTATGCTTTCAATGGTGCGTCTGTAGAAGTTGGTGAGGGGCCTTATGGACGTTTCAAATTTCCTGAGCCGCCTGAGGAAGAAGAGGCTTTGTTGTGCCTTCTTGACGTGGGAAGTAGAGGATAGATTTTCCGTTATCGTCACTCCTAGCAACTTGACGCTCTCGACCCTCTCAACCTCTGCTCTGTTGATGTAAATGGGTGGGTGAGGGGGCGCGTGTTCTTCACCTTTCTTTCTGAAAGAAATGATCAATTCTTTAGTTTTGCCAACATTGAGAGAGAGATTGTTATCATTGCGCCACAACACCAAACCCTCTATCTTTCTTCTACATTCTGACTCATCGTAGTTTGATATCTGTCCTACCATGGTGGTGTCGTCAGCAAACTTGTAGATGGGTGTTTGTTCAGAATTTGGCTACAGTCATGGGTGTACAGGGAGTACAGTAGAGGGGTGAGAACACAACTTTGGGAGGCTCCAGTGTTGAGGGTTATCCTGGAAGAGATGCAGTTGTCTATCTTCACTGATTGCGGCCTATGGGTCACGAAGCTGAGGATCCAGTTGCAGAGGGCAGAACTGAGACCTAGGTCTCGAAGTTTTGAGATCAGTCCGGAGGGGATAATGGTGTTGAAGGCGGAGCTGCAGTCGATGAGCAGGCGTCTGATGTAGGCATCCTTGTTGTCCAGATATTCCAGGGATCAGTGGGAGGATACAGAAATGGCGTCTGCAGTGGACCTGTTACGATGGTAGGCAAACTGCAGGGGATCGAGGCAGGTTGAGAGACTGGAGCTGATGTGGGCCATGACCAGCCTCTTGAAGCACTTCGTGATTATTGAGATCAGAGCCACTGGGCGGTAGTCATTAAGGCACGTTACATGTTCTTTCTTAGGTAAGGGGATGATAGTGGTCTTCTTGAAGCAGGTGAAGACTGTGGCTTGTAGGAGGGAGAGGAAGATGTCAATGAATACCTCAGTCAGTTGGTCTGCACAGGATCTGAGTGCACGGTCGGGGACTGAGCAGTTGCCATAATACCACTACCTCCCCATTGATGGCATTTATATGGAAGTCAGGTGAAGAAACAAGTTTTTACGTATGCATGTGTGTGTATTTGGACTTGGGTGGCAGATGTTACTGGCAGGACTGAGCAAAAGCTGTTCTCCCCCTCTGTCCCCATTTCAATCGCACAGCTAAGCTTCTGTTGAGTTGTAAACTGGGTCGACCTCCCTGCAAGTGGGCAGAAAATTCTACACCGAATTTTGACAGCGATGTTCCCAGAAGGGAAGGGGATATTCTATCTACATCTTAAAACGTTGAATGGCTCAGTAACCAAAAGCATTTAAAATTCTACAGCTGATGAAACTACCAGCCATACGCGGGACTGATTCTTATTTCTCCGACTGGGTCAAATTTACCAAGAACTACTTTTGGTCTGCGATTATGTGTATAAAATTTGAGTGCACATGTTGGATCAACTGGTCAAGTTACTTTGCAGGCTAAACCTTGTATCCACTAGATGTTTTGAAGAAGAGTCACTGGACCTAAAACATTAACTTTGCTTTCTCTCCACAGATGATGCCAGATGAGTCTTCCCCAGCAATTTCTGTTTTGGATTCTGATTTCCAGCATCTACTGTTCTTTGGGTTTCTTGTATATTGTAGTGATTGGGACCAGTTGGATCTTGTCGACTACGAGATCCTTGATTGGGCTAATCAGGAAGCCCTGGCTGACTAATATAACCAGGGGATTTAGAATCTCCTCAGTTTAGGGGATTGACTCCAAGCTGGCTGGCCATAGCCAGTGTATTGTGCACAAGTAAATAAAGGGTGACTTGGTGATGGGATACCGGCATCTGTTTCATATAAATTGGAGTTTTGTTAATAAGGGACACCTTGATTAAAACATAAGATCCTAAGGGATCCTGGCTGCAACACAAAGGGACTTGTGCACAAAACACAAAGCTAGCACACAGGATGCAGCAGGTAATCAGGAAGGCCAATGGAATGTTGGCCCTTACTTCAAGGGTATTGGAGTATAAGAGTGGGGAAGTCTTACTGCAACCGTACAGAATGCTGCTGAGACCACATTTGGGAGAACCGTGAGCAGAGTTGGTCCCCTTATTCAAGGAAGGATATCATTTTATTGGAGGCAGCTCAGAGAAGCTTCACTAGGATGATCCCTGGTATGAAGGGATTGTATCTTGAGCAAAGGTGAAAGAGGTTGGGGCTCTACCCCATGCAGATTAGAAGATTGACAGGTGATCTCATTGAAACATATTGGATTCTTAAGGGACTTGACAATATAAATGCTGAGAGGATGTTTCCCTCTGGGGAGTCTAGAACCAGATGGCATTGTCTCAGAATGAAGGGGTGCAAGATTAGGACTGAGATGAGGAGGGCATTCTTCTCTCAGAGGGTTGCGAGAGTCTTTGGAACTCCTTACTGCAGAGAGCTGTGGGGACAGTCTTTGTGTATATTTAAAGCTGAAATAGATAGATTCTTAATTAAATAGGGAAATCAAGGCATATAGGGAAGAGGCAGGAAAGTGGATGTGAGGATTTGTTGATCAGCCTTGATTCTATTGATTGGTGGATCAGGATCGAGGGACTGAATGGCCTACTCCTGTTCCTACTTCTTATGGTAATGTGGTTGTAGAAAAGATGTTTCCTCTTGTGGAAGAATCTAGAAACATTCATCACTGAAAAATGAGGATTTACCCATTTTAAGCAAAGATGATAATTTTCTTCCTAACAGGAGTGAGAGTCATAGAATCTCTAGTGTGGAAGCAGGCCATTCGGCCCACTGGGTCCACACCAACCCTCCGAAGGGTATCCCAACCAGACCCTGCATTTGCCGCTGCCAATCCATACAACTGTGTTTTTAATTAACGGGATGAGGGTGTCACTGACCAGGCAGCATTTATTGCCCATCCCTAATTGCCCACAGGAAAGTTATGAGTCAACCACACTGCTGTGGGTCTGGAGTCATGTGTAGTCCAGACCAAGTAAGAATGGCAGTTTCCTTCCCTATAGGGCATTAGTGAACCAGATGGGTTTTTCTGACAATCGACAATGGATTCATCATTAGATTCTTAATTCCAGATATTTCATTGAATTCAAATTCCACCATCTGCCATGGAGGAATTCAAACCTGGGTCCCCAGAACGTTATCTGGGTCTCTGGATTAACAGTCTAGCGATAATGCCACTAGGCCATCACCTCCCCCTGCACATCTTTGGACTGTGGAAGGAAACCGAAGCACTCGCAGGAAACCCATCTGCAAACTCCACACAGACAATCGCCCAAGGTAGGTATCGAATCCAGATCCCTGGTGCTGTAAGGCAGGAATGGCAACCACTGAGCCACCATGCCACCCAGTGATGAGTCTTGGATGTATGTTCCACAAAAGGCATTGCTTGCAAAGTCCTTGAATATTTTCTAATGTTGAGGCAGATAGATTCTTGATGAGAAAGGGGCTGGAAGGGATTGTGCAGTCATGAGTTCAGCTGCAATCTTATTGGATGGTGGAGGAGGTTCAAGAAGCCAAGTGGCCTATTCTAGTGTTTATATAGGTTGGTTTCAAAATAAACTTTACCTTGTTAAAACCTCAAAGAAAAATTACCTGGCTAATTCCTTAAACAGGCAAGCAAATTTCTGAAGAAGGATCTAGTCCCGAAAAGTCAGCCTTCCTGCTCCTCTGATACTGCTTGGCCTGCTGTGTTCATCCAGCTCTACACCTTGTTATCGAAGTCCATACAATGGACTGGTAAGTCCTGCTTTACAGATTTGTGACAGCCCTGTTACTGGAGGGATAATAACAAACAAGAAAGGCATCCCATCCCTCCTCACCTGGATATGACATTTGGTAGTTAGTCTTAAATAGCAGAAATGCCGAATTTTCATACAAACGGGAAGTGCTGGAGAAACTCCATAGGTCTGACAGCATCTGTGGAGAGACAAACAGATTTAAAATTCTGAAACGGACATTCACTTTTCTCTACACTCGGTATTTTAAACTTTTTTGGAGTCTTAAAATGTTATCACAAAACAACGAAAGTTTGTAGAAGCACAACTCTGCCCGTCATTTTTTCCCAGGGGAAACTAATTAAACCGCACATGAATGAAAATACTTTTAGAACAATGACATATTTTGAAGCATATACCATGACTTTAAAAAAACCGTTCCGTTTTCAAATAACCTGAAAACCCTTTATGGATCGGGGAAAAGAATTACTCTGGGGAAACATTTCCCTCTCCCTGTCTCTGTCAGAAACTGCCAGACCCAGGAAGCAGTCAAACTCTTTGCTTGGGATTCCAGAGGCCAGATAATGTTGCGCTCATCTTATTTTGAGGAGGGGTAATATCACAAGCAGTTTAGTTTTTTTTTGGTAAGCCGGATCCTTGTGTTGGTCACTGGGTGTCAGGCATATTTACGGATAATGAACAAACCTTGCCTCATGTGCCTCATGCCTCAGCCTGCACTGAGGCAGAGACCAGGGTGCTCAATGTTTGCAAACTGGCAACATTTCCCGCGTTATTTGTAACAATCGCCGCCTGGAAACCGCGCGCGCTCCGCGTTCCACCCAGGCCCCGCCCATTGGAACGCGGACCCGACCATCGCTTCATAGAGGGGTCCATAGAACGGAGATGCCTAAGTTATCAGAAAAATAAAGCCAAGTAAAGAACAAAAGAGCCCTTGTAGATGCGTATTTAGGAAATATAGTCTACAAAATATGTGTTTAAGAATGGATATCGGGTTTTGAATGCAGGGTGCATTCAAATAGATTAGGGAATCCCCCTCGCTGCCTTAGGATTGTTCTGGTGGGGGTTCCCCGGCAGGAAGGGGTGGAGAGGTGCGCAGGCGCGGGCTGCTGAATGTATCGAGTGGGATCTCCAGGGATAGAGGCAGGGAAAGGGGTCAGGGGAGTAACCCGTACCCAGGCATCAGCACCAGCAGCCCCGGCTCACTCACCGACATGTCGGAGACACCGCGCAGTGAGGAGCCGGCGGTCACCCCGGACCTGTTTAAGGAGGTGAAGTTTTTCGCGGTGGGAGACATCGATCAGCAGGTGAGGAAGGGGAGGAAAGGCCTGGAGTGAGGATTGGAGGGAGAGGAGGTAGGTAGATAGATAGGTAGGTAGGTAGGTAGGTGTGAGGGTTGGAGGAAGAGGGGATTGAAGGACTGGAGAGACAGGGATTGAAGGACGGGAGAGAAAGGGGGTGAAGGGTTGAAGGTTGGAGGTGAAGGGTTGTAGAGGTTTGAGAGTGGAAGGACTTGAGGATTGGAAGGAAGGATTGAGGTGTTGAGATTGGAAGCTGAGGGGATGAGGGGTGAGGATTGGAAACAGAGGCTGAGGGATTGAAGGTTAGAGAGCTGGGGTGACGGGTTGAGAGTGCAAGGTGAGGAGCTGATGGGAGCAGCGAAGTGAGGATTGGGATGAGGTGTTGAAGAAAAGGGAGGCCCTGGCTGTGGAGTGTGCCTGTTCCATCTTCCTGTCCCTCTCCAGAAGGTGGCTGACATACATGGTGCCAGCAGCCTGGGCCTGCAAGCTTCTCGTGGCCTTCTGCAACTTTTCAGCATTTGACCTGGAAGTAGATCATTCTTGATGTCTTTTACTAACCAGTTTCTTTTAAATGTTGTTTGTGAACCTGTGTGTTTTGTGTAATTGTTTTTATTTTCTCCCCTGTGCTCCGGGGTGACATGCCTTTGTGTGTGTATGTGGTTGTGTGGTCGATCGCCTGGCTTTGCACTTCCTGCCGTATAGTAGGCCCTTTCTTGTAATCTCTGCCTGAGGAATTAGTCCCCTGTTGTTGATGTAAGGGCTGGCCTGATAACAGCTCAGTCTGGAGAGCTGGTGTACCTCAAATCAATACTGTTAAGTGTGAAAGACTGATCTGGTTGTATCTCTAGCACCGCAGAATGTAGAATTATTCGTTTCAAGTGAACTCTCCTTCCTTTATGACTCAAATTGATGGGAAAAGTACTTGGAAGGAAGTTTTTGAACATCCAGTGTTTGCATTTGATTCTTTCGATCAGTTGTGAAATAAAAACTGTTTAAAGTTATTGTTATGGTGAGATTTGACTGCTGTTGATGAGTTTATTCCCAGAATATATGAAAAGATAGAAGTATTAAGCAGAGGCTTTGAGGGACTGAGAAATAGTCTTATCAGTGTGATTAGGTGTCTAGCCAGTGATGAACCTGTGTGAACATTGAATGATGAGATTGTTTCATAATCTGCAAAAATCTGTTTTGCTAGCACTAATGAGTTGTATCTGTCTCACATATTAAATGTTGGTGAAGGCTTTGTTTATTTTTGTCATGTGTTTGGTATTGCCCTGTGCACACAGTGACACAGGACCTGAGTTTCTCTGATCAACTTGCTGTGTGTTTGACCACAAGAATTGCTTTTAGCAAAATGAGTTCACTTGCTGAGTGATCAGCCAAATAATCATGGATCCTCAGTAATACAGCATGGAAATAGGCCCTTCAGTCCAACCAGTCCATGCCAGCCATGTTCCCAAATCAAACTAATCCCACTTGCCTGCATTTGGCCCATAACATTCCAGACCATTCCTATTCATGTTTTTGTCCAAATGAATTTTAAATGTTGCAACGGTACCTGCATCCATCACTTCCTCTGGCAGTTCATTCCGCAATGAACCACTCTGTGTAAATAAAAACCGTTGCCCCTCACGTTCTTTTTAAATCTTTGTCCTCTTCCCTTAAAAAATATGCCCCCTAGTTTTGAATTCCCCCACCCTAGGGAAAGGCCTTTTGCTATTCACCTTATCAATGCCTCTCATAATTTTATATATCTCTATAAGCGTACCCCTGAACCTCCTACAGTCCAATGAAAGAAGTCCCAGTCTATTTTTATAACTCAAACCCTCCGTTCTCAGCAACATCCTGGTAAATCGTTTCTGAATGCTCTCTAATTTAATAATATCCTTCCTATAGCAGGGCGACCAGAACTATCCACAGTACTGCAGAAGAGGCCTCAATTGTCACCAATGGCCTTGCCCTTCCCTGTCTTTGTCAACTCATAGAGTCCTTTGTTTTAATGTTGTTAGAGACTGTCCAGGTTCTACAAAGCCTCTGCCATTCAGAAGTGCTATCGACATACGTAATAAATTGCAGCAATTCCTGGGGCAATTTATATGAAGGCATGACATTGAAAACATTCTTTGTGAAAGTTGACATTATTCCTGACGATGATGTGCTTCACTGCTAATTACATTCTGAATAAGATCAGGAGAAACAGGGATAGGCCATTCAGCCTGTCGAGTTTGTATTCATCATGACGATCCTGTCTGTGGCTTAAACTCCACTTTCCGCCTTTGTCTATAACCCTTGTTCCCCTTGTTGATCAAAAATCAGTGTAACTCTGTCTTTGTTATTGCCTCTCCTGCACTCTGTGGGAGATAATTTTAAAAGCTGCCTCTGATGTAACTACTTGTCCTCATCTTAAATGAGAGACACTTTATCTTGAAATAATGCTCACTCCCCAACCATTCCAGCCTCCCTCCAACAGGACGCTGTCAAAGATCAGTTACCTAGCCAAGTCCATTCAGCATCTTATGTTTCATAAGATCACCTCACTGAGGCTCCAATCTGTAAATATCCAGCCTGCTCAACCTTTCCTCATAAGACACTCTCTCTTTGTCAACACATTATCCAACTAAATCTTTTCTGAGCTGTTTCCAATGCTAGAATATCCCTCCTGAAGTAAGACCACAATTGTATGCGGTACTCCAGGTGCAATCTCACCCCTGTCCCGAGAGCAGAGGCAAGACTTTCCTGCTTTTATGTTCCATCTCCCCTGCAGTAGAAGTCGCTTTGTTGCAGTACAGTAATGTTGTGCTCTGCTATTCTTGTCAAACTGGGCAGCCACACTTTTTCCCCACAATATTGTCACATTTTCACTTGGTGATTTTGTTTTAATCCTCCTCTTTCCCCCCCCACCACTTCGTTTTCTTCTGAAGTGATGTTTACCTTCAATGAGTTGGACCTCATTCTTGACCGTCTTGGGAAGAAGCTTCACACAAGCTCTGCTTCCCAGGTGCTGTAACCCTGCTCAAATTTTATTGCCATTCTCGTTTGAACTGGTAAATATTTAACCTGTGGTAAACCCAGGTATTTGACCATAATAAGACCCCCCACATTTCTTTTGCAAATAACTTGGTGGTAGTTTGATGGCCTTTTTAAGAGAGTGATAGATGCAGTTAGCCCAAAATCATGTCTTTGAGGCTTTGACAACTTGCTATTAAAATAGTCTAAGTGGTGCGATTAAATGTGTATGTCATGTGTACACTCGTATGCAAAGTACTTTTGTCACTGTCTTCTTGATGTATTTCTTTTCCAGTCCTCTGATTATTTCTTAAAGGAGTCAGGTCAGATGTTAAAACCTGCTCTTACAGGTGACGCGTAATGCTGGAGAGTGGTGAAAGGGACAGGATAGCCCAGATACTGGCAGCAGATGGCTTTGACACAGACAAGTGACTGGAGATGGTTAATATTAGCCTTGACAGAGAACATCAGAAATAGGAGCAGGAGTATGCCATTCAGCCCTTCAAGAACACACCACCGTTCAATGGGATCATGGCTGATCTTCGTCTTTAACATCATTTCCTTGCGCTATCAGTGCGGTGTCCACAATTAATTATAATGTATATTAATGACAGACATGAATGTGCTATCACCCAGTTTGCATGTGACACTAAAATAGTTGGGAAAGCAAGAGATAACACGGTGTAGAGCTGGAGGAACACAACAGGCCAGGCAGCATCAGGGGAGTAGGAAAGTTGACATTTTGGGCCGGGACCTTTTTTCTGAAGAAGGGTCAGTAGCGCGGTGGCTCAGTGGTTAGCGCTGCTGCATTAGTTCAACCCTCGGAAGACTGTCTGTGTGGAATTTGCACATTCTCCCCATGTCTGCGTGGGTTTCCTCCGGGTGCTCCGGTTTCCTTTCACAATCCAAAAATGTGCAGGTTAGGCGGATTGGCCATGCTAAATTGCCCATAGTGTTCAGGGATGTGCGGGTAAGGGAGATGGGTGGGATGCTCTGAGGGTCGGTGTGGACTAGTTGGGCCGAAGGGCCTGTGTCCACACTGTAGGGATTCTATAAGGGTCCCGACCTGAAATGCCAACTTTTCTGATGCTGCCTGGCCTGCTGTGTTCCTCTAGCTCCACACTGTGTTATCTCTGACTCCAGCATCTGCAGTTCCTGCTATCTCTGAATTGGGAAAGCAAGTTGTGAGGATGGACAATCTACAGAGGGATATAGACAAGTTCAATGAGTGCGCAAAAATGTGACAGGTGAAATATAATGTGGGAAAATTGTAAGGTATGTACCCTGACAGGGAGAATAGAGAAGCTGATTTGCCATTTAAAAGGGGAAGCTCTGCAGAAAGTTACAGAACAGAGATGCATGAACCACAAAAAAACCAGCATAGAGTTCAGCGAGTAATAGGGAAGGCAAATGGAATGTTGATCTTTAAAGGGTAAGGAGTATAAAAATCGGGAGATTTTGCTAAAACTGTGTAAGAGACTTGTCCGACCACAGCTGGAACACTGGTTTTGGAACCCTTATCTAAGGAAATATACGCTGGCATTGGACGCAGTCTAGAAAAGGTTCACCAGGTTGTTACCAGGTATTCAGGAAAGGAACCTACTCATTGGAGTATCGAAGAATGGTAGGAGACCTGTTGAAGAGAAGATTTTTAGGGGGAGCCAGATGGGATAGATGAGGGAAAATTGTTTCCCTTTGTGGGAAGGTCTAGGACCAGAAGGCGTAATGTCAGAATCATATGATAGTGATGAGGAGAAATGACTACTTGCAGAGAAGTAAATTGGTGGAATTCTTGACTGCAGGGGACAGTCAAGAATTAGTTGTTAAGTATGTTCAAGGCAGCAAGACTTTAGTCCATGTGGAAGTTGAGGCTTGTGGAGAAAAGACAGCAAAGTGGAGCTGAGGATTATTAGATCAGCCATGACCTCAGAGAACAGACCCAGTGGGCCAAACAGCTCACTTCTGTTCCTGTGTCTTATGGTCTTACCACTGTATCCCTCGATGTTCTGAGTATGTAGAGATCTATTGATCTCTGTTTTGAATGTATTCATTAACTGAGCCTCCACAGCCCTCTGGAATGGAGAATCCCACTGATTCTCCGTCTACCAGGGGAGTGAAGAAATTCCTCCTCCTCTCAGTCCTAAGTGGTCTGCTCCTTCCTCTACATCCTACCATTTTATTCCAAAGCATGAACAAAAATATCAAGTGCCCCCCTTCCCAGACACTTTTGGGAGCAAAGCTCACTCTCTTTTTTGTTTTCAAACAGAAAAGTAAAAGTTTCCCCACCTTTTGAACCAAAAAGAAACAGCAAATAGACAAACAAAAAATTATTTTTCTTGACTCTGCTGCCACCAACCACTCTTGGGGTTGGGGCAACAAGGGGTCAAAATGTGAAATAAATATTTCTTGATTAAAAATAAAAGCCCCCTTGGCTCTTCCAGGGGTCAAAAAATTGAAACAAAAGTAAAATAAAACACGATCTTTCTGGAGCACCAACTCAAAACCAAACACAAACTCGAAAGGCAAAATGGAACTTATACTACAGAAACGAAGAGGCTTAATAAATCGAAATGTTATTGCTCAGGTTTATGATGTTCTCCAGCCCCCATGGCGCCCACTAGTCAGGAAAACCTTTGACTGTACCGGTAAGCGCCATGTGCTGCTGCTGCTCCAGGGACACGATAGCGTAGGCAGAACCACCAAAGAGGGGCAGACAGTCAAGAACAATGAGCCCTTCCTCAGCCTGCTGCCTGGGCCTGTTAAATTGCCATCAGCGTCATACCTCAACCACCACCACCACCACCACCCCACGCCTCCAAAAAAAAGACTCCAGTCAGAGGCACCATCCGCCCTGCATCATCTCATCTTGGCAACAGGACATCTCTGCAGGAATTCCTCAGGACATTGTCCTAGGCCCATCTTCAGCTGCTTCATCAATGGCTTTGTCTTCATCAAAAGTCAAAAATGGAGATGTGCTGTCATTAGTCAACAATATTCACCTCAATTTGTAAATCTTCAGATACTGAAGCATTCTATGTCCAAATCTAGCCAGGCCTGGACAATGTCCATGCCCCACAAATGCCAGTCAATAACTATCACCAACAACATAGAATCTAGTCACTGCTCCTTGACATTCAGCGGCATTTCCATCGCCGATTTCCCCAATAGCAATAACCTGGGGGATACGCTTAAACAGAAACTCAAATGGATTTGCCACGTGAACATACAGGCTACAAGAGCAGGTCAGATTCTAGGAATCCTGCAGTGAGGAACTCACTTCCTGACTCCTCAAAATGGTCTGCCATAAACAAGTCACAAGTCAAGAGTGTGATGGAATGCTTCCCGTTTGCCTGCAGAGGTGCACATACAACAACAGTCAAGAAACTTGACATTCCAGCACAACACAGCCTACATGATGGACATCACATAGACAAGGATCCACTCCCTCCATCACCGATGCTCAATATCATCAGCGTGTACCATTTACAAGAGACTTTGCAGAAATTCTCCAAGGATCCTTAGAGAGCACCTTCCAAATCCCATGGTCACTACTGTTTAGAAGCTGAAGGGCAACAGATACTTGGGATCACTACCACCTGCAAGTTCCCGTCCAAGCCACTCATTCCTGACTTGGAAATATATTGCCGTCCCTTCGTGGCTGGGTCAAAATCCTGGAATTCTCTCCCTAACAGAACTGTGGGTCAACGTACAGCTTGTGAACTGCAGTGGTTCAATACTGCAGCTCTCCACCACCTCCACCACATTAGGGGCAGGCAATAAATGCCAGTCCGGCTAGTGACAACCATATCCCGTGAATAAATGAGGAGAAAAAGGACCCAAGCACCTACCAAACTGCAGCTCCAATAATTTACTCAGTATATCACTTCTCTTGTGATTCCGATTTTTCCTGAGTTCCTTTCACCCTTTTATATCGTGATTTCTAGCCACATCTGAGATTTTTCTTGTATACAATATAGTGAAGACTGAGGTAAGTAGCGGTTCAATTTGTCTATCATTCCTTACTTTCCATTATTAATTCCCCGCTCTCACTTTCTGTGGGTCTGATGCCCACTTCTTTTTCATCTTTAAATATTTTTAGAGAATTTTGGACATGTCTTTCCCTCTTTTTTTTTTTTTTTTTTGTCATTTGCTGTTTTTCTCCTTCCGTCTGTTCAATCTTCTGGCCTGCTACCTGACTTTAGGTAGTTACTTCGATATTGTTTTTTAATATTTCCAGTTGTGAATGGTTGGTCCATCCATTGGAATTTTGCTCATTGGAATGCATCTATTCTGTATATTCCGAAATATTTCCTTCAAAATCTGCCACTGCATATCTCCTGACTTTTCTTTAGCTAAACCTGCCAGTTCACTGCAATCCAGTCTGCACCCGTTCCCTCATAATTGCCCTTACTTTAAAATTTAAATACTAGTCTTGGACTCACTTTCTTCTCCCACAAACAAAATTTATGTTATGATCACTGTTACCTAGGGGTGCCTTCACTGAGATTATTCATTAATCCTGTATCATTGCGCCATTCCACTGTAGTAAGACCTGGTGCCTAGTTGACTCCAGAACAAGTTATTCTCAGACATTATGCTGAAAACATACTGTGAACTCCTTACCTCGGCTACCTTTGCCCACCTTATGTTTCCCGTCGATATTTAGATTGAAATTTCTCACGATTGTAGCTGTGCCTCTCTGACAAGCTCTTGTTATTTCTTCCCCTATATACCCCACCCTGCAGTGTGCTTGCTTAGGGGCCTTGTACACAACTCTCACAAGTGACTTCTGGTTTAAATGAGTTACAGAGATGGTAGGAACTGCAGATGCTGGAGAATCTGAGATAACAAGGTGTGGAGCTGGATGAACACAGCAGGCCAAGCAGCATCAGAGGAGCTGGAAAGCTGACGTTTTGGGTCTAGACCCTTCTTCAGTTTTTCTCAACCTGTCATAAAGGGGAATTAGAAAGCCACATGCTTTGCCAGGCACCTCTTCAAGTCAGAGGAAACAGTCGTGGATAGTCTGAAAGAATGGGATTGACCATTTCACAGAGGAATGGGAATTTCTTTTGTTCCAATCTTTTGTATTTTTATTTGTGGATGGGCTGTGAGCATTTATTGCTGATCCCAAATTGCCCAGAAGGCAGTTAAACATCAACCCACATTGCTCTGGCTTTGGAGTAGTAGACTGCGTAGGGATAACAGATCTTCCCTCAAGGGCGTTGGTGAACCAGGTGGGTGTTTACCGCAATGGTTGTGTTAATGCCGTTAGATTAGCCTTTTATTCAGGAACTTTATTGAATTTCACCATCTGCCACGGTGGGATTCGAGCCCATGCCGCAGAACATCAGCCTGGAGTTCTGGATTACCAGGCCAGTGGGTCGGATTGTCGAGCTGCCACCTCCCTGATCCTGTCCTGGATGGGGGAAGTCTGTGACCAGTTCGCATCATCTTTGAAAGGAGAGCCAGAGCCTTCAGGAGTGAAATAGGGAAACAATTACTTCACATCAGGGATAGAACTCTCTTTGGCCAACTGCATTTGTTGCTAGATTAGTTAATTTTTATTCTGTGGCTGATAATTTCTATTTATCAGAGATGTCAAGGGACACAGGTTGATGTGTGAACATGCATCACATCTCTATTCAGAGGGGCTGAATGGTCTCCTCCTGTTCCCTGTGAATAATGCTGCTTGGGAAGGCCATGCTAATGGAGCTTTGCTAATGATTCCTGACCTTTCTGTTATATTTTTGCCTTCAGATTTTTAAAAAATTTTCTGTTGCTGGAGGAATGGAGTTGATGTGACAGGAGGCAGATTAATCGCTCGTGTTACAGATTCATTGGAATTGTAATTCAAGTGCAGCTTGAACGTCGAATAGCATTGTGCATTTATTGGGTGCCTATAACATAGGAAAATGTCCCAGGGTTTTTCAGGAGCCTGACCATAGGGAGGGAAGATCATGTAACAATCATTATTGCTATCCCAGGGACTTACAGGAAGTGACTGCAGTAACAGTAGATACATTTGTAATGTTCCAAAATTTCCTTGATTCTGAAACCATTCCAGTCGATTGGAGAGCTACGAATGTTGCCCCTTTAGTCGAGAAAAGAGGTATGGGGGCTCTGAGCCTAACATCGCCTCCACTTTGTCAGGAGGCAAAGGAAATTTGGCATGTCCATAAAGACACTTACCAATTTTTATAAATGCACTGTAGAAAGTGTTCTATCCGGATGCATCCCAACTTGGTATGGCAGCTGCTCTGCGCAGGGCCATAAGAAACTACAGAGAGTTGTGAACGCAGCCCAGTCCATCCCACAAGCCAGCCTTCCATCCATTGACTCCATCTACACTCTCGCTGCCCCGGGACGGCAGCCAACGGGAAGGCTTTTGTTCCACGTGTCCCTACTGATCAGTGAAAGTTTGCTGCAATATTGTCTCCTATGTAATAAGCTTTGCCAGGTGTCTGCAGGTTGCTTCATATTGATTTCTCTTGTGCATTACCCAAGTGTCGAATTGAAGCTGTAGTTTGGTGTCGGGTTGATGGTGAGTTCCGTGGCGTTCTGGTTGAAGGGTGTGGGTTGTGCAGTAGCCCTCAGCATTTCAAAGCTGCTGCAGTTTGCTGAGATGGCTCGACTGCGAGCCTTACGAGAATGGGGCAGCTTGCCCTGGTTTTTTTTTTTTAAGAACTTGCTGAATCTGTAGGCTAAGCTTACCCAAGGAAGTACAGTTACCCGTTTGTAAGTGTGATAATTGTTGGTGCATTCTGACTGCCAACTCTCATTGCTCATTGTCATATATTCACAGCTGTGAAGTTTTAATATCCTATTTTTGTTTGTTTTTTCCATCTTTTAGCCCTTTGTTTTCTGCCTGGACCTGGTTGGACTGCAGTTCACTCTGATTCTGTTCTCGTTCATTGCTCTGTTTCTTTCTCAAGAATCCATTGGTTAAGGAGACGCACTGTTCATTGTGTGCGTGCGCACAGTGCTGTATTTTGAGCAGTCAGCTGATCCTGTACCTAGTGTGTGTTTACAGCTCGCTCCTTGTTCCATTAGGTGATCCAGCTGCTGAAGGCTGGCAAGGCGAAAGAGGTCTCCTATAACGCGTTGGCGACACACATTATTGCAGAAGATGGTGACAACCCGGAAGTTGGAGAAGCTCGGGAAGTGTTTGATCTGCCGGTGGTTAAGGTGAGCTTTATACCCTCCCTCCGTGCTGCACCGCAACCCTTTTCAATCTAATGAGCATGCCACTGTAAAATGGCTTGGACGTTCAATATAAATCGGTCCTGAAACGGTTACATCCCAGAAAGGAAACCGTTCAGCCCAGCCAACCTCTGCTAGCCCTCTGTAAGACGGGATCTCTTGCCCTCGTTGTCCCTGTAGTCTTGCGAGGGGTTTCCCTCTGGCTGATTATCTAATTTCCCTGTGAAAAAGATGATTTGTATCTGCCTGAACCATGTATTTGGGTGGTGCGTTCTCTGTCCTGGATATGTCTCCACCACCTCTTACCCCAGTGCACCCCCCTCCTTGCCCCAAGTCTGCTCACCCTTTAGCATGATCATGGCTGACCTCCCCTCCACCTCAACATCACCCTGCCCGTCTACTCCCCATAACCCTCAATCTGTTACTAACTGAAAATCTGTCTAATTCCTCTTCAAAATTTATTCAGTGCCATCGGATTTGCAACCGTTACACGAGAGTAATTTCTCGCCTGATTTAAATCTGCCACCCCTCCGGGTAAAACTCTTCATTCTACTTTATCCCCACAAGGGGAAATACTGGCTGTTCCGTCTCCCTACAGGAAGAATGAGCAAGGTACACTTTTTTGTTTTGTCTGGACTGGTCTCTGTGTATACGAACTACTTCCTTGGCCATGTGCCAGGGTTGGTGTTAACTGCAGGTTGATTTTAGTTCCCCTAATCGGCACTGCATCTGTACTGTCTGAGGTAATGGGTTTACAGATGCAGCACCCGAAAAGAAATCCCTGGGTGCTTTCAGCTTGTTTGCTGTGGCGTGGTACAGTGGTGCACCTTGATTCAGTGCAGCAGCTGACCAATGTTGATGATGTGACTATGACTGGCTTTCTCTGTGTGATGCTGGTTTCCACCTGGATCCTCCTTTGGTCAGGCATCCAATGTAGGGTCGGTCTTCCTCTGTTGGCAGACACAGTGCACCTTGATCTCTCTTCCTTTGCCACTTCCCACAGCAAGTTTGGTTTCTTTCTCACTTCAAGCTGAAACGTCCTTCTTCCAGCTCCAGTCATAAAATTTTTAGCCAATATTTAATTGCTTTTTGCATCCCCCCATTGCAAAGTTTTGTCGGATGTACACTTTTTTTTGGCAAGGAGACTAAATTTTTTTCTTCCTGATTTGTAACAGTTTTCATAATTTCTGTATGTCAGTTTTCAATAATTTACGCACTCTGCTTTGAGCACGGCACGGTTGTGTGAAATAAAAATTTCTTTCTATCTCTGGAAAGCACTGAATCATTCAATAATTTAGGAGATCATGGATAGGGTATCAAAGTCTGAGATGAAATCTTCAGTTCGCAAGGGCATGTGGAGGAGAAGCAGTGAAGTGAAGTCTTGAATTAGAACTCCTTTTGAAACGGCTCGCTGCCGTTCCCTGATCAACCCAGCTCGTGCTGCATTGTCCACTTCATAAACATTGTAATTAAAATGCTCAATTCACTTTTTAACTTGTGTTTTTTTTTTGTCATGCATTAAATAATACCTTGATATTTATGAGCACATATCCAGGTCTGTAGCACTCCCAAAAAAAAGCATCGAACATTCAAGCTCCTGCAGTGTTTGAAATCATTGTTCACCACTGCAGTCTGCAGTTCCACGTGATTTGACGCTGCAGTTTATGAGGATGAATGGTGTCGTAGGTTTCAGTGGCAGTGTGCAGGCCTTACCACTTTGCAATGATGCTCTCCATTATGGGGATAGAGCGGTGTTGGTGCCTTGTGCACTGGTCACACAGTCATACAGCACGGAGATTGACCCCTCGGTCCAACCTGTCCATACCGATCAGATATCCTAAACTGAACTAACCCCATTTGGCTCATATCCTTCTAAACCCTTCCTATTCATGTACCGTACACATGCCTGATAAATGTAGTAATTGTACTCACCTGTGCCACCTCCTCCGGCAGCTCGTTCCATACACGCACCACCATCTGCGTGACAAAGTTGCTCCTCAGGTCCATTTTAAATCTTACCCCTCTCACCTTAAACCTATGCCCTCTAGTTTTGGACTCCCCCTACCTTCGGAAGAAGATCCTGGCTATTCACCCTATCTGTACCTCTCGTGATTTTATAAACCTCTATGACGTCTCCCCTCAGCCTCCCAGGCTCCAGGGTAAATAGCCTCAGCCTACCTCGTCTCGCTGAGTAACTCAAACCCTCCAGACCTGACAACATCTTTGTAAAGATTTTGTGCCCTTTCTAGTTTAACAATATCCTTCCTGCAGCAAGGTGACCAGAATTGTGTGCAGTATTATAAGAGTGGCCTCACCAAAATCTTGTACAGCTGCAACATGGTGCCCCAGCTCTTTGTAGTCAGTGCTCTGAACAATGATTGTTGAGCTAAGATCCATTAGCTGCGCTTCCTCAGACAGATCTATCCTGCAACGTGCAGAAATTAAACTGCTGACACTTCACTTTCTATTGGTCAGCACTGCCTGACAAAGGGATATCACACGGGAGGCCATTTGGCAGTGTTGTCCAATATGTACACACAGAACTAGAGCAGCAGGAGGCCATTCGGCCCCTCAGGCCCACCCTGCCATTCAGTAAGATTGTGGCTGACCTGCTGGTCCTTCGAGTCCAATGTTCCCATCTAGCCATGATAAATTCTGAGATCATCCAAAGGTTGTGCTATGAGGAAAGATTGAACAGGCTGGAGCTGTCCCCCTTGGAACAGTGGAGACTGATGGGACCGTGCATGGAACTGTGAAGAGTGCAGTGGTCGATAGCCGGGAGGTTTAGATAAAAGAATTGGAGGCGAGTTGAGAATTTAGTTTTCACTTCGTAGCACAGTGGGTGGTTAGCACTCGCCCCCTAAAGTGAGCCTTGTCACAAATTGAAATAAGACACTCGTGATTTACAAGACCCAGAGAGGTCTTTCAATCAGCACACACTTGATGGGCCAAATAGCCTTCTCAGTACATTTTCTCAGTTTCATAACAATGGCCAATGGTCACAGTTACTTACGGAGCCCCAGGCATCGACTGGTGAGAGAGAACTGACGGATGCCTGGATTTCTGCCGTATTTGTTGAGATTTTATTCCTTTAATTCGTCCAACAATCGACGGAACAGGATTGGTGAGGAGTGGGAAGGCAGGCCAGGACTGGTGGTCTTCCATTAGAAAATTAATTTTGCAATTAAAATATTTTTTCACACCGTGGGATTTTACCATTGACTGCAGTTCTCAGCAGGCTAGTGAAAGTGACTTATATCAAAACTTCTAACTCCGAATAATTGATATTCTCTAGAATTTCCTCTTGAATTTAGAAGGTTCAGGGGTGATCTGATCCAAGTCTTCGAGATGAACAGGAAAAGACAGGATAGATAAAGATAAACTATTTCTGCTGGTTGGGGATTCTGAAACTAGGAAGCATGGTCTGGGAATTAGGGTCAGAGCATTTGGGGGAAATCGTCGGGATCGCTTATACATTACAGAGGACGGTAGATATTTGGGACTGTCTTCCACACACAACAGTGGCTGCTGGGAAAATTGTTAGTTTTAAATCTGAGATTTTTTTGTTTTTGTAAAGCAAATGTAACAAGGGGTATGGGCCAAAGGCAGGTAAACGGAGTTAGGTTACATGATCTTATTGAATGGTGGATCAGGCTTGAGGGGCTGAATGGCCTACACCTGTTCCTATGTTTCAATTGCTTAACTCTGTTGGTCTCGAATATTCAACCTGGAGCATCCTTGAGGGTTTGACTTGTATCTGAGGTGTTACAGAACTGAAGGGTGAAGTACCGATGAGTGGCAATTCCTCCTAACTTTTTTGTTAAATGGGTGGGCCAATGATGTATGTGCCCAGAACTGGAAGCCAATACTGGGATCTACGTTGGCGTGCGGAATACCATGCGTGGAAGGGAGTTCAGTAGGAAACATCGCTGGGTGGGTACACGGCAGTTCTGTAAGCGCTGGTGGTGCAGTGACCCCGCCTTATCCAGGAGCGCCCCCCCCCCACCCCCCGCAACTCTGGTGAATCTCCATGACCAGAGCGCATAACCCAGGGTGTGCTGCACTCCTGAGAAACTCTTTTGCACGGAACTGGGCTAGTGCCCTGGAAACCGAGCCCTGCTGCTCATTGATTCGTCACAAAGGTTAGTTTTTTTTTAAAAGAATTGTGTAAAATTCCCCCAACCGTCTGATCTGTTTTCCCCCCTCTTCTGGTCCCAGTTTGTTAAAAAGCACGGACCAGGTTTCTGTACTTTATGAGAAATTGCAATTCATTGCAGATCGTCACTTTCTAGTTACAGGTTGCTTAAATGAAGTAAAAACTATAAATGAGGACTCTAAGCTCCTCATTAAACTTACAGATATCTTTGTAGCATCCTTAAACACAGGTGAAGTGCCGGAGGACTGGAGAGTTGCTAATGTTGTCCCCCTGTACAAGAAGGGTAGTAGGGATATTCCAGGTAACTACAGACCAGTAAGCCTGATGTCAGTGGTGAGAAAGTTGCTGGAGAAGGTACTGAGGGATAGAATCTATTTATATTTGGAAAAGAATGGGCTTATCAGTGATAGGCAACATGGTTTTGTGCAGGGGAGATCATGCCTTACTAACGTAATAGAGTTCTTTGAGGAAGTGACCAAGTTGATAGATGAAGGAAGGGCTGTAGATGTCATCTACATGGACTTTAGTAAGGCGTTTGATAAGGTTCCCCATCGTAAACTAATGGAGAAAGTGAAGTCACATGGTGTGCAGGGTGTTCTAGCTAGGTGGATAAAGAACTGGTTGAGCAACAGGAGACAGAGAGTAGTAGTTGAAGGGAGTTTCTCGAAATGGAGAAAGGTGACCAGTGGTGTTCCACAGGGATCAGTGCTGGGGCCACTGTTGTTTGTGATATACATAAGTGATCTGGAAGAGGGTATAAGTGGTCTGATCAGTAAGTTTGCAGATGACACGAAGATTGGGGGAGTAGCAGAAAGCATAGGGGATTGTCAAAGAATACAGGAGAATATAGATAGACTGGAGAGTTGGGTGGAGAAGTGGCAGATGGAGTTCAATCCAGGCGAGTGTGAGGTGATGCATTTTGGGAGGTCTAATTCTAGAGCGAACTATACTGTAAACGGAAGAGCCTTGGGAAAAGTTGATGAGCAGAGAGATCTGGGAGTTCAGGTCCATTGTACCCTGAAGGTGGCCGCGCAGGTGGATAGAGTGGTCAAGAAGGCATATGGTATGCTTGCCTTCATCGGACGGGGTATTGAGTATAAGAGCTGGCAGGTCATGTTAAAATTGTACAAGACTTTGGTTCGGCCGCAATTAGAATACTGTGTACAGTTCTGGTCGCCACATTAGCAAAAGGATGTGGAAGCTTTGGAGAGGGTACAGAGAAGTTTACGAGGATGTTGCCTGGTATGGAAGGTGCTAGCTATGAAGAGAGGTTGAGTAGGTTAGGACTGTTTTCATTAGAAAAAAGGAGATTGAGGGGGACCTGATTGAGGCCTTCAAAATCATGAAGGGTATAGACAGGGTTGATAGAGATAAGCTTTTTCCCAGGGTGAGGGATTCAATAACAAGGGGTCACGCGTTCAAGGTGAGAGGAGAAAAGTTTAAGGGGGATACACGCGGAAAGTACTTTACACAGAGGGTGGTAGGTGCCTGGAACGCGTTGCCAGCAGAGGTAGTAGAGGCAGGCACGGTTGATTCATTTAAGGTGCGTCTGGACAGATGCAGGAGTAGGTGGGGAGCAGAGGGATACAGATCCTTAGGAGTTGGACGATAGGTTTAGACAGTGGATTTGGATCGGCACAGGCTTGGAGGGCCGAAGGGCCTGTTCCTGGGCTGTAAGTTTTCTTTGTTCTTTAAACTTGCCCTTCCACAAGTCAAAATGAATGGGAGGGGAAAATAACCACATGGGTGGAGGGAAAACAATGCTGTAGTTTTTCTTCACAAGGTCTGTTGGGTCGGTTTTAGCTGTTGTGAGCATTGCTTGAGGGTGGCTGTGAATTGCAGTTGTGAAGCAGCTGAAACTACGGCTAATTGTAGAGATAGTAAGAACTGCAGATGCTGGAGTCTGAGATAACGAGGTGTATCGCTGGAGGAACACAGCAGGTCAGGCAGCATCAGAGGAGCAAGAAAGTTGACGTTTCGGATCTGCACCCTTCTTCAGAAATGGGGAGGGGGAAGGGAGCTCTGAAAGAAATAGAGAGGAGAGGTGGGACTGGGGAAGGTAGGTGGGATGGTGATAGGCGAGTGCAGGTAGGCAGTGGTGAGGATTGGTCAGTGAGGTGGGAGGAGCGGATAGGTGGGAGAGAAGATGGGACAGGTTGTCAGGTCAAGGAGGCGGGGAATAGAGGGAGGGTTGGACATGGGCTGAGGCCAAGATTTTGAAACTGGTAAAGTCCACATTTAGGCCATTGAGCTGTAGCTTCTGAGGCAGAAGATGAGGTGCTGCACCTCCAGTTTGCGGGTGGTGTCATTGTGACACTGGAGGAGGCCCAGGGAGTGGGAGGGGGGAGTTAAAATCGTTCGTGACTGGAAAGTGTTGTCGTTTGTCATGAACAGATGCTCTACAAAATGGTCTCCGAGCCCCTACTTGGTCTCACTGATGTAGAGGAGGCCACATCAGGAGCAGAGGACACAGTAAACCACATGTACAGGTGAACCCTTGTCTGATATGAAAGTTTTGTTTTGTGCCTTGAGGGTGTGGGGGGAGGTGTAGGGGCAGGTGTAGCCCTTCCTGCGGTTGCAGGGAAAGGTGCCGGGGGTGGTGGGATTAGTAGGGAGTGTGGAGCGGATGAGGGAGTCGTGGAATGAGTGGTCCCTACAGAAGGCAGATAGGGGTGGGGCGGGGAAATATCTGTTTAGTTGTGGGGTCAGATTGTAGGTGGTGGAAGTGCGGGAGAATGATAGGTTGGATACGGAGGTTAGTGGGGTGATATGTGAGGACAAGGGTGATTCTATCTTTATTTTTGTTGTGGGGGGGGGGGGGATGTGATTTTTGTTTAGAAGTGATGGTTTGACACCTCAGTGTAGCTCACTGGCTTGTTTTAGAGTGTAGTTCAGATTCAAGCACATGCTGGAGGCTAGACTGGGAAGGACAACAACTTTACATAAATAACAGGCCTTTAATGAATCAGTTAGATTTTTATGATCGTGTGGTAGTTTTCGTGATGACCATTACCAGCTCTCCCAGACTTATTCAATTAACTGTATTTCACAATTTACATGCTACCTCACAGAACGTTGTTTCCAGCTGATTATTCCAAACCCCTGAATCATCAGTCTAGAGTCATAGAATCATAGAATCATGTCATATAATACCCGATGCTGCCATACCCATTTAAGAGGTTGTATATTTGATTAAAAACTGCACCAGGTAAATTTTGAAGACCCTGGGAGTCCTCTGCCGGACTAGGACAATGGTTAACTTGTGAGAAGTGGAAAAGCATGCAGTGTTAAGAATGTTGAACTGGTTTGTACGAATTGATTGACTTTTTTTTTGTTCTCCTCTTTTGCAGCCATCTTGGGTATTTTTGTCAGTACGGTGTGGCCAGCTTCTTCCGTATCCTTTCAGTGCTCAGATGTTTCACCCGTGTAGGGGGATGGATTGCATTTTGCTACCAGTGAACCTGAGGCGATTCTGCTGTGAAATCCAGGAGTGAAGCGCTGGTGGAATTGAAGGTTTCCCCTGCAGCTTTGAGCCTTGTCTTCTCTTCCTTGAATCCGTTTGGGTGCTCAGTGTGATCGCTGCTCCAGATCCAAGCCCTTCACTGTATTTCCATTTTTACCTTTCTACTGAGGATCCCCTTCTCTGCTCCTTCCCTTACCCACTCTCAGTATTGTGCCTTTCCAAGGTTCAGAGAAGATGTGAAGGGAAACCTTTTGGGACTCTGGAACTCTGACTGTAAGAGGCAGAAACCTCAATTGTTAACAAGTATTTAGATGTATAGTTGTGATGTATATAAGGCTATGATTGAGTCCTCGGAATAGTTGGTTCTTCTTGGTGCAGACTCACTGGGTTGAAGGGCCTTTTTCTTTGCTGTAGACCTTGCTGACTCCCTTTTGGGTTAGTCTGTAACTTCCTTCTGTGCCTCTCTCTGTAAGCCACAGCCCACTGGAAGTTAACCTTCCCTGTCTTCCTTCCTGTGTCACTGACCGTGAACCGCAAACTTGGTGTCCCAGGGGATACTGTCCTCACTGTTTCTGTGTGCACCTCTCCCCTAAATATCTGTCCACCTGTGATTATAGAGTGCAGAAGAGGTCCTTCAGCCCATCGAGTCTGCACCAACACACGTAACACCTGACCCTCAACCTAATCCCATTTACCAGCGACTTGGCCTGTAGCCATGAATGTTATGATGTACCAAGTTGTCGTCCAGGTACTTTTTTGCCTCTGCCACTCTCCCAGGCAGCGCTTTGCAAACATTGCTAGGTTTTAAGAAAAAGAAATGTTTTCCTCTCATCCCTCCGAAACCTCTTGCCCTTGCCTTGAACCTGTGTCTCCTCGTGACTGACCCTTCACTCTGTCCATACCCCTCATAATCTTGTACACCTCGATCAGATCGTCCCTTAATCTTCTCTGTTCTAACGAAACCAGCCAAAGCCTGCCCAACCTCCCAGGTAGCATCCTGGTGAATCTCTTGTGTCTCTCCGGTGCAAACATATACTCCCTGGAATGTGGAGACCACACCTGCACACAGTACTGTTACTGTAGTCTCACCAAAATTCTGTACAACTCTAACATGACTTCCCTGCTTTTGTAATCTATGCCTTGATTGATAAAAGCAAGTATCCAATATATGTTTTTCACCACCCTACTAACAAGCTGTTCTGCCTTCAGAGATTTATGGACAAACATGCCAAAGCCCCTTTGTTCCACAGAACTTCCTAGCATCATGCTGTTCATTGAGTACTTCCTTGTCAAATTACTCCTTCCAAAGTGTACCACCTCACACTTTTCAGGGTAACGTTCCATCTGCCTATTTGACAATCCTGCCTACATCTTATTGTGGCCCAAGACACTCGCCCTAACTGTTAACCACCTGACCAATCTTAGTGTAATCAGCAAATTTACTCATCCAACCCTCCACACAGTCATCTCTGCCATCTGTATAAATGACAGCAGTCTGTGCTGGCTCCCCTATCATTCATTGCACGCTCTGCCTTTTCCATCTCTGAGCATCATGTCCTCCATGGAAACTTTTTTTTTGCGGGGGAGGGGGCAGCATCACAGCACATAACCCCTTATGAAGCCTTTGATTGGCTCATTTACTTAAACATAATCTCCTCCATCCTCATGACCTAATGATATCTGAGCTCATCTAACGCTTGCATTCAGAATCCCTTAAAACCTACCTCCTTTGCCAAGCTTTTGATCAATGGACCTTGAATCTCCTTGCGTCGCAGTGTTTTATGAGCAAGTGATAGTTGTTATTTTCAGGAATGTTTGCTTGCTGTGCAGTAAGTGCTTGAAAGTGCACAGCGTCAGAGACCTGCAGTGGCTCGGGCTAATCTGCTCACTAGCGACATCCCAGTGCCTGCACAAGGAGGTAGATCAAAATCCTGCACCTCCTGAAGGCCCCTCTACTTCACGAACACTGCGTGCCAATGCTCCCTCAGGTTTCCGTCCTCCACAGTGAACCACCTCCCCATATCTTACACCAAACTGGGTCCATCTTTGTCATACACTGCTGTTGTCACTTTTAATGTTTGACCCAGAATAATGAACTCTGCAGCTTATTTCCTTGATGTAAAGCACACAGAGTCGCTGGCTTCTCTCCAGAAGGAGGTCAGGTATTCTCAGGAGTTACAGCTTGCCTGTCACGGGTACGTCTTTATAATTTTCACTGACCTGCACCTGCACCTCGAGGCACAGAGAATTCTTTCCTCAGTGACTGCTTGTTAAAGGATTCACATGTTTTTTTCCATTCCTTTGCTCGTAGCAAAGACCTGCATTGTGTTTTTTTTTTAGAAAACCAAATGTGGAGGTGTACGACAGGCTGATTATGTTGAAACCATTGACGTAAAATATGGCCAATTATTTTCCAAGTGTGCAAGGGAAAACGCATTAGTGGTCTGTTCCAGTTTAAATTGCTTGCAATCAGCTCACCTTAAGATGAACAGCCAAAACTGTTCCTTCAGATAGGGTTCTTCATTCTGTGACCTAGGGCTGTCTTGCTAATTTTGTTACTAAATGTAGTTAGTCACCGTACTGTTAAGTCTTTCCTTTCCCCTCTTTGCTGTAGCATCATCTGAACTGTGTTTCTAATTTCCTTGTGTATTCCTTTTGTGTTGTGATAGACTGTGGAGTGATGTTTTGGTGATTGCGCTCAGCTCACTCGACCCTGTGCTGCCCCGTAACACACACAAGTGTTGAAACTTTCTGCTGTTTAGCTCTCTATGTAATTGAAACGACTTTATATGGGGAGTATGTTTGTTGCTTTTAATTTTATTTGCATTTTTTTTTTCAAACTGTGTATTTGGGGTTGGATCTGAAAGAGACCTTTAGATCACTGGTACCCATGCGAGTTGGGCTAGTGCAGTCGGTTTTTTTTTATTCATTCACAGAATGAGGGCATTGTTGGCTAGGCCAGCATGTAATGCCCAGAGGGTGGTTAAGAGTCAACTATGTTGCTGTGGGTCTGGGGCATGTAGGCCAGACAAGGAAAGGATGGCAGTGTCCTTCCTGAAAGAACGTTAGTGAACCAGATGAGATTTTCCGACCATCGGCAATGGATTCATAGTCATCATTAGACTCTTAATTCCAGATCTTTTTTAAAAATTGAATTCAAATTCCACCATCTGCCCTGGCAAGATTTGAACCTGGGTTTCAGATTAACAGTCCAGTGATAATACCACTTGGATCATCGCCTCCCCGTGAAAAAGCTATTCATTTATTCAGTCCCACCTCTAGCCTCTGCCCCCTGACCCTGTCAATCAGTCCTTTAGGAATGTGGGTATATAAGACTTTTCATGACATTCATTTGAGTGTGTGTGACAGTAAGGCTAATCAATTCAATTCAAGAGTAAGTTACCTTTTGGATATTCCTGTGGAACCTGTTCAGGTAGTGTGTTCCAGATCGTCACAGCTCCCCTCACCCCCACTGCTTCACGTGGGGAGAAATGTTCTTTCAAAGCCTGTAATTTCCTGTGCCAGTTAGCTCAATCTGTGGCCTCTGCTGTGCCATGTGACAGAGGGGACCAACTCATCGCTCTGTCAAAATTCCTTCTTGTTTTGAACATCTCTATTGTCGGTGCACCCCTGAACCATCTCTGCTGTAAGCCTGTGGAACCGAAGCAGGTAGATGGAATTAAAGTGAGGATTGGTTCAAAATCTGATAAAACAGGCTGACTGGGATGAATAGGGATAACAAGGTGTGGAGCTGGATGAACACAGCAGGTCAAGCAGCTTCATAGGAGCAGGAAAACTTGACGTTTCAGGCCTAGACCCTGCATCAGAAATGGGGGAGGGGAAGAGGGTTCTGAAATAAATAGGGAGAGCGGGGGAGGCGGATAGAGGATGGATAGAGGAGAGGATAGGTGGAGA
>JAHRHZ010000034.1:12346733-12384952 GCA_024137785.1 Ginglymostoma cirratum | reverse complement strand
CAGTCAGACCCCACCACCAAAGACATCTTTCCCTCCCCACCCTTATCTGCCTTCCGGAGGGACCACTCCCTCCGCGACTCCCTTGTCCGCGCCACACTCCCCTCCAGCCCCACCACACCCGGCACTTTTCCTTGTAACCGCAGGAAGTGCTACACCTGCCCCCACACCTCCTCCCTCACCCCAATCCCAGGCCCCAAGAAGACATTCCACATCAGGCAGAGGTTCACCTGCACATCTGCCAATGTGGTATACTGCATCCGCTGTACCCGTTGTGGCTTCCTCTACATCGGGGAAACCAAGCGGAGGCTTGGGGACCGCTTTGCAGAACACCTGCGCTCAGTTCGCAACAAACAACTGCACCTCCCAGTCGCGAACCATTTCAACTCCACCCCCCCCCATTCCTCAGATGACATGTCCATCCTTGGCCTCCTACAATGCCACAGTGATGCCACCCGAAGGCTGCAGGAACAGCAAATCATATTCAGCCTGGGAACCCTGCAGCCCAATGGCATCAATGTGGATTTCACAAGCTTCAAAATCTCCCCTCCCCTAACCGCATCCCAAAACCAGCCCAGCTCATCTCCACCTCCCTAACCGGTTTTTCCTCTCACCTCAAGCCACACCCCCATCTCCTATCTACTAACATCATCCCGCCCCCTTGACTTGTCCGTCCTCCGTGGACTGACCTATCTCCTCCCTACCCCCCTACCTACACTCACCTTTACTGGCTCCATCCCCGCCTCTTCGACTTGTCTGCCTCCTCTCCACCTATCCTCTCCTCTATCCATCCTCTATCCACCTCCCCCTCTCTCCCTATTTATTTCAGAACCCTCTTCCCCTCCCCCATTTCTGATGAAGGGTTTAGGCCCGAAACGTCAAGTTTTCCTGCTCCTGTGATGCTGCTTGGCCTGCTGTGTTCATCCAGCCCCATGCTTGTTATCAAGGGGTTATAGTGTGAATGGTAGGACCCTGGAAAGTTATGGAGATCGTAGGTATGTGTGTCAGAGATCTGTGAAGATAGGACAGGCAGAATAAGATGGTTGAGAAGACCGAAAAGATACAAAAACGGAAGTTGCTGGAAAAGCTCAGCTGGTCTGGCCACGTCTATGGAGAGAAATCAGTTAACATTTCAGGTCCAGTGACCTTTCGAACTGATGATAGTTAGGAAAAAGGTTGGCTTTTATGCAGAAGATAGGGTGGGGCTGCGGGGGAGTAAATGATAGGTGGAGATAGAGCCCAAAGAGAAAGAAGAACAGCTGGACATACAAAGGAATGGATAATGCATCTGCCAACTAGGTTGATCCAAACTGTAATTGCTTCTCCTGAGCTCCTACAGAATAAATGTGATCATTCCTTTGATCAGCGACATCATTTTTAAAAACATCCTAAAATGTAATTTTTCTACGAAAAGGTTTTCTTTTAAAAATAGGAGCCCAAGAATTTTCTCTATTCTTTCATGGGATGTGGGCGTTGCTAATAAATCCAGTACATTTTGTTTTGTAAGTCCCTAATTGCCCTGGAATTGACGTGCTTGTTAGGCCACTTCCAGAGAGTAGTTAAGAATCAACTACATTGCATGGGGTCTGGAGTCACACATAGGCCAGACCAGTGAAGGATGGTAGATCTCCTTTCTGAAAGGGCCGTAGTGAGTCTGATGGGTATTTATAGCAATCGATGGTTGTGTTAAGGCACCATTACGGAGACAAATCTGTTCAATTCCAAATGTATTGATCGGAATTTAACTTTCACCAGCTACTGTGGTGAGATTGGGACCGGTGGCTGGCTAAGGAGGACAGGTAGGGATCATGTAACATGGCATGTGGAATGTAAATATCAGTACTATCAACTAGCTTGGCTTTAAATATCTCATAAACTAGTTCGGTTGAATACTCGAGTTCTGCTGAAAGGGTTCCATGCATGTCATAATATTGTGAGCAGTTTTGGGCCCCGTATCTAAGGAAGGATGTGCTGGCATTGGGCAGGGTCCAGAAGAGATTTACGAGAATGATCTTGGGGACGAAGGGCTTGTCATATAAGGAGTGATTGAGGACTCTGGGTCTGTACTTGATGGAGTTTGGAAGGAAGAGAAGGGGGATGGTGTTTGTAGTTTGCAGAATATAGAGAGGCCCAGATAGAGTGGATACGGAGAAGATGTTTCCACTAGTGGGAGAGACGAGGACCTGAGGGCAGAGCCTTGGAGTGAAGAGATGACCTTTTAGAACTGAGATCAGCAGGAATTTCTTCAGCCGGAAGGAGGTGAGTCTGTGGAAATCATTGCTGCAGAGGGCTGTGTAGGCCAAGACATTGAGTGTATTTAAGACGGAGATTCTTGATGAGTAAGGGGGTCAAGGGTCACCAGGAAAAGGCAAGAGAATGGGATTGAGAAATATATCACCTGTGATCGAAGGGTGGAGCAGACTCAATGGCCTAATTCTGCTCCTATGTCTTATGGTCTTATGGATACTATCTTTAATTGTATTCCATCATTTTTTTTTAAAGAAGACATTTTAACAACTTAAGGCCATTGGTTAGGGACCAGTTCTGTATCACAAATATGAAGCTGTTATTTTGTTTTTCAGGTCCTGACCTCCTGTATTTTTCAAACATTTGCACCGTCTTTCTTTATAGAATTACCACAATTACTCCTGAAAGAACAGCAAGCTATATTTCAACCGTCCTGCAGCATGATCCATTCAAATTAGAAACCAAAACATTTCTAATTTCTAATTTCTCCCCAGAAAATTCTATGAACTCCTGTCCAGTTCTCCTGGGTTTAGGTGCAACTTTCTAATGTGAAAAACGTATGTGAAAAAAATCAGAGGAAGCCTGTTAAAAGTGATGAATTCATGTTTTGCTGTCAGCATTACCCTTAACAGGCCTTGCTTGTCAATATTCAGTTGGCTACGTGAGTTTTCCTGGTGGTAGGGTGAAAAATATGCATATTATTAAATTGGAAAGGGTTCAGAAAAGATGTTGCCAGAAATGGAGGCTTTGAGTAATAAGGAGAGCTGGATAGGCTGGGGCTTTCCTCATTGGAGTTGAGGGGTGACCTTATAGAGATTTATAAAATCATGAGGGACATGGATACAGTGAATAGCAAAGATCTTTTCCCCAGGATAGGGGAATTCAAAACTAGTGGGCACAGGTTTAAGGTGAGAGGGGAAAAATTTAAAAGGGACCCAAGGGGCAACTCTTTCACACACAGCATAGTTCGTATGTGGAATGAACTGCCAGAGGAAGTGGTAGATGCAGGTACAGTTACAATATTTAAGAGAATTTTGGACAGGTACATGAATAGGAAAGGTTCAGAGGGATATGGGCCAAATACAGGCAAGTGGGACGAGTTGAGTTTGGGAAACTTGGTTGGCATGGACTATTTGGACTGATAAGGTCTTTTCCATGCTGTATGACCTTATGACTCTATATGTAAGATTAGAAAAACTGTTGTCAGTACGGTCTTCATTTTCTGTCCCACTATATCTAAAAAAAAAAAATTGTATTTGTATATAATAGAATATAACCATGGATGATTGTTTTGCGGGGGAGGCCCTGTTGTGGCTCAGTGGTAGTGTCCTACAAAAGGAAAAAATCTGGCCAGCCGTAGGTTGTTCTTTTGGAGGCCTCTTGCGGAAGAACCAAATAAAAGTGATGAATTTTCCGAACATTGGTGGCAGAAAGGTTTAATCTGTGTTTTGTTTTGGCAGGAAAAGTACAACTGTGCTTTGAATCGAAGCAGCATCAAAGTGGTGACGCCGGACTGGGTGGAGGACAGCGTGACAGCGAAATCCCGGAAGGATGAGTGCACGTATCACCCTCGCCTCATCGTTCTGGAGGAGGAGGAGGAGGAAGAGGAAGAGCTGGCCAGAAACAATGAGGAGCCGGAGATGGGCGACAAGTGCTCAGCCAGGAGCAGCCCCGCGTCATCACGAGCTGCCTCTCCGCTGAGCGTTCCGGGCTCCCCCCCGAAGCGGTCGGGCGAGAAGGCGACCGGGGAGATCATGTTCGATGACTCCTCGGACTCTTCCCCCGAGAAGCAGGAAAGGAACCTGAACTGGACCCCGGCGGAAATCCCACCCTCCACTGGCGCCGCTGCCTCGGCCAAGCGCAGGCTGGCTCATGGCAAGGAGTCTGCCCTCATCAACCTGTGCGCCAACGTCCCGCCGGTTCCTAGTTCCGTCTCTAACCCAGAGGCCAGGGCCGGCTTGGTGGGCCCTGGGCAGGGGGCTCAGGGCCCCGAGATGGTGACGGCCTGGAGCCCTGCGGTCAGGACGCTGCGCAATATAACCAATAACGCCGACATTCAGCAGATCTCCAGGCCGTCGAATGTGGCGCAAGTAAGTGGCTCGTCGTTCCCGGGCTTGGGCACGTGGAATCTGTTACAGTGGAGCAGATGGGGGTTAAACACGGAGCACAGCCCTTTTGTTTTAAAATCTCAATGATAGGCCAGCAACACAGTCGGATTGCGGACTATGAAAGTTAGCTGGTCAGCCTGTCAGATCTGCTTTGATACCATTTGTGACAGCGTCTTCTCGTCTAGCCCTGCTCGGGATTTTACCGATCTGAAATGAAAACCCGCCTTTCCCTGCTGATGCTTTATCTGCTCCACCTCTGAACATAAGGACTCATGGCAGGAGTAGGCAGTTCAGCCCCTCGAGTGTGCTCCACCATTGAGTACATTTGTGACTGACCTCCACTTCCTGCCCCTCGCCCATGTCCCTCCACCCGTTACTAATCAAAAACCTGTCTGTCTCCCCGTTATTCATTGTCCCAGCGTCTCCCTCCCTCTGGGGTAGTGCAGTCCACAGATTCATGACCCTTTGAAAGAAATAATTTCTCACTTCTGTTTTAAATCTGCAGGCACTTAGCCTAAAATGATGACCGCTCATCCTCGATTGCCTCACAAGGACAAACAGCCACTCTAGACCTACTCTGTCAATCCTCTTTTTAGCATTTTATGTACCTCAATCAGATCTCCTCCCATTCTTTCAAGTATAGGCCTAACCTGCTGCATCGCTGTCAATGTTATTGCTGGCATTTTCCGTTTTACCTTAACGGAGACTACAGGGTCTGCTTCAAAGAGATCTTGGAATGCGGGTTCATGGTTCCTGGAAAGTAGAGATAGTGAATAAGGCATTTGGTACGCTTGCCTTTATTGGTCAGTGCATTGAGTATGGGAGTTGGGAGGTCATGTTGTGGCTGTACAGGACATTAATGAGGCCACTTTTGGAATACTGCGTGCAGTTCTGGCCTCCCTGCCGTAGGAAGGATGTTGTTGAACTTGAAAGGATTCAGAAAAGATTTACAAGGATGTTGCTGGGGTTGGAGGGTTTGAGCTGTAGGGAGAGGCTGATTAGGCTGGGGCTTTTTTCCATGGAAGGTCGGAGGCTGAAGGGTCACCTCGTAGAGGTTTATAAATTCATGAGGGGCATGGATAGGGTGAATAGACAAGGTCTTTATCCCGGGGTGGGGGAAATCCAGAACAAGTGGGCATAGGCTTACAGTGAGAGGGGAAAGATTTAAAAGGGATCCAAGGGGCAACATTTTCACACAGAGGGTGGTGTGTGTAAGGAACAAGCTGCCAGAAGAAGTGGTGGAGGCTGGTACAATTACAACATTTAAAAGGCATCCAGATATGTACATGAATAGAAAGGGTTTAGAGGGATATGGGCCAAATGCTGGCAAATGGGTCTAGATTTATTTAGGATACTGGTCAGCATAGATGAGTTGGGCCAAAGGGTCTATTTCCGTGCTGTACATCTCTATGACTCTAAAGTTCTGCATTCCTGCTCTTACTGCAAGATTGCCTCTAATGTCTGAGGAGTGCAGTTAAATTTAAGTTTCTGCTCCTTTTTCCACTAACCAGTGTGGGGATGACTGAACTCTCTTTATCACATCAGCTCTTTAGAAACTTGAGCCTCCATCAGATCTCTCCCCCAGGTAGTTCTGGCAAATGGTACAATATTCCTAATTTCTGCACATCTTAATGACATTGTCCCAGCTGACATCTGCGTCAGCACGACATCTTATGAAAATGGAGTACCGTGGATGCTGGAAGTCTGCTGAAGCAAAAACAGTTCAAGTTGAATTCAAGAAGGAAATTGCTGTAGAAACTCAGCAGATCTGGCTGTGTCAGTGGAGAGAAGAGCCATCCTGGACCTCTTTCTCCCTCTCTCCACAGATGTTTACTGAGCTTCTCCAGCTGTTTTTCATCACAACATTGCATCTCTCCTGTTGCCCTTACACCCTTCCTGAGAGGGGCAGTTTAAAGGGTTATTTTGAGATTGAAATTCATTGTTAGTATGAGGTGCATCAAGGAGACAGGGTTTGGTGAATGGGAGAATTATGAAGCTTGTTCAGCAGCTGGTCTGGAATGGCAGGAGTAGCTGACTGGGTTGACACTTTCCTGTATTTATCATGTCGATCAATCAGGATTGCCTGGTTAAAATGACCATTGGAATAAAATGGATTCTTAGTTTGACAACAACAGATCCTGCTGTGGAAAATAACTTTGTTCATGATGCATACTGTCATTCATACCTAAATAAAACAGTAAGTTCAGGGGGTTAAGGAAGACACAGTGAAGTGTGAACCTCCAGAAACTGCTGGTTTGTATACGCTACCCTGCTGTTCGCTCCTCTCAAATGGCACTTCAGTGTTAAACACCTCATTATAGTTAAAGCCATGTTGGATTTGCACGTGAATCAGCCTTTAGAATTGGGGATGTGTAAGATTAATCAAGCTGACTATAGCCCCATACGAAACAGGAACAGGAGTAGGTCGTTTGGCCCCTTGAGCTTGCTCTGCTATTCAATAAGATCATGGCTGATCCAACATTCCTCATCCACTTTCCTGGCCCCTTTCCCTGTAACCCTCCAGATTCTCCAACTGGTCAAGAATCTCTCTATCTCAGCCTTAAATATACACAAGGACACTGCCCCTACAGCTCTCTGATTCACAAAGATTCACAACTCTCTGAGAGAAGAAATTCTTCCTCGTCTTAGTCTTAAATTGGTGCCCGTTTATTTGAGACCATGCCCTCTGGATCTAGACATTGTTTCAACTTTTATCCTGTCAAACCCCTTAAGAATCCAATGTGTTTCAGTGAAATCACCTCTCATCCTTCTAAACCCCAGGGATTAGAGTCCCAACATGTTTAGCTTTTGCTCGTAAGATAATCCTTTTGTGCCTGGGATCATCAAATGAACCTTCTCTGAACTGCCACCAATTAAATGATGTTTTTCCTTAGCAAGGGGACCAACTACTCTCAGTGCTCTAGATGTGGTCTCACCTTGCACAGTTGCAGTAGCACTCCCCTACTGTTGGACTGCAAACCCCTTGCAAAAAGGGCCATCATTCCATGAGCCTTGCTGATACCTGCTGCACCTGCGTGCCAGCTTTATTGTGTTTCATGTACAAGTTGCCCCAAGTCCCTCTGCGCTACAGCTTTCTGCAGTTTTCCTCTGTTTAAATATACTTTGATCTTTTGTCCTGTCTTCCAAGGTGAACAACGTCAGAATTTTTCCTACATTATACTCCAGTTACTAACTTCTTGCCCATCTTCTTGACCGATCAAAATATCTGTAAACTGTGGTATCGTCTTTGTGACCTGCCTTTGCACCTATTTTTGTGTTGTCTGCCAGGTTAGTCACGATACAATTGCTTCCTCCCTCCAAGTCTTTAATGTATCTGGGAAATAGTTGTGTTCGCAGCACTGATCCCTGTGGAACACTTCAACTGGGCCTTCTCTCACCTTAAATAATGTGGATGATGAAACTGTTTCCATTTGCTGATGGCTCATGGACTGGGGAAAACAGATTTAAGGTTTCAGGCGGAAGAGAAGTTTTTTTTTTAATGCAGTGGTCGGTAATGGCCTGAAATGTATTGGCAAGTGTCAACATGCCAACAGTTATGGCAACACCATCATAATCGATGATTTGAAAACGCAGTTGGATTGGCTCTTGAGGGAAGTAAGCACACAGGGCTAGGGTGATAGAGGTGAGAAACAGAATTGGTTGGATAGCTCCACAGAGCCCAGCATGGATTTGAGGGATCAGATGGCCTCCAGCGCCATAATGGCTTCTCTGTATCATGTTTTTCATCATCTGTTCGAATACTATTTTGTGACTGTGTCCAATTTTACTTGATAACACCCTGTGAAGCCACCTAGGGACATTTTGCTGCATTGTTGGCACAATAGAAATGCAAGGTAGTTGTAGTTCAGTGATGAGTTAGTTAATTATGCAGTGACTGTCAACGTTGCCGGCCCAGAAATTGAAAAATTTAACTGCGGAGCTCATTCCTTCAAGTGGTAAATTGTTGAGGGATTTTATTCTTATCGAGTCAGATTTGCATTTTTCTACCTATTTCCCCCTCTTGATCCAATCAGATTCTCTTTTTGTCAAAAGTAAAAGTTGCTGGAAAAGCTCGGCAAGTCTGGCAGCATCTGTGGAGAAAAATCAGAGTTAACGTTTCGGGTCAAGTGACCTTTCCTGTTTTGTTTAGTATTTAACTCATTGCCACTTCTCTTCTAGGCAGTTTCTCTTTGTCTGATTTGAGTGTAATTCATCTGCTTTCTTGGTCGTTCTCCTGCATTCTTTCTTGACCATCACGTCACTTCGATGTGTAAGAGCTGCTGTTGGTCCTGTCGTGTCCTTGTTGACTTGTTGTTTTCTCAAAGGTATTGTCGTCTCTGACAGCTATCATTTGGACTGTAAAGCACTTTTCCCAGTTGAAAGGTGAGTAGCAGTACTGATAAATGAGGCTAATAGTGAAATGGCCAGCTCCAGCAAACTACTACCTACTAACCTCATCCCGCCCCCTTGACCTGTCCGTCTTCCCTGGACTGACCTATCTCCTCCCTACCCCCCCACCTACACTCACCTTTACTGGCTCCATCCCCACCTCTTTGACTTGTCTGCCTCCTCTCCACCTATCCTCTCCTCTATCCATCCTCTATCCGCCTCCCCCTCTCTCCCTATTTATTTCAGAACCCTCGTCCCCTCCCCCATTTCTGATGAAGGGTCTAGGCCCGAAACGTCAAGCTTTCCTGCTCCTATGATGTTGCTTGGCCTGCTGTGTTCATCCAGCTCCACACCTTGTTATCTCGGATTCTCTAGCATCTGCAGTACCTTTTATCTCTCTCCAGCAAGAACCTTGTTTTTAATCTTTTGGTATTGGAGTAAATGGTTTAGGATGTGGCAGGTGTTGTATTTGGCCCTCGGAACTTGAGTTTGTGCAGCGACAGTGAATGTAACCACAGGTCAGCGGCCCAATCCATTATCCAAAACCCCGAGACGTTGAGTATGCCTAATAATTATTGTTCCCGTGTGGCTTGTATCGCTGTTTCTCAGATTTTCTGATGGATACAGTTATAATCAATCTTTTAGTTCTGTGTTGCAACTGTCAATCCAACGGGTACCACCTCATGTGGCCTGGGGAAGGAGATGCTGGAGGGAAAGAACTGTAGAGGGGTAGGGAGTCACAGACAAGGGAGGGAGACATTGCTGTGAATATTTCCTAAGCCTTTTGTGTATTTGACCCATTAAATAACAGAAGCGGTAACAGAGAAACAAACTATTTAGCCAATCACTTAAACGATTATTAAACCTAAGTGGGGTGGTTCAGCAGTTAGCAATGCTTCTTCTCAACACCAGGGACCTGGGTTCAAGTCCACCCTCGGGTGACTGTCTGTGTGGAGTTTGCACATTCTCCCCTTGTCTGCGTGGGTTTCCTCCGGGTGCTCCAGTTTCCTCGCAGAGTTCAAAGATATGCAGGCTAGGTGGGTGAACAGGGGTAAATGTGGGGTTACGGTGATAGGGTGAGATGCAGTTCGGAGATTCGCTGCAGACTGGACTGTCTCTTCATCATAAGGCTTCTATGATTCTAAGGGTTACAGTTTACAAATATCACGTTATGATGTAAGAAAGAGATTAAAGATCTTTTTCTCTTGGTGGGTAATGAGGCTTTGGAATGCTGTTCCTCAGGGAACAGTGGAGACAGAGCCGTTGAGTAATTGTAAGCCAGAGGCAGACAGGATCATGGCTAACCAGGTGGGCTGGAGGGGTGGGGTTAGTGATGGTATGGGATGTGAAAGTGTAGCCATTTGAATGGAGGAGCAGGTTAATGTCCCAGTTCACTGTTAGTACATTTGTGCTGGTGTTAGCCTCCACACCAAGTAATCCTAATCCCACGTACCTGTTTCTCTGTAACTTTTTCAGTTTTATTTCTGCACTATTTATTAAACCCATTCTTTTGTGTTTTCGCAGTCCCTGTTTTCGTCATTAAACCCTGTACATATCACAGTGCAACAACAGCCCCCTCTTTGGGGAAACAAAATAGCCTCACCTACTCTCTTCAGTTTAGTTATGTATCTGTATTCCTTATTTGATCTTTTAATCAGTGAAAGTAGTGTTCTCTTTACTTTATCCCAACCAGTCATAATATGAAATGTCTTCATCAAATCAGCCTGCGATTTCAATGGTGCTCATGAAAACGGCCACAGACTTTCATTAGCTTTTGTATTTTCTCAATCAGCAACATCAGATTTGCTAATGTCCTTGTTTTCTGGACACGTTCCATGCATTGTGGAGGCTAAAAGTGCTTGCGATACTGTCGCATTGTTATTGTTTATATGGATCAATCATCTCATAGAGTCATACAGCGCAGAAACAGACCCCTCAGTCCAACTCGTCCATGCCAACCAAGTTTTCCAAACTAAACTAGTCCCATTTTCCTGTGTTTGGCCCATATCCCTCTAAACCTTAGATAACAAGGTATAGAGCTGGATGAACAAAGCAGGCCAAGCAGCGTCATAGAAGCAGGAAAGCTTGACGTTTCGGGCCTAGACCCTTCATCAGAAATGGGGGAGGGGAAGAGGGTTCTGAAATAAACAGGGAGAGAGGGGGAGGCGGATAGAAGATGTGTTCATCCAGCTCTACACCTTGTTATCTCAGATTCTCCAGCAACTGCAGTTCCTATTATCCCTCTAAACCTTTCCTATTCATGTATCTGTCCAAAACACACTCAAATGTTGTGACTGTACCTGCATCTACCACTTCCTCTGGCAGTTCCTCCCACACACAAACCACCCTCTGTGTGGAAAAAATGCCCCCTCATGTCCTTTTTAAATCTTTCTCCTTGTTATGGACCAGGCCAGACCTCCTCAGAATATTTTAAGAAGGTAGCCTAGACTCTAAATTTTTTTCTTATTTTAAAGGCAGATGTGATGCAACTGGTCAAACTGCTCAGCTTTAAGCAAAACAAAATTTATTTAAACGCTACAGTTGAAACATTAACAAGAGAAAGCAGAACTTAGAGTAACTTAACTATTGGAAAACCTAACCGACCCGATACAACAACTTAAAACTAATTAAATGTTCCAATACAGTAACATTGCATAAACACACCGTTTGGCAAGAAGGTAAATTCAAACAGATTCTTACAGGCAGGAGGGACCAACATCCAGAGAGAGATTTCGGGGAAAGTCGGGAGAATCCTTTACAGAAGCTTGCAACCGTTGTGGTACTCAAATCAACTTCTGAATGCTTTGCTAAAACAAACTAGAAACAACCTGAACTGGGAGAACTGGCCACTCCTCTTTATAAAAACCCAGGACCAAGTAGCCTTTTTAAAGTGACTGCATTGTCGCATCCTCTCACCTTAAACATATGCCCTCTAGTTTTGAACTTCCCTACCCTGGGAAAAGACCTTTGTTATTCACTTTATCTGTACCCCTCGTGATTTTATAAACCTCCATAAAGTCGGCCCTCAACCTCCTGTGTTTCTGTGAAAAATGTCCCAGCTCGTCTGGCCTCTCCTCAACTCAAACCCACCGTTCCCGGCAACATTCCTGGTTAATCTTTCTGCACCCGCTCCAATTTAATGACCTGCCTCCTATAGCAGGGCGACCTTTCATAGTAGCTCTTGGAATCTTTCTTTATTTCTGTATGTATATATGTATTTATCTGTTTGGGATGCTGATTGTGAACTTTAGCACCTCTTCTCCTACAGGGCCAGCTTGTCCCCTTTCGTTATGTACTTCGCTGTGCCTTTTGTCACTTTAAAAATGAATTTGAGATGCATTTATTTTTTATTTGTCCATTCCGTCTTGGTGATTTTTGTTTTGACCCTCTGAGTCCTTGGCTGTGCTTAATTTTTGAGTATTGCCTGTTGATTTGAGTAAAGCTTCCCATGTCGGAATTGAGGTTTGTTTCATAATGTTGTCTCATTTGAACCGTAATGATGGGTGAGCCTTCTTGAACTGGGTCAGAGAGAGTTAGGACGTCCTAGGTTCCATCTCCAGCTGTAACTGCATGCGTAGACTTAAATCCGAGGAAAGCAAAATCATCCAAGTCACTGTCTGGTGATTCCACTCTGTCTCTGCAATTTCCCAACCTTATTTGTTAAAGTTCTGGCTGGAGCCTCACTATTGCTGCCCTGAATTCAGTCAGTAACCCATTTGCCTCCTATTTCAGTTCTCCTGCGTACGATACTTTTTAGGTTCACCTTGGGTCACTCTGTACCAAGTCTGGCCACCTTTATCAGTTCCATTTTTATATCTCTGTATTTGGTCCTCCACGGGCTCTAGCCTATGAGGCTGTTATTTTCTTCCTGTTGGGAATGTTTCTGTTCTGGAACAAAAACCAAAATTGCCAGAAAAACTCAACAGGTCTGGCAGCATCTATGGAGGGAAATCAGTTAACGTTTCAGGTCCAATCGCTCTTCTTCAGAACTGTTCTGTTTTGAAGAAGGGGGTCACTGGACCTGAAACATTATTTCTGATTTCTCACCGCAGATGCTGCCACACCTGCTGAGATATCCTAGCAAGTTGTTTCTGATTTCCAGCATCCACGGTTTTTTGTTTTTTTTTTTAAATTTTGTTTCAAGTCTGTTCTGGACCTGAGCTTCCTGTTTGATGATCTCCCATTTACTCACTTACCTACAAATCGGACTCATCACCATGGAGAACGAGGCCATTTGGCCCATTGAATCTTTGATTCCTATCTACCCACCCCCATCCCGGTAATCCTGCTTTGATCCCTTGTTTGCTTCGTTCATTTCTAGTGTCTCTAATAATATCTTTGACTAGCACTGTCATCCACGTGCTGTCCCCTGACCCTCTCCTTTCTGAATAATTTCTATGGGAATACTAAATCCCCAATCCTCTCCTTTTCGAGATAAGTAACTGTGTTCAGTTTGTTGTCTCAATCTCATATGGCTGTTTGCACCT
Source organism: Ginglymostoma cirratum (assembly GCA_024137785.1). NCBI lineage: Eukaryota > Metazoa > Chordata > Chondrichthyes > Orectolobiformes > Ginglymostomatidae > Ginglymostoma > Ginglymostoma cirratum. The sequence goes on along the minus strand of JAHRHZ010000034.1, from coordinate 12,371,724 downwards.
CTGTGCATTTACTGGACTGAGCTCTCAACCCACTGTAGTCTGTTTCTCTCAAGCCTCCTTTTCAGTTTGTTATTTCTGAGCTGCTCTTGCTTTGAATGCTGCTTTGTTTTCTTCCCTGTCCTTTCTACACCTTGTTTCTCCTCTTAGATGCCACATTCTCGTGCTTGGAGCATTGAGTACAAAAGTTGAGATGTCACGTGGCTGTGCAGAATGTTGGTGAGGCCACTTTTGGAGTACTGTATGTAGTTCTGGTTGCCTCGTTATGGGACGGGTACTATTAACTTGGAGTAGGTGCAGAGAAGATTTACAAAGATGTTACAGGGACTAGAGGAATTGAATTATAAGGAGAAGCTGGATAGTCTGAGACTTTTTTCACTGGAGCGTAGGAGGTTGAGAGGTGACCTCCTAGAGATTTATAAAATCGTGAGGGGCATGGATAAGATGAATAGCAAAGGTCTTTTCCCTAAGGTGGGGGGGGTTCAAAACAAGAAGGCATAGGTTTAAGGTAAGAGGGGAAAGACTTCAAAGGGACCCAAGGGGCAACTTTTTCACACCGCGTGTGGTTCATAAGTGGAATGAACTGCTAGAGGAAGTGATCGATGCAGCTACAGTTACAACATTTAAAAGACATTTGGGCAGGTACATAAATGGCAAAGCTTTAGAGCGATGTGGGCCAAATGCAGGCAAATGGGATTAGTTTGGTTTGGGAAATGTAGTTGACATGGACGAGTTGGACCAAAGGGTCTGTTGCCGTGCTGTATAACTGTATGATGTTGCACCCGAACCTGTTTAGGTGCAAACTCTTCTGTTTTGCCCTGGTTCCAAAGCTCGCGGTGTGTGAAGAACCCCCCCCCCCCCCCAACCTCACTAATTTTACAGTCTCGTATTAACCTCCTGTATCCCAGTGTATCTGAGATGTACAAAAACTGCCAAGGATAATTGGGTCCTAAAAATGCATTGGTGATGATGAAGAAACAGTAGAGAATTTTCCATGACCAAAGTGGCGATGACGACTTCCTGTTGTAAAGACAAAATACTGTGGATGCTATAAATCTGAAACGAACATGGAGAACATTGGAGAAACTGAGCAAGTCTGGCAGCATCTGTGGAAAGAAAAACAGCATTAATGTTTCAAGTCCCATATGACATCAGAAGTTCTGAAAGAGACTCCTGCTGGACTCAAAATGTCATCTCTGCCTGTCTCCAGTGTTCTGTGTTTTTTTTGTTTATACTTGTTGAAGTTGGATAGTATTATGTATCAGATGACTGCCACGAAGAGAGATCCTGGAATCGATTGTAAGCCAGATACCAAACTCTTTACAATGAACACAGCCTGTATTCCTAACTTGTCAACTGCAGGGAGTGTAGTCGTTCGTCATTGGTGAAAATTCCTGCGCTGTCTCTTTTCAATAGCTGTTCAATTAGTTTCAGTTCTCTGCTCTTTCGCTCTATCTGTGCAATGTCCTTTCTCCTTCTCAGTTCCCATTTACAAGTTAATATTGAATCTGCTTCTACTGCAGTGCAATCCAGATCAATGATAATTAGAGCGTTCAGCCACTGGGGGCTTCTGTCATTTAGAAGATGGCTTGTGTAAGATTTTGGTCACATGAGACTCAGAGTTTTGCTGCTTGCGCAGAATTGTATTTAGGTAAGTCAAAGGTGCATTTAAAACTGCGCATTGAACTGAGAGATGTGTTGTGTTTGTGTGTATGGGGCTGGTGCAGTTTCCCAAGTTATTGACCATTAAAACAAATAGGCAGAAAATTAACTGCGTTCAGCCAGGACTGCTCACTTTTCTCTTCTCCACGTTGTTTTCCCTTTGCACCCAGGTAATCGAACAGCCACAATTCTAAACACGACTCCCTGTGCGTCCTGACTACATTTCCGTCTCTTATTCTCTCTTGCAGATCTTACAGTCCCTTTCGGCTCCGACTAAAAACCTGGAAGCCACCAATCAGAACCAGCAGGGTCCGGACCCGAGACATACGAGCGCTGTCTTGTTCACGCAGGTTAAGCAGCTGACCCCCGAAGCGCAGCAACACCAGCTGCTGCAGCTCCAACAGCAGCATCTAATGCAACTGCAGCTCCAACAGCAGCAGCAGCGCCATCCTCAGCTGCACCAGCATCCCTTCCAGCAGCAACAGCAGCATGCGTTCCCCCAGCAGCACCATCATTTGCAGCAGCACCTCCAGCGGTTACAGCAGCAGCAACATTTCCAACAGTTGCAGCAGCAGCAGCAGCGTTCTGTTCCGCAGCAGCAGCTGCCGATCTTTGGGCACGATCCGGGCCTCGAAAGTAAGTTGAAGAGCGGGTGCCGTTGGCCGTCGTTGTGTCACGACGAATATTTTGTGTCCTTCAGAAACACGTCCGTTAAGATTTTAACGTTGAAAACGCATTCCCTGTCGCGAGGTGGCCAGTCCGGTTGCTGCAGTTCTTTTGGGTTGCACTTCCTCCTCGGAATTTAGTGGTGAAAGCAAAGATGCAGCGATGGCCTCACGGTATTATTGCTAGACGAGGAATCTGGAGACCCGGGGTAATGTTCCGGGGACATGGGTTTGGCAGATGGTGGAATTTGAATTCAATAAAATCCGGAACTGAAAGCACGGTGGCTCAGTGGTTAGCGCCGCTGCCTCACAGCGCCAGGGACCCATGTTTGATTCCACCTTCCGGCGACTGTGCGGAGTTTGCACGTTCTCCCCGTGTCTGCAGGGGTTTCCTCCGGGTGCTCCGGTTTCCTCCCCCAGTCCAAAGGTGTGCAGGGTAGGTGGATTGGCCATGCTGAACTGCCCATAGTGTTCGGGGATGTGTAGATTAGATGCGTTATAGGGGGATGAGTCTGGGTGGGATGCTCCAAGGGTCGGTGTGGACTTGTTGGGCCAAAGGGCCTGTTTCCACACTGTAGGGGATTCCATTCAATGATAAAAGTCTAATGGGGACCATGAAACCATTGTTGGTTGTCAGGAAAAACCTGTTTGGGTCACTGACGTCCTTTAGGGATGGGGACCATGAAACCATTGTTGGTTGTCAGGAAAAACCTGTTTGGGTCACAGACGTCCTTTAGGGAAGGAAACTGCCATCCTTACTGGTCTGGCCTACATGTGACTCCAGCATTGTGGTAGACTCTCAACTGCCCTCTGGGCAGTTAGGGATGGGCAATGAATGCTGCCTGGCCAGCGATGCTCACATTCTCTGAATGAATTTTAAAAGAAATTGTGTCAACATATCTGATTTCAGTTTTGTCTGCAGCAGTAAAATTGAAGGCTGTAACCGCGAGGTAGTAATATAGGACTGGCTTCTTTGAAGTTCACAAACTCTAAGCTACCATTTTGCTTTTTGTATTCATCAACCTGCTAGTTATAAATAGACTCCCTCCATTTCCCGCCCCCCCCCCAACCCCGCCGCCATCAAAGATAAAGAGAAATCCCACCAGAGATATGTGTTGAATATTTTCCTTGTTTTGAGGCCCGCACACATTATCCCTCCTCCACTGCCACGTTGTTGAAGCTCCCCCTGTTTAGTAAATCCCCCCCAACTTTTCTCCAAGCTGCCTTACGCAGCTGTCTAAATTCCAGCTCTCGTAAACACTGTCTTCCTGGGGAAAAAAATATTTTATAGATCCCGTTGTGTTACAGCCAGTTTCCATCACCACCTTCCCTTCTCTGCAACTCTCCCTTGATCCTTTTGCTCTCCATCTACATGCTCCCTCAACATAAAAAAGCCTCTGAACAGCTTGTCCCTTTTAAAAACGCACCAGCCCCACTACTTTTTGGCAATTTCTCATCAGTGTAGTCTCTTTGATTCCATCTCTGTTGTGAAGTCCTTTTGAAACACTTGTTCACAGTTTGTTGTGTGTAATTGTGCAATTTATCTTTCTGGAGCTCAGTGGATATAATTGCAGATATCCTTCATGTATAAAGTCACTAGTTTTGGACCAGAGACACATTTGGTCCTTTATAACCCCAACATGTATATAGATAGCACCTTTTAACATGTGAATCATCCCAAGGTGCTTGACACAACCATTATAAAGCAAACTCTGACACTGAGCCATGTGAAGAGATGTTAGGTCAGGTGATAAGTCTTCAGTCAAAGAGGTTGCTATTTTTTTAAGGTGAAAAACAAGGAAGAGATGTTTAGGGAAAGAGTTCCAAAATGGGAATTATAAGCAGCTGAAGTCACGGCCACCATTGGTGGATTGATTAAAATTGGGTTATACACAAGACTGGCATTCGAGGATCTTCAGCATCTCGTTGGGGGATCGTGGGGCTGAAGGAAGGTATGGAAGTGAGTGGGGTGATGTCTGGGAGGGATTTGAAAATGAGTTGAAATTTTTCACATCTTGACTGCAAGCCTGTAAAGGTCAGTGAGCACAGGGGTGATAGGTGTGAACTGGACTTGTGGTGAGATGCAGGCAGCAGAGTGTTTAGAGAGGATTGGCTGAGTGGCAGAAAGCAGAGAGTGGGGATAAAGGGGTCTTCTTCAGGATAGCAGCTGGTGACTAGTGGAGTTCCGCAGGGTCGTGTTGGGACCACAACTGTTTGTTATACATTAACGATCTAGATGAAGGAACTTAGGGTATTCTTGCTAAGTTTGCGGATGAAACATAGATAGGTGGAGGGACAGGTAGTATTGAGGAGGCAGAGAGGCTGCAGAAGGACTCGGACAGGCTAGGAGAGTGAGCAAAGAAGTGGCAGATGGAATACCCTGCAGGAAAGTATGAGGTTTGGCACTTTGGTAAGAAGAATAGAGGCATAGAGTATTTTTCAAACAGGGAAACACTTCAGGTACATGACGGGATTTGGGAGTCCTAGTTCAGGATTCCTTTCAGCTTAACATGCAGGTGAAGTGGACAGTTCAGAAGGCGAATGCAATGTTAGCGCACATTTCAAGAGGGCGAGAATACAAAAGCAAAGATGTACTGCTCAGGCTGTACAAGATTTCTTGTCTTTAGGAATATTGAAAAGTTTCAGGCCCTGTATTGAAGGAAGGAACTGCTGGTGTTGAGGGGTTCAGTGGAGGTTTACGAGAATGATCCTGGGGATGAAGGGCTTGTTACATGAGGATTTGTTGGGGATTCTGGTTCTGTACTAGATAGAGGTTTGGAAGGATGAGAGAGGATCTGATTGAAACTTACCCAATACTGAGGGGCCTGGATAAAGTGAACATGAAGATGATGCTTTCACCAGTAGGAGAGACGAGGGAACCCGAGGGGGCAAGGTCAGAGTGAAGAGACGGCCCTTTAGAACTGAGATGAGCAGGAATTTCTTCAGCCAGAAGGTGATGAATCTGTGGTACTCATTGCCGCAGAGAGCTGTGGACACTAATTCATTGAGTGTATTTAAGACAGAGATAGGTTCCTGATGAGATTAATCAATCTATCAATTCATCTCCTTTTATTGCCACATGTACTCCATTACAGGAGTATAGTGAAAAACTTTTACAACGTCTGTCTACCGCCTTATGGCATCTTAGGTACAAGTAGCTGGGTATAATTCTTAGATACAGCAGAGGGATAGAAGTCGTTGCTTAATTACAGTGTTGAAAATAGGAAAATATTAAGAGGTTAACATTACAGCGTTCTAAGATAAGTTCGAAGGTAAGGATTGTCCCCTCACACTGGTCTCTGTCCAGGACTCAGTGCCTGCGCGCTGCTGTGGGGGCTGGTTCCCATGTGCTGCTCCAGGACTCGCTGCTCGCCGTGTTCTGGGGCTCATGGGGGTGTGCCAGCCGGCTCCAGAGCGCAAGGCCGCTCTGCCCATATCGTCTTCCATCTGCCGCGGGACTTGCTTGTACCCGCTGTGCAACTCCACTCTCCAGGGGAGTGGCGGGGGCTGGAGAAAGGGAAAACCACAAAAAGGAGAGGGAAAAAAAACAGGGAAAAGCAGAGCAGAGTGAGCAGAGATTTACAGGTCCACCCTACTCAAACCTGCCTTGTAACAGTCCCTCCATAACTGATAACGGCTGAATGGACCTTCTCTGTCTCCAATGCCAGTCTATCTTTTCTTAGATAAGGCGCCCAGAACTGTTCACAGTATTTGTCAATACTGGCAGCACAGTGGCTCAGTGGGTAGCATTGCTGCTTCTCAGCACCAAGGACCTGGGTTCAGTTCTAGTGTTGTGCAGCTGTCTGTGTCTGCATGGGTTTCCTCTGGGTGCTCTGGTTTCCTCCCCAGTCCAAATATGTGCAGGCTAGGTGGATTGGCCATGCTAAATTGCCCGTAGTGTTCAGTAATATGTAGGTTGGGTGGATTAGCCATGGGAGTTGCTGTGTTACAGGGATAGGGTAGGAGGGTGGGATCTTCTTCGGAGGGTCAGTGTGGACTTAGAGCATAGAACATAGAACATTACAGCGCAGTACAGGCCCTTCGGCCCTCGATGGTTTCACAGGTCAGCGCAACAATCTGAAGCCCATCTAACCTACATTATACAATACTTGATGGGCTGAACAGCCTGTTTCCACACAATGAATTCTGTTCCAGCTGTGGTCTGATTAGTTAGTGCCAAATGTTGCTAAAAATGTATAATTATTGTAAAACTTCTACTTTAATGTTCCATTCCATTTGAAACAAAGGTCAACAGTCCAATTGCTGAATTTGGATGCGAGCTTTCTCGGATGTATGGATGATTAACGGGGTTTAGTTTTAGTTTTAAGTTTATTTCTGTGGGCAGTTTGAAGCCCAGAGTGTTTGTGAACAAAATGACTGTATAATGTTAATATTCCCCTACTGTAGCTCTCTAGTCACAACATGTCTAAACATATTGACCATCACATTCTGGCTCCCTGCTTAATTGAGCAATCTTATTCATCAACAGTTGCGACAGCTCACCCTGGACAGCTCCTCGATTAATTTTAAAGGGCCTGTATTAACCTGAGAGGATGTAAGAGCAGGACAAAGATACTGCCTGCTAAAGGTCTTCAATGAGCAGGTCAAGTGGAAACAAACACTTGTCAAGGGGCAAATACAAATGCAAATTAAATACCACCACTTAAGCGCACCCATTCTTTCCCTGCTGCACTGTAATCTGACTGTGTGTGTCCCTTGGCATTTAAAACGAAATGTGAATTGGGAAAGTCTGAAATGTTTGTCTTTGTTTGGTGCTGGCAGGTTTGATGTTTGCTATTGGAGTGACAGATGATACAACATGGGGACTGACTGAAACTGCTTTTGTAAATGAGGCAATAAGAATTGTGAGGTGGTTTATGTGTAGCATAAATATGGACCACTTGGGTTGAATAGTTTGTTCTTATGCAGTATGTCTTCAAATTAGTAAAAAAAAAAAAATTGCAAAGACACAACAATCAAAGCTGTTTTTTGTTTTACACATAGCCACGTAGCAGTATGAAGCTTGAAGAATAGAGAATGTTACTGAAACTTATCAAGACCAATACAAGAATTATAAATGACTGCAGTAATTTGTGCAGCAGGAACTCTTAACAGCAGCACTGCTTTTTAAAAAAAATCTGTTCTGCAGTTTGAAAAGACAAAAGTAGAAATTGCTGGAAAAGCTCAGCAGGTTGGGCAGCCTCTGTGGAGAGAAATCAGAGTTAATGTTTCGGGTCGAGTGACCCTTCCTCGGCTCTGATTTCCTTTTCTGTTTTTGTCTCTGATTTACAGCATCCACAGTGCTTTGGTTTTTATTTCAATAATTTGAAAATCTGTTGGTTTTTTTCTCAGAAGGAATGCGATGTTAACACTTGTATGAAAATGTCTTATTTTAGCATTAAGCGGTGAACAGGATGACCCATTATTGCGATCAGTTGCTGGACACTTGCTTACAGGCAGGAATTTATAAGCAAAAAGTCACTGTAAAAATGGTGCTGTTGGGTTCAGTCACACCCTGAGGCAGTGACAATTTAAACATTTATTCACAGGTGGGAGGTAATGGTTTATAATACGGTCTATAAATGGCTGGTTGGAGTGTCTGAAAATCTAACGAAGAAAGTTTCCTGATCTATTATTGGTACATATTTAGAAGGGTTTTGTGGAGGCTTAGGTGTTTTGTGGTGCCCATTCCAGCATTTTTGATGTAGAGACCACTGTGTTTTTCCAGTGAGTTTACATTCATTCATTCATTCACTGTCAGTCACACACAGGCTTGTGTAAGAAAGATCTGATTAAATGGTTCATTTTTCTGAAGAAGGGTCTAGGCCTGAAATGTCAGCCTTCCTGCTCCTCTGATGCTGCTTGGCCTGCTGTGTTCGTCCGGCTCTACACCTTGTTATCTCGGATTCTCCAGCATCTGCAGTTCCTACTATCCCTGATTAATTGGTTATTTGGGTCTTGCTTGCATTGTCAGTGTTTATTCTGAAGCCCCATCCAATAACGCTGCAAAATAAGGAGAAAACCAAAGCCATTGTCTTCGGCCCTCTGGACAGACCCTGATCGCTAACTCTGCCCTTGTCACTGCTAACTGAGTTAATCATGACCTTGCTAGTGCCTTTGACCCTTCAGAGTTTCCGATCACGCATCCACACCTACCCAGAAGTGTCTGAAGTCTCATTCCTGTTGACTTGCACAGTACAGACTCTGCCTAGGTCTATCTGCTCGAAACCCTTGCCCGTGCTTCTGTCATTTGTAAACATGACTACTCCTGACTGGCTTTTTTTTAAACTTATTTGTTCATGGAATGAGGGCGTCGCTGGCCAGGCAGCATTTATTGCCCATCCCTAATTGCTCAGAGGCAGTTAAGAGTCAACCACATTGCTGTGGGTCTGGAGTCTCATGTAGGCCAGACCAGGTAAGGATGGCAGTTTCCTTCCCTAAAGGACATTAGTGAACCAGAGATAGTGGGAACTGCCAATGCTGGAGAATCTGAGATAACAAGCTGTAGAGCTGGATGAACGCAACAGGCCAAGCAGCATCAGAGGAGCAGGAAAGCTGATGTTTCAGGTCTGGGCCCTTCTCCAGAAATGAAAAGTGAACCAGATCGGTTTTTCTAACAATTGACAATGGATTCATGGTCATCATAGATTGTTAATTCCAGATATTTATTGAATTCAAATTCCATCATCTGCCGTGGCGGGATTCGAACCCAGGTCTCCAGAATGTTATCTGGATCACTGTCCAGCGATAATACCACTAGGCTAAAACCCATCTGGTTCACTAATGTCCTTCAGGGAAGGAAACTGCTATCCTTACCTGGTCTGGCCTACATGAGACTCGAGACTCTAGACCCACAGCAATGTGGTTGACTCTGAACTGCCCTCAGGGCAATTAGGGATGGGTAATAAATGCTGCCTCGCCGGCGACGCGCTCATCCGATGAATGAACAAAGAATAAAATGAATAAAGAAGGCTATCGCCTCCCCTATTCGGGATCATATTAAGGATCACACAGGCTTCCCACTCTTTGTCTTCCGGCACATTCTTTATACCTATCACCGCTGTGACCTAACAAAAACAGAAATTGCTGGAAAAGCTCAGCAGGTCAGGCAGCGCCCATGAAGAGAAATCAAAGTTAATGTTTTGGGTCCGCTGATCTTTCCTCAGAATTGATGGCAGCTAACTTTCCCACTGATCTACGCTGGTTCCCACATTTCCTCTCTTTTAAAATTCTTGTCGCTTTTCAAATCTTGTCTGCCTCGTCCTTATTTCTGTAATGCCTCTTATCTCCACAACGTTACAAGAAAGCTGTTTATTTAACTCTGGTAATTTGAATTTCTCCACCATTGATGGCTACATTTCCAGCTGCTAAAACCTGAAACTCTGGAGTTCTCTCTTAAAATCCCTGTCTCTGGTCCTTTTTAAGATGCTCCTTAAAACCGTCTTTGCCTTAGCTTTTGGCCGCCTGCCCTAATATTTCTTTATTCCTCTGTGTCAGACGTTGGTTTATGATGCTCTTGTGAAAGTGCTTTAGGATGTTTGTTTACGATAAAGGTGCTGTATAGATGTTAATTTGTGTATGTATAAAGTGTGCAGCTGCAGGAGGGGGTTGGAATTCCTTTCTGACACAGATTGCGGTAAAATCAGATTAAGGGACCACATAGGATTAATCGTGTGGGAACAAACTACAATTCTGAAATATTTTTTAGGCACTCTTTTTATATTCAGTAATGCATCTGAACATGTCAGCGCATCTGCGTGGTCGTGAATTGTATAATTGCAACTATCAATTGCTCAGTTTCCTTCCTCTTTTCTTTTCAGTCCCAGAAGAGTCCTTTTTATTGGGTTGCGTTTTTGCAATTGCTGACTACCCTGAGCAAATGTCAGATAAACAACTGTTGGCAACTTGGAAAAAGGTAATAACTCATGCATTGCTAGGTGACAAAATTGGATTGCAGATTTGCTGTGGATAACTGGTGCGATGTTTTAATTTTGTTGATGCTTCCACTTATTTTGAGGGGTGTTGAAGAGATCCAGAACGAGAGGGGTAAGGGATCATAATGCAAGTAGGCCACTATTAGATTTAATGCGGCATTCAACGGAGACATCTTTACACAGACCTGGGTTGGAATGGCAAGCTTGTTATTGGACTGAGTCACTCACCAGAATGGTATAGATGCCTTTTTGAGGGAAGCCAGCTAAGGACATGAGGAGAAAGGAGTTTTAGAAACCTTCAGCAAGTGCTGACTCGACTCACAGATCACAGATCACAGAATCCCTACAGTGTGGAAACAGGCCTTTCGGCCCAACAAGTCCACACCGAACCTCAGAGCATCCCACCCAGACCCAACCCACCTAACCTACACCGCCCTGAACACTACGGGCAATTTAGCATGGACAATTCACCTAACCTGCACATCTTTGGACTGTGGGAGGAAACTGGAGCACCCGGAGGAAGCCCACGCAGACATGGGGAGAATGTGCAAACTCCACACAGACAGACGCCCGAGGCTGGAATCGAACCCGGGTCCCTGGCGCTGTGAGGCGGCAGTGCTAACCACTGAGCCACCGTGCCGCCCCAAACTCATTCCTGGGATGAAGGACTTCTCTTATGAAGAAGTGCTCAACAGGTTAAACATTGATTTACTGGAGCTGAGAAGAATGTGAGGTCATTTTGTTGTAATCATAGAATCCCTACAGTGTGGAAGCGGGCCATTAGCCTATCAAGTCTACACCAACCCTTCGTACAGCATCCCACCCAGACCCACTCCACTACCCTGTGCCTGTAACCCTGCATTTTCCATGGCCAATCCACCTAACCTGCCCATGTTTGGACTGTGGATGGAAACCGGAGCGCACACAGGAAACCCATGCAGACACAGGGAGAATGTGCAAACTCCACACAGACAGTAGTCTGAGGGTGGAATCGAACCTGGTGCTGTGAGGCAGTAGTACTTGCCACTGTGCCACTCAAACACATCATTGTTGGCAAACAGAAGGCCTTTGTCATTGATGACTGGTCACTAGTCCACTGTCTAATCATCGCATATGTTGCAATGAGGCCAACTTCGACAAGGGAACCTCCGAAATGTCCACCTTCTTCCTCAACCGAGGATTTCCCAGCTCCATTGTTGACAGGGCCCTCGACCGGGTCCGGCCCATCTCCCGCACTTCCACCCTCGCCCACTCTGTTCCCTCCTGCAACTACGACAGGACTCCCTCGTCTTTACCTGCAATCCCACCAGCATCCACATCCAGAAGATCATCAGACTCCATTACCACCACCTCCAGCAAGGTGCCATCACCAAACACCCCTCCCTTCCCTTGTCTGCCTTCCGCAGGGACCGTTCCCTCTGGGACACCCTGGTCCACACTTCCATCACCCCCAACAACACCTCCCCCTGCACCCGCTGAAAGCTTAACACCTTCCTACTTAACTCCTCTCTCCTCAGTATCGAAGGGCCCAAACATACCTTCCAGGCGAAACAGCGCTTTATCTGCTCTTCTCACAATCCAGTCTACTGCATTCGCTGCTGACAATGTGGTCTCCTCTACATTGGGGAAACAAACTCTAGACTGGGTGATTGCTTCAGAACATTTACATTCTGCTCGCAAAAAAGACCCTGAGCTTCCAGCTGCCTGCCACTTTAACACACCACCCTGCTCCCTGGCCAACATCTCTGTCTCAGGCTTGCTGCAGTGTTCCAGCGAAGCCCAATGCAAGCTGGAGGAACAACATCTCATTTTCTGCTTGGGGAGCCTGCAGCCCTCTGGGCTTAATACCGAGTTCAGTAATTGTATGGCCCAAACCCTCCCATGTCCTAGCCCCCGACCCCACACACCAGGCCTTGTTATCACATAGTTTATGATTACACACTACCTGTTGTTAACCACTAACAGTCTCCGTTAACAGCTATTCACCCTCTTAGCCAGATCATTATCCACTCCGTTGTCTGTCCAACTGTTCTTCTCTCTCTGTTTGTGGTCTATGCCCAACTATTGTTTACTCATTATCCCCTCCCCTCATCCTATCTACTGCATGTAAACTGACATTTTCCTCACTACCATCAGTCCTGAGGAAGGGTCACTGGACCCGAACGTTAACTTTGATTTCTCTTCATAGATGCTGCAAGACCTGCTGAGCTTTTCCAGCAACTTCTATTTTTGTATCAATCAGCTACTTGTTCCAGGTAATGTATAGGATTCTGAAGGAGTCTGGATAGGCTCAATATGTGGAAGACATTTCCTGTTGTCAGACTAAAACAAAGAGATATAATTCAAGAATAAGGAGGCGCCATCTTAAAAATGGGGGAATAAGTTATTTCTCTGAGGATCGTTAGAGTTTGGAATTCTCTTCCCCAGAACCTAATGGAATCTGAGTGAGTTAGAGTTTTGATTAATACGGGAGTCCAGACATATGGGGGTCAGATGGGAAAGTGTAGCTGAGACCACAGTCAGATAATCTTTGATCTCATTACATGGTGAAGTGAGCTCAAGGTGTCAAATGTGCTGCTTCTGCTCCTAGATCATTTGTTCATATGGTGGAGACGCATTCAACTGTGGGTCTGAAAAGGGAAGTGGACGATGATCTGAAGAAGAAGAATTGTCAAGCCAAGAGGAAAGGCAGGGGGTCTGCATTGGCAGTGATCACTGTGTGGCCTTTTGGTCATTCTGCTGTATATAGTTGACAGTGTTGGCTGCAGAGGTGTGGGAGGGGGCTAGTATGGAGGATAATCACTGGCACAGGCTTGTTGGGCTGAAGAATGGCTTGTTTATGTTCGTTACATTCTGTGTAATTTATCATTGGATCGGAGTAAAATTGTCTGTACGTGACTAAGAGGAAGGACTGGAAAAACTAAGCAGTTGATCCTTGAAAGGCAGTGTCTGCGAGAATAAATTTAAACTAGGATATTGAAGCAGTACAGTAAGCGAAGCTGATAGCGAGTCCGGATTGTGGTCGGCCGTGAGAGACTCAGCCCAGCATATGGGAGAGCGTGCCTTTGTGGGGTATGTAGGCCCATTGTGGGGGTGAGTCTGTCCTCATAGGGAATGCCCAACGTGCAGTGACTGCAGGCTCATGGCTGTAGGAGGAATGTGATGCTGAACTTTTTAAATTGTATTTCTTTAGTATTTTTTGTTTTGTGTATAAGATTTTGTACCTGAGATGGCACGGCAGTGACAACTTTGTACACTTTTCGCTGTACTCCTGTAGCTCTGTACTTTAGTACATGTGACAATAAAATCTAATTCCAATTCTATTCTGCAATGTTGCTTGAGGATTCCTAGGACAAGGAAATATTGATTAAACCTTGTGAAAAAGGAATTTAGGTTTGACCTTGGAATGTCTCTCAAACCAATGAAGTTTAGTTTGAGACTAGTCATTGTATTTGTAAGATCCCACAATTAGGAATGTTGTAATGACCAGGCAGTTTACTTTGGAAGGCTTCATCGAGTATATTCAGAATAGTTTTCCCACAACAATATGGTGTGGGTCCAAATAGGCATTGTGGATCCAGTAATGTGTAATGAGGCAGGCTTAATAGATGATCTTAGAAGAAAAAGATCTACTAAGGAATAGTGATCATAATCTGATAGAATTTAGCATTTATTTGAGAAGTGGGTTGGAAACAACTGTTACTAAAGTTAATTAGGCATAATGACATGGGATTGAGGGCAGGGCCCTCTGGAGTGCCCTGGACCGGAAAATGTTTTACAGAAGAGATGTTGGAGGAACAATGATAGACACTTAAGGGAAAAAAAAACTTCAGATCTCACAGCAAACAAATATCCCAGTAAGGAAGAAGGATACTAGGAAGAGGATAAATCAATAATGGCAACCCGGAAAGTTAAAATAGTATCACATTGAAAGAGAAAGCATGCAGTTTGGCAACAACTTATTTAACTTTAGTAACAGTTGTTTCCAACCCACTTCTCAAACAAATGCTAAATTCTATCATATTATGATCACTGTTCCTTAGCAGATCTTTTTCTTCCAGGATCATCTATTAAGCCTGCCTCATGACACGTTACTGGATCCAAAATGGCCTATTTGTAGCCACACCATATTGTTGTGGGGAACCTATTCTGAATAGCAGTTTGGCAAGGACTAGTGGTAAAACCAACAGAAGATGACAGGAAAAAAGGTGGTGAAGTTAAGCCATGAGTGCAATCTCGCAAGTATCATAAAAACAGGCAGTAAGACCTTCTTTAAATAGGAAAAGAAAAGGAGAGAACAAGGGGTTGGGGGACAACTGTGAGCGTAGACTCCTTAAAGTGTCTGAGGAAATAATAACGGGGAGCCAGGAAATGGCAGAAGAACTAAGCAATAGTCTTCACTGCAGAGAATACAATAGCATTCCCAAATTACCATGCATCCAGGAGAAAGGTGGACAAAATAAATATAAACTATCACTAGAAAACAAGAACTAGGGAAATTAATGGAATGAAAGGCTGAAACGTCCCTTAGTCTGGAGGGCTGCATCCTAAGATTTTAAACAAAGTAGCGACAGAGGTAGTGAATGTAATCTTATCAGAACCTTTAGATTCTGGAAAAATCCCAGATGATTTTTGGAAGATGGACAAGGGCAGGACTTGCACAGTTGATGGTAGAGCCCTGGGGAGACAGGGTGGTCAAGAAGGTGTTTAGCACAGTTGCCTTCATTGCTCAGACCTTTGAGTCTAGGAGTTGGGACGTTCTGTTGAGGTTGTGCAGGTTGAGGCTACTTTTGGAGTACTGTGTATAGTCCTGGTTGCCCTGCTATGGAAAGGATATTATTAAATTGGAGAGGGTTCAGAAAAGATTTACCAGGATGTTGACAGGACTGGAGGCTTTGAGTTACAAGGAGAGGTAGGGACTGTTTTCACTGGAGCGTAGGAGGTTGAGGGGTGACCTTTTATAGAGGCTTATAAAATCATGAGGGTTGTAGATAAGGTAAATAGCAAATGTCTTTCCCCTTGGTGGGGGAGTTCAAAACTAGAAGGCATATTTTTAAGGTGAGAGGAGAAAGATTTGAGAGACCTGAGAGGCAACTTTTTCACACTGAGGCTGGTTCGTGTGTGGAATGAACTGTCTGAGGAAATGGTGGATGCAGATACATTTACAACATTTAAAAGATGTTTGGATAAGTACATGAATGAGAGAGATTTAGAGGAATATGGACCAAGCGGAGGCAAATGGGACTAGTTTAGTTTGGGAGCATGGAACATAGTGTGGACTGGTTGGACTGAAGGGTCTGTTTCGATGCTGTACGATTCTATGACTTCCTTGGATGCAAGTATACCTTTCCTTAGATAAGGGACCCAAAACTGTTGACAGTGTTTCCGATGTAGTCTGACGAATGCTTTTATAGTTTTCGCAAAAGCCTCGGTCTGGAAGGACTTTGAGAATAAGTTGAGTAGGTTGGCCTTGTACTCATCGCAGTCGAGAAGAATGAGAGGCAACCTTGTTGAAGTAGAAGCTTTTTAGGGACATTGACCTGGTAGGTACTGTGAGGTTGCCGGGGAATGTAGATTGCATTATCCCAGGGTAAGGAGTTGCACATTTGAGGCAGAAATGAGGAGGAATATCTTGAGAGCAATGAATATACAGAATTCATTACTGCAGAGGCTGTCGTGGCTGAGTTGTTTAAATAAAGTCAAGGCTGAGAGAGGTTTTTTAATCAGTAACAGGAATCAAGGCTTTTGGTGGAGCTGAGGTTTTTCAGGTCAACCATGATCTCACTGGTGTGAAGGAACACTGGATGGGTTGAATAGCCTGCCTGTGTGACTTTTGGTTGAGAGATAAACATTGGCCCAGACACAGAGGTAACTACTGTCTTTGCCTTAAAGAGAGCGGTGAGGTATTTTAGATCCACTTGTCAAAGCAGCCAAGGGTATAAACGTCGTGCCTTTTCTGGAAAGTGGCTTCCCTTAATGCTTCAGTACTGCACCGGGAGTGTGAACCTGGATTATACCTTCGGGTCCCTGAACTGGGACTTGAATCCACATTCTTCTGTTTCAACCAGAAGTACGACCAAGTTAACCATGACTGTCCTGTGCAGTGCTCTTTCAGGTAGAGAGAGAGAGTTCAGGCAAATGTCTCAGACCACTAGACAGAAAATGTCTGTTTTAAAAAGCGAATCTACACAGTTTAGTCAAATTTCCTCCCTGTCTCATCTCGTGTCCTGTGTGCATCACTGAAAGATATGGAACCGGAAGTAAATCCATTCAGTTCTTGATCTGCACTGATCCAGCTGATTTTAGTCATTAGGAGTTCTACATTCCATCTCAGCTGTGCTGTTGTGCATTAAATGTAAGGGAAAAATTAAACTAGTAAATTTCTTAAAATGAGTAAATATTTGGGGGGTAATGCAGTTTAATCCAAAGCTTGCAAACAATGTGACCTGATGACACGGTTTAACTTGAGGAAAGTCTTCTGATTATAGTTGTAGTAAAAATTCATATGTGTATAAATGATTTTCTAAGTGTGCTTTTATGTCATTGTCCAGATTATCCAAGCCCACGGTGGAATTGTAGATCCCACCCTGACCAATAGATGCACGCACCTTCTGTGTGAAAGTCAGGTCAGCAATATGTACACCCAGGTAAGCGCACACTTTTAGTTTCCTTTCCCTTCCTTGCATGCATGTCATCAAGGTAGTTTTGGGAAAACATTATGCAGTCTCGTTCAGTCTCCCAGCTTGTTTTGTGCATTGTATTAATAAAAAAAGAAATTAGTTTCAATGCAGCTTCTTTTGATGGCTCATTGCTGCTCACTAATATGTTTAGTAAACTATTATGTGCAATCTCTGATTCTGTGAAATGTAATTTGAGATGGAAAGATGACATTTTTGTGCGTGGATTAAAACAGTCCTACATAACACTCTGCCTCTGGTATTTCCCTCGATGTTTACGATTGAGAGTAAAATAATAGGAATGTATCATCCTTACAATGTCCTCTATTTGCATATCAATGCATATTGTTCCCCGTCGTAATAGTTCTGTGCTGTTGTTAGTGGCTGTATTTTATCTCTTACAGCTTAAGACCATGGAAAGTCAGTCCAAGCAATGTGACGGAAGACTGGCTGAATGGCGTACTCTTGTTTCCCCTGCTCCAGTTTCTTTTTGGCTTTTGATGTACAGAATATCAACTCGTGCCAGTTAATAATTTTAAAACCTACTGCTGGGTCAGTCATGACCCGTAACTTGAGTCTCATTCTAGAGTTTTGACTTTAGTTCGAATGCTGTCATGGATCTGAAGTGAGGGGACATTTAGGAGAGGTATTTGGGATTTGAGGAATCGATCATATCCGTCGGGTCTGGAGTATGGATTTTGTTGTGCGGAGTCGAACCCAAAGAGGGAAGAGCGAGCTATGCGGGAGGACCACCCCCCACCCCTGGTATCTGTGGCAGCAGCGTTGAGAACATGCAGCTGAGGTCTCCCAGATAGTGAGCTGAGTGGAGGAGATTGAGACTCTATTATGGCTAAGCACTCAAGAACGGCTTCTAACTTTATTTTCTTAGTTCATATTAAGAAGTACTTTTGTTAACTATGATTTCTTTATTTTTCTACACTCAGTCTGTAATGCGTAACTTTTTATACTTTGCTTCTGTCTTTTACTACTTTGTGCCTCAGTTTTTTGTACCTAGATGCCTTTGTACCTAAGATGTGTGTGGCGACATTGTACACTTTTCACTGTTCCTCTGTACTTGAGTACACATGACAATACAATCTAAACCTAATATCCTATGATAACCTGTAGAAAATAGGGGCAAGAATAGGTCATTGGGCCCTTTGAGCCTGCTTATCCGACTCTGTACCCTTTTCCAGTTTTCGCTCCACACCCTTTGATCCCTTTATCCCTAACGACTATATTCTACAATATACAAATGAAGTGTTCTGCCTCTCGAGCAGAATGAATAAATAAACCACGGGCCTTCCTTTCCCTCTTAATTGAGTGAAGAGCCATGGCATTTCACTGCATAGGAGAGTACTTGGCATATTGCATCTCTGCTGACATTTTACTGTCATTCAAAACTAATCCCGCTTGCTTTGTGCTTATTCAACAGTCCTGTACCTTTTCTCTTTTCAAATCTTCCTGTGTCAACCAGTTCTTAAAGCAAAACGTTTTCCACACATGTATAACGCTCGATGTAAAGGGAGTACAATTACCTTCTGTTTATTTACTCATAACCTAATGACAGCCTGTCGACCAAAGAAAGTCATCTTTTTGTATTCACTCTCTGAAAAGGCTTCATAATTTTTAAAGCCTCCATTAAATTTTCTCTTGGGTTTCTGTGCTTCAACAGAAATGGTCTGTCTCATTCCTACCAATAACTATAGTTTCCTGTTCCCATGGTACTAAGTTGTATGTTTGTTCTGGCTTTCTAATTTCTTCCATAGTGAGTTGCTTCAGACAATGTACAGTATTGTAACTGTGACACAACCTGTGGGTTACATGAGTGTGTAATTTGTCCTTTTATTCTTGTATGTTAATCAGCTATTTATAAAGCCCCAAATTCATTGGCCTTTCTTTATGGCTTTATCTGCCAGCGTGCTCCCTATGAAGTTGTGTGTGCAAACTTGGTCATTGTCTTTTCAGTTGAGTATTTATTCCCTTGGCCTGTCTGTCGTAACTATTGCAGACCGAGGAGGCGATGTTGGCCATCAGCTCTGCTCTCCGTCCAATCCACTGCCAGCACCATTTTCATTTTTAGCTGCGACATGGTTTTGGACCGAAATAAACAAAAGCGCAAGTCTAACGTGAAAGCAAAATGCTGGAAATGTGCAGAGGGTTGAAACTTGTCTGTGTGAAAGAAACAGAGACTGGTCATGAAGTTTCGGGTGTTCGATGTCCTGTGAGAACAGACAGCTGAGGTCTCCCGGAGAAGTTTGGGGCCCCATTATAGCTAAACACTCAAGAAAGACTATTGAACTTTTAACTTTATTTCTTTGTTTTCTTAATTTGCATTAAGAAGTACTTAAACGTTTAACTATTACATTTTATTTCTTTATTCCTCTACTTAAAGTATAATGGTCTGTAATGCTTAACTTTATTTCTCTCTCTTTTACTACTTTGTACCTGTTAAGATTTTTGTGACTAGGTAGCCTTGTGTAGTGACATTGTAGACTTTTCGCCATACACCGTACTTCTGTATTGGAGTACAGGTGACCAGAAAGTCTAGATCTGGTATCCAGTGGCCATTAGAGGCTCTGACTGACCAGATTACAAACTTCCAACAGGGGTTTTCCGCAGCTCCTCCTTCATTCTGAGGAGGTAATCACACTGGAAATCTGAAGGACACTTCAGTGCCAGTGAATCGTAGCCTTATAGCAGGGTAGCGATTGGGACCACAGTGGCCTGCAGTGGTCTTTGACAAATTTGCCGGCAATACCCAGGCGGCAATGCATTCAAGGATGGTAAGCCATAAACAGTTCTCCGTGCTGGATAGCACATTGTCAACAAGTTCACAAGAATTGGGTGCCCTCACTCCAATGGGTTAGGCCAACTGAATCTGGAAAGGAAGGCTTGAAAGTGCTGAGAACTGTCAGTCCACCCCGGTCTGCTGGGGGTCAAGGGTTGCTACGTGACCCAAGCATGACGGTAGTCTGACTAATCTCAAAATCTATTCCTCGCAGATGCAGGTCAAATGGCCATGACTCAGCACTGAAATGGTCAGTGCCACTGAAAAACTGGAGGTTAGCTGATGCTGCACCACCTGTGTTCAGTGAATGGTCATGCACAAAACCAGTTCAGTACTTCATTAGACAAATTGCAGTGTAGGTCAGCTCTACAATTACTCAGAGGATCTGTTCACTTTGTTCTGCAGAGGCTGTGTCACAAGGCTTTCAGTGTGTCCGCTAAATTAATTGTGTAGCCTGGCTCGTAGCTTTCCAACCGTGGTTGATGCACCAGAACTGAATAGCACTGTGACCACTCCCCTACAGGATAGTGACCCCTGTGTGCGAGCAGTTTAGAAACAGCTGAAATCCTAAAGCTTTGTAATAACTCCCTTGGGATTGTTGCTGTGTCTCAGGGGTCCTTTGGCTTACTGCTGGTGACTAAACTGCTTCGTGAGAGTTATGGTTCGAGAGACTTGCACGTTGACCGCAAGATTAGTTGAGAAGGAAGTGGGAAGATGAAGCATTAAAACTCGATTTGTTTTGTTTTATTTTCTTTGCCAGCTTCATTTTCAGAGTAAACAGAAGCTGTGCTGTGGCACGCTGTTCAGTTGCAGCAAATCTGCGAAAATTCCACAGATGTAATGAGTTCCAGTTTGCAAGAAGTCGTTGAATAACCCTTTGCATTCAAGCCTGTGAAGCATTGCTTTAGAACCCTGGCTTGTAAGCAATACTTGCAGTTCTCAAGATCATAAGAGGATATAAAGCTAAGTAGGCGTGTTCTGAGTGAAAGACAATACAGGCCCAGCTTCCCAAATTTCTCCTTGTGGGACAGTCCCACCATCCTGGGAACAAGTCTGGTGAACATTTTCTGCACCCCCTCGATGGCAATAATATCCTTCCTCATGTACTTGGACCAAAACTACACACAGTACTGCAAACATGCTCTGACCAAACTCCTACACAACTGAAGCAAGACTTTTTTTTATTTTCATGGACCGATAGACCAGTATTTATTGCCCGTCCCTAGTTACCTTTGAGAAGGTGGTGGTGAGCTGCCTTTTTGAACTGCTGCAGTCCATCTGTTGTGAGTTGACCCACAATGCACTTGGGGAGAGTGTTCCAGGATTTTGACCCAGCGACAGTGAAGGAACAGCGATATATTTCCAAGTCAGGATGGTGAGTAGTTTGGAGGGGGACTTGCAGGAGGTGGCATTCACATATATCTGCTGCCTTTGTCCATCCAGATGGAAGTGGTTGTGGGTATGGCAGGTGCTGTTAAAGGATCTTTGGTGGATAAATCTCTGGGATCTGATCTAATGTATCCCAGAATGTTGTGGGAAGTAAGGGAGGACCTTACAAGACCCCTTGCAGAAATATTTGATTTATTTGTAACTACAGGTGAGGTGCCTGATAACTGGAGGGTGGCTAATGTTGTACCGTTGTTTAAGAAAGTTTGTAAGGAAACACCAGGGAACTGTGTGAGTCTGGCTGTTGGTTGTGGGTAAATTGTTAGACATGATTATAAAAGTTCGGATTTATGGACATTTAGAGAAGGAAAAATTGATTAGGGATAGTCAGCATGGTTTTGTGCAAGGAGAATCGCATCTCACAAACTTGATTGAGTTTTTTGAGAAAGTTACCCAAAAGACTGATGATGGCAGAGCAGTAGACATTGTTTATTTGGATTTTAGCAAAAGCCTTTGACAAGGTTCCACATGGTAGACTAATAAGTAAAGTTAGGTCACATGGGATTCAGGGTGAGCTTGCCAATTGGATACATAATTGGCTTAATGGAAGGAGACAAGGTAATGGTGGAGGGTGCTTTTCGGACTGAAGGCCTGTGACCAGCAGTGTTCTGCAGGAATCGGTTCTGGGTCCTTTTTGTTTGTCATTTACATAAACGATTTGGATGAGACTTTAAAGGCATGATTAGTAAGTTTGTGGGCAACTACAAAATTGTTGGCACAGTAGACAGTGAAGAAGGTTTTCTAAGATAACAAAAGGATCTTGATCAAATGGATCAATGGGCTGATAAATGGCAGATGGAGTTCAATCTGGATAAAGGCAAGGTATTGCATTTTGGTCCAACAAAAAAGGGTAGGGCTTATACAATTAGTGGTAGGGTCTTGGGTAGTGTTGTAGAACAGAGGGACTGAGAGGTGCAGGTACACAATTTTTTGAAGGGTGGTTAAAAAGGCTTTTGGCGCGCTTGCCTTCAGTCGTTGACTTGCTCGCTGAGCTGGAACTTTTATTTGCAGACGTTTCATCACCATACTAGGTAACATCATCAGTGCACCTCCAGTGAATCGTCAGTATTCTGACCCACTTGTTACTTATGTGTCTCGGTTTGCTGGGGTGGGTAACACCAGTTCCGGATTTGTTTCTTAGTGGTTGGTAAGTGGGGCCCACGCTTGCTTTTCATTGCGGAGTCCTTTGAGTATAGGAGTTGGGAAGTCATTTTGAGGTTGTATGGGACATTGGTGAGGCCTCTTCTGGAATACTGTGTACAATTCTGGTCGCCCAGTTACAGGAAGGATGTCATCAAGCTGAAGAGAGTTCAGAAAAGATTTACCAGGGTGTTGCTGAGTATGGGAGGTTTGAGCTATAAGGAAAGGCTGAATGGCTGGGACATTTTCACTGGAGTGTAGGAGGTTGAGAGGCGACCTGATAGAAGTTTATAAAATAATGAGAGGTATAGATAGGGTTCGTGGTAATTGTCTTTTCCATAGGATGGGCGATTTCAAGACTAGGGGGCTATTTTTCAGGTGAAAGGAGAGAGATTTGGAAAAGACATAAGGGGCAAATTTTATTACACAGCGGATGGTTTGCGTGTGGAGTGAACTTCCTGAGGAAGTGGTGGATGTGGGTACAATTACAATATTCAAAAGACATTTGGATACGTACATGAATAGGAAAGGTTTGGAAGGATATGGGCCAGGAGCAGGCAGGTGGGACTAGTTTAATTTGGGATTATGTTCGGCATGGACGGGTTGGACTGATGGGTCTGTTTCTGAGCTCTATGACTGGTGAATTTCTACAATGCACCTTGTAGATAGCACACACTGCTGCTACTGAGCGTCGGTGGTGGAGGGACTGAATGTTTATAAATGTGGCGCTCATGAAGCAGGCTGTTTTGTCTGTAAGATTTTGCAGAATTAGGCCATTTGGCCCGTCAGTCTGCTTCACTGTTTGACCATGGCTCATAGTGTCAAGCACCTAATTGGAGCACACTCCATCACTGCCTTGTGCCTTGTAAATGGTGGACAGGCTTTGACCTGCTGATGTTGCCACAGTGTTCAAACGGCTAATCCAGTTCAATTTTTGATCAATTGTATCTTCTAGGATGTTGATAGTGGTGTATTCGGTACTGTTGGTCATTTTCTGGCATTTGTATGATGCAAGTGCTGTCGCAGTGGGGAAGCGGAGACATGAGGCAGGTAGGGGGGTGCTAGTGACATTGTTTCGGCCCTGACTCTCTACTTGAGATGGTGGTCATCGTCCACACCTTGGTGTCAACATAGAGCTTGGGTTATGTCAGTATGACATGGCAGATGTTTTTTGGGAATAGTCCTACTCTTTTTCCCAATCTGAGGGAAGCCCTGAGACCAACCTGCCTTTCCTACACCTGCCAGCTCACCACCACTCTCCAGTCACCATGTGCTCTGGTCGAGACAGAGAAAACTCTGTTCAGTGGCAACTAACTGCTGGATGGTGCTCAGGTTGTGGAATATCTGAACGTTTCCAGGCAATAAGATTTTGAGAAATTTTGGGGTTTATTCTGAAGTACCCGATTGGAGGAACTACCTTAGCCACATGGATCAGTTTGTCCAGAAAAGGCACTTGCAGAGAGAGTTGAGGCTATAGTAATGCTTGTTAGTGTGGTGCTCTGAAGAGGGAATGTGCAGTACAGAATTGTTGAAGAATGGACTCTCCCAATGTGCAAAAAGTAAGAAAAATACGGTCTTGTCTTAAAATCTATTTGGCTACTTCATTGAGAATCCAGATCAATTGTTGTGAAAGCCACCTTACTGCAAGATGAGAACTTTCAGAGAGAAATGTTTCCGAAACCTTTTGAGGCAAGAGATGCAGAAGGGAAACTACAGAAAACAAGTGTTTATGGCCTCAATGATGCTTCAACGTGGTGGCATTTTTCGGTGAGAGTATCTTGTAGAAAATAGGCTGGGTTCGGGTTCTCCCCCTCAACATGACACCTATTTGCTAATCTGATACGGTTTCTCCTCCTTAATCAGAGGGGAGTGGTAATCTGTTGGTCTATGCTATTGGTTTGCAGCTCTAACCATAAAGCAGCCTCCAGGTTTGATGTCAAAAGGGAACGTGTCAGGCTTCTTCATCATAAATGTTTGTGCTTTCTTATAGGCTATCGCTGTGGAATTTGAGAAATGGTCTCAATAAGATTGAAGTGGAATTGAAGATTGGGAAGTCAAGCTTCACTGGCTTTGTGTTGGTTTTGACATTAAGTAGAATATGTGCGGAGTAACTTTGAATTGACAATTAGGGTGTTAGTCTGCTAGTCGGTCGTACGAAGGTAATAGAAGAAACAGTTGAGCAGCTTGATCGGTACCTTTGTTTGGATATGACCAGAAGATGTGTTGGACCTCGGCGCAGTGGTGAAGCGTCCTAAAGTTGAGCATGTTTTAAGGACAAACAAAACATTAAAGATTTAAAAGAGACATGAGGGGCAACCTTTTTCTTTTAAGAGGGTTTCGTTTGTGGAATGAACTTAAATTAGCTTTATTGTCACACGTACTCAAGTGAGTACAGTGAAGAGCTTATAAGTTGCCACTTACAGCACCATCTCAGATATAGAGGTAACCAGGTGTAGAGCTGGATGAACACAGCAGGCCAGGCAGCATCAGAGGAGCAGGAAAACTGACGTTTCGGGTCTGGACCCTTCTTCAGAAATGAGGGACGGGAAGGGGGCTCTGAAATAAATAAATAGAGAGGTGGGGGGAGGCGGTTGGAAGGTGGATAAAGGAGCAGATAGGTGGAGAGGAGACAGACAGGTCAAGGAGGCGGGGATGGAGCCAGTAAAGGTGAGTGTAGGT